>CM036252.1:35789911-36389911 GCA_020698575.1 Bostrychus sinensis
TTTATAAAGTTACATCAGTGAGACAGAACTGCGGCTTTACCCCAGAGGCTTTAAAGCTGAAGAACACTCCACTACGCACCATTGGACCTGGTCTGAGCCTTGCAGCTGCACAGTTGAGTGCATTTATGAAAAAGGAGAAGACAGTAAAATGTGTTACTTTCAGAGGCGTGGCGTGTTATTTAAGAACTGAGAGAACTGTAAGTGGCAGTGAGTCAAACGCAAAGTCTTATCATGAGAAAGTGTTTGCTTTTCATTCTTTTCATCAGTAAGTATTCTCTATTGTGTCTATTTTTGCCTTTAGGAAACATTCATTTTTAATTCATCCTTTTTTTTTTTTACTTACCAGTGATAGATATTCCATTGTCATAAAATTAGGCCTGGGCATTTGAGGTTTTATTTTCCTGTGAGTTGGTGAAAGGGTATACTGATATTAACTCTTGGTTCATGTGTTGAACAGTGCTGTGTGATGGAAGACCTGGACTCACCAGAGCTCAGACTGCAGTCTTTAAAGCAATCGAAGGAGGAGACATCACTGTCAGATGTCAGTTTCATATTTCTAGAAGGTGGAAGACGTTTTGTAAAAAGAACTCTAACAAGAGAGAAGACATTTTGATTCGGTCTTCAGCAAACAGACAGAAGAACGGCAGATACAGCATTGAATATGAAAAATATTCTTCCCATCCTGATGCAATGTACGTGAGCATCACAAATGTGAGCAGCTCTGACTCTGGAACATACAAGTGTGTTTTAGGATCACAGGAAAAGGCAAAGGATGAATACATTGACTTTAGGATTGAAGTAGTCAGTGGTAAGTTTTACTTCTTTGATTGTACTTATTGTACAACAGGGGTGACCAAACTATGGCCAGGGATCAAATGTGGACCATTTTTTTATTGGCCCTCAGGCTTCATTCTCAAAAGTCCAAAGTGCCAAAAGTAATACCATAGTACTTTTTAGTGAAAAGCTTTTTTCTTTTTTTTTTTCTTTTTTTTTTCTTTTTTTTTTTTTGACAGCTATGAGTGTCTGAGAGATGGAATATTTCTCTTTATAATCCAACTTTTTTAGCAGCAGTCAATACGTGCATCTTACACCTGTTCACTTGCCAAAATGAAAATGTGTGGTTGATGACGTCAAACAAAATTTATGCTATGTGCTGGTCCCAAGCCCAGTTAAATGTGTACAACAAATGAGCAAAGGCAAATGTCTGAACAGATTTAAACTGTCTTTAGTGTATGAATGCAAGAGTGTTTATAAACTTTTTTTCTCACTTTCCAGCAGCTGCCTCCTCTAAACCAGCCTGTACTCTCAGGCCTACTGTCACCTCAGAGTTCCATGACGTGATAACACCGCAGACTGTACCATACCCTGAAAGTTTCAGTCCCTTTGAAAATAAGCCGCAGGTCCCCACAACACTGTCAGGTACTCTCACATTCACTTCAGATCAGAACAAAAACTTGTTATTGAAAGTGGAGTTAATGTAGTAAATATTCAAATGAATTGACAAAGTATATGGTATAACATTCTGTGTCTTACATTTTCTCTGAAGTTTTGTTCAAACAGTTTTTGTGTGCATTATACCTTGACATGTTTCAACTGCTCACTTCCTGTAGGCTTCTTCAGAAGGGCCATGTGACATTAATGTGTCTGGTTGCTGATAAATATTGTTTGATTCCGGATTTCAAATGCTTACTTTGAGAGAGTGAATCTTGCTGGCAGTTCAGTCAGTAGAAATGCTCGCCCACTAACTCAAAGGATGGCAGTTTAGATATCCGCTCCCACCGTTGCATACTGCCATTGTGTCCTTGGGCAAAACACTTAACCTCCCTTGCCCCCAGTGACTGTGCACACCAGTGTATGAATGTGTGTGTTTGTGAGAATGAATGCGTGAATAGTTCCTTGATGTAAAGCACTTTGAGTGCCCATGGTGGAGGTAGAAAAGCACTGTGTACTTTCCCTTTTACATTTATTCTCTACAGGTAAATGTGAGTCAGGATTAAAGGTAATATTCAGTGTGTTCTGACAGGTGTGCTGCTGTATGTGGGTCTGTCTCTGACAGCTGTTGTGGTCATATCAGTGACTTTAGTTGTACCCTACTGGAAGAAGAAGATGAAGCAAGCAAAAGGTGGGTCAGGAGAAATGTGAAAATATAAAAAAGTGAGCTATATTTTGTGTTGTGGCTTTTCTTTCTTTCTACAGAACGACCAGAGATGCAAATACCTGAGGTGAGTGTCCTCAAATTAATTAATGTCCACACCAATGCATTTTCTTTAATTCATTAAAGATTCTAAAAATTTATCCATGTTGACAGTTTATAATAACAATAAGCCTGAGGCATGAGCAGCATAATTACTATACAATTTAAGTACAGTGAATAATACAATACAAAAAAGAGAAATATTCACCATACAATGTAAGCAGAATTGCTTTGAAAAGTCTTGGTTTTTGTCAGTTTTGGGTAAAACACACTACTTCGCAGGCCAACAGACTGTATGAGGACATCTTAGATGAAAGCAGACCTGGTCCTGTGGAAATGTGCACAGCTTCTGTCTCTGCATCCTTCAGTAAAACCACAGAGACCTCTGAGATCTACAATCTGGCCTCAGCGCCCAGAGAACAGGAACAGGTCAGTATTAAAGCAACGTTTTCACTTCAAAGTGTCTCCAAAAGAACTCCAAAAGGATGGAGGAATTAGTGTGTAATAGGGCTTTTTTTTTCCAAGACAACAACCAAAGACCAATCAAATACACTTAACTGTCATATTGACAATATTTGTCTTGGGCAAAGTGCTGAGGAACTGCAGTACATACATACTGCAATACATACATACTGCAGTACATACATACTGCAGTACATACAGTACATAACACACCCTCTCTGCTGTTTCGTCTCCTGTGAGCGCAACAATAAGAGAAGAGAACACCACATGCACTGCCATGATGTGCAGTGTGCTTAGTAGGTTAATTAAAGACTTTATTTTTAGGAAATTGAGAGAGAATAATAAATGGCGGCAGTAGCTTAGTCGGTAGAGACACTTACCCACTAACCCTAAAGTTGGCGGTTCATGCCATGCAACCGACAATGCATACTGTTGTGTCCTTAGCTGAGACACTTCACCCACCTTGCCTGTATGAATGGGTCAGTGTGACTGTGTTTTGTGGTGGCCGGAGGGGCTGTAGGCGCAAATTGGCAGCCATGCTCAGTCTGCCCCAGGGCAGCTGTGGTTACAGAAGTAACTTAGCACCACTGAGTGTGACTGAGAAGTGAACGAATAATGCATCAAATTGTAAAGCGACTAGTGTCTAGAAAAGCGCTATTTAAAATACACATACGGCTTTTAAAGGCCAAGACCTCAAACCAAAGGCAAACCAAGACCAGACCTGTGCACAAACACAAAACAAACCAGTGGCTGAAGTAAAAAAAAAAAAAAGTCTTTACACAACTAGAATCCAAATTAAAACAAGAGTGAACCAGGACAAATGCAGGACCAAATCAGTACTAAACACGGGACTAAAACCATAACTAAAAATAAGACTAACTAAAACATGACTTCATGTTTCATCATGTCACTGAACAAAGCAGTTCTTTTTTGAAGTGAAGCACAAGGGGATCCGACCCTTCCTGCAGTAAATGGAGGTGTCCTTTGGGATACCAGCTTCTACCGTCTCCTGCAGAACCTTCAAGAGCCATACATGGTCAACAGTGATGGAAGTGACTCAGGAAACTCAATTTGTTCAGCTTCTCTGAAAGCCTTAGGCTTGAGTGGCCGACTCAGAGAAGGGTCATTCCTTCTTTTCTGGCGCTCCTTGTGGAGAAGGAAACTGTTCACCACAGCAATATCCCAAAAATTGTAAAAGAAGGTCTTATATCATTTTAATAGTTTTATGGAGGACACTGTAGTAGCCAATTAAAGCATCAGATAAATGCTCACTGCCCATGCTGTCATTGCATGCTAGTACATTGTCTGGGCATTAATGCTGTTTGTCTGCCACATACCTACATCTTTCTTTAGACAGCTTGTCCACTGAAGACATTGTGGAACACACAGTTTCTTCACGAGTGTCCATCCACTTGACTTAAAGGAGTCTGCCATCTCTATTCCACTACATCTCACCTCTAGGCCTTTTTGGGCTGGTCATTCATCTGGGGCTGTAGAAAGCCAGTCCTTTTTTTTCTTTTTTTTCTAATGGTCCCACAGCAGTTGCAGGAAGCAGGGCTTGTATAAAAATTGCCCACAAATAGGTTTTAACCCCCACCAAGCTGAGGGAACGGCATCAGATCCATGAAAAAAAATCCACGTGAATCCAGTGGAGTCCGCCAGCACAAACCGTTTGTAGCCCCAACATTGTGTGTTTGTCTCTGATATACTGTTTGAAGCTAATTCGTGTCTTGGACGCCACCATCCTTACATCGATGGAGATGTTTTGATATGGCTGGAAATGAGCTTTGCAGGCTTCTTTTCCTCATCCTCATCCTTTGAACCTGTTCCATGTAATTTTATTGCAAAGCAAGGAAAAGTTATATGGCCACTGTTTCCGCCAATAATCAGATCACTTGTGAACATGTACATGGCCTGGAAAAAGTATTAGGTCAGGTTTAAGTTTAACTTTTTTTGGCTTGTCATCAGTGGAGTCTGAGTCTGAGGAATATTGACAAAGAGAAGCAGAAGCACGGTGTTTGGACGTTGATGGCTTTGGCGGGGGTTGACAGGAAAGGGGGCCCTCATAATCCTCATCACTGCAGAAACAATTGCCATCTGATGGTCAGCAGTGGTGGCCTGATGAAAATTAGAAGATGAAAAACACTGAGGCTTATAACACACGGGATCTATGGATCTATTGCTGTTGGCTGGGGTTATAATCTGTATGGACAATCAATCCTTAAATCATTTCAATATAAAATATAAACTAGTAACAGCAACAAACTGCCAACAAACATGAAAATGGATATATCCAAATTATGTCCGGGGAGAGAAGTAATTCTGACAAAGCTCTCCTAAGGCATTATCAACTTAAAGGATTTTATTTTTTGGAGCCCTCTCTTTACATTTAAATTTATACAAGATTAACATACTATGCACATCACTATAATACAAGGTAAATTCACTAGCACCCTTATGAGCTTCTGTGTATAACGGGACTGTCTCTGAATATCATTATCCTCATCACAGAGGTCAGAGGTCAGTCCTGATGACGTGTTAATCTCAACGACAACAACATTTAACTAATTTGACAGAATAAAAGAGGAAAATGTATTCCTGGACAGCTCCACTTCCCGCTGACTGTCAGGCCACTGCATGCTAATAACACAAACTATGCTTTTGAAGCTGAGTCTGCATCAAACAGCCTTATAAATACATTTTGGTATGCAATTGCTGTCTTGTCACAATAATTAATGTTTTTAATTAGTCATTAATTCGCTACAGCCTACTCATCCATTGTCTCTGTCATCAGCTTCTATTAACTTTTAGTGCAGTTGGACTCAATAAAAGAGAGATTGTTTACCTTTCCAACAGTGGAATCATATAATCACAGTCATCTTGGTCAGACAGAGTGTCCTCAGCTTTAACAATAGCATCACTGTCCTTCCTAACAACAACAACACTACATCCTGCAATGTGTAATTCATTGTTGCATGCCTTTGCCCAAGTAAAAAAAGAAAAGTCAATAAAATGCTCTGGAAAATGCTCTGCTTTGTGCCGCAGAAACCCGCCCTCCTCTCTCTGAGTCCAGTGTGCCACTGAACATCACTGTGCATCGCGTGATTACACAAGGCAATAACTTGACAGTCTGATGATGATTGACACGTTCATCAAATCGTCAAAGCCAGCACAATTGACGATTAAGGTCAAAATTCTCAACTCATTTGCAACTGCATTTATTTTAGTCATGGCTTCAAGTAAACATGTAAGAGAAGTGCGGGCTCTGTCTGTCCACGAGTCCTGCTATAGGTAGAATGCTGATGGCTCATGCGTGACTCTCTATATACGCAAACATATATCCCACCCTTTACTGTACATAACCAGTATTTACAATTTCAGCTTTAGCCACAAGCTTCCTTCATTTTATCACTTCTCTAGGAAGATAGTAATTTGAGCCTTAGCTGTCTCCTCAGGTTGTACTCCTCCAAGGTGACTATGCAACTTGTCTAAAGGAGAATACTGCAAAAAAAAAAAACTAATTTTGGATGCTTGTATCCAGGCTTGAATCTTTTTAGTCATCAGCCACTTCTCAGATATGTACAATTTGGATCAATAGCTCTTATTCACTTCTTGAAAACACACAAATCTAATCCAATATAATAAACAACAAAAAGAGATTAAAAAGTACTATGTGGAAATTGGGATCATCCATGGACTGCAAAGCTATCAGCCTGGTTCTTTTTTAAAACTCTTGGTTAGTTGAAAAAGCAAATCATTCCCAGACAACTAGATCGTTCTAAATAATGGAACATGAATAATTGATATGAATTCTTCAGGAATGTTTGTCTGACCTTTACATTACCGTATTTTCCGCACTATAAGGCGCACCTAAAAGCCTTTAATTTTCTCAAAAACCGACAAAAAGCCTTATAATCCGATGCGCCTTATATATGGATCAATGTTGGTTAATTATGGCTACCGTATTCAGGGGGCGTCGCCAAAAAGCAAAGCTGGCTCTACATTCTGCTCAACCAGACATCCCAAATCATACGTGAGTCCTAAAACTTAAGCAGTTGTCCTTTTGTTGTCCCGAAAATGATATAAGCGCGGAGTCTGAAGCAGTTGTTGTCTGATAAAACATAAGAAGTACCGTTGCTAATTGTGTTAGCTCCTGTATGTAATGGCGAATCTCCGCAGGTGATGCGCAGATGCTCAATCTGTCTTTAAAAGTATTTTAGCGACTGAATAGTGGAGAATCTAAGCTTTAAAATGAGGTATAACATGTCCATATTCATTCAATTTTAGCCATGGTTAGCTGTGTTCAAACTTCTCTGTTGTAAAAATAACTTAGCATCGCAGAGCGGGGATAGACGGCAAAAAGACGACACAGTATGGGATAAATGACATACAGTATTGTGACTGTATAAACTATAAAGTTACCCCTATATAAGTACTCGTATCGGTACATACTCAAATGGAAGTACTCGTACTCGTACCGGTTTGAAAAAAAGTGGTATCTGTGCATCCCTAGTTTTCAACGAGGGAGTTGTAAGAACGCTGGTTTGTATTCTATTAATAAAGTTTGACTGACTGACTTATCTGACTGTTTTATTGACATTCCCTTTAGAGCAGCACCATCTAGTGGATGCGCCTTATAATGCGGTGCGCCCAATATATGAAAACAGTTTTAAAATAGGCCATTAATTGAAGGTGCGCCTTATAATCCAATGCGCCTTATAGTGCGGAAAATACGGTAGTCCTGTAGTTATTCCTCTCTTTGTTGTCTTTGTCCAGACTGAAGATTCTGAAGTCACATACTCTGAACTGGAGTTTACCAACAGCAGCAGCGCCCCCCAGAGCCAGAGTGAGGCGGTCATCTATGCAGTGCCTCGGGTCCAAACTGAAGATGCTTCAGTTCCTCTGTACTCCACTGTTACTTTACCATCACACTGACTTAAGGATTTTGCTTCCTTTATACAGTATAAGCAATGTACAAAAATTTTGAATGCTTTTGGCTGTTATATCTGGATTTTTTTCTCTGTTGTCAAGACTTATGGAAAATGTAGTTTTATTTACAGGAATCATATACAGATAATAGTTTATACTGTATAATTAAGCCACTGGTCAGTGCAATGTTACGGTAAATAAAACTTTATGTGATTGAAGTTTCTGGGGATCTTAATAATTAACTCACTCTGCCAGATGGTGATGCCAGTCCCAAGCTAAAAGGTGCCTTCCTCCCGTAACTATGGTAACCATGTGTCACTCTTATAAGTGATCTGTGGTAGTTGTGCCTAATACTTCTTTCAGTGGAGCAGTGGCACTGGCACATCTGCACTTCTGTTTTGTCTCCCTTTATTTTGTTTTGTTCTTTCTTTTGGTTGGTTTGCTGTTTACTTTGTTGCTCTGTAAACTTTTGCCCTGTGGTTTGACTTGCAGGCAGTGGTTTGTCTGCTGGAGGTTTTAAATTAATGAATTTGTGAGTTCTTATCACATGTTTTATTGGTAGAAATGTAAATGAAATAAAATAATGTCTACTGTTAAATAAATGTTAAATTAAATGTGTGCCTTGGCCTTTAAATTCTCCAAATTCCTGGAGTGGCATTGTTGGGTTTGGTAAAATTATTAATTGTTAATTATAAAATTTAAATATTGTATCATAGTCTGCTAGCCACTTGCATACCGCCATATTTATATTAAATGCGAGTATGTTTTCAATACAAAATCACTCCATGTTCTCTGCTGTCCATTGATTCTTTCATGTTTATTGATCTATTGAGATAAGCACATACGTATAGAACAGTGTATTTGTAATGTAATACAGATGTGTACAGTCATGCTGTGTTTGTGTATTTATACCCTTTGGTCAACGTAAATTATATTTTAGAAAGAAAGCCATTATCTCTAAGCACTGCCCTCCAAAATAACAGTAATAGTGCATCACAAATGACACTTCAACACTCAGTCTGGTCACATGGTCTTGCGGCTGAAACACAGTGTGGTCTAATGTTCTGATGAGAAAGGAAGACACAGAGATGTGCTAGTTTGTCAGAGGTGGGCAGCTGTGGTGGGCTAACTTCCTGGTTCAATAACAAAGTGGTTATCTGCACATCTCAACATAAGAATTAATCCAGTGTTCATTTAATGCTGTTTTTTGGTGAGTATTGTCTGTCTTATACTATTAATTATGCTTTTGTTTATCCAATATGCAGTTATCATTTTTACTGTGTGTTTGTCATAAATTAGGTCAACATAATTCACTTCCTTCTTGTGTGTGTCTCTGGGGTAGAATGGGTAGATGTGGCTGTAGAAAAACTTGCTCTCTGCCAAGGCATTTTCTTTTTTTTGGGTCTTAAATGTATCAAAAAGCTTTTAAATTAGATGTTGTCAAAATCAAGGCCTTAACTCTTTCTCTGCCAGCATTTTCACAGCCAGCCAGTGCCAGCGTTTTGGTCATTTTCAACAGTCTTTGCCGTTCCACAGGAAATGCTGTGCTATAGTTTTATTTACAATTTAAATACCAGAAAAGAAGGAATTTATTTTTAATTCTAGTTTCCACCAAATACTGACACTTTCAGACAATAAGTAAGATAAGAAATATGCATTTATTTTTTTTCTTTTTAGGTATTTAAGACTTATATTCAGGTAAAGGCACTTAAAATTTTAAATGTAACAACAAATAATTTATAATGCAAAACTTTTATTATTATAATTATTTATTTTATTTTATTTTTTTACATTTTTATCCACCGGAGCACTACTTTTTTCCTTCTTTACATTTTTTTTTTTTTTTTTTTTTTGTAACAGATGCATTACTGGTATTAAGGAAGCATGTGATGCATTGTCAGCCTTCTCGTCTGGGTTAAATAAAGTTATCAGATGCATCACTCGCCATCCTCTTGTGTTCAGGGTCTGGTCCAGGGCTTCCTCACTTAAAATCCTTTTGTGGATGGCTATATTTTCAGATCACTAACTTGAGCTAAGACCACATCCTGTCTGCGCCGGTGCCTGAGTTGTGTTGTCCCACAAAGTCTATACGCATGGAAATGTTGTATTCTGTCCTGTTGCCAGCTGCTTCTTCTTTGCTTGATTTTCATGTAGCTAGTACTGTACCAAGTGCACAGCGACCCCCAGTATCAGGTAACAATGAAAACACATACAGCCGGAAGTCCCCGTGACTGGCGGTGAAGCGTGATGTCACGAATGACACAACTTTCTGTGAGTGACGGTTAAAGAGTTAATAATTATATAAATATGCTTGAATACAATGTTTACAATAATACAATACAATTTGGATGCTGCGTGTGTGACCTTAGTAAGCTTATTTCTATTGGTGATGGAGAGCATATTAAAATAACAGGGAGAGCAGTAGAGAAGGATGGGCTGAATAATACTAGTGTACAACAGTAACAAGAGATGTGGGCTGACAGAGAGGGCACGGAGCTTACGGAGGATGTGCAGTCTTTGTTGAGAGCGTTTATGGATCTGTGACGTGTTGTTCAAAAGTAAATTTATTGTCTAATGTGAGTCCAAGGTACTTGAAGTGACTGACACGTTCCACTGTTTTGTCATATATAATGATGGGAGCCAGATCCAGGATGTGTGAATGAGTGTGAATGAGTAATTTCTTAGTTTTGTCCACATTCAGCTCCAGACTGTTATTGGAGCACCACTTAATGAAGTGAGTGACAGAAAGAAATAGCTCATGACTGCATTTTTTCGACCCAGTCAGACAGTGATGATCTGTAGCAAACCCCTGGTTTCCACTTTAAAGGAACCACAATTTTGCATATTATACGAAATCTACTTTTCTGAGCTTTCTACCTTGTTCCTGCATCAAAAAACAGACCTGGAGTTGTGTTTTTGTTTCATTCACGCATGTTTAAGTAATCCTCTATTTATTTACGCTGACTTCCTGAAAGGACAGAAACATCTTTTTTCACTGATGTCTGCCATTTCCTCCTTACCACGCTTCTCCCCCCTCACAGCCCAGTCTCGTTCAGCTCACACCTCC
The DNA here is from genome assembly GCA_020698575.1 of Bostrychus sinensis. Lineage (NCBI taxonomy): Eukaryota > Metazoa > Chordata > Actinopteri > Gobiiformes > Eleotridae > Bostrychus > Bostrychus sinensis. The sequence continues at coordinate 35,800,564 of CM036252.1, forward strand.
CCCGCAGCAACCAAACCTGCCCACCACTGACTGCAGCGTTGCAGCAGCACATGTGAAGGGGCGTGACAGCAGCTGGGCAGAGGGCTCTTAAAGTGACAGAGACCTAATCTGAGCGTTTTTCATAGAGTCAAATGATGACTTTCTTCAAATAGGGTTTTTTAATAATTTTGACCAACAAAACTTAAGATGCTGATCTAGAGGTGTCCTAAATTAATTTAAAAGATGCAAAAAAAAAAAAAAAAAAAAAAAAAATCATAATATGGGCCTTTTAAGATAGACTTTAGACTAGAGGTTTAAGCTCCTGCTTCTGTTGGATGTCATATGTCTCAAGCTTTACAAACTTAAATGGAAGATAAAGTAGACTTTGTTGACCCTGTAGGGAAATTTGTTCTCTACATTTGACCCCTCCTTCAGTGCCGCTGGGGCGACCTGTCAGAAGCAGTGGGTGACTGCAGTGCAGCGCTTGGAGACCATTCTCCAGTTTGGAGACCCCGAGTATCTAGCTAGAGTGTATGTATGTATTTTTCAGGATGATGGGGAAACCGGGGACCCACAGAAAACTCACCCAGACAGAAAGGCACCACCCTGAGATTAGAACTTGCAGTTTTCTCTTAATCACTTAAACAGACCTCTCCTCCTCCCTGAATTCATGTGTTGCCTTGTTTTTACAGATTCACAATGAGGAACTTCACTTCTACAGTGTTACTTCTCTGCAGACTCAGTAAGTTATTATTGCAAATTTATGATCAAAAATATTGAATGCATCTGAAGATATTTTAACTGTATTTTGGTTTCCCTCAGGTTTGTTCTGTGTCTTGGGCTTGGAGTCGTCAACAGTGGAAGTCCAGTCTGGTCAAAGTGTCACTCTGTTGTGCTACAACTTCACCAGTTCCCCCACATCGATATTCTGGTTCCGAGCTGTGAAGAGATCAATACCAAGGCACATTTCCACCATATACAACCCTTCTAAACCTGCTGCATTTACAGATGGTTTTCAAGATGGAAGATTCACAGTGAAGTCCAACTTGTTTCACATCGGCCTCACAATCGACCCAGTGAACAGTTCAGACTCTGGACTCTATTTCTGTGGATATACAGTCAGTTCAGACCCTGTTATCAAAAGTCCTACATATCTAGATGTTCAAGGTACGTTCATGGTTTTGTGATTAATTGTTAAGTACTTTTAAATACTCCACTTTTCTAAAATATTCACATTGCTTTTTTCTACAATGCTAGGAGCTCATTTTGAAAGGGCACAATTAGCTGGTTTCATCCTAAAATGAACCAATGTGTCAAACATAGTGAAGAAGGATGTCTGCTCTGTCCTGTCCTGTCCTCTCTCTCTCTGCCCTGATGCTGTGCACTGCTAGGAGACACAGAGATGGGGTCGAGTCGCAGCCCAAATGAGTTCATTCACAAGTTACAGAAAGCAAAGAAGGCGAAGGAATTCTATGCTAATTTTCAACAGAGAATTCGAACAGAGAGGAAAGAATTAGACATCAGAGTTTGCTCTGCATGTAGTTACTGCTAGCGAGACTTCTTCATACGCCTTGTTGTCCCATTCCATGTGAATCTGTGAGTGAGAGACGGGTTTTAGGGGAGAATCCAATCACAAAGGAGGTTGTCGCCAAGAGAGCAGCGCTACAGGCTGTCACAGCCTGCTGTGAAGGGTTGGGGACAACAAGAAAGAAGCTACGAAGCGATTATCAAGGAGTAAAAGAGTAAAATGTGGGACACAGCACAAATTTGCAGAATGTGTCATTTGGAGTCAGACACAGAGTGAGTCAATTTATTTTATCTCCCGACCATTAAAGCAGAGGGAGGGATGGAGAGAACAGGAGCAGAGGCAGGGACAGAAAAACCAAAAGGGGGGAAAATCCCCCCCATCCTCCCAGCAAATCACACCATGTATATAGAGACTGATTTCATGTTTTTTTTTTTTTATTTATTTATTAATATGGGACAGCGTGTATTAATGAACAGCAGCTAGTGCCGTAAATACACCAGTCTTTTCACACCCATAATATATATATATATATATATATATATATATATATATATATATATATTGTAACCACATATTTTTGGGTTGTTTGAAGTGTTACCAGAACTGAGGTCGTGGGTGATGAAAGTAGCACACGAAGAGGGAATAACTCCACAGGAACACTTTTTATTAACCGCTCGTTCAGCAGTCCTGACGACAACTCGTTTTAGTCTGAACATGACCTTTTATTTTTACAACACCTATCCTTCCGCCCATACACTTCTATTACTATAGTCCCCTGAACCGCAGTACAACCTTACTGAATATAGTGCCTGAATAAAAGTAGAGGCATATAAATAAAATAAAAATAAATCATCTTACATACTTCCCTCTGTTTAAGAGAAATGTCCTCATTTCAAAATCCAATAGCTTGGAAAAAAAATAAATCATCTTCACCAAAATCCGTCACAAACGTCACACCAGCAACCTGAACCAATAATACAACCTGTTACCAGAAGGCTAATCAAAAATATCATGACCAAAACATTCACCATTAACTTTTTTTTTTTTTTTTTTTTTGTAACATGTCACAAAAGACAAAACACTTAACAAGTCTTCCTCATAAGAGAAGGCGCTGTGGTTTTCGAACTGTGCGCCCAGACCTAGTTGTAAATTCACCACTAGAGGGTGGCGAGGTTGAGCTTTGGGCCTGTGGTGGAGGTCTATGGGAGACCCGTCCTGTTGGTCCCCCAGAGATGGTACAGAAGGCCTTGCAGTCCCTGGTGCCTGGCCCGTAACTGTTTGGCCAGAGGGCAAGGGAAGTGAACCAGACAGTGCTGTATACCGAGGTAGTGTGTCCATGTGAGGCTGAGGTACAGACTGTGCTGGGAATGTGTTCTTAGAGCAACGATAAGGTTTCAAACGGTCATAGTGAATGACTTTTAGCGCAGCCTGAGGATATTTCATGTCCAACAGCTTGTAAAGAATTCCATTATCGTCCACAGAGACCACCTGAAAAGGACCAGTCCAGTTTGGGCACAGTTTCTGTCTTTGTGTGGTAGGGTCATTTATCCATACAAGATCACCACATCTATAAGGCTTGAACCTTATGTGTCTGTTGAAGTAGTACTCACATTTTTGTCTTTGTTCCTCACGATGAAGGCGAACAGCCTCAAAAGCAGAGTTCAGTCGTGTAACCAGTTCTAAGCCATAGTTTTGTGGGCTATCTGGATCTCTTGGTGATGACACATGAACATTAGCAGGCAGTCTCGGCTCCCTACCATGAGCAAGAAAATAAGGCGAGTACCCTGTGCTCGAGTGAGGGATGGAATTAAAAGAGAGAACCACAGCTGGCAAATAGTGGTCCCATTCCCCTCCATTGTCCTGAATAAGTTTAGCCAACTGCTCTTTTAAAGTCCTGTTAAATCTTTCCACCATACCGTTCCCTCTTGGGTGATATGGGGATGTCCTTTTCTTTGTAATGTTCAGTCTCTGACATATTGTTTGAATAACTTCAGACTCATATTGTCGTCCCTGGTCGGAAAACAATTCCTCAGGAACACCATGTTCAGGGATGAACCTCTCGCATAGTAACTGTGCCACTGTAGCAGCCTTCTGGTCAGACATGGCATATGCATTTACATACTTCGTAAAATGATCCTGAACCACGAGCACATATCTGTGACCAGCAGAAGTTAAAGGAAGTTCAGTAATGTCCGTACATACAAACTGAAATGGTCGGTCAGCCTGAACAGATCGTAAAGGAGCTCTGTGTTGTGGCACAGGCTTTCTAAAGGCCTCACATGACTTACACAGAGTACAAAAGTTTTCAATATCCGATCTCATTCCTGGCCAATAACACATTGTTAACGCTTTCTTAACTGTGCGCTCAGCACTATAATGACCAGAACAAGGATTACCATGAAGAAAATGCATAGTCTCTGCAACAAGTGAAGAGGGTATTAACACTTGATAAACCTCCGGTTTTCCGGGTGCACTATGACCTTTGCGACAGAGTAAGCCATTACATAGCACTAGCTTAGGAAACTGCCACCAGAGTTTTCTCTGAATTTTACCTTGAACCTGTCTAAGATAGGGACGTTCCCTGCTTTGTACCCAGGTATACACCTCAGACAAAATAGAATCAGAGAGTTGTGCAGATACAACATCTGTGTTATGGGCAGAAAATGTCTGTTGTAATGTGGCAAAACCTGTATTAACCTGTACAGTTTCAGTGTCCATCAAACACACCCGAGCTGGTAGATTAGTCTCAACAGGAGGCTTGAGACCTGAGCCTGGCAACTCAGATACTGATACCGATTTTTCTATGTTGCTAGGAAGTGACCCACTCTCAGGCATGGGAGAAACTGTCACCTCTGATGAGTCCGGTGTTGAAGATGGCATCCGTGACATAGCGTCTGCATTTGTGTGTTTTTTTCCCTCCTTGTGGGTGATTGTCCATTGATAGGGGTCCAACTCCAATGCCCAACGACCTCTGCGTCCTGTAGGGTCGTGTGTAATGTCCATTTTCCTTAAACTGAGCAGAGGACGATGGTCAGTAATGACCGTGAAAGGATTACAATTCAGATAGTGCCTAAAATGTCTAACTGACCACACTATCGCATAAAGTTCTTTGTCATATGTAGACCACTTCCTCTCCGTTTTTGAAAGTACATGACTTGCATAAGCTACAACCTTTTCATGGCCATTTTGTATCTGAGAGAGCACTGCACCAACTGCAAAATTAGATGCATCTGTACTCAAAATAAATGGTTGATCAAAGTTGGGAAAAGCCATTATTGGAGGAGAAGTGAGTGCATCTTTAAGTGTCTGAAAAGCAGCTGAACAATCATCTGTCCAATCAAACATCACCTGTTTCTGTGTAAGTCTATGCAGAGGATGTGCAATGAACGCATATCTGTGGACAAAACGTCTATAATAGGAACACAGTCCTAAAAAGCCACGTACCTCTGTGGGTGAACGTGGAACCGGCCAGTCATGAATGCGTTTACTGTTGACCGGATCCAAAGTCAGTCCGTCACGAGACACAATGTGTCCCATGTACTTCACAGCCGATTTACAAAACTCACATTTCTTAGGATTTAATTTCAGACCTGCTTGTCTAAAACGACTAAGAATGTCTGTTAGGTTTTGCAAATGTTGTTCAAAGTTTTGTCCCATGCAAATAATGTCATCTAAATAAATGACACATGTTGTCCAGTGAAGTCCTCTTAGAACAAGCTCCATGAGTCTTTGGAACGTGGGTGGTGAGTTTTTAAGACCCATAGGCATGACCTTAAATTGGTACAGACCATCGCCTGTTGTAAATGCGGTCTTGTGTCTGTCTGCAGGATCCATCTGTACCTGCCAGTACCCGCTTGACATGTCCATTGTAGAAAAGTACTGAGAGCCAGACAGTGCGTCCAAACTGTCATCAACTCTCGGTAAGGGATGTGCGTCAGTAATAGTTACAGAGTTCAATTTTCTAAAATCGACACAAAATCTGTATGAGCCATCTTTCTTTTTCACCATAACTACAGGACTGGCCCAAGGGCTTGTACTGTCCTCTATCAAGTCCTGTGCTTTAAGAGCTTCAACTTGACGGCGAATCTCAGCTTTCATGGCAGGTGAGGTGCGATAGGCTCTTTGTGAAATTGGCGTGTCACAATTCGTAGTTATTTTGTGTGTGACTAAGTCGGTTCTGCCAAAGTCATGTGAGTGTTGACTAAACACATCAGCAAAAGATGTTAAAGTGTCTTTCAAAAGTTTTTGTTGAGTTAGTGTCAGTTCCGGGTTTGTAATATCAGGGATCGAGACTGGTTTAGGAATGGTGGGTATCTGAAAATTAACATTACAGATAGAACTGTCCATTATAGTAAACTCACTCTGGCCATCTTCTGAGACAGCGTGAAAATTCCCTATCTGTTTACCACTATGTAACACAAGGTCACCATGAGCAAGATTAGCCACTTTTACATAAATAGAACCTTGTTCTACTCTGGCCACGGTCCATGCAATACCCGCAGAAGCTTGGTCTGTGTAATGTGGTTCAAACACACCTGTGTAGCCATTAGGTAGAAGCCCTTTAAGGGGGGCATCCAGAGTAGCTGAGATGACCCTCTCAGACATAGCAGGAATGGTAACTGTGGAGGACACTGAAACAGCAGTTAGGCAGGGAACATATTGACGAGGACTAACTAATGGCACAGCTTTACCCTCTACATCCAGTGTCATGTTTCGAGTGTCCACGATTATGCCATTAGCAACCATGAAATCCCAACCTAAAATGAGCGGCTTTGTACAGTTCCTAACAACCTGAAGTGTGTGTGTCATGGGTTTGTGTGCAATACTTAGATTGACTGAAATGGTGCCCACAGTGTCGAGGGGGTCACCCGTGACACCGATAAGAGGGACAAATTGCTTCACAATAAGTTTTTTGTGAAGCGCAGGAGTAGTCATCCTAAAGGACTCACTAACAACTGAAACATCAGCCCCAGTGTCAATAAAAGCATGCACGACAGTGTCCTCAATAACAACTGACACATATCTTTTCTCCACATCAACAGTAGGATCAAGTGTAATGTCATTTGTAATAGTATTAGACTGAGTGTCATTGTCTTTGTGGGCCTGGGAGGAGTCAGTAGCTGACAATTGGCCCTCATTGTCAACTACTTGTAGTTTACCTGGTTCGGCTTTGGACGTGAGGGAGACTGGAAACGTACATGGCCAGGACTGGGAGAGCGATGAAAGCGCCCACCTTCATAGCGGTCAGGAGAGCGGCCACGATTAGTGTAGTTTCTTGGTGATGTACTGTAGCCTTGTGCGTAGGGGTCTGATGATCCAGATTGTGCACGTAGATCTCGTTGATTGTACTTGTCCCCCTCGGGTCCAGATGTCCTGTAGGAACTGCGGCGAGCTGAATTGCGTTCGTAAGATGAATCTCTGTGTCGTGATGGAGTCCCATAGTAGTCATCTGCTGAATATCGGTCCTCACGCCTCAGATCAGGAGTGGAGCTCCGGCGACGAAATCCATGGTCAGGCCCGTCACGGTGTCGTGCATCATGGCGTTGCTGGTCAACTGCCAACTGTAGCTGGTCAACCTTGTCAGACAGCATCTCAATAGTCTTTAACATTTTCTTGAGATCATCCGCTGTGGCTGAGTGGACACCCAGTGGGGTGGAAGCAAGCAGATGGGTCGGTGACACAGGTTCAAGAGCAGAATAAGCTGGTGTAGAAAAAGACTGCGAAAGATTGGGAGCAGAAAACACTTTACTTGCTTGATGAGCAGTCTCAATTTGTATAGCAAACTGCAGCGCAGTCTCCAGTGTTTTAACCCCCTGCTCGTGACACCGCAGTTGTAGGTATGGGTCAAGTCCAGCAATAAAGCGCCGAAATTTTTCTCCCTCCTTAGCATTATCCCCATATGTAGGGAAAGCTTCCTCCACGAGGCGGCTGATTTCCGCGGCAAATACTGGAAGAGCCTCACCAAGATGGCGACTGCGTGCATTGATGTAGCTTTGAAAAGTTGACAAGTAGGCCGTTTGTCCAAAAACACTTTTGAGCTTCTCTTTAGTAGCTGGATAGTCCAATTTTTCAGCATCAGGCAGGCTGTCCCAGTAACTAAAAGCTGCGCCACCCAAGCATGTAGGCAACAGCTTCGCCAAACTGTCCTCATCAGCGTCAGGATTAGCCATAACAGTCACTTCAAAACGCCTGCACCATTTTGAGAAATCCTCTTTTCCATCCCCCATAAAGATTTGGCGGTACTGTGGCATTGCGCGGTTACTGCCAGGGTGAAAAGGCAGCTCATTCCAAAGATTATTTGCCATAGCTGAATGTCGGTACTCAAAATAGTCTGTAACAGGTTTACCTCAATGTTACGACAGGCACCCGTCTTTTCCCGTCATGAAGCTTCCACAAAGGTCCAAACGACGTCCGTACAATCGAGCGAAAAATTAGCTAAAGTCCTTCGTTGTCGGTAGGAAAAAGGGCGTACGCTGTAGCCGTCCTCAGTGCCGCTAGCTTAGCCTGCGTAGCACTAGCTTGCTCCGGAGTAATAGCTCAACCTCTCCAACTACTCAAACGTCTATCCCACCGCTGCCACCGCTGTGTAACACATATTTTTGGGTTGTTTGAAGTGTTACCAGAACTGAGGTCGTGGGTGATGAAAGTAGCACACGAAGAGGGAATAACTCCACAGGAACACTTTTTATTAACCGCTCGTTCAGCAGTCCTGACGACAACTCGTTTTAGTCTGAACATGACCTTTTATTTTTACAACACCTATCCTTCCGCCCATACACTTCTATTACTATAGTCCCCTGAACCGCAGTACAACCTTACTGAATATAGTGCCTGAATAAAAGTAGAGGCATATAAATAAAATAAAAATAAATCATCTTACATATATATATATATATATATATATATATGAGAGATCTGTTCTTTTTCATTCAAACATTTTATCTTTATTTTAAATAACTGAAAATTACAAAATGCTAAACATTTTTGGTGTATTTTGATAGCAATAACTTTTTTTTAAAATGATAATAATTTAAAATGATATGCAGTAAAAGAGCATACAGTACTGCTAATGCAATGCATACAATTCTACCTTTTTTTAAATAACCTATATTAAAGTCTAATGCCCCTGAACCTCTCACCCTTCCTCCCATCCCACCAGTAAAGGTTAGTACTAAGTAATAAAATGATGATGATCTGAAAACGTCAGACAGGCTTTGCCGACATTGTTGTTAATTAGATGTGCGTGTGGCGTGCCTTTTATTAAACCTCTTAAATGGTTTTAGAGTTTTAACAAAACATATCTCTGTGATCCATGCACGTAGGATCCTAAAACAAAAATGGCAGAAAGCTTAAATCTTTAATTTTTTATTTCATTTTTGAGCAGATAGCATGGTCTTAAAAACACTCTTGACATTTAAGACCTACACCAATATTTTCAGCAAATGTAAGAAGATATAAGACCTTCAATTTTTCAATTCAAATGTAAGACTTTTAGACTTCTTAAGGACCTGCGGGAACCCTGGTCTTGTTCTTGTGATAAAAAGCTGAATAAAAATAGAGGCTGTCCAAAATGTAGTACTGATGTTTTTGAGAGCTAGAGATATGGTGAATTGTTAAAATGAACGTAGTGACACAGAGAAGTGAATATAATGCACAGAAAGCTGGGGCTAAACAGGAAGTAGTCTCCTGTTTACTGAAGCTACAGCCTCACACCAGGATTTACTTTGCTCTTTTATTAAATATTAAATATTTAAAGTCAGATTCAAACATGTTTTTATTTCTTTTTTATTAACACAGCTGTGTTACACTTGTGTGACGTCTGTGTTTCTGTAACAGACGCGGGTCTCCTGGACCTGGAGTATAATGGAAACATAAGCCTGTTTTTGGGTTACCTGGACTAAACACTGTCCCATACTATCATGCCCTGGTACCATGCCCGCCAGTGGAAAATGTGCCATACTGACCACTGCACGACAGGAACACAACAACAAGAGCTGCAGCTTTGGAGATGCTCTGAACCCAGTCGTCTACAGCCATCACAATGTGGCCTTTGTCAACTCACATCAATCCTTACACTTGCCCAATATTCCTTCTTCTAATGCAACAATTTTGAAGAAAGAATGTTCAGTTGCTGCCTTATATATCCCATCCACTAACAGGGGCCATAGTCTCGGAGCCCAACTGTCCTGCTGTGGCAGCTCCTGATCCTGTCGTCATGTTGATGAACTCTGTGCTGCTGTTACTGATCTGCAAAATGAAGAGGTCACAAAATGGTGAGAAAACTGGACACATTATTTTAAAAATAAGTAAAAATGAAATTATTTTGAAAGCTTTTGTTTGTTTAACAGACCAGGAAACAACTGTGAACTCAAGAGTGGACAAAAAAGAGGTGACTTTATACTCCTTTAACATTTCTACATTTCTTAATCTAATCATAATAATGGAATCCTTTTTATTTTATTTTATCAAATTGAGACATATATAATCTACCGTCCAGCGGCAGACCCCATTTACCAGAGCCTGTCCTCTGCCACGATGGACCCAAACCAAATCTACAGCACCATCAGCGACTCAACACAGAGTCATGTCACTGTGAACTGAGCAGAGATGTCGATAGACTATAGATAGATAGATAGATAGATAGATAGACTATAGATAGATAGATAGATAGATAGATAGATCAATCTCAGGAGATCAAGACAGATTTTTATACTATTTTAATAAATCATTTTTTTTCTTTTTCATTTAAATATTTTATTTTTATTTTAAATAACTGAAGATTACAAAATGAACACCAAAACATTTTTGGTGTATTTTAACTTCATTTTTATAAATTATATGCATTAAAAGAGCATACAATACTGCTAATGCAATGCATACAATATTACCTTTTTTTTTTTTTTTTAATAACCTAAAATAAAGTCTAATGCCCCTGAACCTCTCAGATATGATGCGCTGCCTCCTCTCTCCCTATCATTAAAGGTTAGTACTAAGTAACATTGTTGTTAATTAGATATGCGTGCAGCGTGCTTCTTATTAAAACCTCATTAACAGTTTTAGAGCTTTAACAAAACATATCTCCATGATCCCTGCACGTAGGTTCCATAATACACATTTACATATTCATAAATATTACCCAGCAAACACAGAAAGTTCACATAATGTTAGCCCATGGTTATCCTAAGGTTATTTTGCTGCTAACCTAAAACTAATGTTTAGAGAAGATTCACACAAAATAATACAGAAATGCATTGTTCCCTGAATGTTTCAGGAACCAAAATCTCTAACGTTCTTCTGAGGTTTCTCTCTTGTCTTTATACAACATTTCCTGTTTGTTTTATTTTGGTATTTTTTTCACAACCAAAATATAACGTCCCAGCAACGTTGCTCTGAGGTTACAGATAAACCAATTTTTGTTTGGAAAACATTTGCATATTTTAAATGAAACATAAAACAATCGCTTTTGAGATTTAACCTAGGTCTAAATTAAGTTCTTTATGTATATGGGGCGTATGTGTTGGCAAAAAAGTTTCATAAACTTCACTGCTAATAGGCTTCTGTGATAAACTGTTGTTATTTGAGATGGCTACTACATTAGATACATTAAAAACATAGTGATATATTAATAATACTTCGCACCATCAAAATGCTCTGGATTATTGCAGCTGATATTACCTTAAGATGGAACCTATCAGTTTGAACTAAGCTACAGTAAGTTACTTAGCAACTTAAGTGTCATACTATTAATATACATGAACTAGTAAACACCCACAGAATACAGTGTGCTGCGCAAATGGCTTATTATGAAAGTGTCAACGGCTGATGAATTGAAGTTGGCAGATTTTCAAGTTATCTACAGCATGGACAATAAATAAAATGAACCTGGAAGACAGATTAAACATGTACATATGTAAATAGGCAACTATGCATGTTGGTTTTTATTTTCATTTGTTTTATATATTAGTACATTTTGTACCTTTTCTTTTTTTCAAGCTTTGTTTTGCTGTGCTGCTCTTAAAAACAATAAAACTACATTTTTGATTCAGTTTGTTTGTCAATAATTAGCTCTTATAAAAACCTCACCAATTTTGTCATTTTTTTTAAAAAGGTATATTGTAATGAAAAAGTTAGGGGAACATTAATATAACCAAAATAGAACATTTAGCAGTGGTTCCCTTATGTTAGGAGAACGGTAATCTGACCAAAAGAGAACGTTAAATAAAGGTTCCCTGAAGGTTGCCTGTAAATAACATTGTTAGAACGTCTTGTGCAACCAGAAGCTAATGTTCTATTTACATTTAAAAAACTTGCCATAAAAAATGTGAGATAACCTAACAAATTACTTTCAAGGAACATTCACACAACTTTAAAAAAATCTGTCTGGAATGTTCAGGGAAGAAAAATGTTAGCTGGGTAATCTTTTAACTTGCATGTCATAAACCGCCTGGATTTTGTGTTCTTTTGCATGTAAAATTGTCATAAAATGTGCTTTGAATAATTACTTTGCTTCCTTTTCAGAACATCAGCTTTCAATATCTGACAGTTCTTTATGCCTTACTGTATGTTTTGACAATGGAAACAGTTCATAAAAAATATAAATATATAAAAAAAAAAGATTTTTCCAGTTTTTCACTGCAAGAGTAAATAAAAATGTACAAAAACACAATTTAACAGAACATAAATGTCAATGACCAACTATAATCAATAATATATTGAATGACCACATTTAATTAAAAGCCACTGAGGTAACTGCAATCCCATCAGTGTTTGTGTACTAGGCTGCTCTGAACTTTTTCACCCTCTTCCTATATAATTACTCTTACTAATCCTGTTTGCATACAAAACACCACCTCACTGACACTCACCTCTCTACTCAAGCTGATAAACTGGAAAATATCTTGCCACAAATACGGACCACAGCCAGGTCATTCTGAGTCTGTCTGACCTGAGAGAGACCACGAGCAGCCAATATAATAAGAAATGATGGTCACAGTGGAGAGAAATGGAGCTTTGGGTCAGAATGAATGAGGACAGCGCAGGAGTCCTGGAGAGTTAGGCTAAAGCTAATGTGTTGGGTCATAGTAATTCTCAAGGTTTCTGCAGGGTTCCACAAGTTGAATTTAAGACTTTTTAAGACTTTTTTAAGACCACTGTAAATGAAAATTAAGACCTTGTTAACATGCAGAATGTGTACAAATACACATATATATGAACTATATTTAGACAATATTACAGTACTCTCTCTATTTCCCAGTACTTTGTTCTTGAAGCCAGTCGATTGTTGAAGATTACCTAGGTTGCACCACAAAAAATGATTTATACATTTCAAATAATCTTCACTAATCATGTGTCTAATCATAGTCCAACACTTTTGGCAGGACGTACATTATATTCAATGTTTTTATGATTATTCAAAGATATAGACAGAAGCATGTCTGCGAGCTTGCTTATAACAGCGGAGCACAGTTTGAATCGCTTTATTTTACCTGGATAATCATTTCAATAACATATTTATGATTATATCTCCAAGATAGATCTTCTAATAAAAATAATTGAAAGTGTAGCACAACTTTATGGGCTGGAAATTATTACTAATATGCACAATGTCTTGTTATTTACTGAGATTCACCACATTTAGAAGCGCTACTATACTGACTGCATGCTGCTGTGTGGAGCTCACCTGTGTCTGTCTGCTCCGATAAACTGGAGGCTATTAGCTTAGCATTAGAGCACTGCTAATAACAAATACTTTCTGAACGGCAGTATAGCAAAGCGAACATGTGACTATACAGCGCTAATGCTTCCAGTGTACCTCAGCCTGGGTTCGAGCTTAGCGAACGCTGCTGGCTGCTGTTTGACCGGGGACAGCAACAGCGCGGCGTGCAATACTTCATTTAAACTCAGCGACAGGTTCACAGCAGTTTAAAGGCCTGAGAGTGATCGCATGGGTCTCAAAGTGCAGGGCAGGCTCCAAGTTTGCACAGAGCAACACGCCTGGGTTTATAATACGCATGCGCAGGGGAAGATTTCTCTGAGAGACGGGGCTGTAAGAGTCATGAGCTGAGGCTTTTAAAACATTTGTACTCGATTACTTAATACCTATTACTGCAAATTTAAGACTTTTCAAGGCCTTAAATTCAGATTTTTAAATTTACTCAGTAAATCAAAACAAATAAGGAAATTGTTTATTTTTATCATTATTAGCTGAAGCCGCTCATGGTAGCCACAACAGGCAGCTGCGGCTGAGTCCCCAGGAATAAAGTGACACGGACTCCACTCCTCGCACACTCTTCCCCTGTCACAGCACACTTTGGAACAGAACAGAAACTTAGCTTTTAGGAGAGGAGCAAGTCTAAAGCTTGTAGCGGCTGGCGTGCATTTAGTTACTCTGGCCCTGGGAGTGAACGTAAGGTTGGTAATAATGCGGTTTTGAGTGGGAGATGTGTGCACGAGGATGCTGTTCCAGCCTCCCGCGAGGCAGCACAGAGTCTCCACAGCCTCGGTAATGAGACTGAACTCAGGAACAGTGCAGGTTTGAGTGAAATAAGTCTACACCAAGCACACTCCATTCATCCTCGCACTTTTCCCTGCAGATGAGGGAGAGGAGGCAGAGGTGGGAGAAGAGAAAAGGTGTGGGGAGAGGCAGAGGTTGCCGCAGGCGTGGTGATAGCAGCGTGGCTACTATAAACAACACTAGCAACAGCAATGATGAGAGGATGAAGTTACCACCTAAGAACCTTCTGGTGTGGAGATAAGGCAAATGCCTAATCTGCACATCAGCTCTCAACCTAGAAGATTAACTGGACATAATGAGGAAAATGGAAAAGAGTGCATAAATTTTTGCCTGCAGGGTCTAAGCATGAAAGTGGAGATACATATTGGTCTCGCACAGTTTCACCACAGGCACTGATGGAGATTTCTTAAGACTAGCCCTTTTGACCACAGAGTTAGTGGCCCCCGAATCAACAAGAAACGTTCCTTTTTCACCATTCAATTCAATGGTATATTCTGGCAAGGCTGTATTTGTCAATGAGACCAGACTTGCATAAGCTGCAGCTGGTGCTTAGTCTTATTCTCCAAATAAGTGTGTGTGTTAGCAGTAAGCAGTTCTTCATTGCAGAGCTACAGATGTGAATGTGTGTGTGTTGTGGGTGCAGTGCCTTCCTCTGGGTGACGTTTCCTCAGTGCATCTCTCACCAGGCCTGTCCTCGCTGCCCAGTCAGTCTGACCCCTGGGGAGCACTCAGGCGAGGTCCTTCACTGTATCTTTGTGGACAGTCTCGCATCAAGTGTCCAACTTATACAATCTCGAGTTCAGTGTCCAAACTGTCCTCAAGTGTAACATACATCAGCTTGGCCTCTATTTTGTTCTTGTTAGAACCTCTGTCCTCTATTCCAGTGACCACGACCCTTAATAATAATAATAATAATACATAAATTTTATATAGCGCTTTTCACACAACTCAAAGACACTTTACAAGAAACAAACATATGACAAACAAAAGAACAGGAGAGATGTTATTAAGGGTTGAAAGCTAGTGTAAAGAGATAGGTTTTAACAGTTTTTTGAAAGTTTGAAGAGAGTCTGAGGCACGGATGTGTGGGGGGAGAGAGTTCCAGAGGGTGGGGGCAGCAATGGCGAAAGCTCTGTCCCCCAAGGACCCTTGCCTCGGCCACGTCCTTGTCCCAGGCATCCGCGCCCTCGGGTCAGAGCAACTGTGTGTAAGTCCTTCGTGATGCTGTAATTGTCCATTTCCTCACTAAAGTGTTCTGCAACACTTTAGCTGTATTCATGACCTCAGCTGTGGTCCATGGATGATACGCCAGTATGGGACTGGCAGGTCCAGCAACTTAGACTATTGGACATTGTGTGGAGGAGCCCAGTTCACAGAGTGCAGCTTTAAGAGTGCAGAGTGCAGTTAGTTTGTGGTTCTCTTTCTGGGTGCTACAGTCAGTTCAACTCATGTTTAAACCAGTGGACTGGGCTTCCTGTTCTTGTTCTGAGTCCGATAGCTTGGGTGGCTGAAGGTGGAGCTGTAGCCTGGTCTTTGATGGTGCAGGTGGATCATGTCGGGCTTTAGGTCTCACTGGCAGGTCACTGGAGGAATCTGGCTTGACTTCTGCTGTTATCTCTGCTGAGGCTGCTGCTGTTAAGTCCCACACTTGTTGCTGGGGGCTGACGCATGGGCAGGAGTCCAGGTCCAGGTTGAGTTTCACCGTGAAGAGGTCTGGAAAAACAGAGGAAACACAGGGAGCATTACCTAATCTTTTTTTTTTTTTTTTTTTGTATAACTACCTGTTTATACACATTTCAAAACAATTCTGTGTTCTTCTACTTTCTCTAAATTCTCTTTCCCTTGCTTTTTATTCTTCAGATTTATATCAAAATTGTTTTCAATTTTTAAATTACAAGAAAAACATTTTAAAGATTCTGTACCGTGCATCCTCTTTTAAGCATCAGTTGGAGAAGTAAAAGAAATGTAATTACAGTGACACAAAGACCTAATATGACCCAGTAAGATTGACCTTTAACTTTACACAGTTAGATCTATCTATGCATTCAAAAATATTTCCTCTGTCTAAATTTAATAGCTTAATTTCTTTTCTCTTTTTCTAACATTTCTCTAAGCATTTTCAGTTACTTTATACTGAACGATCCCCCGTCAGGGAAAACCAAAACTGTCCAGACCATGTTGGTAGACATTAGACACATTGTTTTCCATATTTGGTTGTCATTGCCTTGACCAGAGGGTTCTCTGGGACCTCAATAATGTATTTTGTTAGGCTTATTATTTATGTTCTGCCATTAGAATAATGGTTGTGTACACTGTAAAGCCTCTCAGACTTTTCTGATATATTTTCTCTGCTTCTCTCTGGTTTAACCACTAAATAACCAATAGCGTTTAAACCAGACGGCTCAGTTTAGGTTACCCAGTAACCTATAGTCACCCAGTGACTTGTATTACCCAGTAATACTTCACATCTCTTGCAGGCTCCCGTGAGACTTTAACCTGGTCAAGAATGACAACAAATGTGGTGTGTGTCCTATTCGTGATTGATAACAGACAAATGTATCTCACCGTTTTAGTTGTGAATTGAGTTCGATGGATTCCAGCGGTGACAGTCCCAGACCCAGTGAAAACAGGCCTCCCATCTCTGAAATCCTTTGGAGGTAAGAAGCTGGAGGATCTATCCCCCAGGATGATCAATCCCTGGTCACTCCGTCTGGATCTGTCCACTTGAGGAATCCCACTTCTGACACCAGATTGTTATGGAAATTTTAGATTGAGATACTTGACAAGAAGACAGTGTCTGGATCAATCAGTGAGTTGTCTTTATTTTACTTGTGCACAAGGAGAACACAGCACAAAGGAGAGATGCAGAGTGTCCTACCCCTTTAACGTTAACTCTTGTGCCTCTGTTGAACAGTGCTGTGTGATGGAAGACCTGGACCCACCAGAGCTCAGACAATGGTTTTTAAAGTCACTGAAGGCGAAAATATTAGACCCAGATGTTTAGTTTATTTTTATGGAAACAAAAAAATGTTCTGTAAAAATGACTGCAACAGAAAAGAAAACATTTTGGTTGAGACGTCAGGCTACAGTCTGCAGAACGGCAGATACAGCATTGAACATGAAAGAGCTGTTTATGGCTATCATATCATGTATGTGAGCATTACAAATGTGAGCAGCTTTGACTCTGGACAACACATGTGGTCTGGAATAAGGACAGAGAGACGTAGACACTGTGGAACTTATGATTGTAGTTATCAGAGGTAATTTAACTTTTTATTTTTATGATCAGTTTGTGGTCTGTGATCATGTTGTAATGATGTATTACAGTACTATTAGGTTTATAAATAATATAATGATTAGGTACTTTTTGTGTTTACAGCTGAGACCTCCTCATATCCAGCTTTTACTCTCAGCCCTGTGTGTTCATCACAACAGACAGAACCATCATCTGTGACCTCTGCTCCACCTGAACACCAGCAGCACACAACAGTACTCACTGGTACTTCCACACTGACCCACTGTTAGCCCAGTGCTCATATTTATACACACTACACTTGTGTAAAATCTGGTGTAGAGAAAAAGAGATTACAGTTAGTTTGTGGTTCTAACTGTGACATAATGACATGTTACATTTTGATGTTAAAGGGGATCTATTCTGTGAAATCAACTTTTCTGAGCTTTTAACTATGTTATGTTGTCCTCAAAACAGCCCTGGAGTAGTATTTTAAAACGCTCAGTCTCATGGCTGCTAAAAGAAAGCAGGAAGTGCTCCTGCACGTTTCTCAAGCCCAGACACCTTCACCTGACTCATTCTGATCATTTTATAGCTTAAACCACACCCACTACAAAGCAGTCAGCTCATTTCTCTGTTAGCGCTATGTTGCTAATAGCTGCGCTAATTAGCCTTATAACATGCCCTCTCAGATTCTCTCTCATCTCTGAACTCAAATCCTCCAAACTTTATTCAGTGTGAACTCAGAGGAGAAGATCAGGAGGCAGTAGTGTCTGTAGAGGGCTTTAGTCAGAGGAAGGCCTCAGCCCTGCAGCACTACACCACAGTACTTATGATACATACTAATGTGTTTGCAATGGGCTTGAGCTGCCAGAGAAAAAGTGGGCGGGGCCAGCATGGCTTTAATGCAAAAGGAAACTAATCCAAGCATTTTCTGCAAAATCAAAGTAAAAGCTCCTGAAAAGAAGACATTTTCTATACATATATATTTTTTAAGTTATAAAATGTAAAATACTGATGCATAGGTGGCCTAAAAACAGGATGGAAAACAGCATAAAATGTCTTTAATTTTTTTTATTTTTTTTATAGAATATATATTTTTAGGTAGGTAAGTATTTTGTTACACCTGCCTTGATGCTAACACTGTACATGAATATTAATGAGTATTTATTGTTCCACAGCATCAAGTTCAGACCCCAGTCCTCTGCTGTGGCTGCTGCTGATCCCTGTCGTCATGGTGATGACCTCTGTGCTGCTCTTACTGATCTGCAAAAAGAAGAGGTCACAAAATGGTGAGGAAACTGGACACATAACCATATGAGTACCCTAGTTCTGACTTTAATCCCAGTTATGACAGTATTAGTATGAATATGTATGTTTACCTGAACTCAGAGGAAACTGTTTATTCATCTCTGTACACACGGCAAAATATAGTGTACTGGGTTTTTTAGGGATTATGGGCAGGTGCTACAGCAGTGAGCAGGAGGATAAGAAATATATATAAAACATCCTAACTTTGAATGGAGTCAGGTGGCACAGTGGCAGAGTGGTTAGCTCTCTTGCCTCCCAGCATTCCTTGCTGCTTACACCATCTCTGTTATGTTTGTTATACTGATCATACAGACCCAGAAACCACAGAGAATTCAAGATGGAATGGAGCAGAGGTGACCTTTACATTTGGTTTCACAAAAATAACTTGTAATGTAACCAGTGTATCTGAGAGGTGTATTTATGATTTTTCAGATTGTGATATATGAGAACGTCTGTCCAGTCTGTGAACCTGCAGACTCCACTTACCAGAGCCTCTCTGTAGACACCATGGACCCAAACCACACCTACAGCACCGTCACAGAACACAGATAGACTCATGTCACTGTGGACTGAGCACAGACACTGCCCCCTGGTGGCTGACTGCAGTATAACACATACTACACATTAAAACTAGAAGAGAGCACCTCCTCTAAAGCATTTCAGTCTCAGCCTGGATACTCATCAAAAATGAATCACTTCTTTTTTTCCTCTATCACTGTGATTTCCTGAAAAGCTCAACATTTGACCAAAACTGTTTGAGTTATGTTGCTTTTTAGAAACAATTCATGACTTCTAAATGCACTGCAATAATACAATGATGTTTGAGTGAATTATAATGTATGTCCTGTAGTAGTGTAGTGTAATTACTGGGATAGTCTTCAGTACCCACAACCCCAACATGAATAAGTGAATGAATGAATGAATGATATCTGCTGAATAAAAGGAGAAACTATTGAAACACACATTTAGCTTCTATGTGGTTACTCTTTCAACAAATGGATGTAGGAATAGTTGATCTTTTTATTTCAGAATGACTAATAGTGCCATGGCTTAATATTATCTGTAGATGTGATATGTGCATTCTGCCAGCTTTTGTCACAGTTATAAAGAGGAAGATGACATATGTGTTAGTTTGACAGAAATGGTCTGCTATTTAGAGGTAGCACAAGCACATTTCCTGGTCTGACAAACAGGACATTGTGGTTTCTTCTCAACATGAGCTTTCATCACCTGATGAAGGTGATGAAGTGCTACTTTAGTGCTACTTCTTGGTGAATATCTACTTTATATTTTACTATTATTTTTACTTTTTTTTTTCTCTGTAGCTTTGCCTTTTTAAACTTTATTGTGTTGGCTGTATGATTAGGTACTTTTTGTGTTTACAGCTGAGACCTCCTCATATCCAGCTTTTACTCTCAGCCCTGTGTGTTCATCACAACAGACAGAAGCATCATCTGTGACCTCTGCTCCACCTGAACACCAGCAGCACACAACAGTACTCACTGGTACTTTCACACTGACCCACTGTTAGCCCAGTGCTCATATTTATACACACTACACTTGTGTAAACTCCAGTATAGGGGAAAAAGTTGTGACGTAATGACATGTTACATTTTAAAAGACACGTAAAACCAGGAAGTGGTCCTGGGCCTTTCTAAAGCCCATACACCGTCATTGGACTCATTCTGATCATTTCAGAGCTTAAACCGCTGTCACTACAAAGCAGTCAGCTCATTTATCTATATGTTAGGTTTTCTGTAAAATAAAAGTTGTTGTTGCATTTAATTCACTGTGTCTGTCTTTATTTGGTATGTTTTTCTGTCCATGAAATCAGGATTATTGCTGTTTTCGTAAACTTTTAGCATGTCCTCAGGACCCTCCTAGGGGACAGTATTACTACTCAGTGACACTGTGTACATTTAACACGGTTCATATTAATGTTATTTTTATTGAAGTATTGTTTCCTCCTTCTGTCCACTGCTGTGTTTTCTGCCACACTTCATGAGACCACAGCTCACACTGCTGCTGTGGTTTCCTCTGTGAGAAAAGGTGATGAGTGGTCGTACATGCACAATGCTCTTTACAAGCTAACAGAGTATTATACTGTCATTCCACTTGTTCTTACAAATGTTACTGATGACAAATGCATTTAAGGTGATGGTGGTGTAGCAGGACAGATAATAAATCCAGTGACCCTGACACTAGACTGTGGTGTGTACATCAAAACAGGAGCTGTGTGGCAGAAACAGTGTGGTTTAGTTTATTTATAAAAAAGGGGAGGAGACATGAGATCTGGCAGTTCCACAGAAGTAGTGTGGTATTTAGAGATGTGCCACAAACCACTTTTAAAATGGCAAGTGAAACATCTAAGGTCATCATGAGAATCTGTTACATTTTAACACCGTGTCTTGGTGAGTAAAGGTTATTCAATATGATTATTAATTAAATTATGTTTTTTTCTGTTTAGTTTTTTTAAATAATGTTAATTCTTGGTTCATGTGTTGAACAGTGCTGTGTGAGGAAAGACCACACCTCACCAGAGCACAGACAAATGTTTTAAAAGTAACTGAAGGTGAAAACATCAGAGCCAGATGTTTCACTTATTTTTATGGAAACAAGAAAATCTTCTGTAAAAATGACTGCAGCAAAAATGAAGACATTTTGGTTGAGACTTCAGGCCAAAGTCTGCAGAACGGCAGATACAGCATTGAACATGAGATGGAGTTATCACGTTATCATATCCTATATGTGAGCATTACAAATGTGAGGAGCTCTGACTCTGGACGATACAGCTGTGGTCTGGATTATGGACAGAGAAATGCAACCATTGTGGAATTTAAGATTGAAGTCATCAGAGGTAATTTCATTTTTTACATTTTTTTGTTAGTTTGTGAATTGCTGGGTTACAGTCACGTGACAGAAAGTGATAAATGTTGGTTCAAAACATTGCATGATGGATGAGAGTGTGTGCACCAAAACATTAGATGGACCTGCAGTCGAGTAGATATTGGCAAAAGATCACTAAAATGGATTGTCTATGGCCCGTATTTTACAGAAAAGGGACCTATTCCACAAATATAACAATTTACCTGGAGCTGAGTTGATGCATTGTTTTCTAAAAACAAACAAACAAAAAAACAAACAAATTTTCTATTGAAGTTACCGCTATCCAGATGGAAAGCTTTTTTTTCTTTATTTTGAAAGTAGCTGAAGGAGAAAACATCAGAGCCAACTGTTTGGTTTATTTTTATGGAAACAATAACTTTTTCTGTAAAAATGACTGTAACAAAAAAGAGAACATTTTGGTTGAGATTTTAGGCTACAGTCTGCAGAACAGCAGATACAGCATCAAATATGAGAGTTTTCGAGAATATCATGTCTGTTAGCATTACAAATGTGAGCAGCTGTGACTCTGGACAACACCTATGTGGTCTGGAATATGGAAAAAGAGACGTAGACACTGTGGAACTTATGATTGAACTCATCAGAGGTAATTTAACTTTTTATTTTTATGATCAGTTTGTGGTCTGTGATCATGTTGTAATGATGTATTACAGTACTATTAGGTTTATAAATAATATAATGATTAGGTACTTTTTGTGTTTACAGCTGAGACCTCCTCATATCCAGCTTTTACTCTCAGCCCTGTGTGTTCATCACAACAGACAGAACCATCATCTGTGACCTCTGCTCCACCTGAACACCAGCAGCACACAACAGTACTCACTGGTACTTCCACACTGACCCACTGTTAGCCCAGTGCTCATATTTATACACACTACACTTGTGTAAAATCTGGTGTAGAGAAAAAGAGATTACAGTTAGTTTGTGGTTCTAACTGTGACATAATGACATGTTACATTTTGATGTTAAAGGGGATCTATTCTGTGAAATCAACTTTTCTGAGCTTTTAACTATGTTATGTTGTCCTCAAAAAAGCCCTGGAGTAGTATTTTAAAACGCTCAGTCTCATGGCTGCTAAAAGAAAGCAGGAAGTGCTCCTGCACGTTTCTCAAGCCCAGACACCTTCACCTGACTCATTCTGATCATTTTATAGCTTAAACCACACCCACTACAAAGCAGTCAGCTCATTTCTCTGTTAGCGCTATGTTGCTAATAGCTGCGCTAATTAGCCTTATAACATGCCCTCTCAGATTCTCTCTCATCTCTGAACTCAAATCCTCCAAACTTTATTCAGTGTGAACACAGAGGAGAAGATCAGGAGGCAGTAGTGTCTGTAGAGGGCTTTAGTCAGAGGAAGGCCTCAGCCCTGCAGCACTACACCACAGTACTTATGATACATACTAATGGGTTTGCAATGGGCTTGAGCTGCCAGAGAAAAAGTGGGCGGGGCCAGCATGGCTTTAATGCAAAAGGAAACTAATCCAAGCATTTTCTGCAAAATCAAAGTAAAAGCTCCTGAAAAGAAGACATTTTCTATACATATATATTTTTTAAGTTATAAAATGTGAAATACTGATGCATAGGTGGCCTAAAAACAGGATGGAAAACAGCATAAAATGTCTTTAATTTTTTTTATTTTTTTTATAGAATATATATTTTTAGGTAGGTAAGTATTTTGTTACACCTGCCTTGATGCTAACACTGTACATGAATATTAATGAGTATTTATTGTTCCACAGCATCAAGTTCAGACCCCAGTCCTCTGCTGTGGCTGCTGCTGATCCCTGTCGTCATGGTGATGACCTCTGTGCTGCTCTTACTGATCTGCAAAAAGAAGAGGTCACAAAATGGTGAGGAAACTGGACACATAACCATATGAGTACTCTAGTTCTGAGTTTAATCCCAGTTATGACAGTATTAGTATGAATATGTATGTTTACCTGAACTCAGAGGAAACTGTTTATTCATCTCTGTTCACACGGCAAAATATAGTGTACTGGGTTTTTTAGGGATTATGGGCAGGTGCTACAGCAGTGAGCAGGAGGACAAGAAATATATATATAAAACATCCTAACTTTGAATGGAGTCAGGTGGCACAGTGGCAGAGTGGTTAGCACTCTTGCCTCCCAGCATTCCTTGCTGCTTACACCATCTCTGTTATGTTTGTTATACTGATCATACAGACCCAGAAACCACAGAGAATTCAAGATGGAATGGAGCAGAGGTGACTTTTACATTTGGTTTCACAAAAATAACTTGTAATGTAACCAGTGTATCTGAGAGGTGTCGTTATGATTTTTCAGATTGTGATATATGAGAACTTCTGTCCAGTCTGTGAACCTGCACACTCCACTTACTAGAGCCTCTCTGTGGACACCATGGACCCAAACCACACCTACAGCACCGTCACAGAACACAGATAGACTCATGTCACTGTGGACTGAGCACAGACACTGCCCCCTGGTGGCTGGCTGCAGTATAACACATACTACACATTAAAACTAGAAGAGAGCACCTCCTCTAAGGCATTTCAGTCTCAGCCTGGATACTCATCAAAAATGAATCACTTCTTCTTTTTTTCCTCTATCACTGTGATTTCCTGAAAAGCTCAACATTTGACCAAAACTGTTTGAGTTATGTTGCTTTTTAGAAACAATTCATGACTTCTAAATGCACTGCAATAATACAATGATGTTTGAGTGAATTATAATGTATGTCCTGTAGTAGTATAGTGTAATTACTGGGATAGTCTTCAGTACCCACAACCCCAACATGAATAAGTGAATGAATGAATGAATGATATCTGCTGAATAAAAGGAGAAACTATTGAAACACACATTTAGCTTCTATGTGGTTACTCTTTCAACAAATGGATGTAGGAATAGTTGATCTTTTTATTTCAGAATGACTAATAGTGCCATGGCTTAATATTATCTGTAGATGTGATATGTGCATTCTGCCAGCTTTTGTCACAGTTATAAAGAGGAAGATGACATATGTGTTAGTTTGACAGAAATGGTCTGCTATTTAGAGGTAGCACAAGCACATTTCCTGGTCTGACAAACAGGACATTGTGGTTTCTTCTCAACATGAGCCTTCATCAGGTTTAGTGCTACTTCTTGGTGAATATCTACTTTATATTTTATTATTATTTTTACATTATTTTTTTTTCTCTGTAGCTTTGCCTTTTTAAACTTTATTGTGTTGGCTGTATGATTAGGTACTTTTTGTGTTTACAGCTGAGACCTCCTCATATCCAGCTTTTACTCTCAGCCCTGTGTGTTCATCACAACAGACAGAAGCATCATCTGTGACCTCTGCTCCACCTGAACACCAGCAGCACACAACAGTACTCACTGGTACTTTCACACTGACCCACTGTTAGCCCAGTGCTCATATTTATACACACTACACTTGTGTAAACTCCAGTATAGGGGAAAAAGTTGTGACGTAATGACATGTTACATTTTAAAAGACACGTAAAACCAGGAAGTGGTCCTGGGCCTTTCTAAAGCCCATACACCATCATTGGACTCATTCTGATCATTTCAGAGCTTAAACCGCTGTCACTACAAAGCAGTCAGCTCATTTATCTATCTGTTAGGTTTTCTGTTAAATAAAAGTTGTTGTTGCATTTAATTCACTGTGTCTGTCTTTATTTGGTATGTTTTTCTGTCCATGAAATCAGGATTATTGCTGTTTTCGTAAACTTTTAGCATGTTCTCAGGACCCTCCTAGGGGACAGTATTACTACTCAGTGACACTGTGTACATTTAACACGGTTCATATTTAATGTTATTTTTATTGAAGTATTGTTTCCTCCTTCTGTCCACTGCTGTGTTTTCTGCCACACTTCATGAGACCACAGCTCACACTGCTGCTGTGGTTTCCTCTGTGAGAAAAGGTGATGAGTGCTCGTACATGCACAATGCTCTTTACAAGCTAACAGAGTATTATACTGTCATTCCACTTGTTCTTACAAATGTTACTGATGACAAATGCATTTAAGGTGATGGTGGTGTAGCAGGACAGATAATAAATCCAGTGACCCTGACACTAGACTGTGGTGTGTACATCAAAACAGGAGCTGTGTGGCAGAAACAGAGTGGTTTAATTTATTTATAAAAAAGGGGAGGAGACACGAGATCTGGCAGTTCCACAGAAGTAGTGTGTTATTTAGAGATGTGCCACAAACCACTTTTAAAATGGCAAGTGAAACATCTAAGGTCATCATGAGAATCTGTCAGATTTTATTCCTGTGTCTTGGTGAGTAAAGTTTATTCAATACTTTTATTAAATTATGTTTTTTTCTGTTTAGTTTTTTTAAATAATGTTAATTCTTGGTTCATGTGTTGAACAGTGCTGTGCGAGGAAAGACCACACCTCACCAGAGCACAGACAAATGTTTTAAAAGTAATTGAAGGTGAAAACATCAGAGCCAGATGTTTCACTTATTTTTATGGAAACAAGAAAATCTTCTGTAAAAATGACTGTAGCAAAAATGAAGACATTTTGGTTGAGACTTCAGGCCAAAGTCTGCAGAACGGCAGATACAGCATTGAACATGAGATGGAGTTATCACGTTATCATGTCATATATGTGAGCATTACAAATGTGAGGAGCTCTGACTCTGGACGATACAGCTGTGGTCTGGATTATGGACAGAGAAACGCTACCATGTCGGAATTTAAGATTGAAGTCATCAGAGGTAATTTCATTTTTTAAATTTTTTTGTTAGTTTGTAAATTGCTGGGTTACAGTCACGTGACAGAAAGTGATAAATGTTGGGTCAAAACATTGCATGATGGATGAGAGTGTGTGCACCAAAACATTAGATGGACCTGCAGTCGAGTAGATATTGGCAAAAGATCACTCAAATGCATTGTCTATGGCACCTATTTTACAGAAAAGGGACCTATTCCACAAATTGAACAATTTACCTGGAGCTGAGTTGATGCATTTTTTTTCCAAAAAAATAAAAAAATAAATAAAAAATAGTTTCCTATTGAAGTAACCGCTATCCAGATGAAAAGAAGCTTTTTTTTCTTTATTTTGAAAGTAGCTGAAGGAGAAAACATCAGAGCCAACTGTTTGGTTTATTTTTATGGAAACAATAACTTTTTCTGTAAAAATGACTGTAACAAAAAAGAAAACATTTTGGTTGAGATTTTAGGCTACAGTCTGCAGTACAGCAGATACAGCATCAAATATGAGAGTTTTCGAGAATATCATGTTTGTTAGCATTACAAATGTGAGCAGCTGTGACTCTGGACAACACCTATGTGGTCTGGAATATGGAAAAAGAGACGTAGACACTGTGGAACTTATGATTGAACTCATCAGAGGTAATTTAACTTTTTATTTTTATGATCAGTTTGTGGTCTGTGATCATGTTGTAATGATGTATTACAGTACTATTAGGTTTATAAATAATATAATGATTAGGTACTTTTTGTGTTTACAGCTGAGACCTCCTCATATCCAGCTTTTACTCTCAGCCCTGTGTGTTCATCACAACAGACAGAAGCATCATCTGTGACCTCTGCTCCACCTGAACACCAGCAGCACACAACAGTACTCACTGGTACTTCCACACTGACCCACTGTTAGCCCAGTGCTCATATTTATACACACTACACTTGTGTAAACTCTAGTGTAGGGGAAAACTGTGACATAATGACATGTTACATTTTAATGTTAAAGGGCATCTATTCAGCAAAATTGACTTTTCTGAGCTTTTAATTTTTCACCTTAAAAACATACCTGCAGTAGTATTTTCTTTCATTCACATGTTTGAGTAATCCTGCATGCTGAGGTCGTCTCCTCAAGAGCTGAAAACGTTCAGTCTTATGGCTCTAAGGGTGCCGTGTTTGGTTTGCTTTAGTCGAACTCCAGTGCTCTTTCTGGAAAAGTCCAGTTTGTTTGAGCAGGTGTGAATGTGCAACCAGACTCAGGTGTGCACCAAACACATGAACTCTGGTCCTCCTGAAATCAGAGGTCTCAGTGTGATGCGCTTTGAGCTCTGGTGCGCTCCTGGTGTGGTCCTGGTGAAGTGCAAATGTAACGCAGACCAAACTACGGACTAACGCCAGGGAGTGGACTACACCACTGTTTACCAATGGCATAGACACGCATCTAATGTGACTAAAATACAAATATACTGTAAATAAAATGTATTCAAAAGGTTGCTAACATTAGCAGACAAATGTAAAAACACTGCTGAAACAACACAGATTTCATATTAATCACAGAGAGTCCACAGCTGTGTTCAGCTGATATTGCTGCTATAAACATAAAACTTCATTAAATAGAGAAGAGGTGGAGCTTTGACCAATAGCTGAGCAGGATTTCTTCTTCCCAAGTTTCTCTCAGTAAATACTGATACACTGCACCCTATAGGTGAGGTTTATTACTACTCCTTCGGTCAGTTCAGTTTGTTTGACAGAGCTCAGTGTGAACTTGAACCAGACCAATGACATCATCAACACAGGTGCAGACTTTTGCCCCAAAGCACACCGAGTTCTGTGGACCAGCAACTGTGAACACACCCTAAAAGACAGATGAAACCAGGAAGTGGTCCTGGGCCTTTCTAAAGCCCATACACCCTCATTGGACTCATTCTGATCATATCAGCACTTAAGCCGCTGTCACTACAAAGCAGTCAGCTCATTTATCTATCTGTTAGCGCCATGTTGCTAATAGCTGTGCTAATTACCTTTATGTCATGCTTTGTCTGTCCCCCACTGTTCAGTTCAAGCTCTGAGATTCTCTCTCATCTCTGAACTCAAATCCTCCAAACTTTACTCAGTGTGAACACAGAGGAGAAGATCAGGAGGCAGTAGTGTCTGGCCTCAGCCCTGCAGCACTACACCACAGTACTTATGATACATACTAATGTGTTTGCAATGGGCTTGAGCTGCCAGAGAAAATTGGGCGGGGCCAGCAGAGCCGTAAAGCGACAGGCAACCCCCCCCTCCCCCCCCCCCCCCCCCCCCCACACACACACACACAAAGTTTTTCCAAAGATGACCTAACAACAAGATTGAAAACCACGTAAAATGTCTTTAAATGTATTGTTTGTACAGAATATTGTTTAAAAAGTAAAGTATTTTGTTACACCTGCCTTGATGCTAACACTGTACATGAATATTAATGAGTATTTATTGTTCCACAGCATCAAGTTCAGACCCCAGTCCTCTGCTGTGGCTGCTGCTGATCCCTGTCGTCATGGTGATGACCTCTGTGCTGCTCTTACTGATCTGCAAAAAGAAGAGGTCACAAAATGGTGAGGAAACTGGACACATAACCATATGAGTACTCTAGTTCTGAGTTTATTCCCAGTTATGACAGTATTAGTATGAATATGTATGTTTACCTGAACTCAGAGGAAACTGTTTATTCATCTCTGTTCACACGGCAAAATATAGTGTACTGAGTTTTTTAGGGATTATGGGCAGGTGCTACAGCAGTGAGCAGGAGGACAAGAAATATATATAAAACATCCTATCTTTGAATGGAGTCAGGTGGCACAGTGGCAGAGTGGTTAGCTCTCTTGCCTCCCAGCATTCCTTGCTGCTTACACCATCTCTGTTATGTTTGTTATACTGATCATACAGACCCAGAAACCACAGAGAATTCAAGATGGAATGGAGCAGAGGTGACTTTTACATTTGGTTTCACAAAAATAACTTGTAATGTAACCAGTGTATCTGAGAGGTGTATTTATGATTTTTCAGATTGTGATATATGAGAACGTCTGTCCAGTCTGTGAACCTGCACATTCCACTTACTAGAGCCTCTCTGTAGACACCATGGACCCAAACCACACCTACAGCACCGTCACAGAACACAGATGGACTCATGTCACTGCCCCCTGGTGGCTGGCTGCAGTATGGCGGTGGTGGTTGGTAGAGATGCTTGCCCACTAACCCGCCGGTTGGGGGTTCATGCCCCGCTGCTGGCATTGCATACTGATGTGTTCTTGGGCAAGACACTTCACCCACTTTGCTTGTATGAATGTGTCAGTGTGACTGTGTGTTTGTGGTGGTCAGTGGTAGCCACGCTTCCACCACTGAGTGAGACTGACGAGTGAATGAACAATGCACCAAACTGTAAAGCAACTTTGAGTGCTATATAAGATTAATGCATTATTATTACTACACATGAAAACCAGAAGAGAGCACCTCCTCCAAAGCATTTCAGTCTCACCCTGGATACTCACCACAAACTAATTGTTGGGAGCCAGCACAGAAATGAGACACACACTGAGCAAAGTGTGCCAGTACAGTATTTGATTATTACTGTGCACAGATGATGAGTGTGTCCTAACATGTTACCAGCTCATGATATAACCATGGTCGGCCAGAACAACTGCACAAAACCTGCACCAATGAAGAAGTCCACAACAAACAAAATGTTAGCTTTGATAATGAATCATGTAATGCTTATGATAAGAAAAGTATATAAAGGAATGTCATGTTAAAGCTAGAGATTCCTGAGATTCTGAGAGAGGCTTGCGAGAGTTTGTGAAAGAAGAACAGAGTTTTTCTGTAGAATAGAAGTTTTTTCTGTGACATGTTTAGTACTTCCTCAATAAACACAGCTTCTGCTTTTGCATCTAACTCACCGCATCTCTGTTTTTATTTGGTAAGTGTTTCTGTCCATGAAATCAGCATTATTGCTGTTTTTGTAAACTTTTAGCATGTCCTCAGGACCCTCCTAGGGGACAGCGGGGTCGAGCTGCTGCTACGACTGAGGATGCAGCGGCAGCTCCTATGGTGGGATGTCCAGGCGACGTCACCTGTTGACATTCTACAGCAGACAAACCCTGTGGAGAAGTAATAGCCTATCTACTTCAAGACTGTAAAAGCTGATCTAAAGTCATTCACGTGACTCTCTGAATCCAGCAGGAAAAGCAGAAAGCAGGACAGTGTGGTTCCTCCCTCACAGCAAAGCGTTTCTCTCCGGTCGATTTGGAACTGGCCTATCACAGCCGTTTATCTGTGCGTTACCTCTGTGTTGGTTTCAGAAGCTTTATGTTGTGGAAAAGTGAGATTTGGAAATGTGTTTCTTGTGCTGCACTTTTCTAGAGTTAAAGAATTCAGTAAAACACAGATCCAGGCAGTGATCCAGATCTATGTTGTATTAATGTGCTTTTATGTCAGAAAGTCTGAGAGTCCGTGAACGTAACACCTGTGCGTACCTGCGTCCTCATGCCACGCGCTCGCCCCCTCCCCCGTGTACTCGCTGATCAGTCATTGAATAAAGGTGCGCACGCCACAGGGTCAGCTCGTCGAGGTTGAGGTGAATTCGTGGGCTGTGTAAGTAGCTTTTACATCTCGTTTTATCTCATTTAATTGTAAATGGTTTGGGCTATGTCTAAGTTGCTGTCTTACCTTTATACAGCTTGCCACTGCTGTTTTGTATGCTTCCAAAAAGTATGCTTTCAATGTTAGCTCTCATTTGTCGTCCCGTTTAAACATATGTACGCTCCAAATGTTAGCTCTCACTTTTCGCCCCGGTTAAACGTTTAAGCACTTTATATAATTTGTACCAACTGTATGCAGAGTATGCACCACGTAGCACTTTAAGGTTACCAGTTTTTGTGTGATTTAGTCTCTTTTTTTTTTTTCTTGGTTTTCAGTTTACTAATTTGATTGTGTTTGGTTTATGGCTTGTTTGGTTAATTAGCTTTAGTTTAGGTCCACACTTACTGGTTTCTTTCTTTGTGTTCATTTGGTACTTTTAGAGTTAGTGTTTTTTTTTAATTAGTATTTCAAAATAAAGGTTGTTTTTATTGTTGGAGAAAATAAACTGTTATATTGTGCACTCTACCTTACTCTCTGTTTTCATTCGTTAGGTCTTACCCGTAGCACTGTTTTAATAGGAAACCCTCTGTTTAAGTTTAGTCCTTGGTTCTTCCCCAAGGTGGCGTTGTTTACTTTACCCCATTTAGTTAGTTTGGTTAATTTGCAGGCCTGTGGGCCTCTGGCCCTGCCCTCGGTGCGCAATCCTGGTCCTTCTTTTCCCCCCGTGTTACACTACTCAGTGACACTGTGTACATTTAACACGGTTCATATTTAATGTTATTTTTATTGAAGTATTGTTTCCTCCTTCTGTTCACTGCTGTGTTTTCTGCCACACTTAATGAGACCACAGCTCACACTGCTGCTGTGGTTTCCTCTGTGAGAAAAGGTGATGAGTGGTCGTACATGCACAATGCTCTTTACAAGCTAACAGAGTATTATACTGTCATTCCACTTGTTCTTACAAATGTTACTGATGACAAATGCATTTAAGGTGATGGTGGTGTAGCAGGACAGATAATAAATCCAGTGACCCTGACACTAGACTGTGGTGTGTACATCAAAACAGGAGCTGTGTGGCAGAAACAGTGTGGTTTATTTTATTTCTAAAAAAGGGGAGGAGACATGAGATCTGACAGTTTCACAGAAGTAGTGTGTTATTTAGAGATGTGCCACAAACCACTTTTAACATGGCAAGTGAAACATCTAAGGTCATCATGAGAATCTGTTACATTTTAAAACTGTGTCTTGGTGAGTAAAGTTTATTCAATACTTTTATTAAATTATGTTTTTTTCTGTTTAGTTTTTTTAAATAATGTTAATTCTTGGTTCATGTGTTGAACAGTGCTGTGTGAGGAAAGACCACACCTCACCAGAGCACAGACAAATGTTTTAAAAGTAACTGAAGGTGAAAACATCAGAGCCAGATGTTTAACTTATTTTCATGGAAAAAAGAAAATCTTCTGTAAAAATGACTGCAGCAAAAATGAAGACATTTTGGTTGAGACTTCAGGCCAAAGTCTGCAGAACGGCAGATACAGCATTGAACCTGAGCTGGAGTTATCACGTTATCATGTCATATATGTGAGCATTACAAATGTGAGGAGATCTGACTCTGGACGATACAGCTGTGGTCTGGATTATGGACAGAGAAACGCTACCATGTTGGAATTTAAGATTGAAGTCATCAGAGGTAATTTCATTTTTTACATTTTTTTTTTTTTTTTTTGTTAGTTTGTAAATTCCTGGGTTACAGTCACGTGACAGAAAGTGATAAATGTTGGTTCAAAACATTGCATGATGGATGAGAGTGTGTGCACCAAAACATTAGATGGACCTACAGTAGAGTAGATATTGGCAAAAGATCACTAAAATGCATGATCCGTATTTTACAGAAAAGAGACCTATTTCACAAATTTAACAATTTACCTGGAGCTGAGGTGATCCATATCACAGAGTACCAACTCTTACAGACCTCATCCTACATCGCTATAGTCAAATGAAAGCCCGGAAGTTTAGAAGTTTACAATTATTTTTTATGCGACTGGACTTAAAGAAGTATATTTATGCTGTCAGTCTACATGTTAGGGCTAAATATCACCACTTGAGTTTATCTATTCTTTTAGGTCAGCCATTCTCAGAAGTCCACAGAAACACCATTAAAACCTGAGCTGTGGCTACACAAAGCGGGGAAGTTGTGACAGTGCACTGTGACTGACTGCCTTCTTATAAAGTGGTTACTGCACACACAAGCTTTGTCTGTGACTGCTTCTCCTGACTTTAGACAGGGATTTTTAAAAGAGATGTGCAAATCAATACCAAAAGTATCAATACCTCTGATTATTGTGATTTAACTGTGGTATCAATACCAATCTGAACGTATCAATACTTTAGTAGTAATGACTAACAATCTATTGTGTTCTGCTGCTCTAGTGGCATAAATAAGCCGTCATTAGAAACGTGCATGCATATAGACTTATATAATAAAAAAAAAAATCAATTACTATAGAAGAAAAAACAATGGTTGAGACTGTAAGGGCTGGTATTGGAATCAGTATTGGTATCGTCGAAACCAGGCTTGGTATTGATTGGTATCTAATTGAAGGTGAGAAAGCTGGTATCACATATGACTAATTTTTAGTACAAGACTGCTGCTATTTTTCTGAGTTTCTGAGGTGTAAATCCAGCCTTGTAAGAATGGGAAAAGCAACCTGATGTCCTTGACTTCTCAGGAGAGAGCAACAAGTCCCAATTAAGTAGCAATGGCTTTCAGGGCTCAAGACAGTGGCAAATTTGCCCCCATTTTATGAATCTGTGCAGTATTTTTTTTCAACTACTCGCACACGTGCGACCAGATAATTTCTGACTTTACTATTATTATTATTACAATTATTTTAAATGAATGAGTTTTCTCTTCCACTCTCAGAGGTGCTGAGTATTGTTGTTAGTTAATTAATTAATTGAAGTAATTTGCGTTTCTAGTTTTGAACGATGTCAAAAATAGTCCTTAACAGAGCTGCGCTGCTGATCAGATGTTCTGTTTCCTCAACCCCAGTCTCTGTGCCCCACCTCCCTCTCTCAGCAGAGCAGTGGCTGAACTCACACAGGCTCAGGCTGCACGTCCCGTTCTAACTGTAACTGTCCAGTGTGAGCAGCAACAGTAGTTTAAATCAGGATTTTGTCTGGGGCTAAACTTTATTCACATTTGTGTTCTCTCAAAAAGACACTTACACATGACACTGCGCCGCTCCGCTTGTTTCCTCCATACTTTTTCTGTCACCACGGAGACTGCATCATTACATCTGACATTTGTTTACTTCCAGTTATATTCAGTTTTATTTAGGGGCAGTGTGTCTGACAGTCTAAGGTTAACTACTAATACATTTCTAATTTTATTTTTTAGCCATATTGCCATAATTTGTTAATGTTCCTCAGACCATATTTTTCACTCTCTAGGCCTCCATATTTCAATTAAACTATGAGCCTGGTAAGATTTAATACTTGGTAAGATTTAATACAATAATATTTGTGATACAGATTTTTGGCATGCGCTCCTAAATTTTCTGCTTGTGCCCCTAAAAAATTGCAGTCAGGAGCTACAGTGCTCCTGGCAAAAAAGTTAGTCTGGAGCCCTGGCTTTATTTCCTGGATGTTGGTGATGGCAGAGCGATCAAAAGGCAGAGGAAACATTTGCACAGATACGAGGAGGAGAAAACCAGAGTCAGGACAAGCGAGGGGTCACACAGGGGTCAACCGGACTCATGAGTTTTTACCACAGTGCTTTACTCCAAAATGTAAGGGGAGCTCTGGAGAGAAAAATGTCACCAAAACAGCAAAGAAATGAGCAAAGTTACGTAGAGGAAGTTAAAGGGCAAGTTTAACTCTCTTTAACACAGGCCCATGGGCAGTATTATCAGTCCTTATCTGCAGTAATTTGTGGAGCTAACTTTGATAACTTCTAACAAATGTTTTTGCTAACAGCTTCTTACCTCTCAACTGGAATCTTTGTCCACTCTTTACATGCAAAAGCCTCAGTGATGTTTGATGGTCTCCATGTAAAAATTGCCTTTTTTAAATCCCCCCAATTATATCTGGAGACTATAAACACCACTCCAGAATGTCCCAGGATCTTCTTGTCTTCTTGAAAAATCTTAAATTGATAAATCTTTAGGTTAGGTTTATATCTATAGAGCTGAATATTTCTGATTGCAACTGTTTATAAATATGATCATGATTAGGTGCTTTCTCTGTTTGCAGGTCCATCCACCTCATTTCCAGCTGTTACTCTCAGATCCACTGTCACCACACCGTCCCATCATGTGTCACTGCATCACAGCACACCAGCATCAGCTACCTCTAGTCCACCTGACCATTTTCAGCATCAGCAGCACTCTACAGCAACACTTAATGGTACTTTCATATTTCTGTACATTCATCCTAACTCCAAAAGCCCTTCAGGAGGATAATTATAGAAAACGTGTTCCTGACAGGAGTGCTGCTGTGTGTGGGTCTGGCAGCTGTTGTGATCCTGCTATCAGTGACTTTACTCATTCTATATTGGAAAATGAGAAGCAACAAACCTGAAGGTGAGTCAACGAAATCTGAAAAGTGAAATTATAAGTAAGCTGTGTTTAAATTGGTGTGTTTTGACTTTATATTCCACAGAATCATCTGAGAACAAGTGCAATCAAATACCAGAGGTGAGTTTCAACACATAAGGAGCAATGTTCACACTAATGCTTTTTTATTTAGTGGACTTCTCATCCAGAAAAGGATGGCCTGCCCTCTCTAGGTCACAGGGGAGTCCCTGTCTCAGGTGGAGGAGATTAAGTATCCCAGGGTTTTGTTCTCGAGTGAGGAAAGGATGGAGCATGAGATTGACAGCATCTGCAGTAATGCAGTCGTTGTATCGGTCTGTCCTGGTGAAGAAGGAGCTGAGCCGAAAGAGCAATCTATACGTTCCTACTCTCACTTATGTTCATGAGCTTTGGGTCATGACTGAAAAAACAAGAACTCAGATACAAGTGGTTACCGCTGCAGGGTGGGTGAGTGCTCCCTTAGAGATAGGGTGAGGAGTTTGGTCACCCATGAGCAGCTCGGAGTAGTCTTCTACATCGAGAGGAGCCAGCTGTCTTTGTGAAAGTACTTTAGTCAACTATGTTCATGCTAATTATCAACGTAATGGCTGTAAGGCATTAGAAGAATACCATTCAGTGAACAGTTAATGCTCTTCATCATCTGTTTGACTTTTCCTAAAAAATAATGGAAACACAATGTCAAATTAAGTTAATGCTGTCAATTTCAAAATAAAAAGTAGATATTTGTATCAGTAGCCCAAAATGAAATGAAATAGCCCAAATAAAATATATCATTTTTTGCATTGAAAAGTGTCACAATAACACACCACCCTGCACACATAAATATGCCTTGTGTAATAGTTGAACTATACTTTTGTATAGTATGTATGAACAATTAGGGCTGGGTGATATGAAAAATAAATAAATAAATTCTTTCCCCCTATTTTCATTTGAGTTCATGTTTTCCAATTAAATTAAACTTTTAAAGCATGTTTAAGATTAGTCAAGATGAAAAAAGTATTTGCGTGTTGTTAGTTTTAGTGGCTATCAATTTAAAAAACTCTCTCTCTACAGCCCTGTGCGTCTTTGACTTACACAGTTCGTTTTCTGACTGCAAATGTCATTTCTGCAGTGTCAGTGCTTGGAATTTTTGGAACAGCTTTGCCCATTTGTTTTAGGGATTTATTGCAGCAAAAAATGGTTCTGTTGATGACGTATTCTGTTAAAAAAATTAAAAATAAAAATTGCTAACTTGCTTTATGATTTTTCAGACTGAGATGAATGAGAACCTCCGTCCAGTCTGTGAACCTGCAGACTCCACTTACCAGAGCCTCTCTGTGGACACCATGGACCCAAACCACACCTACAGCACCATCACAGAACACAGACTCAACTAACCTGCCAGTAGGGGGTTCAAGCCCCACTGCTGGCATTGCATATTGTCTTTGTGTTCTTGGGCAAGACACTTCACCCACTTTGCCTGTATGAATGTGTCAGTGTGATATGGTGTAATATTTGTGACACCTCCGTGTGCGTGCAGAGTGAGTGTCGAGCGCACGCAGTGTGACTGTCGCAAGCACATACTTTACCATTTGAAAAGAGAATAATAATTTGAGCACACAAACCTTTGCTCCGTGCGCGCTCAACTCTGCCTACATGCTCGCTCAAAGTCTACCTAGATGCTCGAGTACGTGGATGCCCCCTCGTGCAACTTCTTTGCTCACACAACAACTCATTTCTGCTCGCAACTCTGGCCCCGCGCTCGCTTGAGGTGGCACAGGTCAAACTATGATTGTAGCGAGCAGGACAGCCAATCACAGACTGGGATTCACAAATGTTTCTGATTGGCTGTCTTATATCCAATCATTTAGATCAAATACAGTCGGCAACGGTGGAAACGCCCACAAAACGTCACTT
Organism: Bostrychus sinensis; assembly: GCA_020698575.1. NCBI lineage: Eukaryota > Metazoa > Chordata > Actinopteri > Gobiiformes > Eleotridae > Bostrychus > Bostrychus sinensis. Next base: position 35,837,831 of record CM036252.1, read on the forward strand.
CCGATCCCCCGTGGGAGAAAACAGAGCACTCACAACAATGCACAAGAGTTACTCTGTCACCTTCTTTTCTACAAAAATACAAACAAGAGCTGGATATACATTTTATATTTTACATTAAAAAGACATGGAGACATACAGGAGGACACAGTGGTCCAGCAGTCCACATTTGTGCATAAAATACCATCACTGTCTGACGCTAGCTGCCTACAACATGCTAATCTAATCAACGTCAAGTTGCATCATAACAGAACTCTCTCTAATATAAAGACACGAGTTTAATTCATATTTAATGTAAACTAAAATGTGCTTCTGTACATTTGTTAAGGATTGGTTGACTCATGGCTCATCATAACAGGCTGCAGACTGACGCACGGCTTGTTCAGTGGCGCTAGCATTAGCGTTAGCATTAGCATTAGCTCGACAGCTGTATGAGCTCTGACCAGACTCGTCTATGAAACAGCTACGCCCCATCTCCTATATTTACACTAACTCCAGGTAGAAGTCAGGCCATAAGCCACACTTTTCTTTCATGGCATGGCTCTCAGACAGAAAAATATCATAACATATGCAAATGATCACCCAGATAATACTCCTGTTTCACTCGCTCGGAAACACAATTTTTTCATTCTTTTCAAACTATTTTCTGGGGGATTATTTGCAAAGTAAGGTACTTTAAAACAAGTTCTGTCTTACACTGTGCTTTTAATGTTGTTATGACATGATTACAACACCACATTAGAAAATTAAATGAATCATATTCTATATATTAAAAGACTGGCAGAACAATCCAACTGAATGGTCCGATGTGACATTGCTAAATATATTTTTCTGTCTGAGAGCTGTGCCATAAAAGAAAAGCGTGGCTTATGGACTGACTTCTACCTGGAGTTAGTGTAAATATAGGAGATGGGGCTTAGCTGCTTGCAGGGCTCTCAAGTGTCATGCATTCACAGTGAGACACACGCATTTCACCTCACCACACCTCGCATTTCTCACTCTGAAAAAATTAGACCTAATTGTCAACGTGAGCAACGTGAGCAACGTGAACAACGTGAATGTGAACGATTTCTCATGTTTGGGGCGATTTAATTTCTCTCCTGGCATCACTCACTTCATGCTCTGATCTCTCTCTCTCTCCATCGCCGCGGGGTCACGTGACTCAGCGGCACACAGCAGCCTGCAGGGAGCAGAGTGTCCCGGGTCTGTTTGGTTTAAACGATCAACACCCTAGACCTAAACAAACTAAAGACAAGAGGACTACAGAGGTGTCCCAGGCTCTGGTTAGAACTGTGGCAGTGTGTAGTGTGGGACAGGAGGGAGACGGGTCTGTCAGGCTCCAGCATGGGATGGATGAATGGTTGATCCATAGTGGATCATGGCGGGAGGTGAACAGAAAACCACCGCAAAGACACAAGAGAGGGACAGACTCAGAGCACTGTGGAGCTCTGAGTCTGAGTTTATGGAGAAATAAAAGTAAATGAAAAAATTTAAATTCAGATTAGTTAAATAAATTTACTTAAGATATATACATTTATTATGTGATAATGCCCCCCCCCCCTTCCAAAAAAAAAAAAAATAAATAAATAAATAAATCTCACACCAAGCCCGGATCAAAACTTGAGAGCATTGCTTCATAGACGAATCTGGTCAGAGCTCAAACAGCTGCCGAGCTAATGCTAATCAGACAGTGATGGTATTTTATGGACAAATGTGGACTGCTGGACCACTGTGTCCTCCTGTATGTCTCTGTGTCTTTTTTATGTAAAATATAAAATGTATATCCAGCACTTTGTGTATTTGTTGAAAAGAAGGCGACAGAGTAACTCTTGTGCATTGTTGTGAGTGCTCTGTTTTCTCCCACGGGGGATCGGGAGTGACGTTTTGTGGGCGTTCCCACCGTTGCCGACTGTATTTGATATAAATGATTGGATATAAGACAGCCAATCAGAAACATTTGTGAATCCCAGTCTGTGATTGGCTGTCCTGCTCGCGACAATCGTAGTTTGACCTGTGCCACCTCGAGCGAGCGCAGAGCCAGAGTTGCGAGCACAAATGAGTTGTTGTGTGAGTGAAGACTTGGCACGAGGGGGCATCCACGTACTCGTGCACCTAGGTAGACTTTGAGCGAGCATGTAGGCAGAGTTGAGCGTGCACAGAACAAAGGTTTGTGTGCTCAAATTATTATTCTCTTTTCAAATGGTAAAGTATGTGCTTGTGACAGTCACACTGTGTGCGCTCGACACTCTGCACGTGCACGAAGGTGGCACAAATATTACATCATGTGACTGTGTATTTGTGGTGGTCGGTGGAAGGCGCACAATGGCAGCTACGCTTCCACCACTGAGTGAGACTGAGGAGTGAATGAATAATGCACCAAACTGTAAAGCAACTTTGAGTGTCGAGAAAAGTGCTATATAAGACTAATGCATTATTATAACACATAAAAACTAGAAGACAGCACCTCCTCTAAGGCATTTCAGTCTCACCCTGGATACTCACACAACCACAAACTAATTTTTGGGAGCCAGCACAGAAATATAACTTTGCCTGCCCCAGAGAGAGACACAAACTGAGAAAAGTGTGCCTAGGTCAGTGTGTCCTAACATGTTACCAGCTCATGATATAACCATGGTCGGCCAGAACAACTGCACAAAACCTGCACCAATGAAGAAGTCCACAACCAACAAAATGTTAGCTTTGATAATGAATCATGTAATGCTTATTATAAGAAAAGTATATAAAGGAATGTCATGTTAAAGCTAGAGATTCCTCAGATTCTGAGAGAGGCTTGGGAGAGTTTGTGAAAGAAGAACAGAGTTTTTCTGTAGAAGAGAAGCTTTTTCTGTGACATGTTTAGTAGTTCCTCAATAAACACAGCTTCTGCTTTTGCATCTAACTCACTGCATCTCTGTTTTTATTTGGTAAGTGTTTCTGTCCATGAAATCAGCATTATTGTTGTTTTTGTAAACTTTTAGCATGTCCTCAGGACCCTCCTAGGGGACAGTATTACTACTCAGTGACACTGTGTACATTTAACATGGTTCATATTTAATGTTATTTTTATTGAAGTATTGTTTCCTCCTTCTGTCCACTGCTGTGTTTTCTGCCACACTTCATGAGACCACAGCTCACACTGCTGCTGTGGTTTCCTCTGTGAGAAAAGGCGATGAGTGCTCGTACATGCACAATGCTCTTTACAAGCTAACAGAGTATTATACTGTCATTCCACTTGTTCTTACAAATGTTACTGATGACAAATGCATTTAAGGTGATGGTGGTGTAGCAGGACAGATAATAAATCCAGTGACCCTGACACTAGACTGTGGTGTGTACATCAAAACAGGAGCTGTGTGGCAGAAACAGTGTGGTTTAGTTTATTTATAAAAAAGGGGAGGAGACACGAGATCTGGCAGTTTCACAGAAGTAGTGTGTTATTTAGAGATGTGCCACAAACCACTTTTAACATGGCAAGTGAAACATCTAAAGTCATCATGAGAATCTGTTACATTTTAAAACTGTGTCTTGGTGAGTAAAGTTTATTCAATACTTTTATTAAATTATGTTTTTTTTCTGTTTAGTTTTTTAAATAATGTTAATTCTTGGTTCATGTGTTGAACAGTGCTGTGTGAGGAAAGACCACACCTCACCAGAGCACAGACAAAAGTTTTAAAAGTAACTGAAGGTGAAAACATCAGAGCCAGATGTTTAACTTATTTTTATGGAAACAAGAAAATCTTCTGTAAAAATGACTGTAGCAAAAATGAAGACATTTTGGTTGAGACTTCAGGCCAAAGTCTGCAGAATGGCAGATACAGCATTGAACATGAGATGGAGTTACCACATTATCATGTCATATATGTGAACATTACAAATGTGACGAGCTCTGACTCTGGACGATACAGCTGTGGTCTGGATTATGGACAGAGAAACGCTACCATGTTGGAATTTAAGATTGAAGTCATCAGAGGTAATTTCATTTTTTACTTTTTTTTGTTAGTTTGTGAATTGCTGGGTTACAGTCACGTGACAGAAAGTGATAAATGTTGGGTCAAAACATTGCATGATGGATGAGAGTGTGTGCACCAAAACATTAGATGGACCTGCAGTAGAGTAGATATTGGCAAAAGATCACTAAAATGGATTGTCTATGGCCCGTATTTTACAGAAAAAAGACCTATTTCACAAATTTAACAATTTACCTGGAGCTGAGGTGATCCATATCACAGAGTACCAACTCTTACAGACCTCATCCTACATGGCTATAGTCAAATGAAAGCCCAGAAGTTAAGAAGTTTACAATTATTTTTTAATGCGACTGGACTTAAAGAAGTAACTTTATGCTGTCAGGCTACATGTTAGGGCTAAATATCACCACTTCAGTTTATCTATTCTTTTAGGTCAGCCATTCTCAGAAGTCCACAGAAACACCATTAAAACCTGAGCTGTGGCTACACAACGCGGGGAAGTTGTGACAGTGCACTGTGACTGACTGCCTTCTTATAAAGTGGTTACTGCACACACAAGCTTTGTCTGTGACTGCTTCTCCTGACTTTAGACAGGGATTTTTAAAAGATGTGCAAATCAATACCAAAAGTATCAATACCTCTGATTCTTGTGATTTAACTGTGGTATCAATACCAATCTGAACGTATCAATACTTTAGTAGTAATGACTAACAATCTATTGTGTTCTGCTGCTCTAGTGGCATAAATAAGCCGTCATTAGAAACGTGTATGCATATAGACTTATATAATAAAAAAAAAATCAATTACTATAGAAGAAAAAACAATGGTTGAGACTGTAAGGGCTGGTATTGGAATCAGTATTGGTATCGTCGATACCAGGCTTGGTATCAATTGGTATCTAATTGAAGGTGAGAAAGCTGGTATCACATATGACTAATTTTTAATACAAGACTGCTGCTGTTTTTCTGAGTTTCTGAGGTGTAAATCCAGCCTTGTAAGAATGGGAAAAGCAACCTGATGTCCTTGACTTCTCAGGAGAGAGCAATAAGTCCCAATTAAGTAGCAATGGCTTTCAGGGCTCAAGACAGTGGCAAATTTGCCCCCATTTTATGAGTCTGTGCAGTATTTTTTTTCAACTACTCGCACACGTGCGACCAGATAATTTCTGACTTTACTATTATTATTACAATTATTTTGAACTCTCAGAGGCGCTGAGTATTGTTGTTTAAATAATTCAAGTAATTTGCGTTTCTAGTTTTGAACGATGTCAAAAATAGTCCTTAACAGAGCTGCGCTGCTGATCAGATGTTCTGTTTCCTCAACCCCAGTCTCTGTGCCCCACCTCCCTCTCTCAGCAGAGCAGTGGCTGAACTCACACAGGCTCAGGCTGCACGTCCCGTTCTAACTGTAACTGTCCAGTGTGAGCAGCAACAGTAGTTTAAATCAGGATTTTGTCTGGGGCTAAACTTTATTCACATTTGTGTTCTCTCAAAAAGACACTTACACATGACACTGCGCCGCTCCGCTTGTTTCCTCCATACTTTTTCTGTCACCACGGAGACTGCATCATTACATCTGACATTTGTTTACTTCCAGTTATATTCAGTTTTATTTAGGGGCAGTGTGTCTGACAGTCTAAGGTTAACTACTAATACATTTCTAATTATATTTTTTAGCCATATTGCCATAATTTGTTAATGTTCCTCAGACCATATTTTTCACTCTCTAGGCCTCCATATTTCAATTAAACTATGAGCCTCGTAAGATTTAATACTTGGTAAGATTTAATACAATAATATTTGTGATACAGATTTTTTGCATGCGCTCCTAAATTTTCTGCTTGTGCCCCAAAAAAATTCCAGTCAGGAGCTACAGTGCTCCTGGCAAAAAAGTTAGTCTGGAGCCCTGGCTTTATTTCCTGGATGTTGGTGATGGCAGAGCGATCAAAAGGCAGAGGAAACATTTGCACAGATACGAGGAGGAGAAAACCAGAGTCAGGACAAGCGAGGGGTCACACAGGGGTCAACCGGGCTCATGAGTTTTTACCACAGTGCTTTACTCCAAAATGTAAGGGGAGCTCTGGGGAGAAAAATGTCACCAAAACAGCAAAGAAATGAGTTACGTACAGGGCAAGTTTAACTCTCTTTAACACAGGCCCATGGGCAGTATTATCAGTCCTTATCTGCAGTAATTTGTGGAGCTAACTTTGATAACTTCTAACAAATATTTTTGCTAACAGCTTCTTACCTCTCAACTGGAATCTTTGTCCACTCTTTACATGCAAAAGCCTCAGTGATGTTTGATGGTCTCCATGTAAAAATTGCCTTTTTTAAATTCCCCCAAACATATCTGGAGACTATAAACACCACTCCAGGATGTCCCAGGATCTTCTTGTCTTCTTGATAAATCCTTAGCTTAGGTTTATATCTATAGAGCTGAATATTTCTGATTGCAACTGTTTATAAATATGATCATGATTAGGTGCTTTCTCTGTTTGCAGGTCCATCCACCTCATTTCCAGCTGTTACTCTCAGATCCACTGTCACCACACCGTCCCATCATGTGTCACTGCATCACAGCACACCAGCATCAGTTACCTCTAGTCCACCTGACCATTTTCAGCATCAGCAGCACTCTACAGCAACACTTAATGGTACTTTCATATTTCTGTACATTCATCCTAACTCCAAAAGCCCTTCAGGAGGATAATTATAGAAAACGTGTTCCTGACAGGAGTGCTGCTGTTTGTGGGTCTGGCAGCTGTTGTGATCCTGCTATCAGTGATTTTCCTCATTCTATATTGGAAAATGAGAAGCAACAAACCTGAAGGTGAGTCAACGAAATCTGAAAAGTGAAATTATAAGTAAGCTGTGTTTAAATTGGTGTGTTTTGACTTTATATTCCACAGAATCATCTGAGAACAAGTGCAATCAAATACCAGAGGTGAGTTTCAATACATAAGGAGCAATGTTCACACTAATGCTTTTTTATTTAGTGGACTTCTCATCCAGAAAAGGATGGCCTGCCCTCTCTAGGTCACAGGGGAGTCCCTGTCTCAGGTGGAGGAGATTAAGTATCCCAGGGTTTTGTTCTCGAGTGAGGAAAGGATGGAGCATGAGATTGACAGCATCTGCAGTAATGCAGTCGTTGTATCGGTCTGTCCTGGTGAAGAAGGAGCTGAGCCGAAAGAGCAATCTATACGTTCCTACTCTCACTTATGTTCATGAGCTTTGGGTCATGACTGAAAAAACAAGAACTCAGATACAAGTGGTTACCGCTGCAGGGTGGGTGAGTGCTCCCTTAGAGATAGGGTGAGGAGTTTGGTCACCCATGAGCAGCTCGGAGTAGTCTTCCACATCGAGAGGAGCCAGCTGTCTTTGTGAAAGTACTTTAGTCAACTATGTTCATGCTAATTATCAACGTAATGGCTGTAAGGCATTAGAAGAATACCATTCAGTGAACAGTTAATGCTCTTCATCATCTGTTTGACTTTTCCTAAAAAATAGTGGAAACACAATGTCAAAGTAAGTCAATTTCAAAATAAAAAGTAGATATTTGTATCAGTAGCCCAAAATGAAATGAAATAGCCCAAATAAAATATATCATTTTTTGCATTGAAAAGTGTCACAATAACACACCACCCTGCACATATAAATATGCCTTGTGTAATAGTTGAACTATACTTTTGTATAGTATGTATGAACAATTAGGGCTGGGTGATATGAAAAATAAATTATTTCCCCCTATTTTTATTTGATTTCATGTTTCCCAATTACATTAAACTTTTAAAGCATGTTTAAGATTAGTCAAGATGAAAAAAGTATTTGCGTGTTGTTAGTTTTAGTGGCTATCAATTTAAAAAACTCTCTCTCTCTTCAGCCCTGTGCGTCTTTGACTTACACACTCCTTTTTTCTGACTGCAAATGTCATTTCTGCAGTGTCAGTGCTTGGAATTTTTTGGAACAGCTTTGCCCATTTGTTTTAGGGATTTATTGCAGCAAAAATGGTTCTGTTGATGACATATTCTGTTAAAAAAAAAAAAAAAAAAAAAAATTGCTAACTTGCTTTATGATTTTTCAGACTGAGATGAATGAGAACCTCCGTCCAGTCTGTGAACCTGCAGACTCCACTTACCAGAGCCTCTCTGTGGACACCATGGACCCAAACCACACCTACAGCACCATCACAGAACACAGATGGACTCAACTAACCTGCCAGTAGGGGGTTCAAGCCCCACTGCTGGCATTGCATATTGTCTTTGTGTTCTTGGGCAAGACACTTCACCCACTTTGCCTGTATGAATGTGTCAGTGTGATATGGTGTAATATTTGTGACACCTCCGTGTGCGTGCAGAGTGAGTGTCGAGCGCACGCAGTGTGACTGTCGCAAGCACATACTTTACCATTTGAAAAGAGAATAATAATTTGAGCACACAAACCTTTGCTCCGTGCGCGCTCATCTCTGCCTACACACTCGCTCAAAGTCTACCTAGGTGCTCGAGTACGTGGATGCCCCCTCGTGCAACTTCTTTGCTCACACAACAACTCATTTCTGCTCGCAACTCTGGCCCCGCGCTCGCTTGAGGTGGCACAGGTCAAACTACGATTGTAGTGAGCAGGACAGCCAATCACAGACTGGGATTCACAAATGTTTCTGATTGGCTGTCTTATATCCAATCATTTAGATCAAATACAGTCGGCAACGGTGGAAACACCCACAAAACGTCACTTCCGATCCCCTGTGGGAGAAAACAGAGCACTCACAACAATGCACAAGAGTTACTCTGTCACCTTCTTTTCTACAAAAATACAAACAAGAGCTGGATATACATTTTATATTTTACATTAAAAAGACATGGAGACATACAGGAGGACACAGTGGTCCAGCAGTCCACATTTGTGCATAAAATACCATCACTGTCTGACGTTAGCTGCCTACAACATGCTAATCTAATCAACGTCAAGTTGCATCATAACAGAACTGTCTCTAAGACATGAGTTTAATTCATCATATTTAGTGTAAACTAAAATGTGCTTCTGTACATTTGTTAAGGATTGGTTGACTCATGGCTCATCGTAACAGGCTGCAGACTGACGCACGGCTTGTTCAGTGGCGCTAGCATTAGCGTTAGCATTAGCATTAGCTCGACAGCTGTATGAGCTCTGACCAGACTCGTCTATGAAACAGCTACGCCCCATCTCCTATATTTACACTAACTCCAGGTAGAAGTCAGGCCATAAGCCACACTTTTCTTTCATGGCATGGCTCTCAGACAGAAAAATATCATAACATATGCAAATGATCCCCCAGAAAATACTCCTGTTTCACTCGCTTGGAAACACAATTTTTTCATTCTTTTCAAACTATTTTCTGGGGGATTATTTGCAAAGTAAGGTACTTTAAAACAAGTTCTGTCTTACACTGTGCTTTTAATGTTGTTATGACATGATTACAACACCACATTAGAAAATTAAATGAATCATATTCTATATATTAAAAGACTGGCAGAACAATCCAACTGAATGGTCCGATGTGACATTGATAAATATATTTTTCTGTCTGAGAGCTGTGCCATAAAAGAAAAGCCTGGCTTATGGACTGACTTCTACCTGGAGTTAGTGTAAATATAGGAGATGGGGCTTAGCTGCTTGCAGGGCTCTCAAGTGTCATGCATTCACAGTGAGACACACGCATTTCACCTCACCACACCTCGCATTTCTCACTCTGAAAAAATTAGACCTAATTGTCAACGTGAGCAACGTGAATGTGAACGATTTCTCATGTTTGGGGCGACTTATTTTCACTCCTGGCATCACTCACTTCATGCTCTGATCTCTCTCTCTCTCCATCGCCGCGGGGTCACGTGACTCAGCGGCACACAGCAGCCTGCAGGGAGCAGAGTGTCCCGGGTCTGTTTGGTTTAAACAATCAACACCCTAAACCTAAACAAACTAAAGACAGGAGGACTACAGAGGTGTCCCAGGCTCTGGTTAGAACTGTGGCAGTGTGTAGTGTGGGACAGGAGGGAGATGGGTCTGTCAGGCTCCAGCATGGGATGGATGAATGGTTGATCCATAGTGGATCATGGCGGGAGGTGAACAGAAAACCACCGCAAAGACACAAGAGAGGGACAGACTCAGAGCACTGTGGAGCTCTGAGTCTGAGTTTATAGAGAAATAAAAGTAAATGAAAAAATTCAAATTCAGTTTAGTTAAATAAATTACTTAAGATATATAAATTTATTATGTGATAATGCCCCCCCCCTCTTCCAAAAAAAAATTAAATAAATAAATAAATAAATCTCACACCAAGCCCGGATCAAAACTTGAGAGCATTGCTTCATAGACGAATCTGGTCAGAGCTCAAACAGCTGCCGAGCTAATGCTAATCAGACAGTGATGGTATTTTATGGACAAATGTGGACTGCTGGACCACTGTGTCCTCCTGTATGTCTCTGTGTCTTTTTTATGTAAAATATAAAATGTATATCCAGCACTTTGTGTATTTGTTGAAAAGAAGGCGACAGAGTAACTCTTGTGCATTGTTGTGAGTGCTCCGTTTTCTCCCACGGGGGATCGGGAGTGACGTTTTGTGGGCGTTCCCACCGTTGCCAACTGTATTTGATAAAATTATTGGATATAAGACAGCCAATCAAAAACATTTGTGAATCCCAGTCTGTGATTGGCTGTCCTGCTCGCTACAATCGTAGTTTGCCCTGTGCCACCTCGAGCGAGCGCGGGGCCAGAGTTGCGAGCAGAAATGAGTTGTCGTGTGAGCAAAGATGTTGCACGAGGGGGCATCCACGTACTCGAGCACCTAGGTAGACTTTGAGCGAGTGTGTAGGCAGAGTTGAGCGCGCACAGAACAAAGGTTTGTGTGCTCAAATTATTATTCTATTTTCAAATGGTAAAGTATGTGCTTGTGACAGTCACACTGTGTGCGCTCGACACTCTGCACGTGCACGAAGGTGGCACAAATATTACACCATGTGACTGTGTGTTTGTGGTGGTCGGTGGAAGGCACACAATGGCAGCTACGCTTCCACCACTGAGTGAGACTGAGGAGTGAATCAATAATGCACCAAACTGTAAAGCAACTTTGAGTGTCTAGAAAAGTGCTATATAAGACTTAACACATTATTATAACACATAAAAACTAGAAGACAGCACCTCCTCTAAGGCATTTCAATCTCACCCTGGATACTCACCACAAACTCATTTTTGGGAGCCAGCACAGAAATATAACTTTGCCTGCCCCAGAGAGAGACACAAACTGAGCAAAGTGTGCCTAGGTCAGTGTGTCCTAACATGTTACCAGCTCATGATATAACCATGGTCGGCCAGAACAACTGCACAAAACCTGCACCAATGAAGAAGTCCACAACCAACAAAATGTTAGCTTTGATAATGAATCATGTAATGCTTATGATAAGAAAAGTATATAAAGGAATGTCATGTTAAAGCTAGAGATTCCTGAGATTCTGAGAGAGGCTTGCGAGAGTTTGTGAAAGAAGAATAGAGTTTTTCTGTAGAAGAGAAGCTTTTTCTGTGACATGTTTAGTAGTTCCTCAATAAACACAGCTTCTGCTTTTGCATCTAACTCACCGCATCTCTGTTTTTATTTGGTAAGTGTTTCTGTCCATGAAATCAGCATTATTGCTGTTTTTGTAAACTTTTAGCATGTCCTCAGGACCCTCCTAGGGGACAGCGGGGTCGAGCTGCTGCTACGACTGAGGATGCAGCGGCAGCTCCTATGGTGGGATGTCCAGGCGACGTCACCTGTTGACATTCTACAGCAGACAAACCCTGTGGAGAAGTAATAGCCTATCTACTTCAAGACTGTAAAAGCTGATCTAAAGTCATTCACGTGACTCTCTGAATCCAGCAGGAAAAGCAGAAAGCAGGACAGTGTGGTTCCTCCCTCACAGCAAAGCGTTTCTCTCCGGTCGATTTGGAACTGGCCTATCACAGCCGTTTATCTGTGCGTTACCTCTGTGTTGGTTTCAGAAGCTTTATGTTGTGGAAAAGTGAGAAGATTTGGAAATGTGTTTCTTGTGCTGCACTTTTCTAGAGTTAAAGAATTCAGTAAAACACAGATCCAGACAGTGATCCAGATCTATGTTGTATTAATGTGCTTTTATGTCAGAAAGTCTGAATGTCACCACTAAGTATTACGAATGTAAACGGGTGGCTATATTTATGTATTTTTCTAGTAGCGGTAGTAGTGTTGATGTCTCATTGTTTGGGGTACCGTGAACGTAACACCTGTGCGTACCTGCGTCCTCATGCCACCCGCTCGCCCCCTCCCCCGTGTACTCGCTGATCAGTCATTGAATAAAGGTGCGCACGCCACAGGGTCAGCTCGTCAAGGTTGAGGTGAATTCGTGGGCTGTGTAAGTAGCTTTTACATCTCGTTTTATCTCATTTAATTGTAAATGGTTTGGGCTATGTCTAAGTTGCTGTCTTACCTTTATACAGCTTGCCACTGCTGTTTTGTATGCTTCCAAAAAGTATGCTTTCAATGTTAGCTCTCATTTGTCGACCCGTTTAAACATATGTACGCTCCAAATGTTAGCTCTCATTTGTCGTCCCGTTTAAACATATGTACGCTCTCAATGTTAGCTCTCACTTTTCGCCCCGGTTAAACGTTTAAGCACTTTATATAATTTGTACCAACTGTATGCAGAGTATGCACCACGTAGCACTTTAAGGTTACCAGTTTTTGTGTGATTTAGTCTCTTTTTTTTTTTTCTTACTAACAGTTTGGTTTTCAGTTTACTAATTTGATTGTGTTTGGTTTATGGCTTGTTTGGTTAATTAGCTTTAGTTTAGGTCCACACTTACTGGTTTCTTTCTTTGTGTTCATTTGGTACTTTTAGAGTTAGTGTTTTTTTTTTAATTAGTATTTCAAAATAAAGGTTGTTTTTATTGTTGGAGAAAATAAACTGTTATATTGTGCACTCTACCTTACTCTCTGTTTTCATTCGTTAGGTCTTACCCGTAGCACTGTTTTAATAGGAAACCCTCTGTTTAAGTTTAGTCCTTGGTTCTTCCCCAAGGTGGCGTTGTTTACTTTACCCCATTTAGTTAGTTTGGTTAATTTGCAGGCCTGTGGGCCTCTGGCCCTGCCCTCAGTGCGCAATCCGGGTTCTTCTTTTCCCCCCGTGTTACACTACTCAGTGACACTGTGTACATTTAACACGGTTCACATTTAATGTTATTTTTATTGAAGTATTGTTTCCTCCTTCTGTCCACTGCTGTGTTTTCTGCCACACTTCATGAGACCACAGCTCACACTGCTGCTGTGGTTTCCTCTGTGAGAAAAGGCGATGAGTGGTCGTACATGCACAATGCTCTTTACAAGCTAACAGAGTATTATACTGTCATTCCACTTGTTCTTACAAATGTTACTGATGACAAATGCATTTAAGGTGATGGTGGTGTAGCAGGACAGATAATAAATCCAGTGACCCTGACACTAGACTGTGGTGTGTACATCAAAACAGGAGCTGTGTGGCAGAAACAGAGTGGTTTAGTTTATTTATAAAAAAGGGGAGGAGACACGAGATCTGACAGTTTCACAGAAGTAGTGTGGTATTTAGAGATGTGCCACAAACCACTTTTAACATGGCAAGTGAAACATCTAAAGTCATCATGAGAATCTGTTACATTTTAACACTGTGTCTTGGTGAGTAAAGTTTATTCAATACTTTTATTAAATTATGTTTTTTTCTGTTTAGTTTTTTTAAATAATGTTAATTCTTGGTTCATGTGTTGAACAGTGCTGTGCGAGGAAAGACCAGACCTCACCAGAGCACAGACAAGAGTTTTAAAAGTAACTGAAGGTGAAATCATCAGAGCCAGATGTTTAACTTATTTTTATGGAAACAAGAAAATCTTCTGTAAAAATGACTGGAGCAAAAATGAAGACATTTTAGTTGAGACTTCAGGCAAAAGTCTGCAGAACGGCAGATACAGCATTGAACATGAGATGGAGTTATCACGTTATCATGGCATATATGTGAGCATTACAAATGTGAGGAGCTCTGACTCTGGACGATACAGCTGTGGTCTGGATTATGGACAGAGAAACGCTACCATGTCGGAATTTAAGATTGAAGTCATCAGAGGTAATTTCATTTTTTACTTTTTTTTGTTGTTAGTTTGTAAATTCCTGGGTTACAGTCACATGACAGAAAGTGATAAATGTTGGGTCAAAACATTGCATGATGGATGAGAGTGTGTGCACCAAAACATTAGATGGACCTGCAGTAGAGTAGATATTGGCAAAAGATCACTAAAATGCATTGTCTATGGCCCGTATTTTACAGAAAAGGGACCTATTCCACAAATTTAACAATTTACCTGGAGCTGAGGTGATCCATATCACAGAGTACTAACTCTTACAGACCTCATCCTACATGGCTATAGTCAAATGAAAGCCCAGAAGTTTAGAAGTTTACAATTATTTTTTATGCGACTGGACTTAAAGAAGTAACTTTATGCTGTCAGGCTACATGTTAGGGCTAAATATCACCACTCAAGTTTATCTATTCTTTTAGGTCAGCCATTCTCAGAAGTCCACAGAAACACCAATAAAACCTGAGCTGTGGCTACACAAAGCGGGGAAGTTGTGACAGTGCACTGTGACTGACTGCCTTCTTATAAAGTGGTTACTGCACACACAAGCTTTGTCTGTGACTGCTTCTCCTGACTTTAGACAGGGATTTTTAAAAGAGATGTGCAAATCAATACCAAAAGTATCAATACCTCTGATTATTGTGATTTAACTGTGGTATCAATACCAATCTGAACGTATCAATACTTCAGTAGTAATGACTAACAATCTATTGTGTTCTGCTGCTCTAGTGGCATAAATAAGCCGTCATTAGAAACGTGTATGCATATAGACTTGTATAATAAAAAAAAAATCAATTACTATAGAAGAAAAAACAATGGTTGAGACTGTAAGGGCTGGTATTGGAATCAGTATTGGTATCGTCGATACCAGGCTTGGTATCAATTGGTATCTAATTGAAGGTGAGAAAGCTGGTATCACATATGACTAATTTTTAATACAAGACTGCTGCTGTTCTGAGTTTCTGAGGTGTAAATCCAGCCTTGTAAGAATGGGAAAAGCAACCTGATGTCCTTGACATCTTGGGAGAGAGCAACAAGTCCCAGTTAAGTAGCAATGGCTTTCAGGGCTCAAGACAGTGGCAAATTTGCCCCCATTTTATGAATCTGTGCAGTATTTTTTTCCAACTACTCGCACACGTGCGACCAGATAATTTCTGATTTTACTATTATTATTACAATTATTTTAAATGAATGAGTTTTCTCTTCCACTCTCAGAGGTGCTGAGTATTGTTGTTAATTAATTAATTGAAGTAATTTGCGTTTCTAGTTTTGAACGATGTCAAAAATAGTCCTTAACAGAGCTGCGCTGCTGATCAGATGTTCTGTTTCCTCAACCCCAGTCTCTGTGCCCCACCTCCCTCTCTCAGCAGAGCAGTGGCTGAACTCACACAGGCTCAGGCTGCACGTCCCGTTCTAACTGTAACTGTCCAGTGTGAGCAGCAACAGTAGTTTAAATCAGGATTTTGTCTGGCGCTAAACTTTATTCACATTTGTGTTCTCTCAATAAGACACTTACACATGACACTGCGCCGCTCCGCTTGTTTCCTCCATACTTTTTCTGTCACCACGGAGACTGCATCATTACATCTGACATTTGTTTACTTCCAGTTATATTCAGTTTTATTTAGGGGCAGTGTGTCTGACAGTCTAAGGTTAACTACTAATACATTTCTAATTTTATTTTTTAGCCATATTGCCATAATTTGTTAATGTTCCTCAGACCATATTTTTCACTCTCTAGGCCTCCATATTTCAATTAAACTATGAGCCTGGTAAGATTTAATACAATAATATGTGTGATACAGATTTTTGGCATACGCTCCTAAATTTTCTGCTTGTGCCCCTAAAAAATTCCAGTCAGGAGCTACAGTGCTCCTGGCAAAAAAGTTAGTCTGGAGCCCTGGCTTTATTTCCTGGATGTTGGTGATGGCAGAGCGATCAAAAGGCAGATGAAACATTTGCACAGATACGAGGAGGAGAAAACCAGAGTCAGGACAAGCGAGGGGTCACACAGGGGTCAACCGGACTCATGAGTTTTTACCACAGTGCTTTACTCCAAAATGTAATGGGAGCTCTGGGGAGAAAAATGTCACCAAAACAGCAAAGAAATGAGCAAAGTTACGTAGAGGAAGTTAAAGGGCAAGTTTAACTCTCTTTAACACAGGCCCAGGGGCAGTATTATCAGTCCTTATCTGCAGTAATTTGTGGAGCTAACTTTGCTAACTTCTAACAAATGTTTTTGCTAACAGCTTCTTACCTCTCAACTGGAATCTTTGTCCACTCTTTACATGCAAAAGCCTCAGTGATGTTTGATGGTCTCCATGTAAAAATTCCCTTTTTTAAATCCCCCCAACATCTGGAGACTATAAACACCACTCCAGGATGTCCCAGGATTGAAAAATCTTAAATTGATAAATCTTTAGCTTAGGTTTATATCTATAGTGCAGAATATTTCTGATTGCAACTGTTTATAAATATGATCATGATTAGGTGCTTTCTCTGTTTGCAGGTCCATCCACCTCATTTCCAGCTGTTACTCTCAGATCCACTGTCACCACACCGTCCCATCATGTGTCACTGCATCACAGCACACCAGCATCAGCTACCTCTAGTCCACCTGACCATTTTCAGCATCAGCAGCACTCTACAGCAACACTTAATGGTACTTTCATATTTCTGTACATTCATCCTAACTCCAAAAGCCCTTCAGGAGGATAATTATAGAAAACGTGTTCCTGACAGGAGTGCTGCTGTTTGTGGGTCTGGCAGCTGTTGTGAGCCTGCTATCAGTGACTTTACTCATTCTATATTGGAAAATGAGAAGCAACAAACCTGAAGGTGAGTCAACGAAATCTGAAAAGTGAAATTATAAGTAAGCTGTGTTTAAATTGGTGTGTTTTGACTTTATATTCCACAGAATCATCTGAGAGCAAGTGCAATCAAATACCAGAGGTGAGTTTCAACACATAAGGAGCAATGTTCACACTAATGCTTTTTTATTTAGTGGAATTCTCATCCAGAAAAGGATGGCCTGCCCTCTCTAGGTCACAGGGGAGTCCCTGTCTCAAGTGGAGGAGATTAAGTATCCCAGGGTTTTGGGTTTTGTGTCGGTCTGTCCTGGTGAAGAAGGAGCTGAGCCGAAAGAGCAATCTATACGTTCCTACTCTCACTTATGTTCATGAGCTTTGGGTCATGACTGAAAAAACAAGAACTCAGATACAAGTGGTTACCACTGCAGGGTGGGTGAGTGCTCCCTTAGAGATAGGGTGAGGAGTTTGGTCACCCATGAGCAGCTCGGAGTAGTCTTCTACATCGAGAGGAGCCAGCTGTCTTTGTGAAAGTACTTTAGTCAACTATGTTCATGCTAATTATCAACGTAATGGCTGTAAGGCATTAGAAGAATACCATTCAGTGAACAGTTAATGCTCTTCATCATCTGTTTGACTTTTCCTAAAAATAGTGGAAAAACAATGTCAAAGTAAGTTAATGCTGTCAATTTCAAAATAAAAAGTAGATATTTGTATCAGTAGCCCAAAATGAAATGAAATAGCCCAAATAAAATATATCTTTTTTTGCATTGAAAAGTGTCACAATAACACACCACCCTGCACATATAAATATGCCTTGTGTAATAGTTGAACTATACTTTTGTATAGTATGTATGAACAATTAGGGCTGGGTGATATGAAAAATAAATTCTTTCCCCCTATTTTTATTTGATTTCATGTTTTCCAATTACATTAAACTTTTAAAGCATGTTTAAGATTAGTCAAGATGAAAGAGGTATTTGCGTGTTGTTAGTTTTAGTGGCTATCAATTTAAAAAACTCTCTCTCTCTACAGCCCTGTGCGTCTTTGACTTACACAGTCCATTTTCTGACTGCAAATGTCATTTCTGTAGTGTCAGTGCTTGGAATTTTTTGGAACAGCTTTGCCCATTTGTTATAGGGATTTATTGCAGCAAAAATGGTTCTGTTGATGACATATTCTGTTAAAAAAAAAAAAAAAAAAAAAAATTGCTAACTTGCTTTATGATTTTTCAGACTGAGATGAATGAGAACCTCCGTCCAGTTTGTGAACCTGCAGACTCCACTTACCAGAGCCTCTCTGTGGACACCATGGACCCAAACCTCACCTACAGCACCATCACAGAACACAGAGAGACTCAACTAACCTGCCAGTAGGGGGTTCAAGCCCCACTGCTGGCATTGCATATTGTCATTGTGTTCTTGGGCAAGACACTTCACCCACTTTGCCTGTATGAATGTGTCAGTGTGATATGGTGTAATATTTGTGACACCTCCGTGTGCGTGCAGAGTGAGTGTCGAGCGCACGCAGTGTGACTGTTGCAAGCACATACTTTACCATTTGAAAAGAGAATAATAATTTGAGCACACAAACCTTTGTTCTGTGCGCGCTCAACTCTGCCTACACGCTCGCTCAAAGTCTACCTAGGTGTGCGAGTACGTGGATGCCCCCTCGTGCAACATCTTTGCTCACACAACAACTCATTTCTGCTCGCAACTCTGGCCCCGCGCTCGCTCGAGGTGGCACAGGTCAAACTACGATTGTAGTGAGCAGGACAGCCAATCACAGACTGGGATTCACAAATGTTTCTGATTGGCTGTCTTATATCCAATCGTTTATATCAAATACAGTCGGCAACAGTGGAAACACCCACAAAACGTCACTTCCGATCCCCCGTGGGAGAAAACAGACCACTCACAACAATGCACAAGAGTTACTCTGTCGCTTTCAAACAAGAGCTGGATATACATTTTATATTTTACATTAAAAAGACATGGAGACATACAGGAGGACACAGTGGTCCTGCAGTCCACATTTGTCCATAAAATACCATCACTGTCTGACGTTAGCTGCCTACAACATGCTAATCTAATCAACGTCAAGTTGCATCATAACAGAACTCTCTCTAATATAAAGACACGAGTTTAATTCATCATATTTAATGTAAACTAAAATGTGCTTCTGTACATTTGTTAAGGATTGGTTGACTCATGGCTCATCATAACAGGCTGCAGACTGACGCACGGCTCGTTCAGTGGCTCTGAGTCTGAGTTTATGGAGAATTAAAAGTAAATGAAAAAATTCTAATTTAGTTTAGTTAAATAAATTTACTTAGGATATATACATTTATTATTTAATAATGCCCCCCCCCGCCAAAAAAAAAAAAATAATAATAATAAAATAAAAAAATAAATAAATCTCACACCAAGCCCGGATCAAAACTTGAGAGCATTGCTTCATAGACGAATCTGGTCAGGGCTCAAACAGCTGCCAAGCTAATGCTAATCAGACAGTGATGGTATTTTATGCACGTTCCCACCGTTGCCGACTGTATTTGATATAAATGATTGGATATAAGACAGCCAATCAGAAACATTTGTGAATCCCAGTCTGTGATTGGCTGTCCTGCTCACTACAATCGTAGTTTGCCCTGTGCCACCTCGAGCGAGCGCAGAGCCAGAGTTGTGAGCAGAAATGAGTTGTCGTGCGAGCAAAGATGTTGCACGAGCGAGCATCCACGTACTCGCACACCTAGGTAGACTTTGAGCGAGCATGTAGGCAGAGTTGAGAGCGCACAGAACCAAGGTTTGTGTGCTCAAATTATTATTCTCTTTTCAAATGGTAAAGTATGTGCTTGCGACAGTCACACTGTGTGCGCTCGACACTCTGCACGTGCACGAAGGTGGCACAAATATTACACCATGTGACTGTGTGTTTGTGGTGGTCGGTGGAAGGCGCACAATGGCAGCTACGCTTCCACCACTGAGTGAGACTGAGGAGTGAATGAATAATGCACCAAACTGTAAAGCAACTTTGAGTGTCGAGAAAAGTGCTATATAAGACTAATGCATTATTATAACACATAAAACCTGGAAGAGAGCACCTCCTCTAAGGCATTTCAGTCTCACCCTGGATACTCACCACAAACTCATTTTTGGGAGCCAGCACAGAAATGTAACTTTGCCTGCCCCAGAGAGAGACACACACTGAGCAAAGTGTGCCTAGGTCAGTGTGTCCCAACATGTTACCAGCTCATGATATAACCATGGTCGGCCAGAACAACTGCACAAAACCTGCACCAATGAAAAAGTCCACAACAAACAAAATGTTAGCTTTGATAATGAATCATGTAATGCTTATGATAAGAAAAGTATATAAAGGAATGTCATGTTAAAGCTAGAGATTCCTGAGATTCTGAGAGAGGCTTGCGAGAGTTTGTGAAAGAAGAACAGAGTTTTTCTGTAGAAGAGAAGCTTTTTCTGTGACATGTTTAGTAGTTCCTCAATAAACACAGCTTCTGCTTTTGCATCTAACTCACCGCATCTCTGTTTTTATTTGGTAAGTGTTTCTGTCCATGAAATCAGCATTATTGCTGTTTTTGTAAACTTTTAGCATGTCCTCAGGACCCTCCTAGGGGACAGTATTACTACTCAGTGACACTGTGTACATTTAACACGGTTCATATTTAATGTTATTTTTATTGAAGTATTGTTTCCTCCTTCTGTCCACTGCTGTGTTTTCTGCCACACTTCATGAGACCACAGCTCACACTGCTGCTGTGGTTTCCTCTGTGAGAAAAGGCGATGAGTGGTCGTACATGCACAATGCTCTTTACAAGCTAACAGAGTATTATACTGTCATTCCACTTGTTCTTACAAATGTTACTGATGACAAATGCATTTAAGGTGATGGTGGTGTAGCAGGACAGATAATAAATCCAGTGACCCTGACACTAGACTGTGGTGTGTACATCAAAACAGGAGCTGTGTGGCAGAAACAGTGTGGTTTAGTTTATTTATAAAAAAGGGGAGGAGACACGAGATCTGGCAGTTTCACAGAAGTAGTGTGGTATTTAGAGATGTGCCACAAACCACTTTTAACATGGCAAGTGAAACATCTAAAGTCATCATGAGAATCTGTTACATTTTAACACTGTGTCTTGGTGAGTAAAGTTTATTCAATACTTTTATTAAATTATGTTTTTTTCTGTTTAGTTTTTTTAAATAATGTTAATTCTTGGTTCATGTGTTGAACAGTGCTGTGTGAGGAAAGACCACACCTCACCAGAGCACAGACAAGAGTTTTAAAAGTAACTGAAGGTGAAATCATCAGAGCCAGATGTTTAACTTATTTTTATGGAAACAAGAAAATCTTCTGTAAAAATGACTGTAGCAAAAATGAAGACATTTTGGTTGAGACTTCAGGCCAAAGTCTGCAGAACGGCAGATACAGCATTGAACATGAGATGGAGTTATCACGTTATCATATCCTATATGTGAGCATTACAAATGTGAGGAGCTCTGACTCTGGACGATACAGCTGTGGTCTGGATTATGGACAGAGAAATGCAACCATTGTGGAATTTAAGATTGAAGTCATCAGAGGTAATTTCATTTTTTACTTTTTTTTTGTTGTTAGTTTGTAAATTGCTGGGTTACAGTCACGTGACAGAAAGTAATAAATTTCAGTTCAAAACATTGCATGATGGATGAGTGTGTGCACCAAAACATTAGATGGACCTGCAGTCGAGTAGATATTGGCAAAAGATCACTAAAATGCATGATCTGTATTTTACAGAAAAAAGACCTATTCCACAAATTTAACAATTTACCTGGAGCTGAGGTGATCCATATCACAGAGTACCAACTCTTACAGACCTCATCCTACATGGCTATAGTCAAATCAAAGCCCGGAAGTTTAGAAGTTTACAATTATTTTTTAAATAATAAAAAAATATTTCTAAAAGAAGTAACTTTATGCTGTCAGGCTACATGTTAGGGCTAAATATCACCACTCAAGTTTATCTATTCTTTTAGGTCAGCCATTCTCAGAAGTCCACAGAAACACCATTAAAACCTGAGCTGTGGCTACACAAAGCGGGGAAGTTGTGACAGTGCACTGTGACTGACTGCCTTCTTATAAAGTGGTTACTGCACACACAAGCTTTGTCTGTGACTGCTTCTCCTGACTTTAGACAGGGATTTTTAAAAGAGATGTGCAAATCAATACCAAAAGTATCAATACCTCTGATTCTTGTGATTTAACTGTGGTATCAATACCAATCTGAACGTATCAATACTTCAGTAGTAATGACTAACAATCTATTGTGTTCTGCTGCTCTAGTGGCATAAATAAGCAGTCATTAGAAACGTGTATGCATATAGACTTATATAATAATAAAAAAAATTCAATTACTATAGAAGAAAAAACAATGGTTGAGACTGTAAGGGGTGGGATTGGAATCAGTATTGGTATCGTCAATATCAGGCTTGGTATTGATTGGTATCTAATTGAAGGTGAGAAAGCTTGTATCACACATCACTACGTGACATGTCACTGTTTTCTGAGTTTCTGAGGTGTAAATCCAGCCTTGTAAGAATGGGAGATGCTACCCATGTCCTTGACATCTTGGGAGAGAGCAACAAGTCCCAGTTAACTAGCAATGGTTTTCAGGGCTCAAGACAGTGACCAAATGCCAAATTTGCGACCATTTTATGAGTCTGTGCAGTATTTTTTTCCAACTACTCGCACACGTGCGACCAGATAATTTCTGACTTTACTATTATTATTACAATTATTTTGAACTCGCAGAGGCGCTGAGTGTTGTTGTTTAAAAAATTCAAGTAATTTGCATTTCTAGTTTTGAACGATGTCAAAAATAGTCCTTAACAGAGCTGCGCTGCTGATCAGATGTTCTGTTTCCTCAACCCCAGTCTCTGTGCCCCACCTCCCTCTCTCAGCAGAGCAGTGGCTGAACTCACACAGGCTCAGGCTGCACGTCCCGTTCTAACTGTAACTGTCCAGTGTGAGCAGCAACAGTAGTTTAAATCAGGATTTTGTCTGGCGCTAAACTTTATTCACATTTGTGTTCTCTCAAAAAGACACTTACACATGACACTGCGCCGCTCCGCTTGTTTCCTCCATACTTTTTCTGTCACCACGGAGACTGCATCATTACATCTGACATTTGTTTACTTCCAGTTATATTCAGTTTTATTTAGGGGCAGTGTGTCTGACAGTCTAAGGTTAACTACTAATACATTTCTAATTTTATTTTTTAGCCATATTGCCATAATTTGTTAATGTTCCTCAGACCATATTTTTCACTCTCTAGGCCTCCATATTTCAATTAAACTATGAGCCTGGTAAGATTTAATACTTGGTAAGATTTAATACAATAATAGTTGTGATACAGATTTTTTGCATGCGTTCCTAAATTTTCTGCTTGTGCCCCTAAAAAATTCCAGTCAGGAGCTACAGTGCTCCTGGCAAAAAAGTTAGTCTGGAGCCCTGGCTTTATTTCCTGGATGTTGGTGATGGCAGAGCGATCAAAAGGCAGAGGAAACATTTGCACAGATACGAGGAGGAGAAAACCAGAGTCAGGACAAGCGAGGGGTCACACAGGGGTCAACCGGACTCATGAGTTTTTACCACAGTGCTTTACTCCAAAATGTAAGGGGAGCTCTGGAGAGAAAAATGTTACCAAAACAGCAAAGAAATGAGCAAAGTTACGTAGAGGAAGTTAAAGGGCAAGTTTAACTCTCTTTAACACAGGCCCATGGGCAGTATTATCAGTCCTTATCTGCAGTAATTTGTGGAGCTAACTTTGATAACTTCTAACAAATGTTTTTGCTAACAGCTTCTTACCTCTCAACTGGAATCTTTGTCCACTCTTTACATGCAAAAGCCTCAGTGATGTTTGATGGTCTCCATGTAAAAATTGCCTTTTTTAAATCCCCCCAACATCTGGAGACTATAAACACCCAGGATTGAAAAATCTTAAATTGATAAATCTTTAGCTTAGGTTTATATCTATAGAGCTGAATATTTCTGATTGCAACTGTTTATAAATATGATCATGATTAGGTGCTTTCTCTGTTTGCAGGTCCATCCACCTCATTTCCAGCTGTTACTCTCAGATCCACTGTCACCACACCGTCCCATCATGTGTCACTGCATCACAGCACACCAGCATCAGTTACCTCTAGTCCACCTGACCATTTTCAGCATCAGCAGCACTCTACAGCAACACTTAATGGTACTTTCATATTTCTGTACATTCATCCTAACTCCAAAAGCCCTTCAGGAGGATAATTATAGAAAACGTGTTCCTGACAGGAGTGCTGCTGTTTGTGGGTCTGGCAGCTGTTGTGATCCTGCTATCAGTGACTTTACTCATTCTATATTGGAAAATGAGAAGCAACAAACCTGAAGGTGAGTCAACGAAATCTGAAAAGTGAAATTATAAGTAAGCTGTGTTTAAATTGGTGTGTTTTGACTTTATATTCCACAGAATCATCTGAGAACAAGTGCAATCAAATACCAGAGGTGAGTTTCAATACATAAGGAGCAATGTTCACACTAATGCTCTTTTATTTAGTGGAATTCTCATCCAGAAAAGGATGGCCTGCCCTCTCTAGGTCACAGGGGAGTCCCTGTCTCAGGTGGAGGAGATTAAGTATCCCAGGGTTTTGTTCTCGAGTGAGGAAAGGATGGAGCATGAGATTGACAGCATCTGCAGTAATGCAGTCGTTGTATCGGTCTGTCCTGGTGAAGAAGGAGCTGAGCCGAAAGAGCAATCTATACGTTCCTACTCTCACTTATGTTCATGAGCTTTGGGTCATGACTGAAAAAACAAGAACTCAGATACAAGTGGTTACCGCTGCAGGGTGGGTGAGTGCTCCCTTAGAGATAGGGTGAGGAGTTTGGTCACCCATGAGCAGCTCGGAGTAGTCTTCCACATCGAGAGGAGCCAGCTGTCTTTGTGAAAGTGCTTTAGTCAACTATGTTCATGCTAATTATCAACGTAATGGCTGTAAGGCATTAGAAGAATACCATTCAGTGAACAGTTAATGCTCTTCATCATCTGTTTGACTTTTCCTAAAAAATAATGGAAACACAATGTCAAATTAAGTTAATGCTGTCAATTTCAAAATAAAAAGTAGATATTTGTCTAGGCATTGCCTGAGCATCATTATATCATTTGAAAGTGTCCTTAACAAAGACTGTTTTTCAGACCACCCAACTGTATGAGGAGATCCCACATGAGTATTCTGTAGAAGTCTGCCCAGCTTCTGTCTCTGCCTCCTTCAGGAAAACCACAGAGACCTCTGACATCTACAGTCTGGCCTCAGCTCCCACAGGAAAGGTAAGAAACCTCTGCAAGTGCATTTGTCTGTTTAAACTGTGAAGAATTTTTTACAACCACTCAGGGCTCACGAAATTGGTAGCCCTTGGGGCAGGCAGTCTTCAGATTTCAGTTGTCCAAAATGATACAATAACACACCACCCTGCACATATAAATATGCACTGTGTAATAGTTGAACTATACTTTTGTATAGTATGTATGAACAATTAGGGCTGGGTGATATGAAAAATAAATAAATCAATTCTTCCCCCCTATTTTCATTTGATTTCACATTTTCCAATTGTGACGGCCCGCACTCTGGCTGCCCCTTTAAATGTGTGTCTGGCTGCAGAGTGGGCGGGTCGTCAGGCGTGTCACACCTGAGAGAGGGGAGTGGCTTAGTCTTTATAAGCAGGACTTCCTGGTTTCTGCTCTCTCTCTCTCTCTCTCTCTCTCTCTCTCTCTCTCTCTCTCTCTCTCTCTCTCTCTCTCTCTCTCTCTCTCTCTCTCTCTCTCTCTCTCTCTCTCTCTCTCTCTCTCTCTCTCTCTCTCTCTCTCTCTCTCTCTCTCTCTCTCTCTCTCTCAGGTGAGCCACTCTCTTTGCTTAACAGAATGTCTTGACTTCACACATTCCACCACTCATTTACACCTTCAAGCATTGCTTTCACCACTGATGTATACTACAAACACCTGCACTCCTCATCTAAAGGAATAACTAAAACTAAATAAATGAATTGGTAAATTGATTTTTGTGTGTGAGACTCCTCTCTTTTGTTACTGACCTGAGCCAGTTAGTAACACAATTAAATTCAACTTTTAAAGCATGTTTAAAGCAGAACTCAGTAACTTTTTTTTTATCTTAAATAAACCGTTTTGGAGGCTGTGTGATGGTTAAATGAGTTGTTGTGGGGTAAATGAAGCGTGCGGCATCGCCCCCTGGTGTCTCTGGACTGAAATTGACATTTGCAACAGTGAGCGACTTCAACCCAGAGACACAGAAGTCTCAGGTCTCGCGAGAAAGCGGCACAGGTTAGCAAAACAACAAGCTAGCAGTGGCTAGCCAGAGCAGTACAGATATGCAGAGGGGAAAACGAAAGTAAAGATGAAACAGGAGTCAACTGGGCTTGTGAGTATTTATGATAGTGCTTTACTCCTTACTGTAGGGGGAGCTTTATAGAGGAAAGAATGGCAAAAAGAGCGAAGAAAAAAGAGTAAAGTTACTGAGTTCCACTTTAAGATTAGTCAAGATGAAAGAAGTATTTGTGTGTTGTTAGTTTTAGTGGCTATCAATTTAAAAAAAACTCAGTTCTACGCTCTCTCTCTACAGCCCTGTGCATCTTTGACTTACACACTCCTTTTTCTGACCGCAAATGTTTCTGTAGTGTCAGTGCTTGGAATTTTTTGGAACAGCTTTGCCCATTTGTTATAAGGATTTATTGCAGCAAAAATGGTTCTGTTGACAACGTTTTCTGTTAAAAAAAAAAAAAAAAAATAGCTAACCATAGCTCCATTTGCCAAAATTTAAATCATATCAGGCCACAAGGATCTCTTTAATGTGTTAATGTGTTCTACATACACATTCAATCAGCCCATGCCAAAATAGCATTTGATGCGTTTTATTTATTTTTTATTTCTTCTCTAAACATAAAGTTCCTCCTCTGATGTGTTTGTTGTCTTTGTCCAGACAGAAGACTCCTCTAATAAAGTCACATGCTCTGAACTGGATTTTACCAAAAGCAGTGGCCTGTCCCGCAGCAGTGGCCCCCGGAGTCAGACTGAGGCAATCGTCTATGCAGTCCCTCAGGTCCAAACTGAAGAGGTTCCTCTGTACTCTACTGTTACTTTACCACAGCAGTAACTTCAGAGGTTTGCTAACATTATTAACCTGGAATGTCCATGCCACAGAATAGACTAAGAGACCATAGCAAAAAATATCTTTAAGGATTAATAATAATAATAGAAATAGAATCTTGTGTATGTTTTAGTTGTTAATTTAACTTGTGAAGTGATATTAAACAATTAAATAATATTTGTTTGCTGTTGATGTCATTGGTATTTCACATCTTGCTCAGGGACTACAGTTGAAAACTAGATCTTTAGCAAATGTTGGCGCCTTTACAGAAATGTTTATTATTGTGTACTGTGCCTGTTCAAATAAACAAGTAAATACATTTCTAAATTAGAAGTTAGGAAGGGGACGATACTGCATATTGTTAGCGTTCCTATACAATTCCAATACTGGAGTCAGTATTACAATAACGATATCGATACTTTGTACATCTATGTGCTTTCATACAGGTTGTGTGTTATCAGTGTGTTATCATATGTTCAATCTGGATACATTTTATTTGCGTTTTCCACCGATTAGTGCAAGTGAAATAGATGTATTATAAAATAAAAATATGCACAACAGAAAAAAAAAGTCCACTTCTTCTTTCACAGTTTAAAGGGGTTTTGCAGGGAGGGGGAGCAGCCGAATCAATCTCATCAGTTTGATCCGATACTGATACTAACGGTGTTGATGCTATTGATACTTCAATCAATCTGCCCATCCCTAATAGAAGTGACACCTTAGACTTGTGGGCTAAACCCTGCATGGAGGTCAACACAGTCCACCTCTCCTCTGCCAGTTTGTTCAGCTCCTATGTAATGCTGGCCTGGTGTGCCAGACCCTCCTACTTTCTCTTCAAAAGCAGGGCAGTCTGGTTCCCCTCCGGTTGATTTGGAACTGGCCTATCACAGCTGTTTATCTGCAGCACGTCTTACAAATGCAGAAGCTAACCAAAGTAGTGCTACCGAGCTAATTTAATAACTTCTCTGAACTTCTCTCAGATTTGCAGCGTTTAGTGGTTTCCTTCGTCACCTGTTGTTTCTGCTGATGTCATCGTGGTTGTTCAGTCCTCTGTTTTTTTTCGTCTTGTTTCTATTTTAACAACAGTAAAGTCCTGTTGACGTCCAACATAACAACCACATTCAAACAAACCCACTTTTTCCACAAGGTTTTGTACAGCTGGTTTCTGCTGCTGTCCCCCTTTCAGAAATAAATACAGAGTTGCTCCTAATATGCCGTATACTGGTGTTTTTTTGCCAAAAACGCCATGTTTGTTTGTGTCAGTGGTGCACTACTTCGCCCTTCCTTTCTCTGATTGGTTACTCTGCCTGTGATTGTCCTGCCCATAGAAACTTAAGTTAGGCTAAAGGGGTTTCAGACTATACACATCTTTTACTTAAAGTGCAATACTGTACATGTACTATATTTGTTTTTGGCTTTCAATGAAAAAGGTGTATCAGTGTAAAAAGTATACAAAATGATGGGGGAAAAAAGAAAACACAATCACAGCTAGATGCACTTGGAGAACCTCTGCCAAGGAACTTAGCTTTCCATTAAGCCACAAAAGCCTTAAATTTTACATTTGTGTGTTAGGTCTGTTTCTCAAAATGGGACAGAATCCCTTAAAACACTTCTGGATCAAAACACTGGACTTACACCAGGCACGTGCAGAGACTTCTACAGGGGCAGGTGCTCAAAGTGAAAAAGGGGCACATACGTATAACCAGATTTTAAAACACTGTTGTGTTCGGACTGTGGCAAGCAAGACTCTCACACAACTATTACATTTCTGTGTATACAATGATATATTGCAATATATTATATTATGCAATAAATTAAATAAGTTATGTGGGAACAAGATTTTGGGACATCACATTTTTTCTTATCAGATCACATTTTGCCAGCTCCCATCACCAACTAGTTCATATTTTTGCACAATTATAGCAAATTCTTGCAATTTAATTGCATTAAAATGCCTAAATGCTAACTGCAATCCATTATTTATAAGCAACCCGGTCTAAAAATAAAAAGATTTTATGCTGTCAACAATCACAAAGCATTTTATGGAAGCATTTTGTAAATATCTAGGTGGTTAGCAAGTAGCGGTCAAAAGCTCCGTATTTAAACAGAATGGCTTTGTCTTACAAATCACGCGACACGAACAGCTCACTCACCGGTTCTTTCATTCCCAGTTACTGTACTGGGTTTTAAGTTCTGGAATCGGGACCAAAAAAATGATAACAGCCCTCTTTATTGGCTCCACAGTCCACTCTTTCTCCTCTGTTTTCAGCTGCGCGAGGGGCATGTGACAGCTGCCAACTCACGGAGGCAAAAGGTTAAAGGTCATGAGGTGCTGGCGGCCGTGTGATGTCATTGATTTCAAATTATTAATTAATGAATGAATAAATGCTCTTATGAAGAGCCACATGAGGGCTTAAAGCCACAAAAAAAAAAAAAAAAAAAAAAAAAAAGGACCAAGGACCAAAAGGGCACTTGGAGGCAAGGGGCAAAAGGGGCAGGTGCTC
Source organism: Bostrychus sinensis (assembly GCA_020698575.1). Classification (NCBI taxonomy): domain Eukaryota; kingdom Metazoa; phylum Chordata; class Actinopteri; order Gobiiformes; family Eleotridae; genus Bostrychus; species Bostrychus sinensis. The sequence continues at coordinate 35,867,445 of CM036252.1, forward strand.
AAGCCCCCTCCGCCCCCCCACAACCCACCCCTTCTCTGCACGTGCCTGACTTACACTAGAATTAATCACTTTGTCATTGGCCTATTCCTTTTTGGCCTATTCCTTTTTTCTCCAAAAACAGAGAAGAACAAACGGGGCATGGAGAGAAAACTCATACAATGTACATACATACATACATAAGAACATGGCTGTGAATATGAATGTGTGAGTTATAAAGGAGACCTTAGTCTGTAGTGAGAGTAGCAGAAGGTTTTGCTGTAAAAGCCAAAAATAGCTCTGTAGCACCTCTGCAGCTCAAACACAACATTGTAAGATGCCACTGTTGTTGTTGTTTAGCACATACAGGTTAAAGGGGAGGTGGGGCTGCAGCATCATTGTTTGAAAAAAAGATGTGTATGGGCTGTAAACACAGAAACATGAATATGGTGTTTGGATATCTTTCCATTCTGGGACCAGGTTTAAAAAATTATCGTATTCGGACTCCCAAAACATCAGATCAGTGTGGAGGAAATGCCTAGCCTATATAAAAAAAATCTGGATACAGCTATAAGCTCATTTTTATATTCCATTTCATACATAAATAAATCCTTCTGTTCCAAGTGTTGTTGGCGTCACAGCATTTATACTTCCAACCAGGGGCGGACTGGGACAGAAAAACAGCCCTGGAGTCGGCCCAGCCCCCCCCCCCCCCAAAAAAAAAAAAAAAAAAAAAAAATTCAATTAGAAGTTGTTTATGATAGTAAACTAAAAATCTTTAGACTTTAGGAAATTGTTCATGGTTGTACAATGTAAAAAAAAATCAATAAATACATAAATACATTTTAAAAAAACTGACTGATCTGACTTCTAAACCAGGACTAAACCACACATGGTCCACACATCAAATTCAAGTCCCTAAACTTTAATCATCAGGTTTAGGCCTGGTTTTGTAGAGGTTTAGTTCCAGATTTGAATCTGATTTGATCCTGGCACAGACCTGATTAAGACCTGGTTTTGTCCCTGTTTAGACCTAGTTTAAACCTGGTTTAGCTATAGTTTTGGACAGCTTATACCTATTTTAGTTAGGGTTTAGTCTTATAGACCTGGTTGTGTCATGTTTTAGATATAGTTTAGTCCTGGATTACACTATGACTTATTATTGCAGGGCTTGGGAACATCATTGGATTTAATTCATATTAGTCCAGATGATAGCTTTTAAACCTACTATTGCAATGGAATCAGCCTGGATGAATGAGAGTCTTCACAGCCATATTAGATAGAATATTACTCTTATTATTCATATTGTTATTGTTATGATAGTGTTTTAGAGCTATGTATAGGAAGTGGAATAAATATGTCATAGCCTAAATAGCTATGAAAGCCCTGTGTTTCATACAGTAAGCTATACTCACCACTTGCTCTGTACACGGCTCTACCTGAGGTAAAACTTCATCTGGTTCTGTGGGTCCCTGAGCCTGAGCAGCGCTGGGCCCCCACCACCGCACTCTCAGCCTCTTCATTCTCATGTTGTGCTGTACTGGTGGATGTGGCTGTAGCACTGCTGCTGTCAAACAGTTGTATTATATTTTTACACTTGAACGCCTCACATGCAAGCGACTTAAGCTTCTTTTCCCTGACTTTCTCTGCTCCGCCCTTCTCCTTTCGTTTTATTAACCGTTTGCAGCCTCTGCTCACGCGTCACCACCGTCTTCACGGCCGCCTGTCGGCTGCTTCTTGCGCGCTTGTTCGAGTGCCTGTTGCATTGAGTGGCTGCAGCTGTTCTGCTTTCTTCTTCTACTCCGCTGTTGCGCATCAGCGCGGCTGCGCCCTCTCTGGCCTGGTTGTGTATGTGTTTATGGAGTTTATGTAAAACGGCCCACCGGCCGTCTCAGCGACCGGCCGTTCTGTGATCCTCCAGAATGCACAGATGGCCAGTCCGCCCCTGCTTCCAACCGTCTATGTCAACACATGTTATGTTACATAACCAGTAGGGGGTGATAGGTGACAGTCAGTTGTTGTCACCAAGATGGAACAAAGAGAGCAACAGTAAATAAATGTGGAGTAAAAACCTCCGTCAGTACAGCCATGTTTGTTTGACTAACTTGTTCTAGTCACTCCTAAAAAGTTCAGCCGTTTCTTCTGCTGTGACTGTTGAGTTCACTAGTGCCCCCAACAGGTAACACATATACTGCTCCGTTTGTCTGTATCTGCAAGCTCTGGGAAAAACAAAGTATGGATAGAATGAACACAGAAGACGGTCAGAGCACTCCATCCGTACCCAAAAGTGTATCTAGAGGATGAGCCTAAAGCCTGTCTCCGTGTGGACAAAGCATTAGTTAAAAGCATTTTGCACAGCAGTGTTCATAATACTGTATAACACTGACACTGAAGTATACCAGCATTTACCAAAGTGTTGTGAAGGACTTGCTTGTGTAGAGACTGGGTCACATTAATTTACTTAATAGTTATCATACGTAACACAAGGGCCCTGTCCCAGTACTCACACTTGTGCCCTTCAAATGCAGGTTCACGCTGAGGGGCGCAAGTGCGTAGTGTGTCATTTGGTGTTTCTCATTTGCCAGGACCTTTCCTTTGGAGGCTGCTTCGAAGCCTTCCTCTGCAGTCAGCCCCTCTGAAGTAAAGATGAGTGTCCTGCTAACACTGCAGGTTTTAGAACACGCTCGGGAGCTCGCTGCTGCGTAGTGTCATCAAATCATATCTTGCACATTTAAAAAGGTGGATCTATAATAAAAAATGACTTCTTTTCAAGTGGAAAGTGGTCAAACAGCAGATTATGAACATGCTCAAGATCTGACAAGAAAATAGGTCTATGTCATAAAAAAAATCACATATATTATGTTTTTTTAATAGGTACAGTGTCCCTATAACTAAATGTACATCAACATAATTATATAATTATAGCAAAATAAGTTACAATTAAATAATCAGAAACTAGAAAAAACCTCTAGACTATTTTGTACATGGCCTATTTCCCTCGATCATCAGAGCCCTAATGTGCTTTTTAATATGCATCTCTGTTATTTGCTGCAATGTGGGGCACAGTAGAAATATATAATATTATTTTATCTGGTAGCGACTTTTACATTGTATTTAAGTTTGTCTTTATTGGTAAAGTTTGCAAAAAATTAAAGTAGTTGCACTGTATTGTGGGCAATTTGTAGCGAGGTGAGGCTGCGGAGGATCCACAGTTGAACCCTTTGTGAATGAGCCAAACAGGAGAGGGGCCCCGGAGGACGTGGAGGATTGGTTTGTAACAGCACTTGGCGAGGCACTGATGATGTGGATCACTGTCAGAAATGAAAAGTAACACATTAACAGCTAAATGAATGGGAATTTTTTTTAAAAAGCAGCAAACACACTGCTGAAATACAGCGCTGTTTAATGTTTTTACCTGATTTGGGGGAAGTTTCTGTGTCTGTCACTTCCTACTGTAGAATGTTCTCTGAAGTTCACTGAAGTCATTGCTGTTTGGATACATATTCAGCACCAAAGTAAACACTAAAATATGTTTTATAGATTTTGTGAGTTTGCTATTGCCTTATAGACTAACCTTTAAAGCCAAGACATCACAGAATGTTCCATCTTGTTGGAATTTGTGGGGCAAAGTACTGCAATTCCATCCCAAAACATTGCAGCCTTTTTTCTTCCTAAATGCTCTGAAAAGTGTAAAAAAAACATGTACAATCTCACTGGAGCATGGAGGTCTAATCACAGTTTACCCTGTGGATTCCAGGCATGTATTCATATTTCTTTTACTCTTTCCTAGTGGATTGAGATAAAGTGTTTTATTTTCTTTCGGATAAGTATCCTTGAATAATTAAGAAAGAGACACAGCATACAATGTAAATGTTATTTTTAATCTTTTTACAGTTCATAATGTTCCATAATAGTTATTTATTTAGCAAAATGATTCAGATACAGATTATATATGGTCTTTGCATGCCATCTATTGAACATTCTGTGTTACTGCTATCTGTATTACATTGGTCATTTTGACCCACTGCGTCCCCCTCTATGCTTAGTTCAAGGGGGACAAGTAGCTGCCAAGTGGGCCTTACATAGACCGGTGAGGCGGATCGTTACCCAGATATGATCAGAGCAGGGAATTTTTTTTTCTCTCTCTCTCTCTCTGAGATGATGGTCCAGGTGAAGTAACAGGCAGCAAAGCCTATGGAAAAAATCAAATTCAAAAGATCTGGTGTTACATACAGTAATTGCTATATTACATAAATACCCTGATGTTTTTTCTTCCAAATGTCTGTCATTGTGTAAGAATCTATAAAGCTGATTCCTCAGATTTCTGTTGTACTTGCATACAAGCAAGGTTAAGTGTGCATTTATAACCTACAAAAAAGTAAATGTCCATGTGAAACAATTATCTGATAAGTGCAGTAATATGTACATTATATGATTTAATGAATTAAATCGAATAAATACAATGCCTTCTTTCTTCTTTTCCTACTATCTGGCTATGTTCTCCCCTACCACTACATCACTTCCTTCGTCTTACACAAGATGTAATCCACATTTGTGCTCCAGCCACTTCTCCTATATGTCACACTATGTGCTTACCTCTTCTGGAAAAAGTATAAATATTGTGTAGCTAAATATTAAGAGCCTGCCATCTCACTCTCAAGCTGCTGGTTTGGTCTGTTATTTTATTTTTTTCCAGATCCCAAAAGCTTGTAGGGAGAAAATGTTTGTTCCTCCCTGCCCATGCCTCTTGCCCATCTGGAATAAAGACAATTGAAAAGAATAGTAAATTACCCTCTCTGTGCTCCATTAGCACGTTGCCCCTCCAGCACAATGATTTTCAATGGGCTGATATAATTACAGTCAAACTTGACACCTTTCCTCTGCTCACTCCAGATATTCTGCCTCCACACAGCATCCACAAGTTTAAAACTGGGTTCCTGCAAGGACTTAAAAAGTCCCAAAATGTCTTAAATTCTGAATTTAAGGCCTTAAAACATTTTAAATTTGCCAAGATGTGGACAGTTAGGTGTTAAATACATTTAAACAGGTCTCAAATATGTAACTAAAATATCCACCTAAATGCTCAAAGGCATTTTACCGGCACCAATATGAGAGCTTAGACTTTTTCTTACCAAGATCAAAATGCTTTGCAGCACTCACTGTCAAATGGTTACCGCTTTTTGTACACTGCATGCTTATTAAATAGGTTTTATTTTTCTTGAACAATGGTCTTAAAAAAAGTCTTAAATTAAGCTTATTGACACACACTGAATCACTGTTGTGATTCTTCTTTTCCTTTTGTCTTTCCCTTTCAGGGGTTGCCACAGCGATTCACCTGCCTCCATCTTTATCCTCTGCATACAACATCCATAAATCTCCTCTGTGGTCTTCCTCCAGCCAGGCCTGAATGGCAGCACTAACCTCAGCATCCTTGTACACACTATCCCTCCTTTGTAGGAGGGACCATTAACATTAGCCTCATACTGTATGTTTTCTGCATTGGCCTGATATAATTAAGATTAAATAATAATCTGGGCTATTTAAATGAAAAAAGAAGGGAAATTAGAAGCAGGAGCTGCAGGTTTTCTGATGCTCAGCCAGATCAGTGAGATTTCAACCGATAAAAGGAAGCACTGCCAGAGCGGCAGAAACTGACTGTTTCAAGGCTCGAGCTACACCCAAGGATTGGATAAAATAAGCCTTTATTATTAATATACTTGTTATTAATGCTTAGTCAATGTGATTTTTAAAGATGTATTGCATAAATGAAGACAGAAGACGGATCTCAATGACCAAATCCACACAGTGGTGGATATTAGTGCAAATATAGAGAAGTACAACAGGTTACCATCAGCTGACTGGTAACAGGTGCATGCCGGTGCATATATATATCGGCCGATATAGCACAATGCCACTGTATTTGAAGAACTAAGTGTTCAACCACTCAGGTTTTACTGCAGAGTCTCACAGTAAACGCAGACAACAGGAAATGAGAAACACGTTCATTTCACAGAAATGGGCTGTGGGCACTTATTTATAGTGGTACAAGCAAAGTTCACCTTTTACCAGACAGTGCAGACTCGTCTCAACATGAAAGTCAGTCAGATTGTATTGCTGTTTCTCGGTGAGTAAATGATTGTTGTTTGTCTAGTTAAGCTAAAATATTGTAATAGGTATTTATGACTCTTTTTTGTGGTTATCTGTTGAACAGTGCTGTGTGATGGAAGACCTGGCCTCACCACAGCACAGATGAAGGTTTTTAATGTAACTGAAGGAGAAGACTTCACAGCCAGCTGTTTGGTTTATTTTTATGGAAACAAGAAAATCTTCTGTAAAAATGAGTGTAACAAAAAAGAAAACATTTTGGTTGAGAGTTCAGGCTACAGCAGGCTGCAACAGAACGGCAGATACAGCATCGAATATGAGAAGGATGTTTTGGGATATCATATCATGTCAGTGAGCATTACAAATGTGAGGAGGTCTGACTCTGGACAATACCAGTGTGGTCTGGAATATGGACAAAAAGATGCCAACATGATGGAATTTAATATTGACGTCACCAGTGGTAAGTTTACAAATTCAAAACTCATTTTACTTTGAATTCTTTGCTATATTTCTCCGGTTTCTATGGACCGGGACATAGGTACCTGCACATTTCTGAAAGTCTAGTGGCTCCCTAATTCCAACCCTAACACTATTAAACATAGGTAACAAGGGAACATAGGGCTGACCTCCACAAGGGTGTCACAGTTTGATATTTTGCAACCGGAAATAGTTTACTACTACTAGATATTACTTGTGTTTCTATTAGAATAGAATGGTACAGATGGGGTCAGTATGGGGACGTTTTCCATTACTTAGTGATCACCAAACGGCAGGCGAGGGGTGCCATCTCTGTGGTCAGTTTTTTGAAAATATGGGGTTACACACTGTGATGTATTCATTGGACCAGAGATAATCCTTGAGGTGGGTAGAGCCCAAGAAGAGAAAAGTACACATCCAAAGAATTAGTCAAGTAAAAGTATTTGGTGACAAACTACTCAAGTACTGAGTAACTACTTGGAAGTAATGTCTGATTTTGATTCATGCTTTAGTATTGTAGAGAAGCCAAAAACTCTTCAAGTGAGAGTGTCGTTACTTCATATTAATATTAACCATAGAGAAGTAAAAAGTATGGTGCTATAAAACTACTAAAGTTAATACAGTAAATGTACCTGGTTACTACCCACCGCAGCCACTGTTAAATATTAGGCCTGTTTTATTACCAAAAAGGGTCCAAAGCATTCTCAAAAAACTTACCAAACTAGTTTCGGCAGGGTTGGCGAGCGGTGCCATCTCTCCCGGCTGCTTTTGAAATGGTCGAGCTATACACTTATGTGTATTGATTAGACAAAACAGCATAGTGAGAGAAGCAGACTGGTCTAGAGCAGTGGAAACAAGTCGTCCTGTACTGACAGAACCTGTACTGTACCACTCCAGTGGAAACTATTGTCTACTTATGTGTAAGCTTCAATATACAGGGTTTCTACTGGGTCCTAAAATGTCTAAAAATCTAAATTTAAGGCCTTAAAAAGTCTTAAATTGGGCAAGATGCGGAATATTAGGTCTTAAATATGTTTAATCAGGTTTTAAATATATGTCATGTAGATTTTATGCAACCACCTGCATTTACTAGCTTATTCTAAAATGTCCACTTAAAGGCTCTAAGGCGTTTTACTGTCACCAATACGAGGGCCCAGATCTTTCTTACAAAAAATGCTTTGCTCCACCCACTGTTGCAAATGGTTAAAATTAATTGTTTACAGCTCAACTTTTTATACACTGTCTGTTTATGAAATATGGCTTAATCTTCTTGAACAATGGTCTTAAAAGGTGTAATAAAAAATGTAACTTGTTGAACCCTGCAGAAACCCTGAATATACAACAGTCATTATTTGGAGTGGATCAGAAATTGACATTAAAATTCTCCTAAGACAGTTATTGTTTAAAATTCATATAAAACATACAAGTCTCTTATTAACCAGTGTTTTTATTAATGTCATATCTTATCACGTTTGATGGTGCCCAGACATGATTGTTTGTCACAAGGCATGAAGTAGCTTGGCACACATTTGTAAAAAAAAAAAAGTGCAAACAAAAACCGTTGGTTGTTCAGTACTTCTTTGATTCACCTTAAGTCTAAATTGACTAAAAATGCCTCCTATTATTGCATGCAGTGCATCAGTGTAGTGCCTTTGGAGAGCCTCAAGGAGCCAAGACAATGGTCATAATGGTGATGCACTGGATACATCACTCTGTAAAGAAATCAGAGCTTGATGGCCCTTTCTCATAGAACGCGGCGGGCAGCAAGCGCAGTGGCAAATTCCATTTTAATTTGTGTCAGCGCAGTGCTTGAGCTCGGTCGTTGCTAATGAACTGGGCGGCATCCAATCACAGAGCTTGAAAGGTCCGTTTAAACAAAGCAGTAGAAACGGGAGGTTTACTATTGTCATGTTAGAAATTTAGCCTAGCATACAAGAGTTTAGCCCTCGTGTTGTGACTATGAGAGGAGTGTGGTGGTCCTGAACATTACTTTCACTGAGATGGTAAAAGAATACAAGGCTAAATTGCCTCAACTGATACTTGCTAACACCACTTCCTGGTCTGTGCGGTTGCCGATGCACACTGAACTGCGCACTCCTGCTCCCACTCTGCTGCCGAGTTGAGAGGCGCCAAACTAGAGCGCCCGCCTTGTCCTACGTGTAAGAGCCTTGAAGCAGGACCCAATACAGAAAAGAAAGCTTTTTCAGTTCAAAAAACAAGACTGTTATTGCACGTTACAGCAGGATGGTTTCACAAAGGCAACAAACATTTAGTATTGACACAACCAGCATTCATCTCCTGTACATGCTTCTGTTGAGGAATGGCTTGCCTTCTACTCCAGACTGACTTTATGTGCAAACTAAAACTGAAAATATACTCATGTTAGCCATATTATTCTATCCCTATGCTTTAATAGTTCCACTGTTCTTTAATGTGACTGACAACACAGCAGTCATCTGAAATCTCATGCCCACCTGAACAGAATACAACAGGTACAGTATTTCTACCTATAGGCTGACACACTTTAAACAACTGCACACTTAATAAAAGACATTTTATCTCATCAGCCTCGTCACGAGCCAGTTCTCTGCTGTGGCTGCTTCTGATCCCAGTCATCATGGGGATGGCATCAGTGCTGGTCTGCAAAAAGAAGAGATCTGAGAATGGTAAGAACTATAGTTACTGAATAATTCACATTATGGACCAAACATGCTGCTTTTTTTAATAAATGCACCTCTATATCACAGTGTCATACCTAAAACTGAATATTTTGCCATTTTTCTATTTTCCAATCAGTAGACTTGGTGGATAAAGGAGTAAAAATGAAAGCATGTTACACTAAAACTTAAGATTATGCCATATGTTAGCGGGTGACATATTTAACCGGGATAGTCCCAGTTTTAGGCTCCTTGTCCCATAACTATAAAAACACTAATATGTCCCAGTTTTAATCAAACCATAGTCCCAGTTGTTCCCATTTTAACCAAGGGAAAAGCACAGAAAATTTAAAACACATTTGTCTAAAGATTTTTGTCACTAAAATCATTTACAGTGTTATTAGTTTTATTATTAAATTGCCATGTGTCATGTACTTCAAAATTGACTGAGAACTGTATAGATTTCTGACGCTTTTTTGAATTAAAACATGTGTCCCAGGTTGTGGGTCTAAAAATCAGGTCACCCTACAAAAGTTGTCTGTGTACACTGTTGGATGAATGTGTGTGAGATGTTGTTCATAACAAACTTTAAATAAAGACAAAAAATGTAGTTGGGCAGTAGTCAGAGCAAACTTTGGTGCTGATGTAATGTTTCCATCTTTTTGGGTACTTCCTCTTGTTTCATGTGTAGCCCTCTACTTTCATAATCTGCCGTCCAGCCCATATTTTCAAAAGCAGCAGACTGGCAGGCTTGGCCACCTTTTACACAGTGGATGTGTGATGTGTATATGAGTCACTTGCCTTGTTGCAGTAATAGCAGTAACTCAGGAGGTAACACCTGCAAGACACTTCACCCTCCTTGCCTCCAGTGTCTGTGGCGGGAGGCGTGGTATGGCTGCCAAGGGTCTGTCGGTCTGCAGTGGGACAGCTATAACTACAGAGGTAGCATACCACCAGTGAGTGAATCAGGGTTGCCAGGTCTGAAAGTCAAAATCTGCCCAACAGCAATTTAAACCCCACCCAAAACCTGCAATTTCCACTGCATAGTGCCACTGTGCACTCAAACAAACATGGTGGATCTTGCGGTTTTTGTCCTAAAGCACCAAAATATGGCATATAATGAGCAGCTCTGTACTTATTTGTGAATGGAGACAGCAGCAGAAGCCAGTTGTACAAAAACTTGTGAAGAAAGTGGGTTTGTTTGAATGTGGTCATGTCGGACAAACTGTTGTTAAAATGGAGAAAAGACAGAGGAAAAAAAACACAGAGGACTGAACAACAAGGTGGACTTCAGCAGAACCAACAGGTGACGAAACGCTGTTAATCAGGTCAGAGAAGTTATTAAATTAGCTTGGGAGCCAGCACTACCTTGATTAGCTTCTGCATTCACAGATAAACGGCTGTGATAGGCCAGTTCCAAATCGACCAGAGAGAAACACTTCGCCGCAAGTGAGGAACCAGTGTCCTTCATATGATCTGCATGCAAACATAGCTCTGCCCAACCTTCGGACACCGTTTTCACCCATGGCAACACTTAAAAACCACTCAAATTCTGCAGAAAAAAATGCAGACTTGAGTGAACAAATGATGGGCTTAAGTCCTTAAAAAAGCGCTATATTAATCCAACCCATTATTGACTGGAGCAGTAAAAACTGATATTTTTTAACAGATCAGGAACTTACAGAGATTTCAAGAGAGAATGAAAGAGAGGTGAGATATATTTTTCCTTCTTCTGTCTACATAAACGTCTAATAATGTATCATTTCAATGGAAACAGAATAACACACAAATGTTTTTTGTTTTTTTCTTTTCAGATTGAAATGAATGAGAACGTGTACCAGAGCTTCTGTACAGGCACGATGGACTGCAACCAAACCTACAGCACCATCAGAGCACACACACACACTGCTGAATGAAGACATCACCCCCTGGTGGCTGGGTTTAGTCCTGAAAATATAGATTCATGAAGATGTACAAAAGCTTCTGTTGTACAAAAAAAATAAAAAAATAAATAAGTGCTTTTTTTATTATTCCCTGCATGCTGACTGTAAACTCTGTTACTGATACTACTTAAAGGTCCTGTATTGTGCTTTTGGACACCTTTGCATGAGCATTTCATATTTTATAACTTAAAATTATGTAATAGCACAAAAACGCAATTTTGAATAATAGAAAAAACAAATTACAAATTAAATATTGACTATAGTGCTGTAATAATGATTATTATTATGTATGTATTCATTTGTTTGTTTATTTTGGATTGTGTGCCATTGCAAGACAGGAACATTACAGAAGATAGGTTACTAACTCCAGCTACAAGGGGTCAGAAAACAAACACATAATTAGTTCCATTGGTTTGGATTTTGTCAACATTGTGAGACACAGTGAATGGGTTGTGTGGTTCAGTGGATAGAGCATTTACCCCTGTTGTTTAGCTGTGGGTTGTGTTCTGTTGATAGAGTCCATTTCTTATGAATCTAGTGCTCCTTGGACTCTGCCCCTCTTTCCACTGTACGCCAATCAGGTGGCAGCTGAACAAAATGGAGCTCAACAGTGCCCCCCTCTCATGCAGAAGTAAATTTTCCATTAATTTGTTCCACAGACATTTTTAAAAATCTGTGTTTTAACAGTTAGCCTCTGTCGAGCTTTTAAACTCTTAATATACAGTCAATGGGAAAAAGGAATGGGCCAGGCAGTGTTGAGCTCCATCAGTAAGCATGTAAGGCAAAAAAGACAGAATCAACCAATAATGCCAGTTAAGGCTGCACATTTAAACAAAATCAAATCGAAATCGCAATTTTAATTGTCGCAATTAGCAAATCACATAGGCTTCAATTATTTATGTGATTTAATGTCCACTGCAGAGAACAAAATAGCTCCTCTCCACAGAGGCCTAATATGTACAAACTGTGCTACAGCCGTAGTTTAGAGCTCTACAGAAATGTTCTGAAAGGTATTAGTACTAGATGAGCAGTGAATATTTTAGTGTTCTCTCAAGTTCTATCATTGCTCCATCACATCCTTAAAATGTATACTGTGAAGTGTACATTGATTTAAAAACAATATGCGGCAAATCTAATCATAACCGCAACATCTGTCAGAAAAATCTCAATTAGATATTTTTTTTCACAATCATTCAACCCTAATGCTAATCTTTGGTCAGAGCATGGGAGCTGCAAAGAAGAGAGGCACACACACAACACGCACGCACACACACACACACACACACACACACACTAGGGTTAACACAGGGCCTGTAAAATAATAAAATAATAGAAGATTAAAAAGAGACAGCTCAACTTGTATTAAGAGCCAGGTTTTTAGTAAAGATTAAAAACTGTTTTGAGACTGGGCCTGCTCTGATAAAGAGGGGCAGCAGCAGCAAAAGCTCTCTCTCCTCTAGGTTTTAACTGTGTTCTAGGTGCATCCAGAAGGAGCTGATTTGTTGACCGTAATGTCCTGGAAGGGACATGAATAGACAACAGTTCAGATTAAGTACACAGGGGCCAAACCATTTAAACATTTAAAAACAATTAGTAAACTCTTAAAATGTATTGTGTGGCTGACAGGGAGCCAGTGCAGTGAGGTGAGTACAGGTGTGATGTGCTCACGTCGCCTGGTCCTGTCAGCAGAAGAGCCACTGCAAGGGTAGCTTATAATTTGAGAGGATTTCAGGATCTAAAATTTGTTTTTGGAGGAGCGGCTGTACCACAGACTGTTTATGGGCAACCTGAATTTAGAGAAACATTGAAAAGCTTCAGTAAATAAAGTCTGACTGCATTGAAAATACTTTTCAAAAGTTTAGGGGGAAACCTGTCAAGAAGATCAGTCAGAAGATCTTAACAACTGGGCCACTTTTGACAATTCATTTAGAGACCATTTCAAACTGGTCAAACAAAGCAGGACTGTATACAGGACTAATGACAACTCTACCATGAGGTTGAGTTTGTAATGGCAGACATTTTCTCCACAAAGAAAATAAGAAACCTTTCACATAGTGCATTAGAAGGTACAACACCAAGAGATTCTGTGGGATTCACAAGTTGGTTTAAGAGATTGAAAAGGACCTGAGGCCTGTGACTGTTATTAGATACAAAATGAAAGATATATTGTGCTTTAGCAGACTTCACAGCTCTTTAATATGAACAGAGGCAGTCTCTAAAAATTCCCAGGGACAGCTGAAGCTTATCTTTTTTTCCTTTCAGTGCGTCTACACTCATGTGTGAATGCGCAAGGGGCCTCTCTGATCCACGGCTCTGATGCAGGCTTACGAATGCTTTGTTCTGAAAGGTGCTATTGAGTCCAGGATAGTGGTACAAGTGAAGTAAAAATAGGTTTACAAACTCCTCTGCACACATACACACACACACACACACACAGCGATTGTCAGTGAGCCAAACTCTGATTCTCTTGATAAACCACCTCAGTCTAGATTGGTAAGGACAACTTGATCTCACTAAAATGTGGGTAGGGGCATGTTCCCATGGTTCATGCACAAACCTACGCCTCGTGCTCTGAAGCACAAGTAACAATGTGTCACACATGTAGAGTACAGCACTAGTCTTGCACAACTCATGTCTGGCAACAGCTTTGCAGTAAAAAGCAGTGTGGCAGGAAGGAGCTGAGAAATGTGTGAATTTCTCAGGTTGGTTGTCATTTAGAGAAGTGCCACAAACTCCAGTTCCTGTTTGAAGAACAACATGCAAATCTCTGCAGTTTTAATTGTCTTTCTCTGTGAGTATACCTTTACTCTGTTTTATTGTTAAGATATGCTGGATTTACTATTTCTGTTAATAGTTTAGCATCAGTTTGCTGTATCTGTCATGTGTACATGTACTGTCCATGCTCAGGGTCAGTGACAGGAATTATCTGCTGAGTGTTAATATTATACTGTATATGAATCATAACATTAATATGGCTTTAACTCTTGGGTCATGTGTTGAACAGTGCTGTGTGATGGAAGACCTGGCCTCACCAGAACAGAGACGAAAGTTTTGAAAGCAACTGAAGGAGAAAACATCAGAGCCAGATGTTTTACTTATTTTTATGGAAACAAGAAAATCTTCTGTAAAAATTCTTGTAACAAAAAAGAAAACATTTTGGTTGAGACTTCAGGCCACAGTCTGCAGAACGGCAGATACAGCATCGAACATGAGAAAGATCCTGGAGGATACCATATCATGTTTGTGAGCATTACAAATGTGAGCAGCTCTGACTCTGGACGATACCTGTGTGGTCTGGATTATGGAAAAAGAGATGCAGACATTGCGGAGTTTGTGATTGACGTCATCAGTGGTAAGTTTATAAAAAGAAAAACAGTAATAATAGTTTCCATTGTATTGTAGCATATACTGGAGTGCAGTGGTCCCCAACCTTTTTTCTCCCAAGGACTAGTACCTGGCATACAAGTTTATCCTGTCCCCTGCATGCTGATGTTTGGGTATAACAAACATAATTGCAAGAAAGATATTATTTTTAGTTGCACCATTGCAGCATTTTTGATTACTTAGATTTGTACAGGTCCTACTACAGTGGCCCTGAGGTGCAACATCAAAATTGTTTTTGTCCCCTAGAAAAATAAAAGCAGATGTAGATTTTTTTAAAATCTTGCCTTAAAAAGTAACCAGTCCCTCAAATTTAAAAAAGAATATACGAAAAATTTAAATATATGTCTATATTAAAAAAGGAACATCATCAAAGTTTGTTTTGTCCACTAGAAAAATAAAAGCCAAGGGCAATTTTTAAATGTGTTGCCTAAAAAAATAAACTCACCTCTAAAAATGACGTCAATTAAAATAAAGCCATGTCTCAATTTTTTATATATACATCTTGTTTAAAAAAAACTCACTCATTAAATTAAAACAAATTTTTCTAAAAATAAAAATATCTCCTCAAAATAAAAAAAAGCATTGTTCTGTTTTAAAAAAAAAATAAGACCTTCCACTATTTAAATAAAGTTTATCTAAAAATAAAAACACACAGCTTCAAATTAAAAGAGGACGCTGTTTCCAAAAAATGTCTCCCCCCTTTTAAATTAAGGCTGCCACAAAAACAAAATCCTGCCTGAAATTTTAAAAGGGTTCAGCAATGTGGCTAATGTTTGTTTGTTTTGTTTTATAATTTTGTGACATGCTTTTTAATTTTGAGGAGGTATTTTTATTATTAGAAAAGTTTATTTTATTTTGATGAGTGAGTTTTTTTTGTTTTTTGTTTTTTTTAAACAAGCTTTTAAAAAATTGACATATGTTTTAGTATATATATATATATACCACTTTGCATCCGCACAAGTATTATACCTCCACAACCCACACACATCTCTCTCTCTCTCTCTCTCTCTCTCTCTCTCTCTCTCTCGCTCTCGCTCTCGCTCTCGCTCTCTCTCTCTCTCTCTCTCTCTCTCTCTCTCTCTCTCTCTCTCTCTCTCGCTCTCGCTCTCGCTCTCGCTCTCTCTCTCTCTCTCTCTCTCTCTCTCTCTCTCTCTCTCGCTCTCGCTCTCGCTCTCGCTCTCTCTCTCTCTCTCTCTCTCCAGAGTGCCCGGAGAGAACCCAAGGTAACATGGGGAGTAGTTCATCAAAGTAAAACGCACAGAAATTGCAATAAACAAAAAAATTGTGATAAAATAAATCTACATATTTTTAAATATTCCTCTGAGGCCTGGTACCAAACAGCCTTGGGCCCAGTTCTGTAGTGTGTATCATTTGTGTTGTACTTTTTCTTTCCAGCTCCCACCTCTTCAGTACCAGCTTTTACCCTCGGACCTGCCGTCACCACGCCGCTCTATAATGTGACCACAGCACAGCAGACAGTACTGCCATCTGAAGCCAGTACTCCACCTGAACCTCAGGAGCACCCTACACCACTGTCTGGTATGTTCTCATTCACAGTCATCCACATCATGGCTCTAAAAATCCTGAAAAATACAAACATTCTTTATAAATGTAATATGATTAAATGTCACTGGAACAGCATTGTAGTGAGTGCTCTTGGGCATAAAGCTATAGATGATCTTGTTTTTTTTTTGTGCTGTTAGCCTTTGCCGTCCAGAGATTCTGTCAGCCTGTCTCTGTTTCCCTGCTGGGCCCAAACCATAAGGAGTTTGACTTTAGTGCTTTATTATCAGTGCACAGTCTAGTCATCATAGACTCAGCACACAAAGAGAACTAACAGGTTATTTGGCAGTAGGAGGTTATTTTAGCAGTGCATATGGAGAAGGACACCCTCGAGAGACCCAGGAGATCGCTACTTTGAAAGCACAACAGCCCATGGAGGAGTGGTGGAAGTAACGTGGAAATATAACTCTTTTCACCTCAGTTTGCTAGGAACAGAGGGGAGAGAAGTTGAAAATAATTAAATGAGTAAAAGACAGAACTGTAGTGTTCATTTCACTGTCACAAAGTACAGAGAGGCGCATCAAAGACCCACCAATACAGAAATACTAATGTGCTACTGTGATGCCCCCTAGTGGGCATTCGGGGTAGTATACCTGGCCTTGCACACCTGTGGGCCCCAGGATGTCCGGGTCAGGTGTCTATTTAAGAAACGCCCATATAACAATCAGCGGTAGTACAGACCATGTGAAGACCACCACGGCCACTGGCACCCTGCCTGCTCTGTTTTTGGTTTGGGTTTAGTTTAAGTTATGGTATAGCTTGGTTAACTATTTTTCTACTTAGTATAGTTAGGTTCAGTTAGGAATTTTTACTTAGTTTTGCACCTTTTACAACATGGCACACTCATTCACTACCACCTCCAACACCACTACACTACTGATACCATTTTCATGCTTCATATTGTATTATACTTCTTTTTTCTAATTTGGCACTTTAATTATGATTTCATAGTAAACTTAATTCGGTCTAATTTGGTTTGGTTATATCTAATTTGGTTTAATTGGTTAAATAAATATTATTCTGTTAAACCTTATTCTTTGTCTGGTGTGTCCTCTTTGGTTGCGACCCCTTGAGCCAGGGTCGTAACATGGGGGCTCGTCCGGGATTTGAACCCGGGACCTCTTGCAGGCTTGTTTTTATTTTTTTTAAAACAGCCCAATCTGTGTCTTGAAATGTATCTTTGTGCTCAATATAAAATAAGAACAAATTAGGCTAGCTAAGTTATACCCAAAGCATGTGACTTTACTAAAAGGTGATATTTAGTCTGAGTTTTTATCATTCATATTAAATATATTGATTCATTAATGAATTTATTGATTTTAAGTTTGGCTAAATCTCTATTTTTCAAATAATGTCCATAAATTTAATAAAATGTTAAAGGAGAAGTCATAAAAGAAGTATTTTTCAGCTTAATTTGTAAAAAAAAAAAAAAAAAGTGTACAAGTTTATAAAGTGTTTGCTAAGCCAGACCTTAATCCTGCTCTGAACCAGGTTAAGCTGCCTGTTTCCATAGTGAATGCTGTTTTATGAAACAGAAATGACAACAGAATAAGCCAGACTTATCCAAAATAGACCTAGCTTTCTTGGATAGTTAGTTAGTTTTATGGAACAGCCTTCTGATTTCCACAATGCCAAGTCTGATGCTGTTTCCCATTGGCTTTATGGCCTGACTGTAAGAGTCTTCAGCTTAGAAGATTGTAGTTGAAACTCTGTGTGCGGCACTCAAGTCCCTTTACATCGATGTCAAATGTAAGCATCAGCATCTTACCTAATGCACCTTAAGTTAACCACTGTACTCTAATTCAAATGCAACCTATGTGGTTGTTTCATAATGTTATTTTTCTGGTTATAGTGCTAGCTTACGTGTTTTTATGGAGTGGAGTTTTGATCCTGTGTGTTCCTTACAGATGTGCTGCTGTATGTGGGTCTGTCTCTAACAGCTTTAGTGATATCAGTGACTTTATTCATTCTTTGCCGTAGAAAAAGAGCAAACAAACCAAAAGGTGGGTCAAACTCTTAATAATAATGCCAAAATATTAAAAACTAGTGCCATTATTTGTATACTGTGACTTCAAATCCTGCAGAACATTCTACTGGCACGGAGTACTGTGAAATACCAGAGGTGAGTGCAGCTCATGAATACATATATTGTAGTCTAGACATAGCTAGAGTATTTACTGCTTCTTAAAAGTGTACCAAACCAACAGTGCTTGTTTCCCAGGGCAACAGACTGTACGAGGAGATCCAAGAAGACAACAGACCATGTCCTGTAGAAATGTGCACAGCTTCTGTCTCTGCCTCCTTCAGTAACACCACAGAGACCTCTGGGATCTACAGTCTGGCCTCAGCTCCCAGAGAACAGCCCCAGGTAAGAGACATATTATTACTGTGTTATTATGTCAAACTGCTTTTTGAGGTTCACATGAACAGAGCACTGAGAACAAAGAGCTGACCAAGAAGGGAGCAGAGGTGAAATGTGTATTCCCCTGACTTCATTTACTGCTGGCTGTTAACACTGCAGTAACAAGTTAAAGTGGATATATTATGCAAAAAATTGACTTTTCTGAGTTAAAATGCTGTTCCCTCATCAAAAACATACCTGGAGTTGTGTTTTGTTGCATTCACGCATGTTTGAGTAATCCTTTATTTCCTGGCGCTGACTTTCTGAGGTCTCAAAACACTCAGTTCCATGAACCTCCACCTCTCCCACTAACCCCCGCCCATTCCAGGAAGCATTGACCAATCAAAAAGCACTCTACATCCTGCCTGTTGTCATTCATTCATCTAAAAACAGTCTTCAGCTGTTTCCACTGATTCCTCAAAGACATTTTTCATTTTGTAGTAAAAAGGCATCATACAAAAAGTTTAAGGAAGAAAAGAGTTTTTTTTTTTCTGTTTCTGTTCAAAAGACTGTAACCTTCAACTGTTTCTTTATGGCGCCAGTAGAGTAATTAATACATACAATGTAAGGTAGTTACCAAAAAAGTATCTAGTTACAGATTACTTGTTACTCATTTAACTAGTTACTGTTAAAAAGTATTACATTACTTTACAAGAGATCCTAGGGACATTTTCTGTGTTTACAGTGTTTTTATATTCATGCCATTGTTGATGTAATGAATGAATATAGCTAATTTTTTCCAGACATTAAGAAATAATAAAAAGATTAATAGAAATGAATAGAATATTTTTTATATGTGACCACCAGGTGGCACTGTTTTTTCCCCTCATTAACCGCACACAACCAAATTAGGCTTTTTCTGTTTTTAAATATGTTTATTTAAAGTTGAAGTTTCTGACCCAGACTGACAAATTTGTAGTGGAAATATTTTTTAATTATTTTTGAATATTAATGTATCATATTTTTGTATAATTTTTGTGAAGGTGCCATTCTTTGTCTTTATTTGCAAACAGAGAAGAAGAACTGCTAACTTTTGTTCTGTGTCATACTGATTCACTGCTGGTAAATCAAACTGACTGAACTGACTGTAACAAAGGAACTAATGTTTTTCTCTTACATCATCACATTGCTGACTATTGTAATCTTGTTACTGCAACACTGATCGCAAAGCAAGCACGTAACGTGATGCAAGTTTTACAAACACTTACAACACAGAGGATGACTGTGGGTTGGCAGTTTTGTATGGTTACGCAAAAAGGCCATGTTATTAGACTGTGCCCTTAATGGAAGACTAGAAAAAATTTTAACTGGAAAAAAAGGTTCAAAATTCCTCGGTTGAAAGGTCGCCTAAAATGTTTTACCAGCAGGGGGACAACAGACTCATAACAGAAGCATTTTCTGCAAAGTCAAAGTAACAGCTCTCCACAAGAAGACCATCCATCCATCCATCCATCTTCTACCGCTTTATCCGGGGCCGGGTCGCGGAGGCAGCAGTCTAAGCAGAGATGCCCAGACTTCCCTCTCCACAGACACTTCCTCCAGCTCTACCGGGGGCACCCCAAGGCGTTCCCAGGCCAGCCGAGAGACGTAGTCCCTCCAGCATGTCCTAGGTCTTCCCCGGGGCCTCCTCCCAGTGGGACATGCCCGGAACACCTCCCCAGGGAGACGTCCAGGAGGCATCCGAAACAGATGCCCGAGCCACCTCAGCTGACTCCTCTCGATGTGGAGGAGCAGCGGCTCTACTCTGAGCTCCTCCCGTGTGACAGAGCTCCTCACCCTATCTCTAAGGGAGCGCCCAGCCACCCTGCGGAGGAAACTCATTTCGGCCACTTGTATCCGGGATCTTGTCCTTTCGGTCATGACCCAAAGCTCATGACCATAGGTGAGAGTAGGAACGTAGATCGACCGGTAAATTGAGAGCTTCGCCTTTCGGCTCAGCTCCTTCTTCACCACAACAGACCGATACAACGACCGCATTACTGCAGACGCTGCACCGATCCGTCTGTCGATCTCACGCTCCATCCTTCCCTCACTCGTGAACAAGACCCCAAGATACTTGAACTCCTCCACTTGAGGCAGGAGCTCCCCCCCAACCTGGAGAGGGCAAACCACCCTTTTCCGGTCGAGAACCATGGCCTCGGACTTGGAGGTGCTGATTCTCATCCCAGCCGCTTCACACTCGGCTGCAAACCGCCCCAGCACATGCTGAAGGTCCTGGCTTGATGAAGCCAACAGGACAACATCATCCGCAAAAAGCAGAGATGAAATCCTGTGGTTCCCAAACCAGACTCCCTCCGGCCCCTGGCTGCGCCTAGAAATTCTGTCCATAAAAGTTATGAACAGAACCGGTGACAAAGGGCAGCCCTGCCGGAGTCCAACATGCACTGGGAACAGGTCTGACTTACAACCGGCAATGCGAACCAAACTCCTGCTCTGTTCGTACAGGGACCGGACAGCCCTTAGCAGAGGGCCTCGGACCCCATACTCCCAGAGCACCCCCCACAGGATACCACGAGGGACACGGTCGAACACCTTCTCCAAATCCACAAAACACATGTGGACAGGTTGGGCGAACTCCCACGAACCCTCAAGCACCCTATGGAGGGTATAGAGTTGGTCCACTGTTCCACAACCGGGGCGAAAACCACATTGTTCCTCCTGAATCCGAGGTTCGACTATCGGCCGAATTCTCCTCTCCAGTACCCCGGAATAGACTTTCTCGGGGAGGCTGAGAAGTGTGATCCCCCTGTAGTTGGAACACACCCTCCGGTCCCCCTTCTTAAAAAGAGGAACCACCACCCCAGTCTGCCAGTCCAGAGGTACTGTCCCCGACCGCCACGCGATGCTGCAAAGACGTGTCAGCCACGACAGCCCCACAACATCCAGAGACTTAAGGTACTCAGGGCGGATCTCATCCACCCCCGGTGCCTTGCCACCGAGGAGCTTTTTAACCACCTCGGTGACTTCAGCTTGGGTGATGAACGAGTCCACCTCTGAGTCCCCAGCCTCTGCCTCCTCAACGGAAGACGTGTCGGCGGGATTGAGGAGATCCTCGAAGTATTCCTTCCACCGCCCGACAACATCCCCAGTCGAGGTCAGCAGCCCCCCACCTCCACTGTAAACAGTGTTAGCGAAGCACTGCTTCCCCCTCCTGAGGCGCCGGACAGTTTGCCAGAATTTCTTCGAGGCCGACCGATAGTCCTCCTCCATGGCCTCCCCGAACTCCTCCCAGACCCGAGTTTTTGCCTCCACAACTGCCCGGGCAGCAGCACGCTTGGCCTGCCGGTACCCGTCGGCTGCCTCAGGAGTCCCACGAGCCAGCCAAGCTCGGTAGGACTCCTTCTTCAGCCTGACGGCATCCCTTACTTCCGGTGTCCACCACCGGGTTCGGGGATTGTCGCCACGACAGGCACCAGAGACCTTACGGCCACAGCTCCGAACAGCCGCACCGACAATAGAGGTAGAGAACATGGCCCACTCGGACTCAATGTCTCCAGCCTCCCCCGGAATCTGGTTGAAGCTCTCCCGGAGGTGGGAGTTGAAGACCCCTCTGACAGGAGGTTCAGCCAGACGTTCCCAACAGACCCTCACAATACGTTTGGGCCTGCCGAGTCTGTCCGGCCTCCTCCCCCGCCAGCGGATCCAACTCACCACCAGGTGGTGATCAGTTGACAGCTCAGCCCCTCTCTTCACCCGAGTGTCCAAGACACACGGCCGAAGGTCCGATGACACGACTACAAAGTCGATCATTGACCTCCGGCCTAGGGTGTCCTGGTGCCACGTGCACTGATGGACACCCTTGTGCTTGAACATGGTGTTCGTTATGGACAAACTGTGACTAGCACAGAAGTCCAATAACAAAACACCACTCGGGTTCAGATCGGGGAGGCCGTTCCTCCCAATCACGCCCCTCCAGGTATCACTGTCATTGCCCACGTGGGCATTGAAGTCCCCCAGTAGAACAATGGAGTCCCCAGTCGGAGCACCTTCCAGCACCCCTCCCAGGGACTCCAAGAAGGCCGGGTACTCTACACTGCTGTTCGGGCCATAGGCCGAAACCACAGTGAGAGACCTGTCCCCCACCCGGAGGCGCAGGGACACGACCCTCTCGTTCACCGGGGTAAACTCCAACACATGGCGGCTGAGCTGGGGGGCTATGAGCAAGCCCACACCGGCCCGCCGCCTCTCACCGCGGGCAACTCCAGAGTGGTGGAGAGTCCAGCCCCTCTCAAGGAGCTGGGTTTCGGAGCCCAAGCTGTGCGTGGAGGTGAGCCCGACTATATCTAGCCAGGTATCTCTCAACCTCCCGCACAAGCTCAGGCTCCTTCCCCCCCAGCGAGGTGACATTCCATGTCCCCAGAGCTAGTTTCTGTGTCCATGGATTGGGTCGTCGAGGCACCCGCCTCTGACTGCCGCCCAAATCACATAGCACCGGCCCCTTATGGTCCTTCCTGCGGGTGGTGGGCCTACGGGAAGGCGGTCCCACGTAGCCTTTTCGGGCTTGGCCCGGCCGGGTCCCGTGGGAGGAGACCCGGCCACCAGGCGCTCGCCTGCGAGCCCCAACCCCAGGCCTGGCTCCAGGGTGGGGCCCCGGTGACGCCAATCCGGGCGACGTAACGGACCTTGTATTTTTACTCATCATAATGGGCTTCTGAACCGCTCTTAGTCTGGCTCGTCACCTAGGACCTGTTTGCCATGGGAGACCCTACCAGGGGCATTAAGCCCCAGACAACATAGCTCCTAGGATCATTCGGGCACTCAAACCCCTCCACCACGATAAGGTGGCGGTTCAAGGAGGAGTCCACAAGAAGACTTTTTTTTTTTCAATTTACATGATTTTAACATAGAATACATGAAATACTAATGCAAAGGTGTCCAAAACTATTTCAAAAAGGCTGAAAAAGCATAATATGGGACCTGTGAGTAATCTCTAAACCCTTATCACCTCAGTGTTGAAAGTGACATTTACAATAACGGTACTAATACTATTGTTTTACATATTGTCTAACAGGTCAACAGACTGTACGAGGAGATCCCAGGTGAGGACAGACCCTGTCCTGTGGAAATGTCCCCAGCTCCTGTCTCTGCCTCCTTCAGTAAAACCACAGAGACCTCTGACATCTACAGTCTGGCCTCAGCGCCCACAAGACAGCTCCAGGTCATTAACACATGTTTACATTCATGTAGAGCAGCCTTTCCCAAAGTCAAGACTGCCGTGGCCCCCCTAAATTTCTGAAAATCCCACGTGGACCACCAACCATAGAAATCCCCTTTATTCAAGAAACTATGTCATGTTTTTCTCCATATATTTTTGTAAAAACATTACAAAAACACTGACTATTAGCTAAATTTTTTAAAAGTAATATTTGAAAACAAGTATATAACTGTAATCAATTTCAAATTAGATTTTTTTTCTATGTACTTAATGTTTTTAGATACTTATTTTTTTCATTGCCTAATTGTATTTTTATATTTTTGTTTGTACAATAAAGAATGAATTGAAGCTGAAATTGAATTGAAATATAGACAACCTCTGGGGGCCCCCCTGTAGTGCCTTTGCGGACCCCCAGGGGGCCCCGGATCCCACTTTGGGAACCACTGATGTAGAGAAACTCTAAACCTTCTTGGTTTCTTGTGTCAAAGTTGTACCATTGATATTTAAACAATGATTACAGAAATTTGAAAAGTTTTACAGTATATACTGCTGCACATGGAGGGGTCTATGTTCCCACAGGCCCATGTTTTCACAGACCTGTGTTTCTATGGCCCTATGTTCCCACAGCTCTATGTTCCTACAACTCTATGTTCCTACAACTCTATGTTCCTACAACTCTGTGTTCCTACAACTCTATGTTCCTACAACTCTATGTTCCTACAATTCTATGTTCTCACAACTCTATGTTCCCACAGCTCTATGTTCCCACAACTCTATGTTCCTACAACTCTATGTTCCTACAACTCTATGTTCCTACAACTCTATGTTCTCACAACTCTATGTTCCCACAGCTCTATGTTCCCACAACTCTATGTTCCTACAACTCTATGTTCCCACAACTCTATGTTCCCACAGCTCTATGTTCCCACAACTCTATGTTCCTACAACTCTATGTTCCCACAACTCTATGTTCCTACAACTCTATGTTCCTACAACTCTATGTTCCTACAACTCTATGTTCCTACAACTCTATGTTCCCACAACTCTATGTTCCCACAACTCTATGTTCCCACAGCTCTATGTTCCCACAACTCTATGTTCCTACAACTCTATGTTCCCACAACTCTATGTTCCTACAACTCTATGTTCCTACAACTCTATGTTCTCACAACTCTATGTTCCCACAGCTCTATGTTCCCACAACTCTATGTTCCTACAACTCTATGTTCCCACAACTTTATGTTCGCACAGCTCTATGTTCCCACAACTCTATGTTCCTACAACTCTATGTTCCCACAGCTCTATGTTCCCACAACTCTATGTTCCTACAACTCTATGTTCCTACAACTCTATGTTCCTACAACTCTATGTTCCCACAACTCTATGTTCCTACAACTCTATGTTCCCACAGCTCTATGTTCCCACAACTCTATGTTCCTACAACTCTATGTTCCCACAACTCTATGTTCCTACAACTCTATGTTCCCACAGCTCTATGTTCCCACAACTCTATGTTCCTACAACTCTATGTTCCCACAACTCTATGTTCCTACAACTCTATGTTCCCACAGCTCTATGTTCCCACAACTCTATGTTCCTACAACTCTATGTTCCCACAACTCTATGTTCCTACAACTCTATGTTCCCACACCTCTATGTTCCTACAACTCTATGTTCTCACAACTCTATGTTCCCACAACTCTATGTTCTCACAACTCTATGTTCCCACAGCTCTATGTTCCTACAACTCTATGTTCCTACAACTCTATGTTCTCACAACTCTATGTTCCCACAACTCTATGTTCCCACAACTCTATGTTCCTACAACTCTATGTTCCTACAACTCTATGTTCCTACAACTCTATGTTCCCACAGCTCTATGTTCCTACAACTCTGTTCCCACAACTCTATGTTCCTACAACTCTATGTTCCTACAACTCTATGTTCCTACAACTCTATGTTCCCACAACTCTATGTTCCTACAACTCTATGTTCCCACAACTCTATGTTCCCACAGCTCTATGTTCCTACAACTCTATGTTCCTACAACTCTATGTTCCTACAACTCTATGTTCCCACAACTCTATGTTCCTACAACTCTATGTTCCCACAGCTCTATATTCCTACAACTCTATGTTCCTACAACTCTATGTTCTCACAACTCTATGTTCCCACAGCTCTATGTTCCTACAACTCTATGTTCCTACAACTCTATGTTCCTACAACTCTATGTTCCCACAACTCTATGTTCCTACAACTCTGTTCCCACAACTCTATGTTCCTACAACTCTATGTTCCCAGAGCTCTATGTTCTCACAACTCTATGTTCCTACAACTCTATGTTCCTACAACTCTATGTTCCCACAACTCTATGTTCCTACAACTCTGTTCCCACAACTCTATGTTCCTACAACTCTATGTTCCTACAACTCTATGTTCCTACAACTCTATGTTCCCACAACTCTATGTTCCTACAACTCTATGTTCCCACAACTCTATGTTCCCACAGCTCTATGTTCCTACAACTCTATGTTCCTACAACTCTATGTTCCTACAACTCTATGTTCCCACAACTCTATGTTCCTACAACTCTATGTTCCCACAGCTCTATATTCCTACAACTCTATGTTCCTACAACTCTATGTTCTCACAACTCTATGTTCCCACAGCTCTATGTTCCTACAACTCTATGTTCCTACAACTCTATGTTCCTACAACTCTATGTTCCCACAACTCTGTGTTCCTACAACTCTGTTCCCACAACTCTATGTTCCTACAACTCTATGTTCCCAGAGCTCTATGTTCTCACAACTCTATGTTCCTACAACTCTATGTTCCTACAACTCTATGTTCCCACAACTCTATGTTCCTACAACTCTGTTCCCACAACTCTATGTTCCTACAACTCTATGTTCCCAGAGCTCTATGTTCCCACAACTCTATGTTCCCACAACTCTATGTTCCTACAACTCTATGTTCTCACAACTCTATGTTCTTACAACTCTATGTTCCCAGAGCTCTATGTTCTCACAACTCTATGTTCCCACAGCTCTATGTTCCTACAACTCTATGTTCCTACAACTCTATGTTCTCACAACTCTATGTTCCCACAACTCTATGTTCCCACAACTCTATGTTCCTACAACTCTATGTTCCTACAACTCTATGTTCCTACAACTCTATGTTCTCACAACTCTATGTTCCCACAACTCTATGTTCCCACAACTCTATGTTCCTACAACTCTATGTTCCTACAACTCTATGTTCCTACAACTCTATGTTCCCACAGCTCTATGTTCCTACAACTC
The DNA here is from genome assembly GCA_020698575.1 of Bostrychus sinensis. Lineage (NCBI taxonomy): Eukaryota > Metazoa > Chordata > Actinopteri > Gobiiformes > Eleotridae > Bostrychus > Bostrychus sinensis. Next base: position 35,894,414 of record CM036252.1, read on the forward strand.
TATGTTCCTACAACTCTATGTTCCTACAACTCTGTTCCCACAACTCTATGTTCCTACAACTCTATGTTCCCACAGCTCTATGTTCCTACAACTCTATGTTCCTACAACTCTATGTTCCTACAACTCTATGTTCCCACAACTCTATGTTCCTACAACTCTATGTTCCCACAACTCTATGTTCTCACAACTCTATGTTCCCACAGTTCTATGTTCCTACAACTCTATGTTCCTACAACTCTATGTTCTCACAACTCTATGTTCCCACAACTCTATGTTCCCACAACTTTATGTTCCCACAACTCTATGTTCCTACAACTCTATGTTCCTACAACTCTATGTTCCTACAACTCTATGTTCCCACAGCTCTATGTTCCTACAACTCTATGTTCTTACAACTCTATGTTCCTACAACTCTATGTTCCCACAACTCTATGTTCCTACAACTCTGTTCCCACAACTCTATGTTCCTACAACTCTATGTTCCTACAACTCTATGTTCCCAGAGCTCTATGTTCCTACAACTCTATGTTCCCACAACTCTATGTTCCTACAACTCTATGTTCCCAGAGCTCTATGTTCTCACAACTCTATGTTCCCACAGCTCTATGTTCCCACAACTCTATGTTCCTACAACTCTATGTTCCTACAACTCTATGTTCCCACAACTCTATGTTCCTACAACTCTATGTTCCCACAACTCTATGTTCCTACAACTCTATGTTCCTACAACTCTATGTTCCCACAACTCTATGTTCCTACAACTCTATGTTCCTACAACTCTATGTTCCCACAACTCTATGTTCCTACAACTCTATGTTCCCAGAGCTCTATGTTCTCACAACTCTATGTTCCTACAACTCTATGTTCCCACAACTCTATGTTCCCACAACTCTATGTTCCTACAACTCTGTTCCCACAACTCTATGTTCCTACAACTCTATGTTCCCAGAGCTCTATGTTCCCACAACTCTATGTTCCCACAACTCTATGTTCCTACAACTCTATGTTCTCACAACTCTATGTTCCTACAACTCTATGTTCCCACAGCTCTATGTTCCTACAACTCTATGTTCCTACAACTCTATGTTCCTACAACTCTATGTTCCCACAGCTCTATGTTCCCGCAACTCTGAGACTACTATCTGGTAAATAGTTCAGGTTATTAATTTAGAAATGTAGCTAAAAAAAAAAAACATCTTTGAAATGTGGGAACATAGGTCTGTTGGAACATGGGTCTGACCTCACTGCATATGCTTCTTTCTTTATTATATACTGAATTATTATTCTCACAGTGGATTCAGGCAGGCCACATTAGATTACAGTGAACAGTTATAGCTATCTTTGTGCAATTATTCGCATTTTCTATCGAAATAATATTGCCTTTTCACTTGTTTAAATGCTAATAAAATATTTATTAAACTGAAGATTTTAGAGTTGAAACCACGTGAACACAGAAGTTGGTTACTGGTTATAATATGGACTAATACACATATATTCAATATTTTTATTGTTCTGGCATTGCAGTTTGAAAGAAACATAGATTTGTATGTACAACATTAGACTGATTGTTTCTTTTGTGTCTTTTTTATGTCTTTGTCCAGACAGAAGACTCCTCCAGTAAAACCATATACTCTGAACTGGATTTAGCCAAAAGCTGCGCCCCTGAAGATGTTCTGTACTCTACTGTTAATTTACCACAGCAGCTACCTAGTTAATGTAGTTTAACTTTTAAATTATAGCCCATACCAAACCAACAGGTCAGAAACTTGTTACATTTATTAGCACAGATTAGTGTGAACTGATTTTATGTGACAGGGTTTGCCACTGTAGCCAGTCTTACATGTACTGCTTGAATGTACTGCTATCCCAAGTAGCTCTCTTGCCACTTTAAAACAAAAATTAAAACATATATTTTTTTATTTAGCTTACAGTTAAAATTTTATTTATTTACTAAATAATAATTTTTATCCCTTTTATTTACTATATTGTTCTATATTTATAATAGTTGTTATTTTAACAATTGTTTTATATTGTTATTTTGATTTTATTGGCACATTGCACGTGTCCTGTTTTTTTTTTTTTTTTTTTTTTTTTGTATCATGGTTAAGATTATGTCTTTTTGCTTCATGTAAGGCACTACAAACTGGTAAATTTAAACAAAAAGTAATCTATAAATAAAGATTATTGTTATATTTATTATAATTATTATTATTGTAGCACTTTAGAATAACTCTCAATATAAAGTCCACTGTCCATGGTGTTATTACTGTGGTACGAAAATTTTAATAAGATAGACACAAAAAATAGGAATAAACAATCTCTGGTGCAGATTCACACAGCGAGAGCACAGAGGCAGCTTGTTTATGGGAAATACAGCTCTGTCATGGTGGACCCCAGGAGCTATGCCATCACTTTATACTTCACACTGGGCGTCTGTTAGGCAGGGCTGGACTAGACTGTTTGTGTTATTTTAAGATTAAAATAACCTATTTTGGAGGGACGTGAAGACTGCAGGGTGAGTTTTTCAAACATTTGTGTGTTGTGACTACTAGTCCCTTACTCCACGTGTTCCTATTGGTTTGAGCATTTTTTTACAGGACTACACCTTTGACATATGACTTGGTTTCATTACTATTTTGTGCGGCTTTGTGAAGTGGACAAAAATGATTCTTTCTGCCTTTTCCAAAAGGTGTCGGTGAGGTGTTGAACCTGTTTCCACTGTTCTCCAAACAACTGCCTTGAGGAAAAGTTTCTGGGAGGCTCAGAAACTGCCCTTGTCTCTCCGTGAGTAACACTGCTACCGTGAATATTGCTGCAACTATCCAGTATCCAGCACCACGGACAGCTCCTCTGGTTAACTGCCATCCTTGATAAATCTTGTAGAAGGCCATCTTTGTCCACAACTAGATTGAGCTTTTTGAGAGTGTCAAATTTTACATTTGTCTGTTTGTCCTTGAATGTCTGTTTGAAAGCATAATGCCAATATCCAGGGTGATTGTCTTATAAGCACTCACTTCTGATGTGCTGTCGGTCTTTACTTAACATACCTCTCCCACAATAGCCCTACCTAAGTGTAGTCTTTGGGCATAAGGTGTTTTATTGGACCCATTATTTCACTCTCGTACCTTATGTACCCTGAGGATGTCCCTTCCCAGGAGTAACAGGATTGAAGAGTGTTGTTTTACAGGTTAGATTTTGTTTGCAATTGGGAGAAGATGTGGGTTTCTAACATGTATGGAACAGGATTAGCTTCAATTTTGAATAGGTTAAAGAACACTGACTTAGCCAGCGACCTATAAACAGTGTATATTTTGATTGCTTTCCTTTTGGCCTACCTTCACTAAACAGATCTTAGAACAGGAGCGTGAGCTGTTCCTTTGTCTGCATAACTCTGTACAATTGAGATGACTGATGGTGTGTGCTTTCACTTTGCTCTTTGTTGTCCTTATTTTCTGCTGTAATGCTCTTAGAGACAGAGCCATCACAATAGGGTGGGCAAGGTAGGCAATTGCCTAGGGCCCAGAGCTGAATGAGGGCCCCCAAGCACAATCATTTACCTGTACAATAATGAACAAGCTAATTTAAGGACAGAAAACAAACCACTGAAGTGCCGCTGCTTTGAAATTCTCCTATGAGGGCTCCATCTGTAGTAAAATCATAAATTGTAGCCAGCCTAAAATATTATTCACCACCAAAAGGGCATAGGAAACAAGAAATCATATGTTATGTTGTATTGTCCCACCTGTTCACCTGTCTGTTAAACATACAAGGCCACAATTCAAGGCAAAAGAAGTGTTTATATTAACACTTAGTAAAATTTATCAAATGCCGCTTGTTACCATACTTTGAAGCCTTTAGGGGCCCTATAGTGTCACTCTCTATACATTTGACTGCTGCTTTATAATTTTTTGCGGTATAATGGACTGAACCACAGCACCTAGAACAAAAACTCTTTGAGACAGGCAACGTTCTTTGATTGGTTTGTTCCTAAAAAGCGTGGATTTTTTGAGCAGAAATGGCTCTTTGTGGATTGGACACTGGCGATCTGGTTCCTCCATTTTCTTTGGGACACTACTTTGAACAGGCTCTGCTCTAATGGCTGTTCTGTGCACTGACACAGTGGTTCTGCTATTATAGGGTGTGGGTTTTTCTGAACTTGACTGCTACAACTGGACACAGCAAACCTTGGGTTGTTTTTCATTTTAGCTTGCTGCTGAACAAACCGCACAAAAACTGAGGAAGAGGTTATCAACCATGTGCTAACTCATGACCACAGAGCAATTAATTTCAATAAAAAACATATCTGAAACTTCTAAAAAGGCAAAGTCACAAATGTATTTCACAGATTTTTCCAGTTTGAAATGAATGGGAAATTTGCTTACCAGAAGGGGTACAGTACTATTTGGCTCGATAAATGAGCAAGTAAGGTGGGACCTACTATAGAGCATCCAGTGATCTGGGATAAAAGTCTGCTAAACAGACAGACAGAATCAACCAATAGTGCCAGTTGTCAGTCAAAACATGGGAGCCAGCCCAGTTTCTGATTAGCTCCTTTGGTCTAGATTGGTAGGGACAATTTGGTCTTCCTAAAATGTTGGTAGGGGCATGTCCCATTGGACCATACGCAAACCTACATCCCTTGCAGTACACTACCCTATCGTGGTAAAATGCAGTATCTGTGGTAAAAGTAAAACTGAGAAAAATGACTTTAAAGTTTTGATGTAGTCTCTCTGAGTACATCACAGGTACATAAACTGTAGTGTGTTGATGTAATACCTTGTCTCAAAAATGCTTCTATGAACCCGTCCTAATACCGGCACTACCCACTTTGCTGAAGTGTGCATTTTCTGAAAGTGCATGAAGTGCACAAGGGTCCAGGGGGGTTAAAAAGGACATTAAACTGGAACAGTCCACACTCACGTTGTGAAAGTCACAAGAAAAACATTTAATAAAATAAACAGCGCTGTATTTCAGTGGTGTGTTTGCTAAACCGTTGCTGGATTTATCTGAAAGTTAATGACAGTTGATAAGTGGATAATTTTGCCACAGAAAGATCAGACGAGCCTGTTGCCAGGTTCACACTGAATGCGTTGTATTTGCTGTAGTCTCTGGTACAGTTTTCTGATGAACCCCAATTCACACTGAGTGCATTGCATGTGTGGCACTTCTCCAACCAGAGCCAGCTGGGAGACCACGAGTTCGCGGGAGAGGAGCGATTTTAAACTGAAGTTATGAGTTAACGCAGTAACAACCATGTATGTAGAGAGCTGCTTGCAAAAAGCAAAGTAAAATTTAACTGGTCTAAAAAAGGAGAGGCTTGGCCCCCAAACCTATACTGCTTAGGGTCCCCACATGCGCATGCACAGGTCCGGCCCTGCCCTCAGCGTGAATGCGCATTTGAAATGCACAAATATGCAAGAGCGAGAATTGGGATATGGCCTGTCATTCACAATCATCACCACTGAATTGACTTTTGACCTCAAAATGTGTAGTTACAGTATTTCATATGGGGTGTCTTGAAAAACGTATTTATTGAGCACTTTCATAGAATTAGAATAATGGGCATAAAAATAGGCTAAAATCTATTAACTAGTTTATTATAATGCATGTGTACCAACAGAGAAAGTGTTAAAGTTTCATAGCTGAGATATGCCCCATTTTAGAGTTTGAATAATCTTTTTATTTTTTATTTTTTATTTAACTAACTACAAAAATCTCACATGTAAAACAAAGGTAGAGTGCAGTAAGTGCCTTTGAAATTATGAATTAGAATCTTCTGAGCTGCAGATACTGTGTTCTCATTTATATTACTGTGAAATGTGTAGTTACTGCAAATTTAATGCCAAGGTTTCTTTAAAATGACACCACTGAGCCATAAAACTGTCTACAAATAAATAAATAAATACAAATAAATAAAAACAAAAATGAAGCATAATATGAAGCCTGTTTTCAGTCTTAACTCAATTTTGACAAATATGCAGATACTGTGTTCTACTTTTGTATGGTAGTATAGCTCAGTTGGTAGAGCAGTAGCACATATATAGCCTGCCTGTGTGTTCGGGTCCAGACTGATTCACCTATCATTTTTCAGCGGTCCTATCTAATAAAGCTGAAAAAATATTTTATAAAAACAAAAAAATAAAAACCTAATGCCCAGTACAGCACTGGTCTTGCACATTCACTCATGTTTTGCAGCAGCTTAACAGTTAAAGGATATTGAAAGGAAGGAGATGAGGTATGTTAGTTTCACAGGTTGGGTGTCATCTACAGAAGTGCTACAAGCATTATTTCCTGTTTGTAAACCAACATGAAAATGTGTCCACTTTTATTGCTGTTTCTCAGTGAGTATATTCTGTTTTACTGTTAAGATATGCTGGTTTTATTATTTCTGTTAATAGTTTAGCATCAGTTTGCTGTATCTGTCATGTGTACATGTACTGTCCATGCTCAGGGTCAGTGACAGGAATTATCTGCTGAGTGTTAATATTATACTGTATATGAATCATAACATTAATATGGCTTTAACTCTTGGGTCATGTGTTGAACAGTGCTGTGTGATGGAAGACCTGGACTCTCCAGAGCAGAGACGAAAGTTTTGAAAGCAACTGAAGGAGAAATGATCAGAGCCAGATGTTTTACTTATTTTTATGGAAACAATAAAATCTTCTGTAAAAATGGCTGTGAAAAAGAAGAAGACGTTTTAGTTGAGACTTCAGGCCAAAGTCTGCAGAACGGCAGATACAGCATTGAACATGAGCTGGAGTTACCACATTATCATGTCATATATGTGAACATTACAAATGTGAGGAGCTCTGACTCTGGACGATACAGCTGTGGTCTGGATTATGGACAGAGAAACGCTACCATGTCGGAATTTATAATTGAAGTCATCAACGGTAAGTGGAGAAAATAAGAAATAAGAAACTGCATTTAGAAATTGTTTATCTCAATTGTTTATCTTTTTTTTCTTCAAGAGAACAAATTCAGTATTTACAGGTGACCCATGATAACCACATACATAATAACCACAATAACCACGTATCTAATATAATCGACTTACATAAAGACATAGACAAGGACACAGGATGTGGACCAGGATGCATGTGCATGTCTGTGTGTTTGCAGAGACACGTCAGTTACATCACTGCGTATTGAGGAAAAAATAGAGAACCAACTTAATAAATAAAATTATGCAAACAATCATAATAATAATAGTAAATAAAGTTATACAAACAATAATAATAATATTAATGCAAATAAAAGATAAGGAAAATAGGTAAAGGCAGATGGAGAGACAAGTGTGGAGCTGAACCAGGCCCCACCCAGGGCGAGTCACTAAGCCAGGGGTCTCAAACCTGTAGCCCAGGGGCCATTTGCGGCCCACCTCTCCCTGCTGTCCGGCCCTTGACATACTGTTTAAAATACAATATAATCTGGGCCACAAAATGATTTTTATACTGAATTATTATTCCTTTTTTTACTACAGTGACGAATAATGTCAAATGTACCTGTTGTTTGTTGGTGCTTGACATACTAAACGTACTAAATCATCAAGTTATAGTGAGTTTTTCAAAAATAAATTCCTTTTCCAAATGTATTTCACTTTGTTGAAGTTATTACCTGAACCTTAATGTGGCCCTCCAGTGACATGACAATAATAGCTGTGGCCCCTGGTGAATTTGAGTTTGAGACCCCTGCACTAAGCTGGGGTGCCACAGAGGCCCAGAAAACCCAATCTGTCCACTGCATCAATCATCCCCCAGTGGTCACCAGCCACACACTCTCTCTGCCTCATGCTAAACTTGATTTTTTTTTTTTTTTTTTTTTTTTTTTATTGTTTATCTATGAATGTATTAATTCTTTTACAACTCACTTATAACTGTCACTGTTCAATGAATCTCATAGTGGACTGATTTCTATCTCAGACAGGGCCGGCCCTTCCTATAGGCAAACTAAGCAGCTGCAACGTTAGAGGGCCCCAAGGCTTATTAGTTGTTTGCTTATTTAATTAATTTGCCCCAAAACATTTTAAATTTGTGACATCCAGGCAGGTATAAATGGTCAAAATTGAAACAAACAAACAAACAAACAAACAAAAAAACAACAACTAGTGCGTACAGTTGTTTTTTTGTTTTTTTTCTTGTTTGTTTTTCAATTTTGACTAATTAATTTGCTGACTTTATTTGATTAATATTCTGGTTATAATATTTTGCTTGTATTCCTGGTCATTTTTGCAGAGGGTCTAACTAAAAGCAGGGTCCAATGCAGTCTTTTTTATTAATTCCTGTTTACCTGGGCCCCCCTTGTCGACTTTGCATATCAAAAATGTCCCAAAGTATTCATCCCCTTAGAAGAGTAATCTGTAGTGTTTTATTAAAATTAAATGAAAATGTTATAACAGTTAAATGGTGTCAGAAACTTTTTACTATTTTTGACAGAGGCTTGGCCCCTAAAACTGTCCTACTTAGGGCCCCAAAGTGTACAGGACCGGCAGTGATCTCAGAGGATTCATTGCCTGAACAGCAAAGCAGATAACCTGTATTCCTAATATGTTGGTATTGTTCAGTGTTGGGTTAGTTACTCAAAAAAGTAACTAGTTACAGATTACTAGTTACTCTTTTAAAAAGTAATATATTACTTTACTTAGTTACTGACTCATGAAATAACTTAGCAGGAACCTAACAGGAAAGCTTAAATGAACCCCATTCTAAACAGATGAAGCCTATAGCCTTGCTATTGTCCTGACCAGCTCTGTTATTACATTCTTATTACAGGCGTTCAAGCAGAGTTTTTTAGCTGCATTCATTTCAGCAGGAGGGCAACCTGACACAGCAAATACTGCCCTTTAAGTTCACCTGCCTCTGCTCCTGTGCAGCGTTCAAGTCCTGTGGACTTTTTTCACTACACTGAAGCTAAAATGCACTTGTTGTTAGCTCCAAAGCGGTGCAGGTCTCTTCTTTCCCCACTGTCCCTGCTGACAGCAGCAGCAGCTGCATGCACCCTGGCACACGCAGAGGGGGATCAGCGTGGACAGGACGAGTGGCCACTGTGCTCATAAAGAGGAGCAGAGAAGGGAACGGATGAAACTAAAGTAGGAAACCTATTAGCGCTATTCGTTTAATGCATTTGACACTGAATGAAACTGACTGTAGTGACTGTAACACGAGTAACTAATTGGGTATTTTGTTAGAAACTGTAATATTACTGGGGGTTCAAAAGTAACGCGTTACCCGCTGCGTTACTGACAATTGTAATCTCGTTACTGTAACTCATTACTTTGTAACGCATTACTTCCAACACTGGTATTGTTTGTGTGTATGTATGTTCGTATGTACTGCAACATACTGTATATTATGTCACTTTTTTCTTTCCAGCTCCCATCTCTTCAGTACCAGCTTTTACCCTCAGACCTGCCGTCACCACGCCGCTCTATAATGTGACCACAGCACAGCAGACAGTACTGCCATCTGAAGCCAGTACTCCACCTGAACCTCAGGAACACAATACACCACTGTCTGGTATGTTCTCATTCACAGTCATCCACAGTCATTCCTTTACTGTCTCCAGTAAAGGAGACAAGATGTGATAGATAAAGGATGTTCTTCTGGTCAGTGTTTTTATTGTACCTTGACATGTTTCGACTACTTCCAGTAGTCTTCTGAGTGTTAAATTTACGCTTGTTTGAATAATCTTGTATGCTGAGCCTGTCCTTTTCTAATGAGCTGTAAATGCTCGGTCTCACAGCTCTACGTATATGTCTATGCTTCTGTGCATTTCTAAAGCCCATACACCGTCACCGCATAATTTCAACGCTTTAATTGCCATCATTACGAAGCAGTCAGCTCATGTCTTTTAGCGTCATTTTTCTCATAGCTATTCCAAAGAGCCATTTATGCTCTGTCCAGTCCCCAGAGTTGCCAGCAGGGGCTGACAGACACCTAATCCAAGGGTTCTCTGCCAAGTCAAAGTAACACCTCCCCAGAGAATGTTTTCTATAAAGCACAATACAGGACCTTTAATATCAGTGGAAGAACACATGGACCTTTTGAGAAATTCTCAAAACACATAACATTTCTCATATAATTTACCAGTTGTCACTGAAACAGCATTGTACCAAATGCTATAGGAAAACTAAATTGAATAAATTTTACTTGAACTTCAGTTCTCCCCTTAGTTGGTCATATTTTAAGCAATTTCAGTGAGTTTGTGAGAATCCAATGGCTGTGAAAGCTATGATCCGCTCACCTCTGTCCATAACTCATTCCCATTAAAATCATAAACTTCTCTTATGCTGGCGACCCTACCTTTTCACCACATCAGTACTTGTTGTTTTCTAGTTATTGCTTTGTTTTTTCTTGCTTTGTTTGCCTTCAGGGGCTTCGGTCAAATTGTCTTCATTGCGCTGCTTGGCCCAGACCATGAAGAGTTTCTTTTGCTTCAAAGATCTGCTCTTTAGCTTTCAATGTTGACCAAGACTCTGTTGCTTTATTATTTGTCCAAACGCACCTGTATCACTATACAATCAAGTCATCATGCACTTATCATGGAAGGGGAACCAAGTGGAACATGACTGGAACATGGCACGCACCAGGAAGAGACTACAGTAGTAGGAGGCCATGTTGCCAGTACCAAAGCTATTAATGGCACCAACTTCAAAATTAGAGCTTTCTCGGGTCTTTAAAACCCAGCTGTTCAGACAGATGGTTTCCTCCTAAGAAGAGGAACTGGCCTTCAATAGTCTTGCATTCTATCTGCATTGGCCTGGACTGTTGCATCCAAGCCATATTCCAAGCGAAGGGACTTTCAGACTCCTGTTGCAGTGATAACAGCCACTCTACTCCTTCAGATACAGGTCTCGAGTCTATGTCAGCTTATGTCCTCAAAGTATTGGGTGACCGACATCTAATGACAGGGAGTAGAAATGTGATTTAACATTTTAACAGTAAGTAGGGTCTGTGTTTTTCAGTTATGTAGTTTGTCGCAATTCTTATTCTTATTAATATTTATATATATAAAGTATAAATATAATGCTGGCCTACAAGTTTATGTGGCGTGGAGTTTTGATCTGGTGTGTTCTTTACAGGTGTGCTACTGTATGTGGGTCTAACAGCTATTGTGATCATGATATCAGTGATTTTAATCATTCTGTGCTGGAGAAAGAGAGCAAACAAACCAAGAGGTGGGTCTTAATAATAATATTAAAATTAATATATATGTATAAAAAGTGCCTTTATTTTTATGTTGTGGCTTCAAATCCTACAGAACACCATGCTGCCAATAAATACTGTGAAATACCAGAGGTGAGTGCAGCCAATATTTTTAAAAAAAAAAACCTTTGTCTTCTGGACATAGCATTAGGTTTTACTACTTCTCATTTGAAAGTGGGTCGAAGGCGAAGAGGTCTTGATGATAAACTGCTGTTGATATGAGCACAGGTGACTCCACCTGCTGGGCATTTCTGCCAGATGCACTTCCACCAGTGCTGTTTGGTCAGCTGCAGGGTCATCAGCCGGGAGCCACGCTTCTTAGATTTTTTGCTTCTTTAATCTCGTAACATCTCCAGGTGGTGGAGCAGCCACAGGGATGTCTTCCTCCTTCCCCTGCAGCTTCCCTTAGATCCTTCGCTCCCCCACACCTTGTGTTTTGTGCATAGCCAAAGCTAAAAGTTCCCTTCCTCCACCTCCTCTGCCAGGTCTTAAAGAACCTTCCATAGTTCAGGGTCTCAGAGTCCAAGAACTATGCTGGGTAGAGGTTTCTGTGAAGCCTCTTTTCTCTCAAACACTGCCTCTATCCTGTCTTCCAAAGGTACAGTTAGTTCAACCATTTACATGAAAAACCTGAGGTGTGAAGAAAACAAGGGTTAGTGTAGTACCCGTATTTGTCCAGCAAACGACGCTATGGGCCCTTCAAAAGCTCTACACCACACAGTGAGTAAACAGCAGAGGAAATCATAATTTTGGTCTGCAACTTTCTAACTACTTTAGGATCTTGTGGTTTTCTGGAGCCATTCAAGTACTCGTACAGATATTACTGACAGTTACTGGACTAAATATTAACGTATGAGACATAAAAACCTCATATTTTTCGATCGTGGGTCAGCTGATATGTGTCCGGCAGGCAGCCAATCACTGATTGGGGCTGTTACGTCATTGTTTTCAGTGAGGATTTGTTTTTACAGTTCACACGAGTGCAGACTGGCTCGAAGTGGCTCCCCACTGTGAGACCAAAACACCTTCTCCAGCGTTTTCAAAAGAGTGCAGATTTGGAAAACAGAAACCCTGGATTTGGCAAAACACATTGTTGTGTAAATTGCCCCTTAGTTGACAACCAAGATCGCCTCACGGCTCCCACTCCCCTCCAGCTGACAATAGCTCTCTAGGCACCTCCCTCTCCCTTGCTTGATAAATTGGATGCACTGGTATAAGGATGTTGCTGGGCTGGTCCTGTTCACAGCCTGCATGAACCAGGACAATTACCTTTTTCCTCTCTGCCTTTTGTGGACCACATCTTAATTGTCAGTCCCCATCTGAGGCCTGTCCTGCCATGTTGCACCATTCCCACGAGCTCCTGGTGTTTCAGATGGGTTATGGCCTGATGTACTTCCTGTGATGCATCTCATTTATTTCCGGTACAAACTTGGGCCTAGGCATTTTGTATGGCCAGGTCAGGAGAGTCTTTTAGCACTAGAAACAGCCGGACCTTCTCCAGTTAGTAGCCCAAAATGATGGTTATTATGTTGAAAGAAATGTTGTAATTGTGGCTCGAGAGCAGTGTCCTCATTTTGTGGCATTAAGAGAGCCGAAATATTGCCCTTTTACTTATATGTTAATCCTTAACACATGAAGTTGTACAAAAATATTATTTAAAATGGGATATGATTTTAATGCTCAAAGTTAAGTCATATTCTCATAAATTGTTTGAATAGTTTTGTTATTTAGTTATTTTGGCTGTAAAAAGAATGAAGATGATGTATGATGATTGTATGGTGTGGGGTTATGATACACCTGAGCTTATAAAGCGTTGCTCAATAAATAAATGAATAAAGTATGAGACAGTGTGTGGGCATTTTCTGACCTTTCTAAAGTGTTCTAAAACCAACAGTGAGTGTTTTTACAGACCAACAGACTGTACGAGGAGATCCCAGATAAAAACCAACCTGGTCCTGTGGAAATGTGCACAGCTTCTGTCTCTGCCTCCTTCAGGAAAACCACAGAGACCTCTAACATCTACAGTCTGGCCTCAGCCCCCAGTGAACAGCCCCAGGTAAGAGACATATTATTACATATTGTTATCATCTTAAATTGCTTTTTGAGGTTCACATGAACAGAGCTCTGAGAACAAAGAGCAGACAAAGAAGAGAGCGGCGGTGAAATGTGTACATTCCCCTGACTTCATTCATTGTTGGCTGTAATAACAAGTAAAGGGGATATATTACGCAAAATAGACTTTTCTGAGCTTTCTACCAGGTTATAAAACATACCTGGAGTTTCCACTGATTCCTCACAGCTATTTTTCATGTTGTAGTAACATGGCATCATACAAAATGTTCAAGGAAGTGAAGCAGTCAGCTCATTTATCTGTCTGTTAGCATTATGTTGCTAATATCCATGCTATTTAGCAATTTAATGCTCTGTCTAGTCCCCAGTGTTGCCAGCAGGGGGCAACACACACCTGATCCAAGTGTTCCCTGTAAAATGAAAGTAACCAATTATTATTTTAACTTATAAAGCATGAAATACTAATGCAAAGGTGTCCAAAAAAAAAAAAAAAAAGACAAAACAAACAAAAAACATAATATAGGGCCTTTGATTAATCCCTAAACCCTTACCTCCTATGTGTTGTGTTGAGTATTAAAACCTAGTCACTGCAAAGTTGCTCAAATCTATTACTCATTGCAACATCTGAAAAAAATCTATGACAAATGTTGCCCAAATCATGGTCACTAACAAGACAGAAGTAGTCTGGACTGAGGCTAAAACATAAATAAATGAGTTGCTGTGATGGTAGATGGATTACAATAATGGTACTAATACTATTGTTTTACATATTGTCTAACAGGCCAACAGACTGTACGAGGAGATCCCAGGTGAGGACAGACCCTGTCCTGTGGAAATGTCCCCAGCTCCTGTCTCTGTCTCCTTCAGTAAAACCACAGAGACCTCTGACATCTACAGTCTGGCCTCAGCGCCCACAGGACAGCTCCAGGTCATTAACACATGTTTACATTCATGTAGAGCATGTATTTTTGATTGACTTAATACAGGAATAATATTGCCTTGTTACTTGTTTCAATGTTACTAAAAGATTTATAAAGTAACAAAAATTTAATTTTTTTCAATTAAAGTTGAAACCACATGAAGTTGGACAAAATGTGTTCCTAGAGGAAACTGCTGTATATAATATGGATTAATACACATATATTCAATGTTGTAATCGTTCTGGCATTGCAGTTTAAAAGAAACAGATTTGTTTGGACAACATTAGACTGATTGTTTCTTTTGTGTCTTTTTTATGTCTTTGTCCAGACAGAAGACTCCTCCAGTAAAGCCATATACTGTGAACTGGATTTCACCAAAAGCAGCGGCTCTGAAGATGTTCTGTACTCTACTCTTACTTAACCACAGCAGTTATTTAGTTAATACAATGTAATATTTAAATTATAGCCAATACCAAACCAACAGGTTAGAAACATGTTAAATTTATTGACTGATTTCATGTAAAATGCTTGGCAACTGTACCCAGTGTTACAATAATATTATTATTATTATTATTATTATTATTATTATTAATAATAATAATAATAATAATAATAATAATAATAATAATAATAATAATAATAATAATAATAATAATAATAATAATAATATTATCCCGGATGAGTTATAAGTAATACAAATGTGTGTAAATATACAGTTGCAAGAAAAAGTAAAAATATGTAAACCCTTTGGAATTACTAGGATTTCTGCATGATTCGGTCATAAAATATGATCTGATCTTCATCTAAGTCACAACATTAGACAAACACAGTCTGCTTAAACTAAGGCCGCACAAGCCGCTGCCCTTCTCAAGAGCTGAAAACGCCCGGACGCCAGACATGTGAAACCAGGAAGTGCTCCTCCTCCAAGGAGAACAATGGACCTCATTCATGACACCTTCTTGCATGCAAATTTGTACAAAAGCCCTATTTAGGAAGATTTTTGGCATTCACCAATTTTGTATTAGCTGAAAAATGTTCTTCTGGAAGAACCAATCCCAAGAACAGGGAACAGCTTTTACACTCTGAAATTCTGCAGTTTTATATTATCAGATTGAAACTGTAGCTTGCATTTTTTTTTTTTTTTTTACAAATTACTCTTTATAAAATTGAATACAATAAAAGAGATCAGTGGTGGTATAGGTATAAGCCTGAACTTTTAAGTCTTCACTCTTGCTGCTTTGCTGCTCCCCAATAGTGACCAGTCCCTGCCCCAGTCACCTCTGTATAGACTGCTATATTACTCTGGCCTGAACTGTAGCATCCCCACCATGGCTCTACAACCCCCCAGAGACTTGCTCTGATCATCGTGACAACAAGAACACACAAATAAACACAATTAAAGATATAGGGGGGTTAACTTTACCAAAATAGCCTACTGAGATGTGCTTGTTATATTAGCAGTTATTGCACTCTCCAGAACAACAGAAAATACAGAGCCTGGGGTTATTTCTTGAACATTAGAGCTAATGTTCAAGAAATAACCCCAGACTGTCTCAGTTCTATCTCTGGGGTTAATGCTGCTGTACAGCAGTAGTGTCCTGGGGGGAGGTCCTCGTAGACACACAGGACACAGGTGACCAAACTGAGATGGAAGTAGCCCTAGCGGCCATGCCCCTCATTTGATGCAAATGAAGCGAACAATTCGCCTCATTCGCGTGAGTCAATTCAGTACGAATGATGCGAATTTGACACCAGATTCGTGTTCGGTGTGAACGTACCATTAGAAGGGTTACTTAATAAACTTTATTTAAAAAAAAAAAGATTCATGAATGAAGCCCAGTGGCTCTGGAACTTCTGCAGGGATCATGGAGCTAGTAGGTTATGAATATGTAAATGTAAAATTGTAACTACACATGTAGCACAGACAACATAATGTCACAGTTCTCACCAAGACCCAGAAACAGAACACAGCAGATGAGATTCAAAATGGTTTATTACAAGAATGTAATCAGAGTTAAGTAGTAGTTGGACGTAGAGAAGCAGGCAGATGAGCAGGTGGTCAGGCATACATACAGGGGGAGGAATGGAACCAGGAGCAGAATTGTTTTTATACAGCAACATTAAACAAAACCAATCAGTTGGTTCATAATGGCCATCTTTATGCTTAACCTCTGTTCACAGACTAAACTTTCACTGCAGTCACACTCATTTATCTTGTTTCTTGGGACAGTAGGACAGTTAGTCCCAGGGTTGACTCAGAGACAGACAACCATTCACTCTCACATTCATTCACTAGGGCCAATTTGGAGTCACCAATTCACTCACCTCAGTACTTACAGAATGTGTTTTATAATGTGTCTTTTCAGCTGTATAGTTGGTATGTTTTACAGACATGATGATTTATTATTTTTATTTTTTTATGGCAAAAAAGACACCCATTTTGAATTTCAAATTCACATATTTTGTTTATATACAGTATAAACTTATAGATTTTAGATAGAAGATTTGCTGTGTGGTGTTATGATGTTAATGTCTACAAACAGTGCAAATTTCATAAGGAAATCTTATTTTCTTTTGAAGATATTGAATTTTACTGAAAATATCTAATTTAGGTAAAAGCAGCCATTTTGTTTTTTTCCAATAAAAAACAAACAAACAAACAAAAGCCTAAATCCAGTGTCATCCATGTTCACCTCTATTTTAACATAAAAACATAGATGAGAGCTGCTAACATTCCATCCCATCCTATGTGATTTTTTTCAGATTTTGCCACCAGTCTTATGGTACGTTCACACCGGACGCGAATCAGGCGTCAAATTCGCGTCATTCGCGTCTAGTTGGACGCGTGACCATTTTGAATTCACTTTGTGTCATTTGCGCATGAAATTCGTGCGAGTGACGTGAATTCACTTGCGCGAATGAGGCGAATTGTTCAATTCACTTGCGCGAATGAGGCGAATTGTTCGCTTCATTCGCGTCAAATGAGGGGCATGGCCGCTAGGGCTACTTCCAAATGAGCCTGTCTGGGTTTGGTCACCTGTGTCCCGTGTGGCTGCAGGACCTCTCCCCAGGACACTACTGCTGTACAGCAGCATTAACCCCAGAGACAGAGCTGAGACACCTGGGGTTATTTCTTGTACATTAGCTCTCTCTAGTGGTTTTGGGGTCTGGTCTAGTCCCAGGCTCTGTATTTTCTGTTGTTCTGGAGAGTGCAATAACTGCTAATATAACAAGCACATCTCAGTAGGCTATTTTGGTAAAGTTAACCCCCCTTTATATTTACTTGTATTTATTTGAGTGTTCTTGATGTCACGATGATCAGAGTGAGCCTCTGTCACAGGCTTGTATCACAGATAACAGCTATAACCACACTCACACAAAGCCTAAACAGCCATATTTATTTTATTTTTATAGTGTTTTCTATCAGGGCTGTTTTTGTTTCCCGTCTTCATAAAAGTAGAAGAGCTGCTGTAGGCTGCAGCTTTTATCTCTGGGTTCACTCTGAAGCCTCGATGATTGTTTTGCTGGATCTCCGAGGCAGGGATCTCCTCCTGTTACGTCGTACTGTAACCACGTCACTGCTACAGCAGGTCCCTGATTGGTTAACACGCCTGCGAATGTTCGCAGAAGTGCAAATTTTTCAACTTCCGCGACCAGAGCGTTGGATGCGAATCTGCGTTGTTCGCTTCATCCGCCGATTCACAGTCTTCTCCTATTCACGGGACTCGTGCGTCAAACGAGCAATTCGCTTGATTTCGCTTCGCGCCATTTGCGTCATTCGCGCCGCAGGACGCTTGTACGCGCCTGAACCCGGCTTTCCATAGACTTAACATGGTAATTACTCGCGCCTGATGCCTGATTTGCGTCCGGTGTGAACGTACCATAAGAATCTCCTGCTTGTACTAAACAGTGAGGGACAGACAGTGCATGATAGCAACATGATGCTAACAGATAAATGAGCTGACTGTTTGTTGTAGTGGGCGTGGTTTAAGCTCTGAAATGATCAGAATGAGTTTGGTGATGGTGTATGGGCTTTAGAAACTAGTGATGGGCGATACCACACTTTTTAGATTTGATACGATACTGATTACTTTTGGAGGAAATTTAGTTGATATCAATACCTATACCCAATACTCATGATCCCACGATTAATATGGCCATTTAACAGTGTTAATGTGCACAGTATAAAATAAATAACTTCTACATCAGGGATCTTTGGAAAAGTCTGTATAATGTCCTTTCCCACCAAGATATAATTTCTTTAATAGAAGGCATTTTAACTAAAATTATCAGTTATCAAAAAAAAAAAAAAAAATCCTTTGCAACAATACCACAGCTGCTTCCATCCTTTTGCAATATATGTATGATAACCCCACCTTTCCAATCCACATTAATCCAGTCTGACGCTTGGCCTTTAATGTTTATTATGTTCAGGTATTCCCTGGAGATACATTTATTGCTTTAAGTGTGATAACAGGTACTCTGACATGAAGAAACTGCAACAACATGGAAATATATTAATGTCAGATAATATTGTACTGTTGAGTGTTTTGCATTATTAAAAGAATTACAAACAAGCCATATTCAGTGGTTACTGTTGACATGAATAGCTCAAAGAACATCATAGGTAGCCAACCGATAATCAACCTATAATAGTAAAAAAGGGAAATGTTTACAAAAATCAAATATGCTTATTCCATATACAAATAGTTATGTATTCAGCTACACATAACCGTATAAGGGCTTTCTAATGATTAACAACACAAGTGGAGACCATCCTTTCTGCCTTAATGACTAAGTTTTGTGATTGGTGTGTTTGATTGTGATTGGAGAGGTGATAGGCACAGTATAGGTTAGAAGACTTTACAAATTTCTTTTTCTTCTGTTGAAGACCCCCTATATACCCCTAGCCACATCAAAAACACTTGTTATGATATGTTACAGTTTCTTATAACAATTATTTGAGTGTGTGCTATCCACCTACAGGCTTACTATTAGTTACCTTTAGTGACAAAGGTATGCACTCCCAGCTAGACAGGCTTAGTGGAGGAAAGAATCAATGCAATGAGCCATTCATGAGCTCTGAGTGTCTTGAGCTCATATTGGCAAATAAGGATACTACATCCTGGACTTTGTGAAGGGATGGCTGCCAAAACCATCTTGGTTTCCTTCTTTCTCTACAATAAAGTTAACTGCAAAACAGACATAAGTTTTGTGATTTTATGTTTAATAAAATTTTGCTGTTGAGCACTTTATAAATACTACAAGTATAGTACAAGTTCACATACTGTTTATGCATGCAATTGATTAAGAATGTGAACACTGTTACTATAAAAATGGCATACTCTAACAAGATATGTTTACATGTTACACTGGGAAATGATAACCTGCGCTTCAATTTCAGTTTTTCTTCTTGTAGCTTGCGAGCAGGAAGTTTTTAGGAAGTTTTGTTTGTTTGTTTTTCTTAATTGACAACCAAACAAAACAGTTTTGTTCCTCCACCAGAAAATCAGTTGTATATTTTATGTTTTTCCTCACCCTGACAGAGGGCAGATCATTTCATTGAGGGAAGTTAGAACAGTTGATATAGGCCTAAAAATGCTTTAATTTAAATGCTTCAATTTTTCAGGATTTCTATAAACCATAAGAGAAACATGTTGCTGCAAACTCAAATGTGACTGTTGCCTTCTATTAAATAGCCTACAGTAGGCTACATATTTTTTTACACTTGATCACAATCCAAGTGTCACTTGCATACCTGCACATAGAACTTAGTGCCTCAATAAATATGCACATGCATTACGAATTAGGCCCAAATGAACTAAAGTGAATGATGAATGTTGTGGCTGTGCTATTAGCTTTTGTTTAGCTCGTTTCATTTTGAAATTGGAAACATATAAAAAGTAGTTGAGAAGGATGCGTTTCTGCTCTGTCTGTCCTCTGCTGAGTTCATTCACAAGTTACAGAAAGCAAATATAGGCGAAGAAATTCTAAGCATTTCATGGAAACTCGAACAGAGAGGAAAGAATGTGTTTAGAATGTGCTCTGCGTGTAGGAACAGCCTGTTAGTGAGACTTCTTCAGATGCCTGGATGTCCCCTCAATCCCATGTGAATCTGCGAGTGAGAGGCGGGCTTTAAGGAAGGCGCGTATCCAATCACAAAACAGGTTGTCTGCGAGAGTGCAGTGTTATTGGCTGCTGTGAAGAGGAGGGAGAGGGGACAACATGACAGAAGCTGCGCGACCCTCAAACAGTGGATGAGGATGAAGAGAACTGTTGGTGCTGCCAACAGTAAAATACGGGACACCGCCCTAATTTGCTGAACATGTCCCCCCCGAAGTTAAATCAGAGGGAGGGATGGAGAGAACAGGAGCAGAGGCAGGGACAAAAAAAAACAAACAAAGTAAATCGCACTCTAAACATAACAGAACAAACTTAAAGACAACTGTAAACAATCTTCAATCTTTTGTGCTTTTCCTGGATCACCACCTTCAGTTGCCACACTTCATTAATTAAAACCAACAAGTCTTTTAACAAATATTTTAACCATCATACTCAACCCAAATTAGAGACAGCCATGTGAAATCAACAGCAAATGTTTTGATAAAGGCTTGGATGTCAGCTTCTCTGGGAGATATTTAGTAGATTGTCAAAGCAGAACAACCCAGCTTGTTGGTGTGTTTTACTGTCTGTCCTGTCCTTCATTGGTTTTTCTCTTTCACAGTAATAGTGAGGATGAAGAGCCGGGGCCTTCACTTGCAGCTGGAAAAGGTCAGGGTCATAACAGGGCAGGACATTCAAGGAGCCATGCACCAAAGGACAGCAGCTGCATGGAGCCACAGAGCAGCAAAGGGTCAGTTCTGCTGCTCCTGTATGCTTTTTACCACCAAGAACTGGGGGTCAGCTCTCTGCCACTTCGGATTATTCTTCCTTCTACCTTTTTAAACTCTTGACACGGCTCTCAACACCTTGTGCAATAACATTAACAAGCAGCTAGCAAAGACACCTGGTCAGGGGAAATGACCATAATAAAGGAACTCCACAGCATGACAACCTGCACTGTTTGAAGCCCTTCTTGAACACTGTAAAAGATGCATGTCATGTTTTTTTTTCCACCCTCGGCAAAACCGTTCTATTGATGAAAGGGATGGTGGCAGCAAAGGCCCACACAGATATGACACAGTACATGAAGGGAAAGCCAGCTAACTGGGGTTTCAAACTCTTTGTCCTAGCTGATAGCAACAATGGTTATACTCTGGACATATTTGTGCACAGGAAATCAAATCTGTCAAGTATAGGGCTGGCCTATGATTCATTTCATTCATTCATTCATTTCTCTGATCAGTAAGGCACATGGCTATATTGTTTATTTAGACAATTTTTACACAAGCCCCAATTTCTTTAGAGATCTTCATGCAGGCCTGTGGAAGGCAACCGGGTCTCTTGTCCCAGGCCCATTTATTTTCAACTGTAAGCCTATTATTTTTTATAAAATATAAGTATACTGTAGACTGTTTCATCCAAATCAAATTTTCAACTTAAAATCAGATCAATAGCTTACGTTACTTTTAGTATTTTTAGCCCATCTATCTGTTTTCCTTTAGTTTCTACACCCCAAAGCAGCATCAGTCAGAACCAGTCTTTGATCTATTGCTATTTTATATTTACGCAGGGCGTACTCTTACAGAGAAAGTTCAAAATGATCAAACTGGTAAGCAGAAAGAGAAAGGACAGACAAGGAAGAGTGATGACACAACCGCTGACCCCTTTGCCTTTGCAACAGACCCCTTTGTATGGTCACTGGAGCGCCTTCTCTTCACTGCATAAGGAACTTATGTTCTTATGGTTGACCTCATGATGCAGCTCTCAAAGGTTATCAGGAGGTAGGACAGGAGTTAGAAGATATTTATTTGGAATCAGCCTCTGCCTCTGTATCAGCCCTAGCTGACCACTATCCAGCATGTACCCTGCCCAAGGCCCGTATTTGCTGAAATAGGCTCAAGCTAACTGTGAACTCTCACAGGAATAAGCAGAAAATTCTAACAACTGAATGAGCTTCAGTTTTCATGAGCTAAAAAATAATAAATTACTGTTGATTAACAAAACAAACATGGTAAAATGCCTTATCGGGATTATGTGGGTGAGAACATTCCTTCTCAATCAAAAAAAACAAAAAAAACAAAACGCTCACATTCATAAAATGATTTGTGATAAATTAAGAGTGTGGTTCCAACAGAAGCGGTGAAAGATGTAGGGTGAAAGTTAAGAAACTACATCAAGGTGCGTGATGCTTAGACTGACCCACATAAATACAGTAAATACATACAGTAGCTTGGTTTCATATTCTAAGCAGCAACTGTATTTACCAGAGGTGTGGACTTGAAAGTCATGACTTGGACTCGAGTCGGACTCGAGTCACTAATGTGATGACTTTAGACTCGACTTAATGAAATGGACTAAGACTTGAGACTCGACTTGGACTTGAACACCAGTGACTTGGGACTTGACTCGGACTTGAGCCCTGTGACTTGAGAAGACTTGATGCTTCTCAAAGAAATAAAAGTATGATTTTTTTTAAGTGTGCGAGAAACAATTAGCCTAATTAAACTCCTCGCGCAGTAATGCGCGCTTTCTCTCCCTGCGCATGTTACTAGTGCGTGTTTTCTGAAGCACATTTCAAAGTATACTGAGCTGTAACAGCACATGACATTTTGACATAACGGCAGAGGAGATTTTAAGCTTTGTGTCAGTCTTTATTTCGTGTTGATAGACTCAGAAATCACAGAGATACGGAGCGGTAAAATTTTACAGCCATTAATTATATCAAATACACGCGCGTCTAATTTTAACGCTCTATCGTCGAGAACTCGCAGGACTTTTCACACAGCTCCTCCGATGTTTTACTCCAAACACAATCATAAAAGAGTTATTTAATCACCAGAACTTAGTTTTAATGTCAGAGGGACGCGGACGGAGCTGCTGCCTCTGTGACCCTCCCTCTCCTCACAGCTGAGAGCAGCTCACCCCAGACACAGACATGAGGCGTTCAGGTGCAGACACTGAGGCGTTCAGGTGCAGATTACACTTAATAAAAACTAAAACAAAATCAACAAATAAAAAAAATCTAAAAGTAATAAATAATCATTTGCAATAGAGGTCTAAAGGCGAATATGTGGAGTCTGAGAGAGACTTAGCCTCCGTGAATCACGTGACGTACACGCGGCTTTATGTGATTACACAGAGGAGATCTTTACCTGTGCAAGGTGAGCTCAGACAGTAAACAGTGAAAAATGAACAGCAGCTGGAGCTTTCTGCAGTGTTGTCTCTGTGTTGGAGCTGGAGCTCATGGCTCTGACCATACCTCATGAACCTGCAGTACCCCTTTTGCCCACAGGTGTCGCTGTTCAGTAAACTGTATAGTGAGCAGTATTCACTTTGTAAATCTTCAAATGTGAGAGAATGACTCTTATTTGAAGCATGTGAACATCTGGCAAGGCCAGAAGAGTACAGTTTATTGGTACAGAGAATATACACTGCTCAAAAAAATAAATTAAAGTGGAAAAACACACTACAGGCTGATCCAACTTTGATGTAATGTCCTTAAAACAAGTCAAAATGAGACTCAGTAGTGTGTGTGGCCTCCACGCCTGTATGACCTCCCTACAACACCTGGGCATGCTCCTGATGAGGAGGCGGATGGTCTCTTGAGGGATCTCCTCCCAGACCTGGACTAAAGCCTCCGCCAACTCCTGGACAGTCTGTGGTGCAACGTGGTGTTGGTGGATGGAGCGAGACATGATGTCCCAGATGTGCTCAATTGGATTCAGGTCTGGGGAACGGGGCGGGCCGGTCCATAGCATCAATGCCTTGGTCTTGCAGGAACTGCTGACACACTCCAGCCACATGAGGTCTAGCATTGTCTTGCATTAAGAGGAACCCAGGGCCAACTGCACCAGCATATGGTCTCACAAGGGTCTGAGGATCTCATCTCAGTACCTAATGGCAGTCAGGCTACCTCTGGGGAGCACATGGAGGGCTGTGCGGCCCCCAAAGAAATGCCACCCCACACCATTACTGACCCACTGCCAAACCGGTCATGCTGGAGGATGTTGCAGGCAGCAGAACGTTCTCCACGGCGTCTCCAGACTCTGTCACGTCTGTCACATGTGCTCAGTGTGAACCTGCTTTCATCTGTGAAGAGCACAGGGCACCAGTGGCCATTTGCCAATCTCGGTGTTTTCTGGCAAATGCCAAACGTCCTGCACCTGTGGACGTCGGGCCTCCATAGCACCCTCATGGAGTCTGTTTCTGACTGTTTGAACAGACACATGCACATTTGTGGCCTGCTGGAGGTCATTTTGCAGGGCTCTGGCAGTGCTCCTCCTGTTCCTCCTTGCACAAAGGAGGAGGTAGTGGTCCTGCTGCTGGGTTGTTGCCCTCCTACGGCCTCCTCCACGTCTCCTAATGTACTGGCCTGTCTCCTGGTAGCGCCTCCATGCTCTGGACACTACGCTGACAGACACAGCAAACCTTCTTGCCACAGCTCACATTGATGTGCCATCCTGGATGAGCTGCACTACCTGAGCCACTTGTGTGGGTTGTAGACTGCGTCTCATGCTACCACTAGAGTGAAAGCACCGCCAGCATTCAAAAGTGACCAAAACATCAAGCCAGAAAGCATAGGAACTGAGAAGTGGTCTGTGGTCACCTCCTGCAGAACCACTCCTTTATTGGGGGAGTCTTGCTAATTGCCTATAATTTCCACCTGTTGTCTGTTCCATTTGCACAACAGCAGTGAAACTGATGTCAATCAGTGTTGCTTCCTAAGTGGACAGTTTGATCTCACAGAAGTGTGATTGACTTGGAGTTACATTGTTGTTTAAGTGTTCCCTTTATTTTTTTGAGCAGTGTACAATGTACTGGTGAGGTATTTAGCTTTACTAAGTATTCACAAACCTGTTTTCTGTGTAGGCCTCTTCTAGTCTTAGGGCGTTACAATAAATTAAATAATTAAATAATAAATCATACAGCAAACAATTTACCATCTGTTTATCATATATTTGTTTTTCTAAGGTGGGACATGAAAGTAAATTCAACAATATAAAACACGACAAACATTTGGAGTCCTAAGGGTTAAAAAGACTTGAAAGGACTCGAAACAGAATGTGTAGGACTTGTGACTCGACTTGGACTTGTGAGGCATTGACTTGGACTTTGACTCGGACTTGAGGCCAAAGACTTGAGACTTACTTGTGACTTGCAAAACAGTGACTTGGTCCCACCTCAGGTATTTACCTATGGGACTGATGGCAACATCTCAGAAAGACGAGTGTCTGACAACCCTCAAACCTCCTACTCACAAGAGAAAAGACAAATTCAATGACCTGGACCCACAGTCGCACTTGGATCACCAAAAAACGTAAACTTATATGAGACTTCACAGACTTTGAACAGCAACGGCAGCAGAAAAGTGGATGCAATAAACTCTAGGAAGCAGATGAAAAAAGATTCCAGGCTATTCATACTTTTTAAATTAATGAGAACAGAAAAAAGCCATGGGTCTACCTCAGACTTTACAAACCTTGCCTTCTAAAGCCCCAGCACCAAAACCAAGAACTAACAACAGAATGGCAATGTTCTCTTCCCATTTGTCTCTAAAACCCTGAACACTGTTTTTGATTTCTTTAGATGATGGGGTTTCTAGGTACTCAGGTTTTAGGACTTCATAGATGGCTTCTACCCCTTCTCGAGCGATTACATTTTAGCAAGTACTCAGCCATCCAGCTAGACAGATCCAAGGAAAGCTGATGAAGTTAGTGCAAAAGAATGACACAGACAAATAATATTGTACAGTAAAAAGCTAGTACAAAAACTGCAAGTTTCAAGTGAGCATGCAAACACAGCCATACAAATGAATGTAAAACCTGGCTTATCTACTTCCAGCATCCAGATACACTGTTGAACATTCACACTGTTGTTGTTCTTTCTGCCAGTGCTTAAGCCTTACTGAGAAAAGACTCATGTCTGACTGTGACTTTAGATCTGCTGGGGAAGTGTTTTTCCATAAAACACCAGAGTACACTGTATTATAAGCAGCTCTGGACTTATTTCTGAACGGGACAACAACCACTTGTTACAAAAAATGTGGGGAAAGTCGGTTTATTTGAATGTGGCAGACTTGAGCAGAATCAACGAGTGTCAAAGTTACAGAAACGGAAGAATGAGAAGTTGCAAAATTGCTCCGTATTAGCTGCCGCCATCTTGGTTCTTTTGAATAGTAGCTATTGTCCACTTTTGTAAGATAAATGGCTATGATACTTTGGTTCCAAATAAAAAAAATTCTCTTTTTTTTTCTTCTTTTTGTTCAGTGAAGTAGTCTACGGCGCTGATGTTCTTTCGTCTTTTAAAAACTTCAAAACCTCAGTTTTATGGAAATGCCACCACATAAACAATAACATAACAAGCACATTTATGTTTAATCCATCTATTGCTTGGTGTTTCAGTTTAGTGAATTCCCTCACAGACCAATACGTCATAACCAATCAGGTTTTGTTGACTGGGCTTTTTTGCTAGCGAACCAAACAAAATGATTCTTTTTCAGTTTTGGTGCAAACTAAATCAAACGGACAACAAATGTGCTTAATTACCTTTTTTATGCACAACTGTAAAAAAACACTTTGTTGCAGAGCCAAGCCATGATAAATGAAGAGGGTTGTGTCAGGAAGGGCATCCCTATTACACTTTGTCAGTATAAATTTGGTACAGTTCATGTGGTGTATAAATGTGTAAAAGAACAGAAACAATCAAATGCATGACTAGTGGCCAGAGGGACAGTAAATGAAGTTGCGAACTTTGTGACTTTGTGTAAAAAGAGGAGGAGACAAAGTGTTGTTCTGAACAGCAGTGGTTTGTTGATTAGAGAAGTAGTAAGGTGCTGTTTCTGGTTTGAAACTGCATTTCAGAATGAGAATCTGTCACGTTCTCACGCTACTTCTTGGTAAGTATATACTCTATAATGTTATATTAAATTATGCATTTGCTGTTTGTTTGTTTGTTGTTTTTTGTTTTTTGTTTTTTTTATTGTCCACCTTGTAATAACATGTGTAGGTGTAGTTTATGTGTGGAACAATTCAAACTCTGACTTGGCTGGTGTATGGAATGATAATGTGGCCCCTCCAGGATTGTGGGGGCATTTTTTGTGATAGCTGCAGGCTAAAATGTATGATTTTGCGGGAGATTTTCTTTAAAGTTGTGATTTTTTTCTTTAATTTACAGTTAAAAAGTACCAGGTATCTGATTTTTAAACATATGTGAGGTGGTAGCAATTAGATCATCTAACTAAAAATACTTCTATACTAATAATTACTTTTTAAAATAACATGGGCTTTGGTATTATAAGGCTGCAATGGCTGCAGTGACGTGTGGTGAGGTTCATGACTGGTGAGGCACTGACTTTAGAGTCAAATTTATAATTTTACCTATTTGCTATTAAGTTGGTTTGAAAAGAGTGAGTTATCTTCTGACCTGATGTTTGAAGCAGATCTTTAAACTCTGGTGTTGGTCTTCCATTATTAATTAGATCCTGTGTCGATTGATAGTCCAGTTTTGAGAATTTTTTAAGGCTAGATATAATATCTTCAATGTTTGGCTTTCATTTGGATCAAAATTTTAGAATGAACGGACAGCAGCTGCGTGCTTGAATGTGGAATTGGAATTTTTTTACTCCCCTGACCGCACATCCTTGGACGGCTGGTATCAATGGGCTTGGTAGGTTAAGCCCTGCTGGTCATTTTCAAAGAAAAACATATTCAGTAGTTTTAGCAAATTACCATATATTTTTTATAATCTTACAAGTGTCTTATTTATGATTTTAATCTTACATTGAATTATCTACATGCTCCCTAATGTTTTTTGTTTCAAAATAAACCAATATTGCACCAGAGACCGGAAGATTCGCACGGCACTTTACATTAGTGTGGTGATTGGCAGGAGTGACAGTTTATGCTTTTATTAAAAGCAGCCTCACATGCAGCAGGCCCACAAATAGCAAACAATAATTTTTAATCTGCACTCGCAATTAGCACAGTCTTAGCTAATATGGCCCATGGTTTACTAATGAGTGTTCCACTTGCGTCTGCAGTGCCACTAAAACAAACAAGTTAAGAACCTAAACTAAACCAATACTGCAATTTACGCAAAAATGAGTATGGAGAAAGATAGGAGTAACTTGTCACGAGTCAAATTTTGAGTTTAAGAGTTTTCCAATGAGAAATGAGGAGCTGAATGCCAGAGGTATTCCTCCTTCTTGTATTTGCCACAATTGTTGAGCAAATCAGAGAGGCTTGCATGTCACATGAGGCGGTGATGTGGTAAGGTCATGTGACATGGGTTACATGGTGTCTCGACTTTCCCCGCCTTTTAACACCTCTCTTTCTTCATCAGTTTTCCCTGTGCCAATCCATTTTATTACACAGGACTAATATTCTGAATGTATTTCTTTTGGTTTCTTTGTGTATCAGGATTAGTTGGGTTGTTACCAACATCTGGTGAAAATGTCCGGTCAGTACCATGTCAGAAATATATTTGTTGAGAAAAGGGGTAACATGCTCAATACCTATTTGTTCTGCTGTGTTCTGTATGTGTGTGACCTGGAAACATGGTGAAAATCTAAGGTTAGGGTCATCATGACTGTAGCTACATTTAAACCTGTGCTTTCATATAAAAGTAACTCTTGGTTCATGTGTTGAACAGTGCTGTGTGATGGAAGACCTGGACTCTCCAGAGCTCACACTCAGAATTATACAGCAGCAGAAGGAGGAAACATCACTGTCGAATGTCTGTTTGGTTTTTATGGAAACTTGAGAATGTTCTGTAAAAATCCATGTAACAAAAGAGAAGACATTCTGGTTGTGACTATACACAACAGCTGGCAGAACGGCAGATACAGCATTCATTATGAGAAAACTAACCCATATGCTAACACAGTGTATGTGAGCATTACAGATGTGCGCAGCTCTGACTCTGGAACATACAGATGTGTTTTGCAATCATGGAGTATATGGAGATGGTTCTATTATGAGTACAAGGAATTTATGATAGAAGTCACTCATGGTAAGTATACAAAAAGATTCATTAATCTTTTTAGGTTTATTCCTGTCACGGGTCATGGGTGAATGAAGCCAACCTCAGCAGCTATGGGCTTTAGGCGGTTTACACCCATTGTTAGTCTGACATATTATTGACACAGAGTATGTGGCCCAGTTTGTTGGTAACACCATTGGAAGCGGATGACTGTGGCTCATTTGTTGTGACTCTTATATTTATGAAAGAACATTGGGCCTCATTCATGACACTTACCCACACCACTGTCCCCATTGACTGTAGTAACGTCATCTGAAAACCCCAGCCCCACTGATAATCAGCCGCACACTACACCAAAGCTAACTGGTAAGTACAAGTATTCAGTAAGCTTGCAGAAAAATCTTACGCTCCAAAAGGCAGTTCCAAATGCAAATGCAATGTTTTGTGGCCTCTGATTGCACTTTTAGCCATTATAATACAGAAAAAAGCCATGCTCACTGTAGTAGTTTCATAATATTGTAGATTGTGGTTATGCTAGTAATTGGATTACATGTTTTGGTAAAGTGGTGACATTCAGTGTGTGTCCTGACAGGTGTGCTGCTGTATGTGGGTCTGTCTCTGGCAGCTGTTGTGATCATGTTAGCAGCTGCTTTATTCATATTTTACTGGAAAAGGAGAGCCAACCACTCGAAAGGTAGGTTAAAAACAAGGTAAAATCTAAAATTATCAGAAAACAAAGCATTATTATGACTTTACTTATTACAGAAGCAGCTGCAGCTACAGAGATCACTCAGATACCACAGGTGAGAGTTTTCATCAAACTGTGGGCTATGTTCACACCAGTGGGGGATGCTGGTCTTTCAAACCTTTGGGCCGGTAAGGGAACACAGGAATTAGTGCTACTACTGCGTGCCTGTGTTGGCCATAACTCAGCCAGAATTGGCCTGATGTTGCTTGCTATGTGGGCTGCTTCTTAAAGTGGAACTCAGTAATGTTTGTACCATAAATAAGGTTTTGGAGTCTGTTATATGGTTAAATGAGTTGTTGTGGTTTGAAACAGGAACAGTGAGCGTCGCCGACCCAGTGTCTTTGCAGTTAACCAATAAACAAGCTAGCAATGGCTTTATTTTTCTCCTTTTGTCATGGCAGAGGTCAAATGGCAAGGATTTTTTTCAATAGCTTTCAGCTTTCAAATCCATATTTAAAATAATGTGTATGTATGGAAAATGTCTTCTTTTGGGGAGCTGATACTTTGACTTTGCAGAGAATGCTTGGATTCGGTGTCTGTCGCCATTTCCTCGCAACGGTGGAGAATAAAATGGGTATTTAGCATAGCTATTAGCAACATGATGCTAACAGATAGATAAATAAACTGACAACAATCTAAGCGCTGAAATGATCAGAATGAGTCTGCTGACGATG
This sequence comes from Bostrychus sinensis, assembly GCA_020698575.1. Classification (NCBI taxonomy): domain Eukaryota; kingdom Metazoa; phylum Chordata; class Actinopteri; order Gobiiformes; family Eleotridae; genus Bostrychus; species Bostrychus sinensis. The sequence goes on from CM036252.1 coordinate 35,925,114, forward strand.
TATGGGCTTTAGAAAGGCCCAGGAGCACTTCCTGGTGTCTACGTAGAGCCGTGAGACCAAGAGTTCACAGCTCTTCAGAAGGGATGGTCTTAGCAAACAGGATTACTCAAACATGCATGAATGAAACAAAATACTAAGCTCATAGCAGCAAATAAGGATACTACATCCTGGACTTTGTGAAGGGAAGGCTGCCACGACCATCTCGGTTTCCTTCTTTCTCCACAACAAAGTTATCTGCAAAACAAACATGCATTTTGTGATTTTTATGCAGCCCATTTTGAAAAATATTGAAGTACTTTATGAATACTCCAATACAGTACAAGTTCACATACTGTTTATGTATGTATTTGATGAATTAAAAATGTGAACACTGTTACTATAAAAATGCCATACTATAATAGAATATGTTTACATGTTACACTGAGAGATTTTTTCCTGTGCCTCAGTTGCTTGATTTTCTTTTCTTTCTTTTTTTTTTTTACTTGCGAGCAGTAAGTTTGGGTTTTGGGGGGTTGAAATACTTTAATTTGGTGGTTGCAGCAGAACTGCTGCATCCAGACCTCCTGGTGATCATCCTTCTGCTTAATATGGGAATCCTAGGACTTGTGCTTGTTGATATGTTCTACTCTGTAATGTACTGAACATAGTGGAAACTGATTTGACAGGTCTTAAATGCCCTTTTATATTTAAAACTGACTTTTTGACCAGCCCAAACCACATCTCCACATAGCAGATTGTGTGTCTGCTTTTATGTTTTTGGGTTGTTGTTGGTTGTCAGGTGTCTCCTTTTCAGTCAAATTCCTCTCCAGAGAGGGAAGAGACCGATGTATTTGCTCAATAGAAAGTAAAACAACACCTGGACAAAAGTAATCATTTGGCAGGCTGATTTTTCATCCATGACCTTGTGATTTTTCTTATTTCTTCTGTCTCAAAGCCCTCAGTCACAGACTCCATTTTCTGTTCCTTAATGAACTTCTCCAAATGTTTCTGACTTCCTACTAAGTTGTTTTCTTTCGTTGAAAGGAAGACAACATGCATAATATATGGTTTATTAGAGCTCCAGTGCCCTTTCCATTTTTGTGCAGTTTTGGAGTGCAGCAAAACAGTATGTCACTACGGGCTATGGGCTACACAAAGGTGTAACTGTGAAGCACTGGGTGTCACATTGTTGTTGTACAGTAGAGTACCCTCTCTTCTTATGCAGGTGGAGACATCCTCTTTATTAAAGCAGAGTAAAACACTATTGATAAGTACCCAACTGAAATCTGTCTCCACTTGATTTATTTTCCTTTTGGTAATGAATGAGAGTTGTCTTTTGGCCAGTGGCTTACTGATGAGATGAAGTGGTTGTTAGTTATCAGCTCTGCAACTGGCAAGGGTGGGGTTGTTTTTTCCCATGCCTGGTAAGACCAGAGCAAATTACAAAATACGTTTTCCTTTTGGTATTTTTCGACCATACTCCACGCTGCAGAGATTTTTTTCAATGCTCAGCCAATATTGAGAGCCCAGATTCAGTCTGCAGGTGGCCCACAATAGGATCGATCTGTAAAGTATTTATATAACCTTCTGAAGGGGGATGACTTCCCCTCTCTATTTTCTTGTGTGAGCTTGAGCTCAAGCAGCTTATTGTGCAGCTTGTCTCGCCTCAGGGTCAAAACATCTTTGGTCAGACTTTTTTATTGGACCTCTGAATAATACTTGCTAATGCCTGCTTTTGTGATTGCTCGTCTTCTGCTGTATGTTACCTTCCCAGTTCTTCAAACCCACTCCTTCCATCAAGGATGTGGGTTTAATTTTCTTGTAACGTGTAGCTTCACAGCTACCGACTGCACAGACTGCTGAGGCATGAAAATAATAGCATTTTTGTTTTCTGCTTTTCACTTTTTTCTGATGTGTTGGTACTTGAAAGACTAAGGACAGCATGGATTTGTTTTAACATTTCTTAAAATATATCTGTCCATGGGGCTCTCAGCTTGGTTTTCCCAAATCTGGGTTTTATTTTGGTCCACTGTTGTTTGGTAATGAATTGTGTGAAATGGCTGAGGGGCCAGAGGTGGCTGGAGTTAATTGCGACATGAGAGGTGTGTGTGATATTACTAGGCTAGTACAATAATTATAAAGTGGCTAGGTCACAAGACCTGGGAGCTAATAAAAAAAATGGTTGATTTTTATATTAAAAATGCATACAAAATCCAACAAAGGATAAAATTGGGTAAAATTTGGTGTGGATGATATTACTAGGCTAGCACTACCAATATAAAGTGGACTGAATTGACCAGGTCACATGACCTGGAAGATAGTGTATGTGTGTGTGTGTGTGTGTGTGTATATATATATATATATATATATATATATATATATATATATATATATATATATATATATATATATATATATATATATATATAGAGAGAGAGAGACTTCACGTCACCAAACAGTAGTCGGAAAGTTCCTGCTCTGAGGTAGGAACTAAGAAGTTTATAGGAGCTATAGCACCAGTCCCCAGTTCCTGTTATGAGTGAACACAAGACAAAATGGGATAGCTCCTGAAAAGGTTAAAGGAACAGCAAAATATTGCTACAGTGCAAAAAGGTCTATAGACGCTCAGCATTGTACAAATTTAGTTGCATTTATCCAATCACCGTCTTGCTCCCTTGCAGTGGAATAAAAACAGTTTGTGCTGTCACATAGAGACCTATGGAAGCTCAACATCAATAGGGTTTACACAGCATCCGTACTGCCATATGAAATAGCGCCGGGAACCGTCTTTACACATTCTAGCGCACTTTTATTGTACTGTATATTCTAATTTTATACCATTCAACAGTACACATTTCACAATTTATTCTATGAAATTTAAGGAGAAGTTCTGCTTCGCATGTTGACATTGAACAATTGCCATTGGTTCACATTAATGAATTTGAGGGTTTTGCAGGCCAACTGTCTCCCCGAGGATGAGAACAGACAAAGCAGACTTGGTACAGTCGAAATGTGCCCAGCTTCTGTGTCTGCCTCCTTCTGTAACACCACAGAGGCCTCTGACATCTACAGTCTGATGTCCAAAAGACGGATCCAGGTAAGAGAAAAATACACAATTGTCACTTTAAACACTTTTCACAGGGCAATGGGGCAATAAAGTAATGTCCTGTACACTATTTAACAGTGTTGTAGTCAAGACCACAGCAAACAAGTGATACCAGCTTTTAACATTTAACATTTTATACCTACAAAGGAGCAATTATTTGTGGAGGCTTTGCTTTCTCACTGCTGAAAAAGCTCAGATTTGGTGCATGTCTCAAAACAGGAGGCCCACTCTCCCCTCCTGGCCACACCCACTTCACTCTGTCAGACCAAGCCATCATTGCAAACACCTTAACAGATAGATCAAACTTTTTACACAAGTACTAATTCAGAAAATAAAATATGTGGCTTTGAAAGTCATCTTTATTGAATGAAAATGGGCTTAAATCAGGACTAACCCAGGTCTAAACCAAGGGATAGAATAGTAATTAAAAATGCAATAATAAATAAGGACAAAACTGGAATTAAACCAGGAAAAAAAAAACTATTTGAAATTAGGACTATATTGGACAAAAACAGGACAAATTAAGAATCGTATGACACAAAAGTCCGGGGGGGGGGGGAGGAGGCTGGGATATGAAGCAATAAAAATGAGCATTTTCAGCTCCTGAGAAGGTAAGCATCTAAGCATAAAGGATTACTCAAACATGCATTAATGAAACCAAATACAACTCTGGGTATGGGTTTGAGGAAGAAACAACAATAACATGGTAAAAAGCTCAGAAACGCTGGGTTAGCAAAGTAGTTTCCCTTTAAGAAAACATTAGTGAATGCACACAATCTTCCTAAGCAGGACTGAAACAAAACTTTGGGTAAGAATGTTTTATAAAAGTTAATATACCAAGCTGAACAGCAAATTCATGTTTATCTTCTCATACTTTGTTGGAAAATAGACACTTTCCTGTTGACCACTAGTTAATAATATAACATAAATAACTGACTGTTTCTCTTTTGTATCCAGACTGAAGACGCCTCCAGTAAAGTCACATACTCTGAACTGGATTTTACCCAAAGCAATGGCGCCCCCCAGAGTCAAAAAGTTCCCAGGGTCCCAACTGAAGATGTGCTGTACTCTACTGTTATTTTCCCACATCAGTAACTTGTGCTTCCATTTTGGAATTTATGCAAAATGCAGTGTAGCTTGCGGCAGTTTCAGAAATATGCTATATAGGTTATTACTTGGTATTTTCTCTGATATACTGTGCTGTATGTATGTAAGCAGGGGAGTTATTTTTCAGTCCACATGCTATTGGCTTAATAAATAATATATCAGTAGAATAAACCTATGTTTTTTTTTTCACTTTTTTGGGTTGAAATTGTCCCACTCTAAGAGCTTCTATAATTAAGCCAATATAGTCAGTGTAACAGTTGTACTGCTGTCCCGGGAAAGCCCACTTTTTGTTATCTTTAAACAAAACACATATACATTTGTATGATATGCGCACATTGTGATTAGTTATAAGTCATAGAGTAGAGTTTTGAAACTATTTAATAATTTTCATTTTAAAAAACTCCAATTTGCCATCAAAAGTATGAAATAAAGAGCTTTTCTGAATAAATTTACCTTTCTTTTATTAAAGATACAGCCCCAAATAAATAAATCAAGAAACCCATACAGCAGGAAGGCCATTGTTAGAAAGGCAATCAACAAATTACACTAACAAGTCAGTGGCAATGTGAGGATTAACGAGAATTTGTGAATGAGGTACTCTTGTGCATTTAGTATGGTTTGTGTGGGACTTCTGCTCTTCCAGAATTTGTTGGTTATTTTTGTATAACTGGACATGTAATTCAGCAAAAAAACTGGTCACATTGCTGTATTTTGTTGCCAGTGAGACACAAATATAAATCCCTTCAGTACTAATTTGAATATATTTGGAGAATACTATAGTTGTGATGAATGGGATGAAGCCGAGAGTGAAAAAAGCAACACAAAAACAATGGCAACTGCAACTGACTGAAGATGAGAAAGACAAAGCCAATACAAAAGAATATTACAAAAGAATATTAGCACAGATTACACAGTGTCTGCTGCCATCACCCCCATCGCTAACTCAGCAAACACTTCAGCTTGGTTCACTTTCTTCTCTGGTGTCTGTGAAGACTCTCACTCGTCCAGGGTAAATGCATCGCAACAAAAGTTAAAAAAAGCAGTCATCTGGATTAGATTTTTCAAGTTGAAGACGTTTCACCTCTTATCCAAGAGGCTTTCTCAATTCTGAAATGAACTGGTAAGAGAGCTGGTTTATATTCTTCTAGGAAGGAGGAGTTTAGACCTGAAACTAAATTCTATTGGTCAATGTGACCATGAATAGCCTAGTGGTTTCGGGTCATTAGGAGTCCTTTGTCCTCAGCTGGAGTGAGGGTCGTTAACCCTCCCCAGCCTGGGCAGCTCCTTCAGATGTAAATGACCTGAGTGAAACTGGTTTGTTTTGTTTGGGTTTCAGGAGACTGTTGTAGACAGAAGGAAGGTTGTATCTGAGACCACCATTTCTGTTTAAAGAAGGTTTATCTTTTTTGACAAAGATTGCTTCTTTCACTCCTCGCTCAAACCATCCTTTTTCTCTGGCTAAGATTCGGACCTCACTGTCCTCAAAGGAGTGGTTTGTGGCCTTCAGATGGAGGTGTACTGCAGATTCTGGTCCACTGGAGTTGGCCCTGCGGTGTTGGTATAACCGCTTGTGCAGCTGAGGACAAAGGACTCCTAATGACCCGAAACCGCTAGGCTATTCATGGTCACATTGACCAATAGAATTTAGTTTCAGGTCTAAACTCCTCCTTCCTAGAAGAATATAAACCAGCTCTCTTACCAGTTCATTTCAGAATTGAGAAAGCCTCTTGGATAAGAGGTGAAACGTCTTCAACTTGAAAAATCTAATCCAGATGACTGCTTTTTTTAACTTTTGTTGCGGGTTCTTCTCTGGTGCTTACCAGTTTAGTCAGCTTTGGAATTTTTTTAGAAAGCTCCTTCTCTTTCTTTTTTGCTCACCACTCTTTAAGTTTTTTTTTTCTGTTATTGTCTTCTTCACACTTCACTCACCATCACCACTAACTCCACTGACTCCTATCAGTCAAAAGTCACACATACACACAAAGTCACTTTCTCTGAATTCTGATTTGCTGTTGTCAGGGCGGCTGTGTGTCTTTACCCTGAGTCCATTTTTTTTTTTTTTTTTTTTTTTTTGCAACATATACATCTGATACATCTATAAAAGCCAAAACAGAAATCCCAACACTGCTAGAATCTGATGCTGCTCTTTTGTTTACATCATGTGACGGTGCCATGGACACTCATTACCTACTGTCCAGTACCATTCCATTTGTCATTGTTTTTTCATATTGTTCCACTGCTGATGCTTTATGACCTGGGTATTTGACTGTATAAAACTGCCCCACTCTGAGCTTTTCTGACCTACACTCTTCTCTTCTTCGCTCCTCTCTTGCAAGAGAATAAAAGCCACAAAGACAACTATTTGACTCATGACCTATTATTTCTTTCTCACACAATTGTACAAATTACAAACATTTCCATGACAACAGAAAACCAGTTGTTTCTGTTTTCTCCTTCATTAATTTTGATGCAGCGCTTCCACAGTAGGGAGGGAAGGGGTATCTTGTTCAATTCAGATACGTTGAAAAATATGACCATGTTGCAACTTTAGTCCCCAATCGAACTGACCTAAGATGTGCACATTGACTCGACCATGGTGAGAATTATGCAACACAGGAAACACAGAGTGATTTTAAAAGCAGGGCATAGATCTGTGTCACTCACTGCAGTGGTCGGCTGCTGAGAGAAGAGGCTCAAGCTGAGTTTCCTGGTTTGCGGTGGTTTGTCTCAACATGAAAGTCTGTCAGACTTTACTACTCTTTCTCAGTGGGTATACTCTAAGATTTACTTTTACCTCATTAGGTTTGAACTATATCTGTTGATAGACAATTGTTATCTAATCATCCCTAGTCTCGCTTAAATTTTCTGACTTGAAAATTAAGTCCTGGTAATACATTTTAGTGTCTTTTATGTTAAATTGTTTAATGTAAAAATTCATAGATGATGTGGCAGAGCTAAATGCAAAAATGTGTCAATGAGTTGATATTAATTCTAATTTTATGTGTTGAACAGTGCTGCGTGATGCAAGACCAGACCTCACCAGAGCTCAGACTCCTGTTTATGAAGTAACAGAAGGAGGAAATATCACAGCCGAATGTCAGTTTAAAGCTTCAGGAAACTTGAAGTTCTTCTGTAAAAATGACTGTGATAAAACAGAAAACATTTTGGTCGAGACTTTTGACAACATATGGCATAACGGCAGATACAGCATGGAATATCATTATGATGGGTTTTTTGATACTTCTTATATCTCTGTGAAGATCACAAATGTGAGCAGCTCTGACTCAGGACAATACAGCTGTGGTTTGCAAACATCTACAGAATGGATAAAACCAACATGTAATACATTTATTATTGATGTTATCACTGGTAAGTTTACACATTTTTATTGATTTCAATTTAAATTAAATGTAAACTCCTTTACATAATCATGTCTGCCATAACCTCAGTTTGTAACAAATTTTAACACCATTAGAGGCTAAAGACTATGAATTGAGTACAGTATATGCACCAATTAAACATAACATTATGACCACTTGCCTATTATTGGTGACAATAATGTTCTGTTATCAGTTCATGTATTTGTTTATATATATGTATAAACATTCAGTTTATCTTTACATTGCTTTTGCTATAACATAATGTGTGAATAGGGACATGAAAAAGCGTATGTCTTACATTGTATTCCCTTTTCAAAAAGGAAAAAGAACAGACTAAATAGATGGAAAGCCACCCCCTCCCTTACAACTTACAGCAAGTTGAGGTGGAAATGAAATAATAATAATATTGTCACAAAGTGAAGTCCTTAAAACCATAAACTAACCTCAGACATTAACTTTTATAGTTATACTAATTTGAGATTCATTTACTGACTTCTTTAACTTTCCAAATCCTTCTTTAATAATTAATAACACAGCTGTGCACTGCAGTTTTGCAGATGCTCAGACCCAGTTGTGTACTGCAATCATAATTTGGCCCTCGTCAAACTCACTCAAATCCTTACATTTGCCTATTTTCCCCGCTTTTCAACCAACAATCAACTCTAAGGACAAAATTTCTGAACAGTAACAGGTGCCATAGTATTATGTTATTCCTTTCATTTCACCGCAATATTTTCTGGAATCTGTATTTGTTGTTAAATTCTGTAATGTACAGAAAATGTTTTTTTTAAAGCTCCTACTCCTGAACCATCTGTGATTCATGATCCATCTGTGACCACCCTGTCCCCACTGAGACTTACCCCTGAAACCTCCAGCTCACCTGGACATCCACAGCAGCAGCACGCAGCGCTGTCTGGTAATTTAGATTTCATTATTATATGGTTGGAGCTTAATTTCCAATAGCAGTAGTGGTTAATCTAGTGCACAGGTGTCAAACTCTGGCCCGCGGGCCAAATGTGGCCCGCAGGATAATTTCTTTTGGCCCGTGAGATCATTTCCATTTTATATTAATAATGGCCCGCCGATATATTGTGCTCGATCTGTTTGAACTACATCTCCCATAATGCACTGCAGAAGCGGCGCCGCTGAGCGCCGGCACTGCCCCTCCCCCGCTGTTTTAGCGAGCGGCATTTAACGAGCCGCAGGAGCAGAGAGAGAGTGAAGGATTCTCCGACAGGAAATTTAACTTTCCACAAAAGAAATGGGCAAAGAGGGGTCAGTGAGAGCAGGAGCTTCTTAAACAGGTGGGACTCTCTGTAAACGCTCTACACTTTGTTGAGCTAATGTAGCAGTAATAAAACCACGCTCCAACCGCACAGCAGTGTAAGAACATCTCCTTTACAAACCGTACGTCTTTAAAAACAGAAAACCAAGTTGTGACAGTAAAACCAAGTTATCAGCAGAGAGTTGTCTAAGTTCATTCACAGCACTGCCCTCCGTCACTCTTTTTCTTTTCTCTCTGTCACTACTTGTGCTCTAATGCACTCATTAACACACAGCGAGCTAAACCTGCCCAGAAACAGGTATCATCCTGCTCACACTGTGTCCTGCAGAGGACAGAGAGGTGGACAGTAGTTTGCTCAATAAATGTTAAATAAACCTATAATACATGTTTGTGTGTAGGAGCTGACTCAGCTTAAAGTTGTGCTGGGCTTACATAAGGGGCATGACATGCACCTAAATATTTATCTGCTGGTAGTACCCACTGTCACAGTAAAACAGAGTGGACCTGATGAAAACATCTGTCTTATATGAGGAGTTAGGTAACTGTGGCAGTAAATAATACTTAATAAATAATTGGCCAGTGTTAGTCAGTAGTCTGTGGCCTATTTGTTGATATTTGTTGAGTTCCAAGTTCTGATTTAAAACAAAACTACAAAGCCCCTTAAAACCACAAATCTACACCTGTAGTTCTGTGGGGAAGTATTATTCTATGTTAAAAAGCCTATTGTAGCCTAACTGAGAACAAAAATACAGTAGGCTGGCTTTATTATTTATACAATTCTCTTATTCGGCCCACGACCAAGACTGGTTTTCTAATTTTGGCCCCAGCTCCGATTGAGTTTGACACCCCTGGTGTAGAGTCTCAGGGTGCTGGATTTGGGGTGGAACCCTCCATGCATGGTCAGAAGCTTCCCTGTTTTCATCTGTGGTCTGAATCTCTTCCTTTGGCCAACTTATTATTCCCGCAGGGTATCTGATGACTGGCAGGGCATAGCTGTTGATTGCCCAGACTTTGTTCTTGCCATTGAGCTGACTCCTTAGGACTTGCCTTACTCGTTGGAGGTATTTGGCTGTGGCTGCTTTTCTTGTGGCCTGGTCCAGGTTGCCATTTGCTTGTTGGATTCCAAGGTACTTGTATGTAGCTGTCCTGAATGTCTGCTATTCTGCCGTCTGGGAGTGGGACCCCTACTGTATGGACTACCTTCCCTCTCTTTGTCACCATCCGCCCACACTTCTCAAGTCCGAATGACATTCCGATGTCATTGCTGTAGATCCTGGTTGTGTGGATCAGTGAGTCAATGTCTCTCTCGCTCTTGGCGTACAGCTTGATATCATCCATGTAGAGGAGGTGACTGATGGTGGCCCCGTTCCTGAGTCGGTACCCATCGCCAGTCTTGGTGATTATCTGGCTGAGGGGGTTCAGACCTATGCAGAACAGCAGGGGGACAGAGCATCTCCTTGGTATATCCCACATTTGATGGACACTTGTGCAATTGGCTTGCAGTTGGCCTCAAGGGTGGTCTTCCACTGCCTCATCGAGTTTGCAATGAAGGCTCTTAGAGTCCTGTTGATGTTATACATCTCCAAGCATTCCATGATCCATGTGTGTGGCATTGAGTCATAGGTTTTCTTGTAATCAATCCAGGCGATTAGTGTGTGTAGCATGTATTGATCCATATGCCCACTGCATATATATTTGTGTGTGTGTGTGGAGAAATATGGCAGACCCCCCCGGAAAAAAAAGAAAGGAAGAAAACAAACCCAGCAAAGTTCACACGTTTTATTGACACTGATAAAGAATATTTTTTGAATATTATATTTTGTTTTCCTTTTTTTATAGTTTTTTCAAAGGATTTTAATATTTTTTTATGTACTTGAGTTTAAGAATATTTTATATTTATTTAAACATAAATTATATGGTAAAATAAGTAAATTTAATAGCTGCATAATAATGCATAGTTTATATATAGTTTTATAAAAATGTAGGAGAATTTGTATGAAGTAAGTATATTACAATAATAAAGAGGGATTTTTATTTGGGGACTATGGTATGACAAAAGCCCAGGCGTTATATGAAATTAAAAAGCTTTGAAACAATAATAATAATAATAATAATAATAATAATAATAATAATAATACATTTTATTTGTAATGCACTTTACATTTCAGTGAAATCGCAAAGTGCTACAGTGAGGGCATAAAAAGATGATGAAAACACTTACAAATTACATTTAAAAACATCCTAACACAAGAAGAAGAAAACAAGGCAAAATCCTAGTAGGCCTTTTTAAACAGGAATGTCTTTAGTCCTTTCTTAAAAGCCTCCACACTCTGAGGCGCCCTCAGGGACTCTGGGAGGGCATTCCACAGGCGTGGGGCTGCAGCCTGGAAAGCTCTGTCTCCCATTGTGGAGAGTTTGGTCCTGGGCTGATGGAGGCAGTGGGTGGAGGATGAGCGAAGGTGTCGTAAGGTGGTGTATGGTGTGAGAAGCTCTGAGAGGTAGGTCGGGGCAGTTCCATGTATGCACTGATAGGTGAAGAGGCAGAGTAACCACTGCTCTACATCATACTTATTGTGTATATAGAATGTACAATATATACTCAGTGTGTGTTCTGACAGGTGTGCTGCTGTATGTGGGTCTGACAGTGGTGGTCATCAGTTTATCTGCTACATTCCTCATACTGTACTGGAAAAAGAGAGCCACTAGAGCAAAAGGTGTGACCAAAAGGTCTGTGTACCTTTCATTCAATTGATTTTTGTCTGAGAAACAAAAAATCAAGAAAAGGAAAAAAAAAAAAAATTAATTTTCCTTTTTTTTTATGTAAAAGAAAAACAACAAATAACAGTTTCATTTTTAATTTTTTGATTTGATGTTTAGAACAAAACATTTGAGGACTGGCTCGGGGATGTAATTCAATATTTAATTTCTCTTTAATCGTTTTACGTGACCTGGAAGGATCCCCTGTGGCCTGCATAGCCTACACTTAACTGTCACAAGAGTGACAGTAGTAGTTAAAGCCCTCTCGGACTTAGTTAAACCAGTGGTTCTCAACTGTTTAGAACTGCGACCCCCAGAGAACATTCACTGATATTCACGACCCTCCACCTGCTGTACCCCTCCCCTGAGCAGCCTATACTCTGTCTGTGGTGCTGAAAGCAAAAGTGCAGCAAAAGACCAAAAGACCATCGACTATCCTCATTGTGTCTGCTCTGAAGTTCATTACGCATAATGAAACTATAAAAGTTAATAAATTAAACAAAACAGCATGAAAAGGGTCATGGAGAGGTAGTCTATTGCTAAAAATTCTTCTCTCTCTCTCCTATATTCACTTGTTGGCTTTTTTTTTTCACTTTGAATCCATTCCTGTAATGTTACAAGTGTTAAATTAAAGCCAGATTGTCATTTATAACAATAAAAAATAATGTAGGTGGATGGTCTTTTGCTACATTTTTGCTTTCAGCATCACAGACAGTGAGGGAGGAGCACAGCAGGTGGAGGGCCACCAATATCAGCAAATGGTCGGGCTCTAAAGAGTTGAGAACCACTGGTCTAACTAAGACCAAGAGGGAGTCAAGCAAAGCTTTTAACCGTTATCACTGTTGTGACAGTTAAGTTTAAGCTACACGGGCCACATGGGGTCAACCTCTGGGTCATGTAAAACGATTAAAGAAAAATTAAATATTGAATTATGTCCTCAAGCCGGTCCTCAAATGTTCATTTTCTGTACTAAGCATCAAATCAAAAAATGAAAACTCAAACTGTTATTTGTTTTTTTCCCCTTATACATTCAAAAACAAAACAGAGAAAAAAAGAAAAATTTAATTTAATTTATTTTTTTGGTTTTTTTTTTGTTTCTCAAACAAAAATCAATTTAACTAAAAGTACACAGACCCCAAACATTAGAAGTTGTTGTGATGCAAACATATATATATATATATAATTTCTCTTCACTTTGTGTGTGTGTCTGTTTTGGAGGTTCAGGTCCTTCAGAGACTACACCGTGTGCTCAGATACTGGAGGTGAGTGTCACATTATCGACAAACAATTTCATTTATTTGAGCATGATCTTAGTGCAATCACCAATTGTGTGGGGGCAACTTCATGCAGGTGCAAGTACCTAAATTTTTTCTTAATTTTGTTCCTGATTTTGTAGTTAGGTCCATTTGACCCTGACTGAAGTTTTGTTATTTTAACCTTTTACCAAAACATATTCAATATTCTGTCATATTCTGTCCAAAGAATGCTGTTTCAGTTCACAGTAGTGATGGGTGGTATCGATACTGCTATTGATATACCAATACTCACGCAGTACTCATCTGATATCAATTACTTGAATAAACTATTGATATTAATTAATACATGCGAAACACCCCCACCCAGCAGCATATTGGACTGGCCAATCCATGTCATATGACAGGAAGTTAGCTGTTTTGTTTGTTAGCAACAACCAAAGATGCCAGTTTGATTAGAGGCTCCGTGGAACTGCAGCACAAAAATCCGATGCAACCCAGAAAGGATTTTTCCCACAGAGCACAATGTAAAAAGAGCTGCCCGGTGTTCATCTGACAGGACACCTACAGCTGAGAAAATGGTTGGATTTTGTAGTGTTTATTATCTATTTTCAATCCATGGACTTTTTCCCTCTTCGAAATCTTTAATTTGGCTAAAAAATAACTTTTTCTGGTTTGTGACATCACCATTCTAGCCCGACAACGTGCCGACTGGTCAGAGCCAATCACACAGTACTAGAAACAACACTACACTTGCTCGAGGGCCATAATGCATCTGCTCTATGGGCTGCACAACACGGAAGTAAAAAACTTTTTTGGTATCATGCTCCAATGAGCACAGCTTATGAAAACAACGGCGGTCGTGATGTCATTCATTATCCAGTTCTATAATACATCTATGGTAACAACTTACTATTGTGCACAAAAACAAATATTTATTTTACACTGTGCACATTAAAGTTGTTAAAAATGGCCAGTATTAGTCATGGCTTTTGTCTTTAAGGGTAATAATATTTTTACAGAAAAATATACCCATAGGAAATGATCAGTATTGGTATCGGTATTGATTACATTTTTCCGAAAAGAAATTATTATCGTATCAAATCTAAAAAAGTGTGGTATTGCCCATCACTAGCTCACAGCAACAGCTTTCAAATGCAAATGTAATGCCTGAAATCAAGTCCAGACCTTTTACTTTTCTCAGTTTATGATGGAATAATGAGGGAAATAGCCCATGCAACCCATGAAAAAGCTTTTGAGGCAGATGTCCAATTACTTCTGAGCCCTTAAAAAAAGAGGTGGCTATATATTAAAGAACTAAACCCTTTAACTGATTTGGTCATGAATAGCCTGAAATGACAGCTGAGAGTCTGCACTTTAAGCCCATATTCATTATATAACTGTATTTCGAATATGTTTTGGTTAAAAGTTAAAATAACTTTACTTGTGTCAGTGTCCAAATAATTATGGACCTAACTGTATTCGGACCAGGGAACATGGGTACAGAGGAACATGCAGTAGATAGGCCCTCAAAAGATTGTTAAGATGCATCTAATGTTATGCATACCAAACTCAATTATAAAGAACGCTTTACAAGACAGGTGTAGGGTACATATATAAAAATATATACACTGAACTAAGACAAAGATTAAGAGTAATAACTCCGCATTGGTACCAGTTAGCCTTGCGCTAACGTGCAGATTAAAACACCTAAACTAATGTCTTAGGAGGGAAGGATTGACCAGGAGGGACTCAGTTTAATAGATAAAGACCACCAAACTCAACTTAATTTAGATTAAGTATAATGTTTATTTACACAATAAGGTGGAATAGTGTACTGAGGCACAGGTAAATATCGAAAGGAATGTAATTATGAACAGAACCGTTACGCAGAACTATTGATTAACTAATGATGAATTGCAGTGGAGTAAGTAATAAATTGACTTATTAAACTATTGGAAATTTATGAATAAGGGAGTAGACTCTGAGACTATAAGTGCCAATTCTGTATCATACATAACCACACTGATCTTACGGCGCTCGGTGCAGGAGGGGAAGGTGGTGACGACAGCCAGCCTCCGGTTTCAGCCAGGGGCTCGGATGTTGTTCTTTGTCCTTTAGAGCCGCGGGGTGTAGCAGGGCTGGTGTTCCCGGCTCCAAACAGCGGTTCGTGGTGTGTCCTCCAAGCTCCACAGCCAGTCGCCAGGTGTCCCGTTATGTTGAACAGGAGCGTGATGCCGCTCAGGGAGAGTTTAGCTGTTGTCAGCGTAAGGCAGCGTCAAAGTCTCAGAGTATGGCAAATGTCCCTTTTAATGCCGAATGAAAATTCAATAAAAATCCTTTCACAGCGATTCGAAACTTTAGACGTATAACTTCTTAAATTAGCCGCTTTGGTCAAGGCAGCGATTGTTAAAACTTGCGGATGTTGCGCGGCGCGAGGCTTTTCAAAATAAACTACAAAATTGATACTTGAACGAAAGTTTGGGCGACTTATTGTGAAAAGATGATATCACCGGCAAGGTGAACTTAACACAACAAAAATGACGAGAAGAAAAGAAAAATTAAACTTAAAAGACGAAGGAGAGACGGAGACGAGACAAAGACAAGACGAAGACGAAACTAAGACTGTACTGAGGAATGTGGGCCGCACCCCAAGATAAGACTGGAGTAAAAGGGGTGTCCCTGGTTCTTCCCTCTGACCTGATAGTGGAGAGGGCTCAAATTACCTCTGCTAGACACAAAGTAAATGTCATAAAAAGAAATGTGTCTTTCTCCACTTCAATTTACATACCTTTAAAACATGTTATATTTAACAGTTTGCACAAAACATAGCTATGACATTTTCCTGTAAAGTAACATGTTAATGCATATTCTCATTCATATTATATTCATATAAAGTCTTTTAAACAGATGAGATGTGTCAGGCCTCTGGTTCTTATCAGAGAAGAGAGGAGGCCTCTTCTGGCATTATTATTGGTCTGCAGTTCGTAAAGGACAGATTTATGTCTTTGTTTTGCATCCTTGGTGGGTAAGAGCAGACTTCTCGTCTCCTAAAGGAATGTCCATCCTTGATAGAACTTCAGCAGTGGTCCATATTTCCTACACAGGGTAAACAAGGAGGGTTACAACAGGAAAGCTATGAATATGCAACTGTCTGCAAGCTATGAGGCAGATGGTTTGCATTGGTGACATTTGTTTTGCAGGCGAACCCTATCTATGAGGAGATCACAGATGAGTTCAGACCTCTTCCTGTGGAAACATGCACAGCTATTGTCTCTGCCTCCTACAGGAAACCCACAGAGACATCTCTAATCTACAGCCTGGCATGTGCACCCAGTGGGCAGTTGGAGGTCACAGATGTACGTATGTATGCACAATTGTCTCTCTAAACTCTCAGCTGAGTTTTAAAAGTGGTTCGAAGGCTTGACTTCCGCAACACAAATATGCAGTATGAGCTCATCCCTAGATATCCATGCTAGCTTTTATTTTATTGAATGAATAACCTTAAAATAATTACTTAAATAATTACCTAAACTGTCACCCTGCCTGACCTAGTCTTTAACCATGTTTGTAGTGAACATTTTATCACTTTTTTTTTTTTTTTTTTTTGGATAAATTAATGAGAGCAGACTGGATGAAGAGGGTTTGTTGAATGGTCTGTGCTTCCTGGAGTGGGTGGGGGTTTGTGGGAGAGGTGGAGTGTTTTTAAGCCTCAGAACAGCCGTGCCAGAAAATAGAGGATTACTAAAACAGGAGTGACTGAAGCAAAACACAACTCCGGGTACGTTAATCTGTAGAAAACACAGAAAAGTTGATTTTGCATAATATCCTTTTTAAGGAAGTTTGTGCTGTCAAACTTTTCTTATGAGTATAATACAGTATAAAGGGGAAACTAGACGGAATAAAATAGATTGTCTGTGGGTTTCTTGAAATTAGCTATATACATTTCATATATATACAAACTTCTGATTGCTCTGGACATAGCACTAGGGGGGTCCAAGTGTGGTCCGGGTGTGAAACAACAAGGCGCTCCTGAAGATTTGTTTGTAAAGGGCATGGCTGTTGAATAATGGCTTTTCGGAAGGTTATGGAAAATCTCTCTACATTTGTTATTAAAATAAAAGCAGAGAAGTAGCTTAACTGCTGTTGGTGGTGAGCGGTAGAATTGGTAACATGATGGGTAACAGATTTTGTTGTAAGACAGCAGGAGAAAATCTTTGTAGTCCAGCTTAAGGGAGTGTAGGACCACAGCATTGGAAGCAACATGTAGACTGGCCAATCGATCCTTCTTCACTGCAACTGAACAGAACGGTGACAACACTGCTTATTAGAAGCTGAGAGTTTTACAACACTTCTGAGTGAGCCAAGCATACCCAAGAGACAACAGAAATATTAAGTAGTGCTGGCCTGAATCTTTGATCCGTCCAGTAGCGTCTCTGATGACCTGTTTGTTGTCTTTGTCCAGACCGAAGACTCCTCCAGTAAAGCCATATACTCTGAACTGGATTTTACAAATAGCAGCAGCGCCCCCCAGAGTCAGACTGAAGCCATGGTCCCTGCAGTCCCTTGAGTCCAAACTGAAGATGATCCTCTGCACTCAACTTTTACCTTGTCACGATAGTAACAGAGTTCAGATTTTCTGTTATAAGCCAGAAACCTCCATTTGTCGTTGTTTGTATTAAATAAATATTGTAAATGAACGGGACGTCATTTGTGTGTTTACTGTTGTGTGTCACAGTAACAGTTGTCATTCATTTAGTGCCTTTTTGATAAATCTGAGCCAGGAAAATGTTTTTCTTTTGCCAAGAGCAGAGGCATGTTTGTGATTTATCTATTGGGGATCAGTTCATTTGCTTTAAACATGCATGCTTTAACTACATTTTAGTGTATAGTTTAGGGTGCCAGATTTATAGTGGGACTGGGACACTTTTTTCACAAATTATGGTGGATTTGAACCCACAAAGTGACCAAAAACCTTTTGAAACCCATGCAATTATCTGTCATGTAATTCAAAGTACATGAGGCTAGGGCTTTAATGGTGAATATAATGGCAATTTATTGATACAGGGAAGCTCCAGGATTTGTGAAATTTAATGCCAGGATCGTCAACAACAGAACAATCTGTATGAATTTTACACTAAGGAATTCTCTATACTACTCTCTGAAACTCAAGGGATTTATTTTATAATAATAATAATAATAATAATAATAATAATAATAAGTCTAACAAGGATGAAAGAACTATGTTTGCCCCTCAAAAGAGTATTTGTCCACTAGAAAAAAATTAAGCAAAGGTAGGTTTATATATATATATATATATATGAAATCTTGCATTAAAAATAATAGAAAAAATAATGTATACAAAGAAAATTAAATACATCTCTCTATTAAAAAAGGAACATCATCAAAATTCTTTTGATGATGGAAAAATAAAAGCAGTGAAAGATTTTTAAAATGTGTTGCCTCAAAAAAGAAACTCACCTCTAAAAATGAAAGCGAGTCCATTAAAATAAAGCCATGTCTCAATTTTTAAAAAGGTGCACATTTTAAAATCTTCCTCTGCTTTTATTTTTCTAGTGGACAAAAACCATTTTGATGATGCTCCTTTTTTAATTTTGATATTCATTTACATTTTTTTGTATATTCTTTTTTAAATTTGAGGGATGAGTTTATTTTTTAAAACAAGATCTTTAAAAAAATCTAACTTTGCTTTTTTTTTTTTTTTTTAGTGGATGAAAAGAATTTTGATGTTGCACCTCAGGGCCACTGTAAAAAAAAAACTGGTGCTGCTGCTGATTAATAAATGAAATATGCATTTATATAACATTTCTTCAATAAATATATTTTGTTATTGCAGTGATTCTACTTTTTTGTAATATTAACATAATGTTTTGACAAATTTTAAGACCGAGATGAACAAAATTGCATTCTTACTCTTAATATTTATTACTTTTAAGACCTTGATTTTGGCACTATCAAATTTAATAACTAGTTAATGCTTTGACTATGGGGCTACCCTCTGATAAAATAACATTTTTAATTATTTTAGTGATAAAAGTCTTTAGACAAATGTGACAAATGTGAACTGGTTTAGGCTTAGCTTAGTCCTGGTATAGACCTGGATTAGACTTGGTTTAGTCCTGGTTTAGTTCTACAGTAAACATAGATAAATCCTGAGGTGCAGTCCTCTGTGACCTCTGTGGTGCGTGGCTGTCTCTGACCACAGATGGATGGACACCACAGGCTACAGAAAGATATTTAACTACATAACATCACAGTGGGAGATAAATATATTTAGCAAGTTTTTTTTGCTTTTTTTCTACCAAAAATGTACCGAACCGAACTATGATTTTAGTGTATTATTACACCCTTATTATAAAGTATACAACTCCCTGTCATATTACAATCTTTAATAATATTCATTCAATTAACTCACAAATGAAATGTTTTTTGGCATTAATGCAATCATAAAAATCCATTTGATTTCACTGTGTATTGGGGTTTCTTCTGCTCTTTGTCTCATTTTTGTGCCGCTATCTTGGCTTTTGGCTGTTTATTTTTTTATTATGACTAATATTCAGATTGTTAGAATAAGAATTTAAACACAACAGAATAAGAAGGCAGAGACAAGCCATAAAAGGGAAGAGACGTTTAAGATTAATTGCTCTCATTGCCTTAGCAATACATTGTGAATTAGTAAGTAGAATTACCTGTGTAATGCCTGTGTACAAAAAAAATAGCCCCATGTTTGTCCACAGCCTTTACCCCTAAATGGATTCACCATTCCTGGCAACAGTGGATACCCATGCACAGTAAGTCACAGCAGCCTGAGCCTATGAGAAGCCCTTTTGAGGCAGATTTGACTGATACCCTCCAGAGCACAATCGAGGTGGAGAGCTACATGTTTTCAGGCATTGGAGGTACAACTTACCTTTGCAGTAAAAATAACAGCCTGCTGCACAACACTTCACAACATCTGCCTTAGTGACAGTGATGTGTGGGATCCTGTTGAGGAGGAGCCAGGGTCTGGAGACGAGGGTATGCACCACCAAGACCACCACTGCAGTGAGGATCTGGGCTGTGCTGTCAGCCCCAAGAACCACGCCTTCTGCTTTTCTAAGTCACCATTATAATTAAATATATTCCTTATTCTTGTTATTTCAGATTTACACAAAAAAGGGCAAATAATAGGAAATGTAAATGTTACTGTAAATAGTTGAGTGTATGTGTGATGCCTTTGGACATCTAAAGCTTAAGACAAAGAAATTCATTCAAGATTAATAAGTTACTTGAATACGTAAAGAAAGTAGTTCGGATTTAATACAAAAATAAATTAAATTCATTTTAAAACTGTTAGAAGTATCACTTTTGGAAACTAGTCAGAGTAAGATGTCTGTACATTGAAGGATCTTTGTATCAGCAGTTGACGATGGTTAGATGCAGAGTGAACTCTCTTTAATGGCTGAATTCCAACATTGTTCTGTCCTTTGTGCAAAACAAGATGGTGTTGTGCCCTAAACACTTGTGCTTTGGGAAACTTTCACCTTTGTGAGTATAAATGTGTTAAGAAGCACTCAAATAGAAGTTATATTTTTTGACAAATCTTAATACGGTGAATAAGTTAACCTACTGGTGTCAAAGCCAAGTTAACCTTCTCATATCGTCTACCACATGTATTTAACATAGCTGTTTGTAAGTGTTCCACATGTACAGTATATCTGGTCATTTTATTTTTCTGTGTATGTCAGTTACAAATATAAGAATCACATAAAGGAGAACCTCCAAAACAAAAACAGCAAACCTTGTGTGGAGCCTTATTTTGTTCGCTGGCTGTCTAGATACACATAATTACAATTGAAAGAAAAAGTATGTGAACTACAATAAACAAATATAGTCTGCTTAAACTAATGCTGCAAAAAAAAATATGTTTTCATGTTTTTATTGAACATTTATGTCACAATGCAGGATTGAAAAAAGTATGTGAACCCCTAGGCAAATGACTTCTTCAAGAGCTATTTGGAGTTAGGTGCAGCCAACCTGGGGTCCTGTCAGTGTGAGAAGATTGGATGAGTGGCTTAAAGTAGCCCTGCCCAATAAAAAACAAACCCCAGTTTTGAGTTTGCCATTCTGAAGAAGCATTGCTTGATATGAACCATGCCTCGCACAAAAGAGCTCTCAGAAGACCGACGAGTAAGAATTGATGACAAACAATTGAAGCGGGTGGGTAGTATGTGTTAGCAAATCTGTACTTCTACTCTACTAAAGTATACAGATTTCTCAGCACGGATCCCCATTTGGTCAAGTGTCACTTTTTTCACCATGGATGAGTTTGCAGGTATGTCACGAATATCAAACTTCATACTGGTTACATCAATAAAAATAGCAAAACATTCTGGTCTGTATTGTCTGTCTAGTGCTTTGAAGGGCTAATCATGGCTCTTATCAAGAAAACTATCCATGCAACGGGCAAGAGGTCAACAGAGAACGCCATCAGCATCACACTGCCCTGGAGCACCTGGAGAAACCCAACACCTGTCATGCTACTGTTTTTGGATTTCAGCTCAGCCTTTAATACAGTCATCCCCAGCAGCTTGGTGTCCAAATTTCACAAACTTGGCCTGAACACTACCATCTGCAACTAGACTCAAGACTTCCAGACTGTCTCGGAACCCTCCCTGAACTTTTGCAGGTCCACAGTGGAGAGCATTATGACATATTACATATTTATGCAAGGTGCCTTAAGAGGGAGCAGAGAGCACTGCAGAGGGTCAGTCAGACAGTGCAGAGGGTCTGATCTACCAACTTTAGGCAATATCTTTGAGACCCGATGTCTGAGCACTACCTCTTCACGACCTCTGGGAGGCGTCTCATGGTTATACAGGCCCATACTGAGCAGAAGTCTGAAAAATAGCTTCTTCCCCCCGAGCTGTCAATCTGTTAAAGGAACTGTAGTCACAAACCCCTCACCAACCATTTCACACACACACATTTGCACTGCAAGGCTGCTCATACATGTTGCATTTTTTTTACTACTGTCATAATGTATATAAATTAATTATTGCTGTGCATATAAATATCTTTTTTATCTAAATAAGTCCGGGAATGCCAACGTAATTTTGTTCAGTCTTGACAGTCAATGACAATAAACTCATCTTATCTTATCTTTCATTCTATAAAAGAGTCTTGGCAACATTTACTCAGCCCTTCAGTATAACCTATTTCAGAAACCTGGTTCAATAAGGAATACATTTTGTATTAATTATTGACTTAGTCAAGGCTCTAATAACTTTGACCCAAGTGATCCATTCTGCACCTCATTTTGATAATATGGCAAATTTTTTCTAAAAAAAAGTTGGATTTATGATGACAAAAAGGTTATAAAAACATTAAAAAAAAAATAAAAAAAAAACTTCATATCTATGGTTAGGTCTGAAGTGGTAGAAGAATATTTTACATTTTATAGCAATTTTTATGAGTGCCCCCAAACAGGTCCCTAAGTTAACAAGTGTAAGTTTATTCAATAATTTGTCCTTGCTCCAAAAAATAAAAAGGCATCAAAACCAAAGTGTTTATTAATTATTGACTTAGTTAATGCTTTAACAATGTCACCCAAAGTGATCCACTCTGCACCTTCTTTTTGGACAATATGGCATTTTTTGTGTTTTTGTAATCTAAAAAAAAATAGTTTTTGATGACAAAAAGGCAATAAAAACATACAAAATATTAATAAATGATAATAAACTTTATATCTATGGTTAGGTCTGAAGTGGGGCAAAAGATTTAATGCAAAATAAATAAATAAATAAATAAATAAATAATAATAATAATGTTTGACACTTTTATGGCAATTTTTATGGGAGGCCCCAAACATGTCCCTAAGTTATCAAATGTATGTACATTTTTAAGGTGCCCTGAAAACTAATATTGTTTTCCTGAAATTAAAATATTAAACAAAGCAGTGTTAATTTTGACAACAAATTTTTATTTAGTTTTAGTCTTAGTCTTTTGACTAAAATGCTATTTAGTTTTAGTCAAGATTTAGTCATGTAATTGTTTTTAGTTTTAGTCTAGTTTTTGTCGACTAAATCTCATAAAATTTTTGTTGACTAAATTTACAATAGATTTAGTCAACCCAAATATGTATTTGTCTTTTATTTAATGTTACGACCCTGGATCTAAGGGTTGCAACTGAGGAAGACACACCAGACAAAAAATAAGGTTTAATAAAATAATCTTTATTTAACCAATTAAACTAAATTAAATATGATCAAACTAAATTGAACTAAATTAAGTTTACTATGAACTAAGGATTAAAGTGCCAAATTATCAGTAGTGTAGTGGTGTTGAAGGGGAGTGGTAAATGAATGTGCAATGTTGTAAAAGGTGCAATACTGAGTAGAAAGTCTAATGAAGCATAACTATACTAAGTAGCAAAAATAGTTAACCATCTCTACCATAACTCAAACCAAACCAAACCAAACACAGAGCGGGCGGTGCCAGAGGCTGTGGTGGTCTTCACATGGTCTGTGGTCTACCTCGTACCTGCTGACTGTTGTATGGGCGTTACCTAAATAGAAACCTGACCTGGACGTCCTGGGGCCCACAGGCGTGCCAGGCCAGATAAACTACCCTGAGTGCCCACTAGGGGGCATCACATTTAACAACAACCTATATGTTATACATTATATTAATGTTGTATAAAGGCACTGGTCTGCTTCAATGACCATACCATAGTTTGCAGTTATATGGTCACTGCATAAAACCTAACAGAATGTTTTATGATGGTTAGCAGCAGACAGCAGGTAAACATTCAGGTGCATTATAATTATAACTGGGGCTGCATCAGTAACTTTACACACACATGAGCCTCACACACAGCCTCTCCAGACATCAACAGCACCTCAGGACAAATACAGCCGCTTTGCTAACTTTTATTAAGATAACTGATGTTCATATCTCTCTGACCTTTGCTGGACACAGTGTGGAGTTAGTTTAAATCTGATTCTGTTTAAGTTTAGCTCAGAGTTTGCTTTTCTAACCCGTGCGTAATGGAGAGGAGGAAAGACGGGGCAGGAAAAGAGCGGGGTCACGAAACAACGCATTTATCTGAACCAAAATTAAACCTCGAGGTTCACTCACCGCGGGATGAAGTGGAGAGAGGGAACAGAGGTTTGAGGAGGTGGAGCAGTGTTTCTGTCCTGCTGTGGTCAGGTGGGCAAACATCATAATAAACCCTCGATAAAGCGTGGCTGGCGCTCAGTGACGAGGCGCTACATATGTCCTGACCCACTTACATTCCCGGTTTGAGAATATGAACAGTCGCAGTCTTTGATTGAAGGGGTATCAATTTATTCATTAGTCTTCGAGCATCATTGCTTTAGGACCTTGTCTCCATTCGTCCTGTCTGCTCATTTGTGTTTCGTTTTTATTTTTTGATGAAAATGTCAGTGCATTTAGTCATTTTTAGTCCTCATTGGTTACTTTTTCTTTAGTTTTCATTTCCTTTCAGCCGCAAAAATATGTCGTTGACGAAAACTATGACGAAACATATTCATCAACAAAATTAACACTGAAACAAAGAAAACTAATGTTGTTTTTTGTTTATTTTTTTATTGAAATGTTCTGTTTTTGGTTTAAAGTCATTCCTCTAGTTTTCATTCTTACCTAAAACCAAAATAGCCTCTTTTTTTGAATTTTAGTTTTTGCGTCTAAATCAGGGGTCACCAATTAAAATTCACCGAGGTCCAATTGGTGAAAATTTTCTCGCGCAAAGGTCCGGAGCATCACAATGTTGATTTGTACCTCAACAATGAATAAATAAAATCATTGTAGTTACATCAGTGTCTACATTATGGCAATAGCATTTTGCTCACATACGCATTAGTTGAAAACAAACTAGGGGATATCAAATAATAAAATTAAAAAGGTTTTTTTTTTTTATGTTAATCAGATACAGTTAAAAAAATCATACAAAATGCTTTTATAATGATCCTTGGCTCAGAACACAGGAGACACAGGAGTTTAGAGCTGACTTCTGTTCCTTTCTACATCTGTCTCTCTCATTTCTCCGCTGTCTGTCTCACAGTCACCGCTCCATATTGTGACAACCTGCCTTGTTGGGGACAACCAGCATGTCATCATTCAATAAAATATACAAAAAAAACATGCTTACCACTCCCACAACGCGTAACCACTGCGGCGTTCCCTGATTCGTCCCCGGCTCGCGCCACATTTCAATCTACTCCTTCCTGGCTTCTATAAAACAGCCGTGCCAATGAGCCCCATGCAGCCACAGCGCAGCACGAGCGCCGCAGAGACGAGACGTGTAGCCTCTTGCGATTGCGTTACCGCCTGAACACATCCAACGCTGTCCTCTCACTCCAACCACTCTGCTCCACATGTCAGGACCCCACTGCGTCATCACACACGTGACTCAGACTCGGACTGACCCAAATTGTGGAGTTTTTTGCTGGGGGGAAAACTCAAGCCAGAAGTGCTGGAGTGCTGGCTCCCGAGGAGGCCGATGGGAATTGGAGTGCATGTCGAAGTGCATAACGAACTTTTGAATGGACTTTTTCAGCCTTTGAAAGGCCTTTATTCTATGGTGTGTGTATTCTTTGTTGTTTTTTATATATATATATTGAAAATCATAAAGAAAACCAAACGAAGTTGCCTTTGATGTGCTCTATTTTGTCATTTGATGGTATAAAAGGGTATACATTTTGAGTGTATGTCCTTGTGTGCGTTTGGACTGACTTTATCTAAATTAACAAACAAAAACTTACTTAATAGAAAATCTTATATGTCAGGACAGAGACCTGACTGGCACCCCACACACAAAAAAACTAATGATAAAATAAAATAAAATAAAAAACAACAACACATTGTTACAGGGCCAAACTGTCACAATATGTTTCCAAATCCTCAGATCTGATTGGTTGATAGCGTCACACGCAAGATTTTCTGTCTGCTTTTACGCAGGAGACGATTCACCCATTAAAACTAAAGTGGAACGTACTGCGCCTCAAAACACAGGTTTCCTCTTAATTCTCTGGTGAATATGAGGCAGCTCTGTCCTCTGTGGGACAGAGGGACAGACACCGAGAGGGGAGGGGTGAGCCTCGACAGAGGGACACCGAGAGGGCAGAGCCGCTCACAGCCTGTGTCGCGTCCTCTCTCGCTGCTCCGTAAAAACAAAACTTAAGTCTGTTGTAAACAGAACAGTCCTGTCCCTCCGCACTCAGTCTGGACCTACTCCTCTCATTTTGTTGGACAGTAACAGAAAACACAGCTGATTTAACCCCGCACTGTTCATGTTAAAGTTTTAAAGCACCAGGATATGATGCTGTTGACGCGCTCTGAGAGAGGCGCCACTGCCTCCCGGAGAGTGAACAGGCTGAACGGGTTCGGGTCCGCGGAGTGGGACAGAGGTTCGGGTCCGGATGGGAGGGCATCTGGGTCCGGATTCGGACCGCGGTCCGCCTATAAACGACCTCTGGTCTAAATAAAAAAATTAATGAACTCACAAATACACGGACCTATCTGTAACCTGTCATTCCAAACTGGCTGTGTCCCAAACAAAATGAAGATCAACAAAGTTATACCAATTTACAAAAAGGATGATAAACATATCATATCATATAGTTTAGTATGGTTTTCTTCATCTTATGCTTGACGAACTGTAGAGATCTGATTATAAAACGTACATTTAAATAATATATGGAGTATTAACACAATAATATTAGATGTTTTATTATCATTGTGTAGAGCCAATAATCTGCAAAAGTGTCCTTTTTAAGCTCATCCAGTTTTGGAGAAACAATCAGAGTGAACTCTTGGCGTGTCAGCATTTTAATAACTCAACTGACTGACAATATGGGGCTTTCACTAAAGTTTAGTGAAAAGGAAGAAGAAGAAAAAAAGATACAAGCAGCATCTTCAAGCTTTTGGCAAGGGGTGATACATTATAACATTCTGAACCCTTTACAAAATGAACATTGGTCTCTGGTAAAACATTGTAGTATGGTTGACGTCAAAAGAAAGATGAAGGGTCAGGTGCAGATTATAACTCCAGCATGAGATGTTATACAGAGAGACAGATAACAATGTGTTGCTATTACAGTGGTAAAAGTAATTTAAAAAAGTGTACCACCAACACTTCTGGGTAAAGCAAGGACACTGTGATATAAAGTACAAATGTTATCTTAACTGTTTCAGATAAGTGGTAAATCCATCTACTGTAAATGTCTCTATCATGACATAACTGCTGGACTGTGGTTCACTGTAATCAGAATTATGTTATGGCAACTCAGGATATGAAAACCCTGTGTGCTAAGATGCTTTTGATTTTGTTGCCAAATATAGTGAAACATTTTTGTTGGAGCCCTTTTTATAGCTTGTCAAATGTAACATATTTTGGTCCTTTGAATTGCATTCCATCCTGAAATATAGGATAGCATTTTGTTGAAGCCTCGACTAAGACTTTAGTAGTTTGGATTTATGTTGATGTTGTATGTATGTTGGCATTTGCTTGTTTTTGTTGTGACTGTGTGTTTTATTGCACTGTGTGAAGCGCTTTGGGCACTATTTAGCTGTTGGTAAGGCGCTATACAAATAAATCTTGATTGATTGATTGGCTAATGCCATATCGAAAGCTACACCAGCCCCATCCCAGACAGTCTAATGCTCAAGACCTGTTCCTGTTGGACCTGGCCTTACTGAGAGGTTCTGGATTTAGATAATCAATACATGAATGGCTTTACACCAGCATTTACAGGATTGAAGCAGAAAGTTCTTTATCACAGTGTTTGCTTGCTATGGAATGTCAATGTTAAGTCACCCAGACATTCTACTGTGTTAGCCGCCGCTGCTTATCCTCGGCTTCAGCAGCAGCTCAAGTCCTCTGTCTCCCAAAAGAGGGTCCCAAAGACTACACTAGACATTTACAATAACAGCAATAATACTGAAGCTGTGTTTATTGAAGAACTCCTAAACTCATTACAGAAAAAAATTATCTGTTCTAAAAAGCAGCAAAAGCAGAGTCCAAAAACCTTCATCTTCTCTCCTAAAAATCTCCCAAACCTCCAGAATCTTCCAACATGTCTCCAACCTCTCAAGTCTTCTAAAAGCCCCAAAAAACCCTTGGAACAACCCGTTATAACTCCTGTTTTAACATGACATGCCTTTATATACTTTTCTAAGCATAAGCATTACATTATTCATTATTAAAGATAACATTTAGCTGGTTGTGGATATTCTTCATTGGTCCAAAGTTTGTGCAGTTGCCATGGCTGTATGTGGTTGGCCTGTTGACAGTTTCATCATGAGCTGGTGACATGTTGGACACGTTCAGCGGTGCACAGTAGTTTTCATAAACTGTACTGGCTGACCTTGGCACACTTTTTTCTGGGTCAGGCAAATTTACATTTCCATGCTGGCTCTCAACAGTTATTGTTAGCCATATTTTGCAAGTTTCCTTTTTTTTTTTTTTTTCAGATTTTAAATGGGAGTTGTCAAGACCTAATTGTGTAGGCCTGATGAGTATTTCAGGCCATATCTCTCAATTGCAGCTTTGTGCACTCTTCTTTTTTACATAAAAAAAATTGAGGCGAGTGGTAAAAACTGCAGACTGTTATCTTTACAAAGAGCACATTTATGTATACTCCAAAGGCTTCTAGAACAGTTTTAATTTTAATTTAAATATGCAAATGCAGCCTCAGGGGAATCTACAAGTGGCTAGCAACAAAGTTTAGAGCGCGCACAAAGAAATACTGCCTTCTTTTATTTTTGAACAGGCATGTGTTACATGTAAGGGGTCTTTATCGGTTACTATGGTTACAGAGTTCACTGATCTGCAGTGGTGGAAGAAGTACTCAATTCCTTTAAGTAAAAGTACAGATAAATGAGCCAAAATTTACTAAAGTAAAAGTATCACTTTAAAATTTCTACTTAAGTAAAAGTATAAAAGTACTCACTTTCCAATGTACTTACAGGTAAAAAAGGTAAAAAAGTAATAATAATAATAATGGATTGGATTTATATTGCACTTTTACCCCCAAATTCCACTGCAAGCGTAAGCGCCGCGTAATTCAGCTTGTACAACAGTCAAAGAGCCATGGATGAGGAGTTAAACTGTTGTTTTCTGTCCTTCTTCTGACGAATGAAGATTGTTTTGGTCACGTTCCCGTTTTTATTGGAGGGCTTTATCGTGCGATCTCGCAATTCCTGCACATGTTCCCCCCAGCTGCTCAGAGCTCCGCGGCGCTGCACTGCCGTTACAAAACGCTTCCAGTGGGTGCGGGTCAGCGCCGTCGGCTGCTGGCGCTTCACAGCGCGGCGCTTCCGCTTGCAGTGGAATTTCGGGGTTACAAGCTTGTCAAGGTTCTCAAAGCGCCTTACAGTTTGGTCCATTATTCCTTCACACTCAGTGGTGGTGAGCTACTTCTGTAGCCACAGTTGCCCTGGGGCAGACTGACAGAAGCGTGGCTGCCATTCTGCGCCAACGGCCCCTCTGACCACACTGACACATTCATACATACAGGCAAGGTGGGTGAGGTGTCTTGCCCAAGGACACAACGGCAGGATGCCAGTGGCAAGGCTTGAACCGCCAACCTTTGGGTTAGTGGGCAAGCGGCTCTACCAAGTGAGCTACTGCCCCAAAAAGTAGTTTTGCTCAGACTTAACAACTCAGGAATGTGTTAAATGTGAGGAATTTTGCTGATTCCAGATGAAATGAACAAACTGGTGCAGTAGAAGAAAATGAATCTGTCGCTGAGCTCTTCTGTCTTTATTATTCTGATGTTTCTAAAGGAGAACTACATTACTGCATCTGTTATATTGAAGTACTGTGTGGCTACAATAAATACACAGCAAAAACACGTGATTTTACACGAACAACTCAAAATACTTTAATTCAAATAACTCAGAAATATATTGGAGTAAAAGTATCCCTTGTAAAATTTGCTCAAGTAAAGTACAGATACATGGAAATTACAGTTAAGTAAAGTAACTAAGTACTTTTACTTTGTTACATTCCACCACTGCTGATCTGAGACAGCAGTTAATTCAAATGAAGTCAAGTTTATTTAATAGATAGATAAGTTTATTTGTCACATGCACAAAAAAGTACAGTGAAATTGCGATTGGAGCAAGACTCCAGGCCGCAGCTACTATGAGCGCCACCACATGCTTTTCAGAAAGTTAAATACAGTTGCATACAAAAACAAAACATAACATAACAAGACGGAGCGGACGGACGACAAGAGCAGGAGCAGTGAGAAGACATGTCTGCACTGTACAGAAGCAGGAAGTGTAGCTTCCTGTGTGTGTAGCACAATTCATTCACAAGGTAATTCAAAGTGCTTTACAGAAAAAAAACAGGTTAAAGTACATAAACAAGAATTTTATGAATGGTTATTATGAACAGTTGACTCTGGTTAGAGAATCAGGAAACTGGAGATTTATCTTGAGAACATTTTATTTATGACTAAAGTTGACATTGATGTCTTTACATAAGATAAGATAAACCTTTATTGGTCCCACAGTGGGGAACTTCCAAGGCTAGCTCTGCATCATCAAGCATCCTCTGGTTTTCACTAGGGATGAACAAGAAATTGTGGAGAATGCAGGCAGTTTAAGGAGTATTTAAAAACTAAATTTGATTTTTATTTTATTGTTGTTTTTTCCAACAGTCATAGGATCATGGAACTTTTAATTGTGGAGTTCATATTTTGTAATAAAAAAAAACTGAAGAGACTGCTGGTTTTTTACCTGCTTTTACTTATACTGCGTCATTGCAACTGTTTACTACAATTGTAGAAATAAATGGGAATAGACAATTTAAATGCCTCAATTGTGAAAGTGAAATCCAGTAATAATTTTAGGCGTGAGAAACTCTTTTCAAGAGTGGGGCCTGTGTAGCTTAAGAACACTTGACAGTAGGTCTCCATCGGGTTCTCTCAAGGTGGCACAGTGCTGGCCTTGAATTGCTGCCTGTAAGTTTGTGGGGAGATGTTGAATTTAGCCAGGGGTGCAGCACGAAAGTAACCCCAGGTATGGGCAGTCTGCTTAAAGAGCAACAGGTAGTTCTCTATGTCTTCACCCATCTGGAACTGGGGAATCTTTGGGGTCATTGTAGTGGTAGTTGTTGTGGTACTGAAGTTGACAGGTCCAGTGTGAGGTTGACTGCTGTCCAGCAAAAAAGCTCGTTGTCAGGTCAACTAGCTTTGTCGATAGCGCTGCAGAGGGCTTGTCCTTCTCCTCAGCCTTGGATGCCCACAGTTCTCCACCTCTTCTAGAGCTGCAGCGGTGGCAGCTGTGCTTTCCTGCTTCAGTGCTGAGAGCGAAGGCCAGTATGTTTAGGAGGAAAGTTATCCGCATTTTTTCGATTGGCCATCCCACTTCTGATACTACTGGTCACGAGTTCATTTCAAAATTATGAAGAAAAAAAAACAATGGCTCAATCTCAAAAGCTTGATTACACTTGAACTGCATGTACAGTGCAGGAAAAACATCAAAGTCAGGACAGACAGTCAGTTATCTATAATGGGGCTTTTGTGCCGGGGGACACACTGGGCCCTAATGGATCCCAGGATACTTCCTGCTGCTGCCCTTCAACATAAAAAAAAGACACAGTACAGTGGGGATTGTCACAGCCCCATCTGTGCACAATCAGCAGCAGTCTTTCCTCCACAAAACATTTTTAACTCTTGTAGTCATCAAAACAGCAACCGCTAAACAATTTTATTTGCATTTTGCCCACCTTGAGTTTTGAGTATTCTGGAAAGAACACCTTGTTTTTCACATTCATTGAGTCACCGGGGCAAAATCTGCTGCTCCACTTTTAAAAATGTCTCATTCATTCATTCAACCTAGCCCTTTGTCTCAGTAAATAATAATACATCCAGTCGACAAGGAAAAGAAAGAGTAGAAAGAACAAAAATGCTGTTATCTATCTCTCAGCAGTATATCTGTATATCAGATTCTCATTTACTGTATTGTGAATCTGCATTCAGAGAAAAAGCACTGGCACGCACGTGTGTGTTTGGAACAGTAAGTAGTTCAAATGAGCTGGGTGGTACAGCATGGCAGTGGTTATAATATTAGTAATAGCAACTGAAGTAGTATTAGTAATCGTGGTAATTAATCACATCAGTAGTGTTGTTAATTTGGAAAAAGTCAGAAGTAGTGGTAGAAGCAGTTGTAGTAGCATTAGTTGTAAGGGTGAAGTTAGGAGCTGTAGTAATTGCTGAAGCAGTGGACGAGGTGCTGTAAAACTAACCCTATAAAGCTGTAAAAACAGCACGCTGTAAAGCCCACAGCTTCCCGTAAAACAATGTTCCCCAAATGTCCATTTTTGGAAAGTGAAAGTATTTGTGCCCAATAAAAGGAGCAGCGTGGCTCTCTGCAGCAGATTTCAGAGCAGAACTCCACTGTGGCTGCAGTGCTTCTAGACATGCATCAAAGAATCATGAAGGTAACTGTCTTCAAACTGAGCATAGATCTGTATGCAAGTGCAAATTTGTACTGTGCCTCGTTGCATACTTTGAATCATATAACAATGCCCTACATCAAGTGTGATTATTGAGAACGGAGTAAATGGTTTTGTGGGCCTAAAAAAAAAAAACTCACTGTAGTAAATTGTATTTTATAGTTGAGGCAATATTTTACTTCACAATACTTTTATTCAACTGTGCTAATTTTGTCATTAGAAAGAAGACTTCTGAATTAACAGAGCTGTTGTGGTCTTGACTGTGCAACAACAATGGAGGTGAGTAACAAATTACAATAAGATTAAAAAAAAAAAAAACAACTTATCAGTTACTGGCAGACTCTTTATTCTTTCTTTTTTTACATAATCAAGGACGGTTGGGTTGATGTCTACTGTGCAAGAAAGCTGCGTGCAAGTGCAGTCACCAAAAGTGGAAAAGGTTAGTAAAAACAGTTAATGTCCATTTGATTACACACATATTTAAGGGTAGCAGTAGCTCAGTTGGTAGAGACGGCCAGTCACCAAAAGGTTGGCGGTTTGAGCCCCTGGCACTATGGCTGGCATTGCATAATGTTGTTGTGCCCTTGGGCACTTCACCCGCGTAGCATTTATGAATGAGTGTGTGAGAGTGTGTTTGGTGGTTGGCGGAGAGGCCAGTTGATACAGAATGGCAGCTACATTTCCATCAGTCTGCTCCTGGGCAGCTGTAGCTATAGAAGTAGCTCATCACCACCGAGTTTGGAGTGTGACTGAATACTGCAATTGTAAACCAACTTAGAGTGTCCAACAAGGGGCTATATAAGACTGATGCATTATTATATTTCTAACACACTGTATATAACCTTTGGTCACTGGTGTTGGGGATAACTTTTTTTCATTCATTTTGTGAGCCAGGTAATCTAGTACCTAGTTACTTTTTCAAATCAGTAATGTGTTAATATTGGAGAAACCTGCTTCACTAGCACTTTCAAGCAGAGGAAATCAGATTGTTTGATTCTCTGGATTGAAAATCAAGCAGACAACAACAGCAGCAGAAGTGAAGCAGTCAGAGATTTACTGTGGACTTTATAAGAGACATGCAGCCAAAAGTCACTAAACAACAGTGACTCCTAGATATGTTTGGCAGATGATGGCAGGAGAGGAGGTTCTATAATGTGGTGACAGTGTTGCCAGACATACAATAATTATTGTATTTGTACGATAATTTAGACCTCTGTACAATGTATGATCAATAATCCCCAAAACCCACAAATGTAGGATGTAGGAATCCATGCCTCAGTAATTTATAATGGGCCTAATATAAGTCAAGTCTCATAAAAATATCAGTGAGGAAAGACTCAGTAAAGACTCCGATCTCCATGGAAACGCTTTGGGGGAGGGGCCGCTGAAACTTCAGATAAACTTTAGCTGTTGTTAGCCATTTAGCTTTGCTTTAGCTTGCTGCTAACAACAAGCTACTTTCTAAACAATGGTAAACGGAGCGAACAGGTATGTGCTGCCTAAATAATACCTGCAGAGGTGTCTTTCTTGCCGTTCGCCCTGGGCTTGTTGTTGTTTTTCCCTGTGTGCGCTCCTACGTCTGTGCAAGAAGGACATCACGATTAATTTTTCCATACTGATTCAAAATTTCTGTCTTATGCATCAAATTTTTGCTGATTTATAAAGAATTGTTACATTCCTATACCCTTTTGTATGATAATTTGTCCTAAAATATGATAATTTAGGTCTAATAATTTGGTTTTGTGTATCTGGCAACATTGTGTAGTGAGTACAATGGCTTCATTTTTGTTTAGGTGTCCAGCCATGGCTGTGGGTGTATAAGTTTAAGCTGCTCTGTGTTCCCTGTCCAGCTACCTGTGCGTTTATGCTGTGACTTGGCCCTCAATCTGTGGTCATATTCTGGAGACCATAGCTAGTTTTACACCATCATGATGATTCTGGTTGTTTTGGGGTCAGGCCAATGCTCTGACTGTTGCGCCTCACTCAGTTCTGCTCTGTCCAGCGTCACGCCCCTGGACCTCGGCTTAGACACAGAGAAAGTGTGCTGGTCTGAGACTGTACCCATGGCACTGCTGTGATGGCTTTAAATGGCTTTGTGAAAGTTACAGCTGACAATGCTTCACTTTGACAATGATCTGAAGAGACTCATGACATTACAGCCAAATTAACACCGGTGTTGTGGACTTCATGTACGCTGGTGGACGTTGAAAATAACAATCAAACAAAAAAAAAAGTGCATGTGAGTGTTTGTGTGTACTTTTGTTTAAAGTGGGTGGGTGGTAACGTATGAGTACTCTAATACGTTACTTTTTTAAGAGCAATGACGAGGTTACTTTTAAAAGTAACGCTACCCAACAGTTAATTATTAATCTTATGAGAGTGAGAAATTACTGTTTTCTAAATAGATGTAAGATGAAAATGTTTTGTATCAGTACTTACTTGGGAAAAGGCAACAAGGATATACACTCACCGGCCACTTTATTAGGTACACCTTGCTAGTACCGGGTTGGACCCCCTTTTGCCTTCAGAACTGCCTTAATCCTTCGTGGCATAGATTCAACAAGGAACTGGAAACATTCCTCAGAGAGTTTTGTCCATATTGACATGAGAGCATCATGCAGTTGCTGCAGATTTGTCGGCTGCACATCCATGATGCTAATCTCCCGTTCCACCACATTCCAAAGGTGCTCTATTGGATTGAGATCTGGTGACTGTGGAGGCCATCTGAGTACAGTGAACTCATTGTCATGTTCAAGAAACCAGTCTGAGATGTTTCGAGCTTTATGACATGGCGCGTTATCCTGCTGGAAGTAGCCATCAGAAGATGGGTACACTGTGGTCATAAAGGGATGGACATGGTCAGCAACAATACTCAGGTCGGCTGTGGCGTTGCAACGATGCTCAATTGGTACTAAGGGGCCCAAAGTATGCCATGAAAATATCCCCCACACCATTCCACCACCACCACCAGCCTGAACCGTTGATACAAGGCAGGATGGTTCCATGCTTTCATGTTGTTGATGCCAAATTCTGACCCTACCATCCGAATGTCGCAGCAGAAATCGAGACTCATCAGACCAGGCAACTTTTTCCCAATCTTCTATCGTCCAATTTTGGTGAGCCTGTGCAAATTGTAGCCTCAGTTTCCTGTTCTTAGCTGACAGGAGTGGCACCCGGTGTGGTCTTCTGCTGCTGTAGCATCTTCCTCAAGGTTGGACGTGTTGTGCGTTCATATCCCGGACGAGCCCCCAATTATGTTACGGTCCCTGTTAGCAATGGTCTAGGGGTAAAAGGGACGCATAACATAAAAGATGGACAACAACCTGCGTGACAACGCTCCAGTCATCCTGCGTGGAAGCGTACGGTGGAGTCCATTTACGCAGCAAGACATCATTTTTTAGAAAATAGCCTGAAGCCATGTCAACCAACTCACCCTCTGAAACCACAACATCATATAAAGAGGCGAGTGACTGATCACGCTTCTGCTCGGCAATCAAGTGGTCTCTAGACATGTGCGCGCCACCAAAGCTCTCCAGCGGCTCCTGTGGCTCTTGCACGGCCTGGAGCGAATGGTGGTGAGATCAGAGGCCGGAGGCGGAAGGCAGGCAACAGGGCTAGAGTCACGAGAAAATTCACTCTCCAAGTCGGTGTCCGCCATAAAGCTATCATGTAAATCAACACACTCTGAAACATGTGAATCACTAGCTTGTTTAGACATGGCGCGTGTCACAGCGCAGACAGGGAACACCGAAGGGAACTTCCTCTCCAACTCATCAGGGCCTTCAGAGACTAGGGGCACAGTAGTAACCTCAGGTTTTACCAGTATCCTACCCCCTGCCAAGTCATTACCCAAGAGGAAGTCTATACCCTTTATAGGAAAAGCGGCGCATGCAGCCACCGCAACCGGACCAGAAACCAGGTCCGACTCGAGCCGAACAGAGTGCATGGGCAAATTCATAAACTTCATTCCGAAGCCCTGCACCAGCTCACAACAATTTAAGGAGGATTCACTTGACAAAGGCAACACACTTTGTAGAATTATCGACCGAGACGCAGCAGTATCACGTAGAATAGTTACAGGGACTTTCACACAGCTATCAGGCAGAGAGACAGCACCTTTCATAATAAAAGGGGAGTAAATGTCCAAGTCCACACACTCAGATTCAAGCAGGCGCGGTGCAAAAGGGGTTTCCACCAATGCCACAACTTTAGGTTTCTTTTTGTTCAAGAGAAAACAGTCTCTAATCAGGTGACCGCGCTTTTTACAATAGGCGCACACAGGCCACGCCAGAACTGCATTGTCTTTAGGACTTCCCCGCTCGATAGGACCACCGTGCATAGCCTGACCACGCTGCGATAGAGGAAAGGAAGGCTTTTCAAAGCTCTCTCTGTGGGTCAACACATATTCATCGGCCAGCACGGCAGCCGCAGCAATATTAGTAACCTTTTGTTCATTCACATATGTTGCAATTTTGTCTGGAATACAATTTTTAAATTCCTCCATTAAAATCAGATCGCGAAGCTGCTCCAGATTTGTTACCTCCTGTGCAGAACACCAGCGATCAAAAAGTGCTATTTTCTTGCGCCCAAATTCCACATAACTTTGTCCTTCAGCTTTTTTATACCGCCGAAATTTCTGCCTATAAGCCTCAGGAACCAATTCATAAGACCTCAGAACCGCGGACTTCACCTTATCATAGTCTAAACTTGCCTCAGGTGAGAGAGAAGCATACGCCTCCTGGGCTTTACCCGTAAACACACATTGTAAAAGAAGAGGCCAAATTTCAAAAGGCCACTTTAAGGTCTTAGCCACACGCTCAAACAGCACAAAATACTTGTCCACATCTCTCTCCGAAAAGGGGGGAATTAACCGAATGCATTTATTAACATCAAACCCTGCCTCATGACCACCAGAGCCGCTGCTCACATGCCTGGCCCCAAAACGAGCCGATTCACGCTTTGCGCTCTCCTCAATTTCAAACCTACGAAGCTCAAACTCATGCAGGAGCTCCTTCTCTTTAAGGTCTAAGCGCCGCATTTCCACCTGAAGCTCCAACCTGCGCAACTCAGGATCTGGAGACGCAGCAGCACGGGGGGAAACAGAGCTAAGAGGAGGGAGAACATTCTGCTCAGCCAGAGCAGTATGAAGCTGGCACTTAACGATTTGTTTTTTATCCAGTTTTGAAATGGGTACCTTAAAATGAGCAGCTATAGTGAATAAATTATTTTTTGTGCATTTATCAAATTTTTCAAGGCTTGGGTGAGCCACAAAATCCTCCGAGTTAAAGTCCATACTAAAACCGAAAAACACGCAGTCAAAAACGTATGAGAAAAAGCGTTAACCAAGAAAAAAAGAACCGCGACAAGTCTCAGCCAGCCAACAGCAAAAATTACAAAAGCCACATTACAAAAACGCAGCAATAAGCAGAAAATACACTGTGAAGTGAAGTAGCTAGTCTGATAGTACACTACAGACCAGAGCAAACCAGTACGCCCCTCTATCTATGCCTACCTACTGAGAGCTCACCTGTCTAACTCATCCCTAGTCTTCACGCAGGTTTTGCGGCGGGTTGTTAGGCACCATAAACCAGTGGGTTTGGGGGCAATCTTCAAGAGACGACCCCACAAGCTCCCACGGATGTGCACCCGAGAACACTGAGCAAACAGTGAACACGTAACCGCGTCCCCGCGACACTAGGAAAAAAACAAACAGGTGAAACCCAAAGGGGCAACGCCTCTTCAACCTACCAAGGGGGTACAAGCAGCCCAACACGCATGTGAGACACTTCACTCACCTGTATTTTCAACCAGAAAAACGCCACTGGAAAAGAAAAATAATTCAAAAGGGCACAAAGTAACCGCGTCCAATAGCGCGCGCTCGCGTTCAGTGCGCCCTCTGCTCGGGATTCCCAAATGACGCAGCACCGGGGAACACCAAGGCAAAAACGTCACCGCCGTTCTGCTCATTCAAAAAAAAAAAAAAGGTAGGTCAAACGCTTGGCACGAACCGAGAACAAAGGAAGTAAAGAAAAATACACAAAAAAAATCCCAAACAGCGCAATAAGAAAGCGTTTTAGCCATATGAACAAACAGGCAACGAGCAAAACGATGGGCCAAAATAACGCGAGTTGCGCCGCACGTAATCGGAGATATGGTCGGCACGGATTAAAACGAATGCATGATACACGCAAAATAAGCTCAGTACTACCAAACTTAATGACCCATAAGAGCTTTAACGATCCCGGACGAGCCCCCAATTATGTTAAGGTCCCTGTTAGCAATGGTCTAGGGGTAAAAGGGACGCATAACATAAAAGATGGACAACGGTTACAGTGCTCAACAGAAAGGTTTATTTTAACAGAAATTACAACGTAATCAAACACAGAGATGGGGAGCCCAGCAACAAAAGAGGGGATAAGTAAATTAAACTAAAGGGAGCTGGGTCTCCCCACTCCCAAACTAAAGTAAAGGAAAATGGGGACGTGACGGAGTGGCGTGGAGACGAGCTGTGGCTGGCGAGGTAGTGGACCAGGAGGACGAGCGAGAGCGAGAGAGAGAAAGAGCCAAGATCCACCTCCGCCTACTTTATAGCCTCGCTCCTCTGCATTGGCCAATCCGGGCTAAGAGGAGGCAAAAAGACAGACATTAATAACGTTCAGGCGACACAAGCAAGCAGGGCCAGGGGCGTACGCGAGGCGCGCAGTAACAGATGCTCTTCTGCATACCTCGGTTGTAACAAGTGGTTATTTGAGTTACTGTTGCCTTTCTATCAGCTCGAACCAGTCTGGCCATTCTCCTCTGACCTCTGGCATCAACAAGGCATTTTCGCCCACAGAACTGCCGCTCACTGGACATTTTCTCTTTTTCGGACCATTCTCTGTAAACCCTAGAGATGGTTGTGCGTGAAAATTCCAGTAGATCAGCAGTTTCTGAAATACTCAGCCCAGCCCGTCTGGAACCAACAACCATGCCACGTTCAAAGTCACTTAAATCACCTTTCTTCCCCTGATGCTCAGTTTGAACTGCAGCAGATCGTCTTGACCATGTCTACAGCCTAAATGCATTGAGTTGCTGCCATGTGATTGGCTGATTAGAAACTTGCAGTTAACGAGCAGTTGGGACAGGTGTACCTAATAAAATGGCCGGTGAGTGTATATTTAGCATAGTTACCACAGAGTGCTAGAGTTCAATCTAAAATGTGTCCCGTTGAAAACATTTGTAAAGTGGAGGGACTTTCGGTACAATATTTTCAATTAATTGGATGAAGCACCAGCTACATAGTAAAAAATGAAACAAATACAGTTGTAAAACATTGAGATAAACCATTATTAGAAGATTTTTGTTGTTTTTGTAAATGTGTAATACCGTTACCTTTTTTAGCATCGCCATATTGTTAACATACTGCTAAAAGTTCTTGTTGTTGTAAGCAAACCTTAAACTTGCCCACTCACATCAGTACAACACATGCCAATGGTTGCTGCTTGTGCAGACCCAAATGAGTGAGAGCCTAACAAGATGGCTTTATGCGAGTGTGTGAACTCACAAATCTCACAACAATCCAGCTTGAAGCAAGATAAGGGTTGCAAACTGAATTATTTGTATTCAATATTACTTGATAAACACAACGAGACTAACACTCATCGTATAGGCTTTACTCAGTTTTTAAAGAGCCTCCAGTCTTCACTGTGAGGAGTTAAAAGGACGAGGAACAGACTGAAAGCCTAAAGACAGGAGCTGTAAAAGGCTGTAGTTAAGGAAAATACAAACAAGAATCAAGAAAAAAAGTGTTGCAGGTAAAGTCTGTTCCTTTGTTTCCTCCGACTTCAAATCAACACATTACTGTTGTATCTTTGTAAATGAGCCCTGTTAAAGCATTAGAACTTATTTTCAATGCCCAATCTGTGCACTAAAAGCTGCACCCCTGCCTCGCCTCCACAAAACTTTTGCACCTGCTCCTCCTACGTGCAAAATTTTCATGCAGATTGAGCTCCAGTAGTCATGATAAATCAAACAGCGAGCACAATGTAATTTCCTTTGCATTTTCCACACCTTAAATTTTGTGCGTCCTGGCGAGAACGCCTTGTTTTACAGAATCATTAAGTCACAGGAGCAAACTCTGCATTGCATTGTATTAATGTCTTGGGTTCTTTTAGTAGTACTTATGTTTTGTATTTATATTATTGTTATTAATTAGGCCCGAGCCGGCAGGAATCGCAAAAGTTTTTTTATTTGACCCAAAATCAAGGTTGGCGAAAAATTTAATGCATTGAAGTCTGAAAAAAAAAAAAAAAATGGCTCAGTGGCAGCCCCTGGAAAAGTCAAAATAATTGTGCCTATGGGAGGCGACCGCAAACATTTTTCAAGGTAGAAAAATGAAACTTGGCAGGATCATAGAACATGTCAGGACAAGTAAAAAAATATATTATGGCTCTGCCCTAAATGCAACAGGAATTCGGCCATATTGGGTGGAACCTGGGACCTACAAAATCGTACCCGTCGTACAAAAAGTATATACACTTTCAGTTTTCATCCCAAAGACTCCAAACTGTCAAAATCACACATGTGCAATCAGAAGTTATCAATTAGATTTTTGATACAATGTTGGGTGTGGCTGTGGCGAGCTCGCAACGAAGTGGTAATTTTGAGAACTATAAAAACTTGAGAATCTCTTACAAACAATGTCAATGGAACATTTGTGCACAGTGATGACCTGAACACAATATGTCAATATTATGGCTGTCTTATCAAATGGCTCTCCAGTGCCCCCTGTAAATTTGGAATGGGACCCTGGCTGTAGCTGGAAAGAATGTGATCAGAAGCACGAGGCGCAGCCCTCTCCGCGTTATGTGCTCCCCGTGGTCGCAAGGGTTGGCGAGGGCCTTTAACCCCGTGTGTGGGTTTAATTATTGTTATCATTTCTAATG
The DNA here is from genome assembly GCA_020698575.1 of Bostrychus sinensis. Taxonomy (NCBI): domain Eukaryota; kingdom Metazoa; phylum Chordata; class Actinopteri; order Gobiiformes; family Eleotridae; genus Bostrychus; species Bostrychus sinensis. Next base: position 35,966,394 of record CM036252.1, read on the forward strand.
TGTACAGCACTTTGTTATTTTAAAGTGCTTTACAAATAAAATGGATTGCACTGGATTGGGAAAAGTACAGTTGGAACTGAGTGTTGCTTCTGCTTTTAGGGCCATATTTACTAAGACCGGTGCTAAATTGTAAGTGTAAATTAAAAAATGGCACTTGCTATATGTGGGTGTGTTGCATGTGATATGCAAAGAGAAACTGCATATTCGTGCAAGTAACTGCTGCCACAAACCTCATATGTAAATAAGAAATTTGCATGAGCATAAGACGCATTGACAGTGGGAGCAATGCTGCTTTTCCATCTCTCACTGCATTTTTCCCTACAGTGATGCAGTGTAAAGGTAAGGAGTCAAGACTTGGACAGGACTACGTTGACTGTAGTTGTCTTTGAGGAATAATAATTTAATTGCAATACATTTCACTTTTTTTCTGTTAACTTTGCATAGTCTGCCCTTGTTAAATCCTTGTCTCATACGATTCTGGCACTAACCACAGTCAGGTGACTTCAGTTTCTCTTGGTTTCCCACAAATGAGAGAGAGAGAGAGGAAAGTCCTATTCACTGTCTGTCAGAGCCAGTAACCCTTCAAACACATATAATATGTATCAAGTAGGCTTTATGTAGTGCTGATGGTGATCAAATAAATATAAAGGTTAAAAATATTTTCGATGTCCTCTCCTCATACATTAAACAGCAGCGCAGTCTTGATCCACTGTGGACAGCTGTCAATCAAGCTTCACAGTGAGCATCATGAGGCAATGAGATAAACACAAGAGGACTTACATTGTCATCATGGAGCCTGTACACAGTGTTTAAAGACTGCTTAATCATCACCGTAAGGATTTAAAAGTAGCCTACGTGAAACAGACTGAAAGCCATCTGTGCACTAAAAGCTGCACTCATTCCTCCGCAAAACTTTTGCACCTGCTCCTCCAACATAAATTTTCACGCAGATTTAGCTCCCGTACTCATGATAAATCAATTAACGACTGCAGAGTGACCTCATTTGCATTTTCTCCGCCTTTAAAAGTTCTGCTCGTGTAACAGGTTCCTACACTCACTCACTCCTTTGTTGTCGTGGTTGACCCACATAGCGCCGTCACAAGAGCAAACTTCTTATTTTGAGCTAGTTCTAAGGCCTTAATGAAGGTGACTTCCATTAGTTGTAAATCTCTGGACACAGGAGCCCTCATTTATCAAAGTTGCATAGAAACAGGTGCAGATTCTTGCGTAAAAAATGTGCATATGCTGGAGGGCATGTGGGATTTATGAAACTGTGCATACCACTCCAATCCAGGGATATGCACAACCATCTGGTGATAACTCTGGCAGCTGAAAACAAGCGTGATTTGAATGAAATGCCTCTAAATATTCACAGTTAATGTGGCCTCACCCACAGAGTTTGCAGCATGGAGGCACAAAATACAGCAAAAGAAACTTGGCGCTGAGCAGAAAATGCACAAATAAATGAATAAGGAATAAAAATTACGTAGTTTTGATGCATGGAAAATATTAAAGATTTAATTCGCTCGTCAACACAATATTTACCTTGATATCTAAAATACATTTGCCATTTGAAGCTAATAAATATAGTTTAAAATATTGCCCTACCTAGATTATTTTATTCAACATTTACACTATATAGATGTTGGCAACGTGTAAAGTGTGTTAAATACAGGAGATGTAAAAGAACCATAGCCATAACAGACCCAGACCAAGCCTGACTAGTAGCGAGTGGCTGTGATTCAGCCAAGACTCAGTGGAGGAAGGCGGGGGTGTGTATTCTGATGTGGCTGAAATAGTCTGTGCTTGAGGTGAGGAGCGCTTTTCCCCGGGACATGCTTGTGCACGGGGGACGAGCTATGCTCATACCGCGGAACCTGACGAGCCCAGATCGGGATAAGCCATGCTCAGTCCTGGGCGTGCCCAGGTAAATTTACATAGCCAGGCCCACAGCAGAGAAAGTTTCTCTTTCTAATTTAAGAGAAGCACTGGATTCAAACTGTCCCCATTGAAAGTCTGCCCAAACATTAGCCCATATAAAAGTAGACAGCAGTCCTTTTTTGTGATGAAACTTGTCCTACCTGTATCTCCGGGACCGTAATTGCGCTCACCGCTGCTGCCCGGTCTGATTGTGGCTGCTCCACTGTGATAGTGCATGGTGACCTCGGCTCTCTGCAGGTGCTGCAGCATGAAGCAAGTTAAATTCCAAGTTCTGTCTAAGGAGCTATAAGCAGTTTTTTGTGCTTGAAGCAACCACAAATTCCTATTTAGCTCTGGACAATAATGCATGGGAAATTCCTGCTTTTATCAAATGCAGCCTCATCAAAGCTGTAGCTGGGACACCACACAGAAACTTTACTGACAGCTCGCGCTGCTTGATATATGGTCCAAACAAAAATATTTTTGTTCCACGGCACTGAAATTTCGAATAGATTTAATGTGGCAATGCCTTTTATGCTCTTATTAATTATTTTCCTTTGAAGCTTGGTGTTGACGTGAAACTGGTGTAAATGTACACCACCTCCTGACCTGCCATAGAATTTGAGCACACCATACGCCCACATCCATACTGATAAATCTTGAAACTTGCGTGGCTAAATGATAAATGATAAATGAGGGCCAGTGTGTTTTCCCACCTGTCTTCTCCCACTTGGCTTCCAAAGAAGTCTGCGGGGAATATATGCTGGCGCCTTGCATACAACATGCTCTAACTACACTGAACAAAAATATAAACGCAACACTTTTGCTTTTGCTCCCATTTTTCATGAGATGAACTCAAAGATCTGAAACTTTTTCTACATACACAAAATAACCATATCTCTCAAATATTGTTCACAAATCTGTCAAATCTGTGATAGTGAGCACTTCTCCTTTGCCGAGATAATCCATCCCTCCTCACAGGTGTGCCATATCCAGATGCTGATGAGACAGCATGATTATTGCACAGGTGTGCCTCAGACTGGCCACAATAAAAGGCCACTCTGAAATGTGCAGTTTAATCACACAGCACAATGCCACAGATGTCGCAAGTTTTGAGGGAGCGTGCAATTGGCTGCTGACAGCAGGAACGTCCACCAGAGCTGTTGCTCGTGAATTGAATGTTCATTTCTCTACCATAAGCCGTCTCCAAAGGCGTTTCAGAGAATTTGGCAGTACATCCAACCAGCCTCACAACCGCAGACGACGTGTAACCACACCAGCCCAGGACCTCCACATCCAGCATGTTCACCTCCAAGATCGTCTGAGACCAGCCACTCGGACAGCTGCTGAAACAATCGGTTTGCATAACCAAAGAATTTATGCACAAACTGTCAGAAACCGTCTCAGGGAAGCTCATCTGCATGCTCATCGTCCTAATCGGGGTCTCGACCTGACTCCAGGTCGTCGTCGTAACCGACTTGAGTGGGCAAATGCTCACATGCGATGGCGCCTGGCACGTTGGAGAGGTGTTCTCTTCACGGATGAATCCCGGTTTACACTTTTCAGGGCAGATGGCAGACAGCGTGTGTGGCGTCGTGTGGGTGAGCGGTTTTCTGATGTCACTGTTGTGGATCGAGTGGCCCATGGTGGCGGCGGGGTTATGGTATGGGCAGGCGTATGTTATGGATGAAGAACACAGATGCATTTTATTGATGGCATTTTGAATGCACAGAGATATCGTGACGAGATCCTGAGGCCCATTTTTGTGCCATACATCCAACAACATCACCTCATGTTGCAGCATGATAATGCACGACCCCATGTTGCAAGGATCTGTACACAATTCTTGGAAGCTGAAAACATCCCAGCTCTTGCATGGCCAGCATACTCACCAGACATGTCACCCATTGAGCATGTTTGGGATGCTCTGGATCGGCGTATACGACAGCGTGTTCCAGGTCCTACCAGTATTCAGCAACTTCGCAAAGCCATTGAAGAGGAGTGGACCAACATTCCACAGGCCACAATCGACAACCTGATCAACTCTATGCAAAGGAGATGTGTTGCACTGCATGAGGCCAATGGTGGTCACACCAGATACTGACTGGAGTCCCCAGACCTCCCAGTAAACCCCCCCAGTAAAACAAAACTGTATGTTTCAGAGTGGCCTTTTATTGTGGCCAGTCTGAGGCACACCTGTGCAATAATCATGCTGTCTCATCAGCATCTGGATATGGCACACCTGTGAGGAGGGATGGATTATCTCGGCAAAGGAGAAGTGCTCACTATCACAGATTTGACAGATTTGTGAACAATATTTGAGAGATATGGTTATTTTGTGTATGTAGAAAAGGTTTCAAATCTTTGAGTTCATCTCATGAAAAATGGGAGCAAAAGCAAAAGTGTTGCGTTTATATTTTTGTTCAGTGTAAGTGAGCCGCTTCCTTCGCAGTATGTTTATAAGTGGGAGTTGGGAAGTGCGTCGATGTATTTCTTTATTTGACACTCTGTCATGACACCTTACTCCAAGCACTCTTCTCAAGCATCTCTTGTGGGAGGCTAACAGGTGCTTTTCCTCTTGTACTTTGATGTTCCAGGCTTCTACACCAGCAAGGTGGTCAATACAACAGCTAGGTAGATTTTCATCTTTTTGTTGATGTTCGTGGCTCTATGTTGCATGATGGGGAGTATCCCTTTTCACAACTAATATCCTGGTAGACTTGGTTCGATTGGGGACTAAAGTTGCAGCATTATTGCATTTTTCAGCTGGTATGGTTTGCTTTCACACTGCACTACAAATGAACCAAACCTTCTGAATAAGCTTTTTCTCCCTTCGCCTGTGGTGGTACTGCAATGAGAATTACTGAAGGAGAAGACAGGTGAAACAGTGAACAGGAAACCCTGCTCATCTAAAGGTCAGTGAGGATCAGGTACCTCTGTAACATGATGTAAACAAAAGGGCATCAGATTCAAGCAGAGTTGGGATTTCAGTTTGGACTTTCACAAATATGTCAGATATATACGTATCAACAATGGTCTCGGCCTGAGTGGCAGACGGGGCAGCGGACCACAGAGAATGTTATTTTTACACCAAGGCGAGGTGGCGGATGCAGAGCAGAGAGATAGACAACTACAGATCCCTGTTGTCCATGTTATAGGCTACAGACACCAAGCAAGGTATGGCATGGCAAAATTTATACAAACTATTGTTGGTTCAATATATTAAACACAATAGAAACTTTAAGCACCACTGCTCTACTGTACAGGGCAATCCCAATGCCTCAATGGGGGCCCGAATTTCCACTTGGTGTAAAGATGGAGGTGACGTTGATGTAGCTTTTTGTGGCTGTGTTCAGAATGTCTCCACCAGGGCCTGGGGCCATCACCACAAGGTGTCAGTCTACAATAAAGGGGAGGACTGGTCTAAAAGCCAGGCGTGGTGTGGCACAGATGGGAATGGAGATGGTGTCATCAAAGGACTCATAATAAACATTACTGGAGTCTAACGAAGTGCTTTCAGAGAATATAAAGTAATAATAATAATAATATTTTTACACTGCAGGAGAGACGAGGAAGGGGATATTTCCAGCTGCTCCACATGCTCTGCTGCACTTAACCTGGTTAGCTTTTTGTCATAACCTTCAAATTAATATAATTTGAGTCCTATAATTTTATTATTCTTATTCATAAAAGTGAGTGAGACTGGGAAAGTTACGGGGTCCGTGTACCTGTTGGCCTTTTGTTTTCTTATTAGGAAACGGGAAAACAAAAGGCCAACAGGTACACGGACCCAGTAACTTTCCCAAGGGAAACAAGATATTATCCAATTACTATTTTTTATTAAGCTACTATGAATCAAAAAACAAAAAATGAAAACCCAGAGTGCTGTGCAGTAGAGGTGTGACGAGATGTTGTGCCACGAGCTCTTCAAAATGTCACAGGATTTCTTGTCATAGTGGAGCACAATCTCGTGAATTTCCTTTTTTTTTCCCACCTGGCTGCATCTCAGACCAATATGTAGGTTACTATTCCCACAGACTAAGTTGGGGGAAGTGCAGAAAACATCAGAAGAAGGAGTTAGCAAACATGATGGCGTTCAGGGGTGAAATCCAAGCTGCACCCACCATTTTTAAATCAGCTGTGTGAAGCACCACTCCCATTACGCACATCACGCACTGTGCGTAGGGCACCAACCGCTGGAATGACATTGTGTCTTTGCACAGCTGTATTTACAGAACTGACAACACAGAGATATGGAGTAAATGTGTGCAGATAGAGGAGATTTTAAGCTTTCTGACAGTTTTTGTTTCAACAATCTATGTGCACGGATTATCTAGATATCATTTGTAAAAGCTTTAAAAGTTTAAGAGGAATTGATAAAAGACGCGCTGCACGCGCAGCTAATTAACGGCAATGTCAGCGAAACCCGCCCACCTTTTTCGGATCGTATCTCTAATGCTTTCCTCAAAAACGATTGGAAAAGACATATTCACTTACTTAGTAGCTGACTTATAATGGTAGGATATGAAGGATGAGAAGGCAGTGGAGAGAGAAGCTGCAGCAGAATCTCAACAGCGACAGAGAGAAAGACAAGGTTCAGGGGCAGTAGACTTTAATATATTTAAAAAAATCCCACTCATAAAATTTTAATGGTAAAAATATTTCTATCTTGAACATACACATTTCATGAAAAGGTAGTTCATTAGTAAAAGGCTCGTCTACAGTGGCATAACTTGGTAACATGGGGCCACAGGGCAGGTTTTCAGAATGAGCCCAAAGCAATTAATCTGCTTAGGCCCTGGCTGTGTGGCAGCATTTCGGTTTTCCAATGGAAGAAAAAAAAGGTTTGTGGTAAAATCATTAGCACATTTCTGTCCTTTAACTGCATATAATTCATAGAAATTAAGCTATTGCCATCAAAATGCAGCAACATTAGTTTTTTTTTTTTTTGCATTTTAGTTATTTTCAGTTAGATCTATGATTTATTAAAACTAGTGTAAAAATCTCATCACGGTCTTGTGAGCTCGATCTTGTGTCATCATCTTCGTCTCATGGGATTTGTGTCTCGTCACACCCCTACTGGGCAGCATTTAGCCAGTTGCACACTTTGCACTCAAACCTTTCACATGAGCTAGTTTTAGATTTGTTCTTATGAGCAAGTAGTGGCCATGCAGTTGTTGCGCGGTGTGCCACAGATCCCTCTGCACAGTGTGCCAATGTTACCTCTGCATCGGAGAAGGCTGTGCGTAAAAGAAGTCATCTTCCATTTGCATAAAATCTGCTGTGTGCCCTGGCGCTCATCGTTCTTAAGGTCAGTGCTCCCTGTGTCCCAGCTGCAGACAGGTGAGGGGCGTGCGCTGCGCCACTGGCTACTGTCCTGTCTACTCTTAGACGGGACATGCTACTGCTATAGCAACTTGCACACTTTTCACACAGTATCCTTTTGTGTGGGCTAGTTTTTGGACTTGTTTTTGAGTATGACCATATTGCAACGTGATCTCTGTCTCTGACAAGCCACTGTCCCCATATTTTTCTATTAGGTGTGCCATTTAACGCAGATCATAAAGTGAAAAAGAGACACGCAAAAAGCTAAAAATGTGTTGCGATGTATGTAAAATGGCATGCCATGGCATCACAAGACCAAAGGAAAAAAAAAGAAAAAAAAAAGATGTACACTGTATACTGTAAACTGCTAACCTGTATGTCAGCTGTGCCTGGCGCCCTGAAAGAGCCTGAGCCTAGCGGCAAAAGGCTGTGGTAAGCTGGGGCTCAAACCCTACATGATCCTTGTGCACGTGGAGGACTGGTCAGGCCAGGAAGAGGCGTGCACTGTCCTAAGTACATTCTGACACATGGAACCAGAGCTCCTGAGCAGAAGCTTTGCTTCACCAGCAAGTCCTCATTGTTTCCTCATTTGAGAGGCAGGCAGCAGGGCACTTCTTTTCCTCCTTGGCCCAAGCCCAGCCTATGTCCAGCCTCTTTAGAATAAGTTTTGTGTCCAGTCTAAAGAGCAGGGATTGGGATAAGGCCCCTTTCTGTGCCAGTGTCTGGTCCACCTCCTGTGCTAAGATGCAGACGATCCAGGCTATTGTCTTTTGAGATGAAGCTGGAGAGAGAGATTGTAAATTAAAATATTTATAACTAATGAAGACAACACAATTCATCTGAAAATGTATAATAAAATATAGTTTATTTTTGTAAAGCTTTTGGGGTTGCAGTTACCTTTTGGGGTTGCTGGAGTCAAATTTCGGGGGGCTGCAGCCTTCCTGCCCGTCCATGTTGTTTGGTCCACTTTGGGTTCGCATCTGCTATTGAACCACACCAGGGTTCACTTCAACAGAGCCAAGCCCCACCTTTTCAGGTGGACTAGAGTTCACTTTTTTGGTCCAGATCAGAGTTCGATTGCGCATTCACACTTCCCCAAACAAACCGGACTTTCCGAGCAAACTAACTATAGCTCGATTAAAGCGGACCAAACAGGGCTGGTGTGTATTCACCCTAAGTTGCTGTTAGGCAGATTTGTACTTTCAGACCTGGCAACCCCGTGAGAAGTGTTAATGTCTTGAACATGATTGAGTCTTGTATTTGTTGAAAGTTTTAAATAAAAAAAATGGATAGATATAACACTTAATAACATAACAAGTGTCACATACGGATACCGTAACCAGTCCATAAAAAATGTAAATGAAAATATTTTTTCTACTTTCACAGGTTCAGATATTGTCAAGTTCTCTCCTAACCAGAACTATAAAACTTTTATTGATGTTTTTCATTTTAAATGATAGCACGGGGACTCTGTTTATGGAGATGATTCGGTTTGAAAATACCTCATGTTCTAATGTTGATCAGTTGTTGAACTCCTATACTTCTAATGTTGTAAATGTTCTGGACACCATTGCACCTATTAAGGTTAAAATGGTTAGAAATAGGCAGAAGGTGCCATGGAGAAATGTGGACTTGGTCAGGGCACAGAAAAGGGAGTGCCAGAGGGCTGAACGAAAATGGCGCAAGTCAAAGCTCCAGGTTCATTATGACATATACAGAAAAATGTTGAATCTTTTCAATCAAATTCTGCGTAGAACAAAAGAAAGGTAGTTTTCTGAAATCATTACAAACTGCAGCAACAACTCATGAGTCTGTTTTGCTACAGTAAACAGGTTAACAAACCCCCCAGCTCCTGTGCCTTCAGAACTCATTTCCACATCTAAGTGCAATGAGTTTGCAAGATTTTTTTATGACAAGGTTCAGAGTATTAAACATGCTATAAACTCCACAACACAGATAACAACTCTGCAGCCATCCAGACTCAGAGCTGACACACTTCACCCGTCACTGACAAAACAGTCCAAGAGATCATCTCCAGTCTGAGTTCATCCACATGCTGCCTTGATGTGTTACCCACTAGATTTCTAAAATCTGTGCTCAGCATGTTTGTTACCTCAGCTTACTCATTTAGTTAACATCTCACTGCAGTCTGGGACATTTCCAAGGGCCTTGAAAACTGCGGTCATCAAACCTCTCCTAAAGAAGAGCAGTCTTGATGCCACAGTACTGAACAACTATCAGCCCATATCAAACCTGCCGTTTTTAGGTAAAGTCCTTGAGAAAGTTGTATACCAACAACTTACTGACTTTCTTCTGCGGAACAACTGCTTTGATGATTTTCAGTCAGGTTTTAGGCCCCATCACAGCACTGAGACTGCTCTTATCAAGGTGACTAATGACATCCGCCTTAACACTGATACAGACAGTCTCTGTCTTAGTTCTGCTGGATCTGAGTGCTGCTTTTGATGCAGTTGACCATGTGATCCTGTTACAAAGATTAGAGGACTGGGTAGGCATTTTGGGCCACTGTACGTAAATGGTGTACGTCCTATCTTGAAGACAGGAAGTACTTTGTTGAAATCGGTAACTGTGTTTCAGACCAAATGGCCCAGGGGTCCATACTGGGACCTCTTTTCTTCAGTCTTTACATGCTCCCTTTAGGCCAGTTAATAAGCAGCAATAACATATCCTACCACAACTATGCAGATGACACTCAGATTTACATCTCACTGACAGCAGGTGAATATGGACCTGTGGATTCACTCTGTCACTGCATCCAACAGATCAATGAGTGGATGAGAAACAACTTTCTCCAGCTAAACACAGACGAGACTGAAATAATCATCTTTGGCCCACAGAAACAAAGACAAGGTGTCTGGAGTCACCTCGAGTCTCTTTCACTAAAACCTACAAGTCAGGTTAGAAATCTAGGGGTAATCCTGGACTCAGATTTGAACTTCAGCAGTCACATTAAATCTATAACATCATCAGCATTTTACCATCTCAAAAACATTGCCAGAATCAAAGGTATTACTGTCTAAACCAGACCTAGAGAGACTTATTCATGCGTTCATCTCCAGCAGGTTAGACTACTGTAACGGTCTGCTCACTGGACTCACTAAGCGAGATGTAAGACAGCATGCAGGACGTCCAGAACGCTGCTGCTCGGGTCCTGACCAAAACCAGGAAGTACGACCATATTAGTCCTGTCCTCAGGTCTCTGCACTGGCTTCCTGTTGCTCAGAGAATAGACTTTAAAACATCTCTGCTTAGTGTATAAGTCTCTCCATGGCTTAGCACCAAAGTACATCTCTGACCTGTTGGTTCCATATAAACCATCTGGGACTCTGAGAACCTCAGGTTCAGGTCTCCTGCTAGAGTTAGGACAAAAGTGTGCGAGTATTGGAACAAGGCCTTTGCCATCTCTCTCTCCCCGCGCACTCACCCCAGTGCTGTAATTGCCAGGTGTGCATTGCTGTTTTCCTAACAACATGACACAGTACATTAGTTTTTTCCACTTTCAAAGGTTTAAATGTTTTATCAACTTCTCTACTTGCCAAACTCAAATAATGTTGAACCCTTGATATTATTTCAGCTCTCTAACCTTGTGCTGCAGGTATTATCAGGGTTGAGATGCACAGTAAACAGTAAAACAACAAAAATAATTGACCATGAAATTAAAAAGTGCACAAACACGTACAGAAACTGTCTCTAATTGTTTCAGAGGGTTAATGATGCATATTTCTGAAAGTGCCACAAACTAAAAATATGGAAAAACTAAACCAAACACCTTTCTGTTCACAGGATCAAAACTGGAGAGGCTTCTGAAAGATCTGAAACTGAAGCATCACTACAAGGAGAAGCTGTCCATGAGCACAATTCTTCAGATTGATACCAAGGCCATTACTGATGAACCCGTCAAGTCAAAAGCAGATATTGCATGGTATTTTCTGAAGAGACTTATGATGGCTAATGTAACAGCTAGAAATGTCAACTGTGCATCAGTGAGGTATCCGGACAGTTCTGAATCGAGTGTAATGTTAAACCTTGATGAGTTGCTTGCATGCTCAAACTCAGATATGCTGAACCCTCTTGACATTATCACAGCTCTCTTTCTTTGTTCTGATGGTTTTGTGCAGCAGGAATTATCTCTCAAAATGTCAATGTGTCAGTTTGCTGTTCCTCTGCTGCTTCCCAACTGTGACACAGACCAGTGCACTCTGATGCTCTGGGCCATGAGAGACATAGTCAAAAAGTACAGGCCTCAGTCTCTTTCTGAATCTAAGGGCTTCAAAGAAGAATGCATAGTTCGCTCTGAAATTCCAATGATCTCCTTTGTGAGACTTGGTGAGTGCTCTTTGTCCAAGTCTAAAATTCTGAACCAGCTTCTGAGCAATTCTCAGCAATATCATGACACCTTTGTGCATCACGACATGGAGAGTGGTGACTGTCCAAGAATAATATCAAATGGTCTTGCTGAAATTACTTGGTATCTTCCTTGTGGAAAAAATAACATTGACATTTTTAATGAGCCAGTGGCAGTAGCTAACCTTCGTGGTGATATTGCCTCCTGTGAAACACAGTATGCCTTTTTATGTCAGACATCTTCAGCAGTTTTTGTGTTTTTTGACAATTTTGAGTTAGATTTTAGCCTTCTGACAAAAACTCACCAAAGAGAAAAAATCTACTTAGTAGTGGACCAGAAGAACAGACACTTTAATCTAGATAGTCTCAAAAAAATAGCAAGCAGATTGGGTTTGACTAACAGCAGAATCCTTATAAAGACGAAAGCAAAAAATGATGCAGACTTTCTCAAGGGCTTACGTGAAACTATCAGCAATGTAGTTGAGAGCGCAACAACCAAAATGCCACTAGAGAAAATGGCAGATGTTGCAACTGATTTAGGAATAAGCATTGACTGAATACAGACCAGAATGTCAGCAGGCCAAAGAAAATGCAAATGCAATAACTGATGAAATTCATGACATACTTGAGTACAAAGAAACACAGCTTCCTCTGCAAGGACAAATATGGAAGGAATTGACTTCCCTGGAAAAAGAAGAATTCAGGCTTCGAAAAGTTGGGGCTGAAAGTATAGAAAACTACAAATGTATTCTTGAAAAACAAAGAAAAGAACTTAGAAAAAAACAGAATTCTCATGAAATGACAAATGCAATGCTATGCTTTATTTGTGCATTAAAGCCAGAGATTGAGAGATGCTATTTTCTGAAATGGCTGCGAATAAACCTTGATAACCTATCTCGTGAAAAGTTGACGGGCCTTAGAGAACAGTATAAAAGTAAATGCAAAGATTCACAGAACAAAGAGGAGATTAAAGAAATTGACAGGCAACTATCCAATAGTTCACTGGGCACTGAGCACTTTCTTCCGTGAAATGGGTCAGATCTATGAGGCCTCAGTGTCTCTTCCAGAAATCCACCCTTCACGTCAACAGTTACAACATTTACCCAGACTTTGTGCACAACTAATGCTTGATGGCTTTCCTGTAGAGCTTGTGGATGGAGATGCCTCCAACATCCCTCTCAGATGGGTGAGTGATGTTCTGGCCCAGCTCCATGAACTGGTGTCTCCTAACAACAAGATTCTGGTGGTCACAGTTCTAGGAGTTCAGAGCACAGGGAAGTCCACTCTTCTCAACACAATGTTTGGAGTGCAGTTTGCAGTGAGTAGCGGTCGATGCACTCGAGGTGCCTTTATGTTACTCATCAGAATCAGTGAAGATGTCAAACAAACCCTCAACTGTGACTTCTTAGTGATCATTGACACTGAGGGCCTCAAGTCTCCAGAGCTTGCACAACTGGATGATAGCCACGAGCATGACAACGAGCTAGCAACTCTTGTGGTAGGATTGAGTGACATTACCATAATCAATATAGCAATGGAAAATGCTGTAGAAATGAAGGACATCCTGCAGATAGTTGTGCATGCATTTCTCCGGATGAAAGAAGTGGGGAAAAAACCCAAATGTCAGTTTGTTCACCAGAATGTGTCAGATGTTTCAGCTCATGAGAAGAACCTCAGAGACAGAAAACTGCTCTTACAACAGTTAGATGAAATGACTCAGGCCGCAGCCAAAATGGAGAGAAAAGAGAAGTACAAGAGCTTCACTGATGTGATGGAGTACAACCCTGACACTGGGAACTGGTACATCCCTGGGCTGTGGAATGGAAACCCTCCAATGGCCCCAGTCAACGCAGGATACAGTGAAGCTGTGTATGAACTCAAGAAAAATGTAATCCACATCTTGGGAAAATATGCATCATCTGCCAATAATATTTCGGAATTTCAGACGTGGATAACAAGTCTGTGGACTGCAGTAAAGCATGAAAACTTCATCTTCAGCTTCAGAAACAGCCTTGTGGCTGATGCATACATGAAACTGTGCACAGAATTCAACAAATGGGATTGGGACTTTAAGAAAGCCATGTACACATGGGTTACCAAGGCTCAGACAAGAATCAAAAACTTTGGAACCATTGCAGTTAAAGTACAGATTTCTGATATGAATGAACTACTTGCTCTTTTAAACTCTGAAGCATGTACAGAGCTTTTAAAATGGGAACGTACTCTTCTTGATAACCTGACTCAGTACTTCAAACAAAAAGAGGGTCATGTCTATCTGGTCGAAGGATACAAACAGGAGTTTGAAAACAGTGCTAAAAGCATTCGAAAAGAATTAGAACATTCAGTAAAAAATGAGCTCACTGCAGCAGCAGACATGAAAAAAGGACAGACAGAGCTGGACAGAGTCAAGAAGGAACACACAAAAGAAATTGAGGACAGGGTTTGTGAACTGATTCGAGAACTGCAGAAAGAAACGTGCTCAGATGACCGATAAGGAACTTGACAGAGAATTTGATGAGATGTGGAATAAGAGTGTAAAAGAACTGGAATTGTTTAAACAAAAGCCTTTAGATATCTTTGGCAACGTGCACTACCACCTCAGACAAAACCTGAAAGACAAAGGGAGTCATGCATGTCAGGAATTAAGCAAAAAGAGTCTGAAAGACTGTGGACTAGGTCCATACAATTACTACTGCTGAGGGATGGATGAAACAAACTAAACAGCAGTTCAAACAGCGGTATTACATGTGGTTCAAGAAAGAGGAACCTGTAATGACTGCACAAAGCTTAGCAGACAGAATCATTGCTGCCTGTCAACAAATTGTGACTGAAAAAGTTGAAAGAAAAATGAATTACCATGAAACCTACATCAGTGAGATTCTACTCATTGTTGATAAAGGCCTGAACAATGAGGAGATAACCAAGGACATGGACTTTGAGGTTTCTCTGAAACAACACATCTGCGCAGTTGCAGCCAGACAGTTTCAGAAAATGCATGAAGATTTCCTCAGTGAGAATGATCCTTACCAATGTCTTGTTCAAAATAAGGAAAAGTTCCGCGCTGCTTTTAAAGATGTGTTTTATGAACGAGATCAGTGCCAGAAAAAAGCAGAGGAATTCACCAACAACTGTTTAAGACCTGCAATAACAGACTTCATCAACCGCTCTTTGGGTCCTGATATCATTAGTGAAATGCTTTCTTGCCAAGAGTTTAGCACACGGATTATTTTCCAGTACTGTTGTATTGCAGAATCTGCTCAAAAAAGATAATTTCAGTGAATATTTGGACTACATATGCTCCTACGAGAACTATGTGAAACAGTGGATACAGGACAGAATACTCAAACACTTCTCAGGGATGTCAGCAACATTTCAATTTGAGAACCAACATCTAGAGTCATGCCTCAGGAGTATAAATGATGCTTTGAAGGCTAAATTACCCAGTAGTGCTACAGTCAAGGAATTTGTTGAAAATATCTGCAAAGAACTTGGTGATAAACTAGTCATTTCCCAGGATGCACTGGGTGCGTTCATGATCTTGAACAATGCCAAGCATGAGGAGTTTGCGTACTGGCTCAAGGAATGTGTAAAAGATATGGCACAATCAGTTCGAGAGAAATTTAAAGAAAAAAGCTTCCAAATGAAACTTCAAAATCTCAATGTGAAGCCCCAGGATGAGCTTTTCAACAGAATGATTGGCTGTGGTAAACAGTGCCCCTTCTGTTCTGTCCCTTGTGATGCAGGAGGAATTGCCCACTCTGAACACTGGGCATCACTGCATCGACCAGAAGCTCTGGGTGCTTACAGGTGGAGGCAATCACAGAAACTTGTCACTGACATATGCTCATCTCTTGTAATCAGTGATTTCTCATTTCAGTGCAACGAGACAAATGGCCAATGGCATCCATACAAGACATACCGCGAAATCTATCCTGCCTGGAAAATAGCTCCAGACATTAGTCTCAAGGCATCAGACTACTGGAAGTATGTCCTGGCAAAGTTTAACAATGAGTTTGCCAAAGCTTACAGTGCAGAGCCTGCAGATGTTCCTCCAGACTGGAAAAGGATCACAAAGAAACAGGCAGAAGAAAGCCTCAAACAGTCCTTCAATGTCAAATAAGCACACTATGCTTTATATTTTTTCTCAACAAGTCTCAACTTTCTGAGAAGCAAGTACTTAGAAGCAATGCATGATGAACTATTACTAAACATTTACATTGATATTTCATGTTTTTTTTATTTTTTCCTCATTGACATTTTCATATTTATTAAGAATAAACTGACACAACATTTAGAATGTCAATACAATACAACCCAATGTGCAAGAGCTTTTATCTTGTGTTTGTTCTAATGCTCTATTATTTTTGTTTTCTCACTTTCAAGTGATTAAGTTCAAGTATTAAGCGATTACTATTAAATGAAGTATGTAAAATGTGACAGATGGTAAAATATCATATATTACAAACATTTAGCTTATTTTGATCGATTACATATGAGTTAAGATTACTTTAAGTGTTTTCTAATTTGTGCCTTGTGACTCTATATCAGCATGTTGAGTGTCATTTAAAAATATCATGTATTCATATGTATGACATGTTATTCTTTAACCTCTTGATGCCTAAATGTATTTACAATTCTTTAAAAAATAGTTGTTTTTTTATTCAAGTAGATACTAAATTTAGTGGGAATTGTTCATTTGAAGATAGAAAATAGAAGAGATGTAAATTTAGGTGTGTCGTAAATAAGCAACAACAGGCATTAATGGATCAAATGGATCAAATGATTAAATAATGTAAATAAATAGTAATAAATGGTAATAAAACCCATCTCAGGTTTGTAGATATTTTATTGATGCCATAAATGTATTTTCACTTTCATGACTACAGCAGCACTGAACACAGACTGAAAACCAAAACTAGGACTGACTCTGGACTAAAACCAGGACAGATACAGGACTAAACCAGGACTGACTCAGGGTTAAACCAAATTAGCAACAATACAACTACTTTGGTCAGCAATTAGCGGTACTGACATGCACTGGGCCAGTACATTCTTGACCCAGGTCATGGGTGGAGTCCTTGGCTCTGATCAGATTAATATGTCGAATATTAACAATGGCCACAATAGCGCTCTCTGGACAACAAAAAACATTTGTATGGGACGGTGAAAAAAACTTTGTCATCAATTATGTCAATGAAGTCAATGATTGTCATGCCGTCATGTTACCATGGCGACGCACCAAAAATTGACATCTGCCAATGGGACGTCCTGAGGGTTCTCTGTTCTTCCCTTAAAAAAAAATAAAAAAAAAGAGATATTTGCTTCCTTTGTTTTAGGTAGTCAGTTTTGTAAAAAGAAGTCTTCAAACATGTTAAACAATGGGTCAACTAATAAATCAACAAATTCTTTAAAAAAAAAAAAAAAAAAAAACTACGGAAAACTCATTGAGTCCAAGAGCCTTTCTATTCTTTAACGTTTTAATAGCACTCACAACCTCTTCTCTAGAAATAGGTACATTAAGAGCATACTGCTGCTCCAGTGATAAGGCAGGCCAGGTAATATGTGGAAAAAAATCTTACATCAGGTCATAACCACTTTCAGGATTTTTAGACATATAAAGTTCAGAATAAAAGCACTTAAAATGTAATTTAATAGGTTATTATCATGTCCTCTATTTCATTTGTCATTACATATAACTGCAATTGAATGAGAGTCGGCTCTTTTTCTGTTAAGGTAGGCCAGATACCTCCCTGATTTGTTACCTTGCTCAAAAGTTTCTGCCTAGCAAATTTACAGCTTTGTCTCTGTTTCGGGTGGACCTGACGGCTGTTATTTCTTTCAGTAGAGTAGGGGATGCGGTCTTGACATATGCTTTCTCTTTCAATTTATGCTCAGAGCTAAGCATTTGTTGTATCTTGAGTTTCTGCCGCCTTTTATTGGACGTGAATGAGATAATCATGCCTCTAGCATTTGGCTTACATATTTCCCACAATAAGCCAAAATCTTCTGTGGACTCAGAATTGATGGAGAAGAATGATGTGAAATTATCCTTAAAATAAGATAGAAACATGTGAGCTTTCAAAAATAGTATTGTTCAGTCTTTACTGTCTCACTGTGCTGAAAAAAATGTATACTAACTATAGGTGTAGTGTTCTCCACACATCAACAAAACACAAATCCTTGCAAGTCGCATGTACTCTATCTTTGAGAGGGTTTATTATTATACAATTAAAATCACCTCCCACTAAAGCTAAATCAGATTATATCGCTGAAAAGTTTAAAATTACTTTTGTAATAAAATCGGGTGAGCAGGGGGGAAGTATGCATTTAGAATTGAAACCACAGTACCCAAAATAACACCTTTAACAATAACATATCTAGCTGTTATCTTTGATACATTCCATTATTACAAATGGAAGACCTACTCTCACCAAAACCGCTACTCCTCTACTGTTTGAGGTAAATAATGAAAAAAAAAAACTTTATAATTTTTCTTTTTCTGCATCATTTAAATGTTTTTCTTGTAACAGTGCTATATCAATATGCGCTTTCTTCAAAAAGGTAAGTATTTTCTCTTAATAGGATTATTAACCCCTTAAACATTTGAAGTACAGAAAGGAAGAGTGTTAGATGCCATGTCACACTGTTTAACATGGTTATGAATAAAATTGCAGACTGGCTCAAGTCTGGTTGTCTCACATTGAATTTAAATAAAACGGCGACAATGCATTTTACTAAAACAAGAAAAACGAACGAGGAAACATGCTATTCCGTGTATCCTTGTAAAAGACAAAAAAAATTGACATAGTTGAGGAATGCAAATACTTAGGGCTTATTTTGGATTCAACATTTGGATTCAAAAGTCATATCAAAAAATGTTGTCATACCGTGAAATATAATGTAACTTTTTAGACATATTTGAAATACACTCAATGATGCAGCTAAAATATATCTGAATGCAATGATTATTTCTCATATTAACTGTTGTATGTCATGTTGGTCTCAAGCAAGTGAGACTACATTAAAACCACTAAAATCATTATATAACCAGTCTTTAAAGATACTAGACAAAAAAAACAAAAAAAAAAAACAAAACATTAAGACATTGTCAGATACTTAGTAAATATAATATGTGAAGTTTTGAAAATTTGATTGTGTACTCAGATGTACGATTAATTTTTAAGATCCACTGCACCACCACCACTGAAGAAATTTGTACAGCTCTGCTCTGAATGGGCCATCAGAACATCCAGGTCCACAACTCATAATTACTGCAGATTACCCAAAAGAAGCTCAGCCTTTGGACAGACAGCCTTTTCATTTAACAATCTCCCAAGACAGTCTGAAACTATATCCTCTGACCTGAGGGATTTCTCTCAGAGCGTGAGAAAAGTATTATTAGAAAATCAACAGTCAGCACTGATTACATATTTGTAATATTTGTACAGTAGTAATTTTAAATCTTGATGGTTGAACTGTTGATTATGTGTAGTGTGATTATGGTGAGGAGGTGATTTGGATATACATGGATGTTTGAATGTCTGTTTATTCATTTATATTGTATTGCTCACCTGCCCATGGACTGCAGATGGAAATTAGCTGTGGCTAAATCTGGTGTAAAGAATCTCTTATTTTGTAAGATTAATGTGTTTGCACATGGTCCCTGTTAGATAAATAAATAAATAAATAAATTAATAAAATTAAATTAAAATAAAATTAACTACTCAATTTACCAAAAAAAGTAAATAAAATAAAAAAATAAGCTCAAATAAATAAGTCTGTGCAAAGTCTATGCCTGCAAAAGTATAACCAATGTAAACACGAACTACCAAACCTATTAAGTAGTAATTGAGTTCATTTCAAGCATATAATAAATAAAATTATATGTACACATATACAAAACAAAGAAAAAAACAAACAAGACAAGGCTAGCTAATGGAGAAAAAAGCAAAACAAAAAACATTTTCTCATGTACAGTATGCCCGACAAGGAGTAGGAGGAAGTGCAAACTTAATTAAATCCCACCCCTTCTCCCAATGTATCAAAAGTACATTTATCTGCTTCCTATTTACACTCAATCATGAGTTCTTCATTAACAAACATAATCAATAGACTTTTTATATAGAAACACAAATTGTTTACATGTGTGTACTGTATATTTTACAGACTAACTCATTGCACCAAAAAGCACTCCCTCATCCATCGCCATTCTAGGAGGGCAAAGCACTCCTCCTCAGCACGGGTTTCCTTTCCCCCATCCACGCGGCCAAAACTCTCCTGTCCTTGATCCACGTGGCCAAAACTCACCTGTCCTTGATCCACGTGGCCAAAACTCACCTGTCCTTGATCCACGTGGCCAAAACTCTCCTGTCCTTGATCCACGTGGCCAAAACTCTCCTGTCCTTGATCCACGTGGCCAAAACTCACCTGTCCTTGATCCACGTGGCCAAAACTCACCTGTCCTTGATCCACGCAGTTGTAATTCATCTACATGTCCAAAGTTTGCCTGTTTTCCATTGTTAAATAAAAACTTGCCTAATGCTAAAGTTAAATTCTAGTTTGCTAAAGTTTCACATATAATCTGCCATAGTTTAGGCCCTGTGTGTACGAATAAAGTTTCTTAGATTATCATTTAGTCATTGTACTTATGATTCATATAGCATGTTACTGATATGTTTATGCTTAAAATAATAACTGCTATGCTCTCCTTATTTAGTCATTTCCTTAGTGATGACAGCTCATGCTGAGTTGTAACAACATGTGTAACATACCTTTAGATACGTTTTGTGCAAATGACTAGCTGGCACCTTGTCAGTTGTTAGTGCCTGTTCAAAGTTCATTCTATTCAGTCATTTTGGGGCAACTTGGGAAGGGTCGACTTGACCTAAGCTAGATTTATGTTAGCAGACCAGTGTCCGGTATCCGCTCTTTTGATAGCAAGAACAGACTTACTGATCCAAAACCACAAGATGTGTATAGAATGGACCTTAGTCATAAATTTGTCATTCTTGTACCTTCCTTTTACTATAAAACCTGCTCGAGGACCTTGAGCAGGGGCACTTGGTGTCATCCCAAGACCGGAGGAGCTCTCTCTGTGATATGCCTAGACCAGTGGCGGAGCTCCAGCAACAAGTGTTCTCCTCTTGAGATTGAATTATGTTATTTTGATTTACCACTATATTTTGCTCAGTGCATCATTTTTGAATCTTGTCAATCTGTATTTTTGATCCTGGGTATCTTCAATAAATCTGCGAGGCATTTGAAAGACATCTTCTGGTTCTCACGCAGCAGGTACTTTTTTATTCACATGGTCTAATTTGCTAAAAGTTAACCCAAAAAATTCCTGCTTTTCATCATTCATTTTGTCAAAGCTCTCCTGTTCTCCAACCACAATTGGAAAGTTCTCTTATTCGGCTTCCAAGTGGTGGGCAACTCCCCCGTCCCATCCTTAAGCTGCGATAACACTCTTCGCACTAGAGAGATCAAAAAGAAATATGCCACTGAGAATCACCAGTGAGACCCATAAGACTCACATCAGTGTGTTCTGTCCACCCAGAGGCACCATTGAGTCCCACGATAAACACACCAGTGAGTCCTGTGAGAGAAACACCGCAGAGCCCCGTTCACCCAGACACACCAGTAAATCCTGTCCACCCAGAGGCATCGGTGAGTCCTGTCCAATGAGAGATGCCCTGGGGTGTCCACACAGACGCACCAGTGAGAATAGTTGGGTTGGAGAGCCAAGTACTTTCTAAAGTGGTCCTAAAGTTTGAGCACCACTGACTAATGTCATCTGTATTGTCCACAAAATATATTTTCCGGACAGTCACAGTACATAAGAATACAAGTTTCCACTGAAATCTCATATAAAATGAATGCAGGATATTTTGAACTGTGTTATTGAAACTTGGGGTAGTCATACATAAACTGAAATAACATGTTTTATGAGAATTATTCTGAATATGAAATGAAAATAATTACAATTAAAAATAAAATGCATACAAACAACCTCACTGGGTAATTTTGGACAAAGTTATACATCTGAGAGTTAAAATGGCCTCCAGCCCCTTACCTCTAATTTACCCCAAAACATTTCCTCCTGCTTAATTGTATCTGACCTTGTTTGTGACCGCCCTGTGTCACCAGTTAAGACAATGCTTACATAGGGATGTGGACGACAGGCTGCACATAGGGCCATAAGACAGGTGCTAAATTGTGAGTGCAGCTGAAAAATTGTGTTTGCTTTTTGTGGACATGTTGTGTGTAATATACAAAGAGGAACTGCGCTGCTCAGCCAGCTCTAACTGGATCTTTCCCCTTGGCAATGCAGCACAAAAGTCAGTATGAGAATACAGAGTCATATGACAGGACTACAATGACTGTAGTAGACTGAATAAGTTCACTGTCTATGAGGAATAATCATTTCATTGCATTTTACTTTCTTCTATTAACGCTGCATAGTCTGTCCATGCAACACAGCCTTGAGCCTGTAATAGAAATAGTTTGATTTCTTTCTATGTACAATATTTTATACAGATTACATGATTTTGTTTGATTGAAAAATTGTCGTGCTGATGCCTCAAGCTGGGAGCGGCTAAAGCTCCCACGGAACTCAGACGCTAGGGTGCAAACTGACCCAAAACTGTTTTGTGCTCTGACTTTTTTGGTATCTACAAATATTGGGGATCAGACCTTACTCATTCCTTTTGAAATGCACAGTCTACTGTGAGGAACAGATTGTGAACTGTTGTACCGCACTCATTTTGTCAAATTGTAGTTGCCAGTGGTGTCCTGAGTAAATTAGCACAGGTGTGCTGCAAACTTACCATATGTTTTTGTGTTACACCAATCTTTCTGAAGTAGATAATTCATAACCTGGTATTAGTATTTAAAGCTCAGATTTCTGCCATTCGGAGTCTGACTCTTGGAGTGCATTGGGACACTCTGTTGGACCGTTTATTTCTTGCAAGTAATAAACTTTGTCATTGTTTCAAACTTTCCACATTTATCCATAAAATACCATCACTGTCTGACGTTAGCTGCCTACAACATGCTAATCTAATCAACGTCAAGTTGCATCATAACAGAACTCTTGCTAATATAAAGACACAAGTTTAATTCATCATATTTAAAATGTGCTTCTGTAAATGTGTTGAGGCTTAGTTGACTCATGGCTCATCATAACAGGCTGCAGACTGACACACGGCGTTAGCATGGCTCATTTAATGGCGCTAGCATTACCGTTAGCATTAACATCAGTGTGGCAGCTTTTTGAGCTCTGACCAGACTCGTCTATGAAGCAGCTATGCCCCATCGCTCATATTTACACATATTTACAGCGCCACTGAACAAGCCATGCTAACGCCGTGTGTCAGTCTGCAGCCTGTTATGATGAGCCATGAGTCAACTAAGCCTTAACACATTTACAGAAGCACATTTTCCTTTACATTAAATATGATGAATTAAACTCGTGTCTTTATATTAGAGAGAGTTCTGTTATGATGCAACTTGACGTCGATTAGATTAGCATGTTGTAGGCAGCTAATGTCAGACAGTGATGGTATTTTATGGACAAATGTCTCCATGTCTTTTTAATGTAAAATATAAAATGTATATCCAGCTCTTGTTTGAAAGCGACAGAGTAACTCTTGTGCATTGTTGTGAGTGCTCTGTTTTCTCCCACGGGGGATTGGAGTGACGTTTTGTGGGTGTTTCCACCGTTGCCGACTGTATTTGATATAAACGATTGGATATAAGACAGCCAATCAGAAACATTTGTGAATACCAGTCTGTGATTGGCTGTCCTGCTCACTACAATCGTAGTTTGCCCTGTGCCACCTCGAGCGAGCGCAGAGCCAGAGTTGCGAGCAGAAATGAGTTGTTGTGTGAGCAAAGATGTTGCACGAGGGGGCATCCACGTACTCGAGCACCTAGGTAGACTTTGAGCGAGCATGTCGGCAGAGTTGAGCGCGCACAGAACCAAGGTTTGTGTGCTCAAATTATTATTCTCTTTTCAAATGGTAAAGTATGTGCTTGCGACAGTCACACTGCGTGCGCTCGACACTCACTGTGTGCACGCACAAAGGAGGCACAAATATTACACCATACTGCACAGGCATGAGGTGCAGCCTGTAGCAGCGAGGCAGGAGAAAGCGCAGCACAGCAGAGCCTTGGAGTGCAAGCGTGCGCGAGCGGCAGGTGGATAAGCAAAAGAGAGAGACCAGCGTGGCGTGCACGTGACCTATTTATAGGTTCTGGTGAGCCAAAGTGGAAACACCACAACCTTACAAAAATAGGCAAAAGACAAAAAATAAGCAATAATAATGTATTAAAGAAACAGGTGCACCAGCACCTAACACAGATCTAGCAGTGTATTAACTGTGTTTCATATTTAGGCAATAGCATGTAATTTTGAGTGTGAATATTTTATTTCAGAAACAGTGTCTAATGCTCTGCCACAGTAATTACAAAAAACTGCAATATTTATATATATTTTTATTATTCATTTCAGAAAATGTAGAATTGACAAATAAACACAAAAGTATTTTCAAATTGGCTAGTAACTGCAGGTAAAACAGTGAACATATGTAAAATTAAAAAAACAAAACATGCAACAAAATATTACAAAATGACTGTCAAATAAAAAAAAAGTATTACTGAAAACAAAAGTATGAATAAAGCAAACTGTAGGGTTTAACATTTATCACAATTAAAGATTATGTTCTTTTGTTGAGTGAGAAAAAAATATATTTTGACATCATGAGGTCAACAATTAATCAACCCTGGATACATCAAGGCTTTATTATCTAGCTAAAACTGATTACTCTACTTACACTACTTGTCAACATTGAAGAGAATGATAAATATTGGCAAAATATTCACACAACGTTTTCTGATGTAGAGATAATTGCAACATTTAAAATATAAGAGCATGACTAAAATGATTTGATTTGATATGTCAGTGAACATTCTATAATCATAAATACAGAGAGGTTTAAAATTCTGCTCAGTGAATGTAAAAAGATGTTTTAAGGCTCTCTATTGCTTGCTTTTGTTCAATTGATTTCCATGATTTTGGAATGTCAGCAGGTTTTGCATTGTAAGCTTGAGCAAAGTCTTTATTAAACTTTGCCAAAACATATTTCCAGTAATCTGAAGCCTGGAGACTTTCATCTGGGGCTATTTTCCAGTCAGGAAAGATCTCTGTGTATTTCTTGTAAGGATGACCTTCATAATTCGTGGCATGGCAGCAGAAATTGTCTCTCAGTTAAAACAAGAGTAGAGCATATGTCACGATGGGAGTTTTTGTGAATAGGACATTTCTAAACTCACCCAGGCCAAGTGACTGATGGAGTGATGTCCAGTGTTCTGTATGAGCTTTTCCCCCTGCTTCACATGGTGCTTTACAAAAAGGGCACTGTTGGCCACATCCGATCATCCTGTCAGAGAGCTCATGATGAGGCTTCAGACTGAGGCTGATGAGTTTAGCTTCAAACTCTGTGTTATTGAACTTGTCTCGAAGTGATTGTGTCATCTCATTCACACACTTTGTGAGCCAGGATGCAAATTGTTCTTGGTCAGCATTGTTCAAGATCATAAAAGCACCAAGAGCATCCTGGGAAATCACCAGGGTATCACTTAGCTCCTTGCAGATGTCATCAACAAATTCTTTTAAACTGCCATTTACTTTTTTGGCCTTGTTTACAGCATTGATTATGTTGTCAACGCAGAACTGGAGATGTCTATCCTCAAATTCAGATATTTTAGACTGCTTTGAAAAGTGTTCCACTATTTTTTTAAATATCAATGTCTTAATGAAGTCCTCATATTTGCAAATGTAATTCCAATAGTTTTCAAATTGTTCATCTGTGATTAAATCCAGTAACACATAGTACTGGAAAACTGTCCGTGTGCTGAACTGATGGCAGGTCAGCATTTCACCAACAATATCAGGACCCAAAGAGCGAATAACAAAGTTTTCAACTGCAGGTCTGAGGCATTGGTCAGTGAATTCCTCCGCTTTTTTTTGGCATTGGTCTTTTTCATTGAACACATCTTTAAAATCAGCACGGAACTTCTCCTTGTTTTTCTTGAGACATTGGTAAGGATCATTTTTATGAAGAAAATCTTTATGCATTTTCTGAAACGTTCTGGCTGCTTGTCCACAGATGTGCTGCTTCAGAGACACCTCAAACACAATGTCTGTCTTAAGTTGACTCCGCTGCAACTTTTCATCAATAATTTTAAGAATCTCTTGGATGTAGGTGTCATGGTAATTAGTTCCTTTTTCCAATATTCCTGAAATAAACTGTTGGCAAGCTGCAATGGTGCTGTCTGCCATCTTTTGTACATCCATTACATGATCCTCAAAATTCAGATATTTATTTACATTGTGTTTCCATTTTTTAAACAGACCTTCAGGTTTGAAAACAAAATTGTCCAAACCACAGTCCTGAAGCTTTTTTTGGTTAACTAATTCACTCGCATGGCTGCCTTTGTGTGAAAAATTGGCTCTTAGGTCATGAAATATTTTTGCAAATATGTCTTTACGTTTTGCACAAGAAACTGATTTCTTAAGGTTTATCTCAGTTGTCTCCCACATCTTGTTGAATTCTATATCAAGTTCTTGGTCTGACATCTTATGCTTTTCCTTTCTGCACTTTTCAATCAAGGCACACACTTTTTCTTCTAAGTCTTTTGCATGGTTTTCTTTGATTTTGTCAACCTCTTCCATTCCTTGCTTGATCTCTGCTGTTGCTGTGAGCTGATTAATGACAGAGCTCTCTAATTCTCTTCGAAGAATTTTTGCACTATTAAAAAATTCCTCCCTGTATCTTTCCACAAGATACACATGTCCTTCTGTTTGCTTGAAGTATTCTGCAAGGTTTTGAAGAAGGGTTGTTTCCCACTTTGACAGTTCTGTGCGAGCTTCATTTTTTAGACAAGTGAGAACTTCCCCAATGTCAGACTTCTCTGCCAATATACCAACGTTGCAAATTTTGGTCTCAGCATTTGTAACCCAGGTGTACATGGCTTTCTTGAACTCCCATTCCCATTTGTTGAATTCTGTGCAGAGTCTAATGTATGCATCAGCCACAAGGCTGTTTCTGAAGCTGAAGATGAAGTTTTCATGCTTTACTGCAGTCCACAGACTTGTTATCCACTCACGGAACTCTAAGATAGTATTAGATGATTCACATTTTTCCAGAAGTTGAATGATGTTTTTCTTGAGTTCATACACAGCTTCACTGTATCCTGTGTTGACTGGGGCCATTGGAGGGTTTCCATTCCACAGCCCAGGGATGTACCAGTTCCCAGTGTCAGGGTTGTACTCCATCACATCAGTGAAGCTCTTGTTGTCCTCTTTTCTCTCCATTTTGGCTGCAGCCTGAGTCATTTCATCTAACTGCTGCAAGAGCAGTTTTCTGTCTCTGAGGTTCTTCTCATGAGCTGAAACATCTGAAACATTCTGGTGAACAAACTGACATTTGGGCTTTTTTCCCACTTCTTTCATTCGGAGGAAAGCATGCACAACTATCTGCAGGATGTCCTTCATTTCTGTGGAATTCTCCATTGCTATATTGATTATGGTAATGTCACTCAATCCTACCACAAGAGTTGCTAGCTCGTTGTCATGCTCGTGGCTATCATCCAGTTGTGCAAGCTCTGGAGATTTGAGGCCCTCAGTGTCAATGATCACTAAGAAGTCACAGTTGAGGGTTTGTTTGACATCTTCACTGATTCTGATGAGTAACATAAAGGCACCTCGAGTGCATCGACCGCTGCTCACTGCAAACTGCACTCCAAACATTGTGTTGAGAAGAGTGGACTTCCCTGTGCTCTGAACTCCTAGAACTGTGACCACCAGAATCTTGTTGTTAGGAGACACCAGTTCATGGAGCTGGGCCAGAACATCACTCACCCATCTGAGAGGGATGTTGGAGGCATCTCCATCCACAAGCTCCAGAGGAAATCCATCCAGCAGCAGTTGTGCGCAAAGTCTGGGTAAATGCTGCAACTGTTGACGTGAAGGGTCGCTTTCTGGAAGAGACACTGAAGCTTCATAGATCTGACCCATTTCACGGAAGAAGTGCTCAGTGCCCAGTGAACTATTGGACAGTTGCTTGTCAATTTCTTTAATCTCCTCTTTGTTCTGTGAATCTTTGCATTTACTTTTATACTGCTCTCTGAGGCCTGACAACTTTTCGCGAGATAGGTTATCAAGGTTTATTCGCAGCCATTTCAGGAAATAGCCCCTCTCAATCACTGAAGCTGAGATTGCACTTAAGAAGCATGACATACTACCTGAGATGCCATGTGAATTCTGTTTGTTCCTAAGTTCTTTCTTTTGTCCATCAAGAATATATTTGTACTCTTCTATGTTTTCAGAACCAGCTTTTCGAAGTCTGCATGCTTCTTTCTCTAGAAAAGTCAGTTCTTTCCATATTTGGCCCTGCAGGGGAAGCTGTGCTTCTTTGTACGTAATTATCTCTTGGATTTCTGCTGTGATTGCATCTGCATTTTGTTTGGCACTCTGGCATTCAGGGCAGTCTTCATCCACATGTACTCCCAATTCTTGTGCTATGTTAGCCATCTGCTCGATTTGCATTTTCATATTTGAACTTTCAGCTGCACCCTTCATTGTTTTCTGTAGTTTATGAACAAAGTCTGCATCATTAATTTGTTTAGTCTTTAAAATTATGCTGCTGTTTGTTAAGCCTAGTTCTGTGGCAACTTTTTGTAAAGCTTCTAGACTGAACTTTTTACCTTGATGGTTAACAACAAGAAAAATCTGTGCCTTGCCTTTGATTTTCATTAGTTGCTTGCACTCAGAATCTAAAGAGTCAAAAAACACAAAAACCGCTGAAGATGTTTGACATAAAAAGGAGAACTGTGTTTCACAGGAGGCAATATCACCACGGAGGTTAGCTACTGCCACTGGCTCACTGAAAATGTCAATGTTCTTGTTTCCACAGGGAAGGTACCACGTAATTTCTACAAGACCATTAGAAATTGTTCTTGGACAGTCACCACTCTCCATGTCGCGATGCGCAAAGGTGTCATGATATTGCTGAGAATTGCTCAGAAGTTTATTGAGAATCTCTGACTTGGACAAAGAGCACTCTCCAAGTCTCACAAAGGAGATCATTGGAATTTCAGAGTGAACTATATGTTCTTCAATGAAGCCCTTTGATTCAGAAAGAGACTGAGGCCTGTACTTTTTGACTATGTCTCTCATGGCCCAGAGCATCAGAGTGCACTGGTTTGTGTCACAGTTGGGAAGCAGCAGAGGAACAGCAAACTGACACATTGACATTTTGAGAGATAATTCCTGCTGCACAAAGCCATCAGAACAAAGAAAGAGAGCTGTGATAATGTCAAGAGGGTTCAGCTTACTCGCTGATGTTAAACTCTGGACTAAATTCTGCAGATCTAATATAGAATTGTCTGAACTTTCTGCAGAGTTTGTATCACTTGCTGATGTGCATTTTACACTCCTAGCTGTTACATTAACCATCATTAATTTCTTTAGTAAATACCATGCAACATCTTTGTTTGACATGACAGTGTTATCAATAGTGGTCTTCTCATCAATCTGCAGCATCATGTTCAGGCAAAGCTTCTCCGTGTAGTGCTTCTCCAGGCCCAAGTTCTCCAGTATGGACTCCACCTGTGTTTCTGCGAACATAACATAAAATGGTCATCAATAAACTAAAAAAGTGGTTGCTGAATGCGTATTACTTTTTTTTCTTTCTTGTCTGCTTCCAACTCTTCTGCTGTTCAACTAGGTTTTGTCATTGGTCTTCCCACTTTTTCTGACTTTTCCTTCCTTTTCCTCTGCTCTTTCCAACTTCTCCAAATTTGAACTTTTTTTCAGCAGTCAAACTTTAAACGAGACCTTCTACTATTCACATACTGAAAAACCTGTTCAAACCTTTTTATTTCTTTGAACAGTGGATGTTTTGCTGTATATTGGGCACGTTAACATGTTATTATCGCATTAACACATTAATTGAGTAATGCTGATAATTATTTTAACACGCATTAATGCAAGTTATGGGTCAATCATGAAAGAGTCGCTTCTCAGAGCCGGTTCCCATCAGCAGCTGTTTGTTTATCTTTCTCTCTTTCTCTCTCTGTGACACCAGGCAGGGGGCGGGGCACGCAGGACAGAGGAAGAGTACAGAGACCTGATGGTCTTGACAGAGCAGACTTTTAGCTTCCTAACAGTGTTTGTTTCATGTAGATCGGTCCAGGACTCACTGAGATGCAAACCACTTAAGTCTTACAACCGTTAATGATGTTAAATATAGTCTGATAAATATGCGTGAGGCTCATTAATGCTATCGGTGACAACACGTGGAGTTTTCAGATCGTATCAATGATGTTTTACATGAAAAATGACCAAAAATTTGTTATTTACTTTCCATAACGTTTTTGATAGTCATATAAGGGAGAGAGATGTAGCAGCAGCAGCAGGGGGACACCAGGAGAGGTAGGAGGGGAGACTTTGGAATAAAAAAAAAAAGTCCATCTCCAAAGGTAAAAAAAAAAAAGGTTCAAATATAGGCCTAGCTGTATCTGCTGTAGTGCTCTTTGTCTGCTAAATAATGATTTTTATTATTATTATTATTTGGGTGTCAAGCATGTTTGAAATGGTGCTATATACACTATAAGCAACCAGGTCACAACTGCACATATTGGCTGAATTGTGAAAGCTATAAGTTATCAAATAAAGAGCCATTTAGGAGCTGGAAGAGCCCCAATACATTATTAATTGAAATTTATAGCAAGACTGAAAAATTAACGATTAATAGCAATGTCCTTCCTGTCGCAACCAGCCACATTGACTGGAGGACGCTATTTGGGTGAAGTGCTTCGGGGGGAGATTTGATTCACTTATAAAATATAAATTCAAAACAAAGAGAAAACCATACTCTTTCAGAAAATGAAAGTCTTCTGTGCTTTACCGAATTTTAATTAGAGCTCCAAGCGAAATCCAATCCTCTTTTTTTACAGCCAGTCTAAAGCTCCTCCAACTCTTTTTTATTAAACTCAGCATCTCATTTGTATCCTCCTCCCTCCACAGAGGAGATGCAGAGAGTAGAGAGAAGAGTATTATGTTCCAATAGGACATCATTTACCATGTCTGTTTCTGATGAATATTAAACAGCCGAATCTGCAATAAGTCGTGTTCCATATTACATCCTAAAATTTCCTGTAACATGTTTTCTTGCTTTGATTTGTTGTCATTTAGCAACTAACAGTTATGAATAAAATACTTGGGTGGTCAAATGAGCGGTGATTAATCACTGAATAATTTAATCCATTCCATTGTTCTTTTTGTCTTGTAAGAAGCAAATGTACAGAAGCGTATTGGTGCCAGGTGAGTAAAAATACATTTCATCTGTATCACATTATTACAAGATACATGTTTTTTTTATAATAAATACTTATCTTCTTTCAACGTGGTTTGTTTTTACAAGATAAAGTTCTACACTATTACAAAATAAAACATACCATGATATGATGTATCAAATTGATATCTTGTAATAATGTGAAACATGATAAATTCGTATCACGTTAAACCGTAATACGTTTATATCTTGAAAAAATGTGATATCTTGTGAAAACGTGATAGAGTTCTTATTCTACCAAGAAACATATAGGGCCATATATAGATGATCCTGGTGGTGGCAGTGGCGTACACAGAGGTATGTTAGGGGGCATGTCCAGATGGATTTTGTCCCTACTCAAGCAGCGAAAACGTTGGTCTGAATGGGCTGAATAATAATCATTTTTTGGGGACTTAAAAGAAGAAATCTTAAAAGAGTAGTTGGAGGCGAACAGGTAAACAACAAGATTGGTGAGACTGTCCAGACTCAGAGCGGCATAAACAGACAGCGATCTGTGGTGAGTAGGAGACGCGTGAGCAGAGAGGACAGAGGGAGACAGATGAGAGGAGAGGACAGAGAGAGACAGATGAGAGGAGAGGACAGAGGGAGACAGGTGAGAAGAGAGGACAGAGGGAGACAGGTGAGAGGAGAGGACAGAGAGAGACAGATGAGAGGAGAGGACAGAGGGAGACAGGTGAGAGGAGAGGACAGAGGGAGACAGGTGAGAGGAGAGGACAGAGGGAGACAAGTGAGAGGAGAGGACAGAGGGAGACAGGTGAGAGGAGAGGACAGAGGGAGACAGGTGAGAGGAGAGGACAGAGGGAGACAGATGAGAGGAGAGGACAGAGGGAGACAGGTGAGAGGAGAGGACAGAGGGAGACAGGTGAGAGGAGAGGACAGAGGGAGACAGGTGAGAGGAGAGGACAGAGAGAGACAGGTGAGAGGAGAGGACAGAGAGAGACAGGTGAGAGGAGAGGACACAGAGAGACAGGTGAGAGGAGAGGACAGAGAGAGACAGGTGAGAGGAGAGGACAGAGAGAGACAGGTGAGAGGAGAGGACAGAGGGAGACAGGTGAGAGGAGAGGACAGAGAGAGACAGGTGAGAGGAGAGGACAGAGAGAGACAGGTGAGAGGAGAGGACAGAGGGAGACAGGTGAGCAGAGAGGACAGAGAGAGACAGGTGAGAGGACGGAGAGAGACAGATGAGAGGAGAGGACAGAGGGAGACAGGTGAGCAGAGAGGACAGAGAGAGACAGGTGAGCAGAGAGGACAGAGAGAGACAGATGAGAGGAGAGGACAGAGGGAGACAGGTGAGAGGAGAGGACAGAGGAAGACAGGTGAGAGGAGAGGACAGAGAGAGACAGATGAGAGGAGAGGACAGAGAGAGACAGGTGAGAGGAGAGGACAGAGAGAGACAGATGAGAGGAGAGGACAGAGAGAGACAGGTGAGAGGAGAGGACAGAGAGAGACAGGTGAGAGGAGAGGACAGAGGGAGACAGGTGAGAGGAGAGGACAGAGAGAGACAGGTGAGAGGAGAGGACAGAGAGAGACAGGTGAGAGGAGAGGACAGAGAGAGACAGGTGAGAGGAGAGGACACAGAGAGACAGGTGAGAGGAGAGGACAGAGGGAGACAGGTGAGAGGAGAGGACAGAGGGAGACAGGTGAGAGGAGAGGACAGAGAGAGACAGATGAGAGGAGAGGACAGAGGGAGACAGGTGAGAGGAGAGGACAGAGAGAGACAGATGAGAGGAGAGGACAGAGGGAGACAGGTGAGAGGAGAGGACAGAGAGAGACAGGTGAGAGGAGAGGACAGAGGGAGACAGGTGAGAGGAGAGGACAGAGAGAGACAGGTGAGAGGAGAGGACAGAGAGAGACAGGTGAGAGGAGAGGACAGAGAGAGACAGGTGAGAGGAGAGGACACAGAGAGACAGGTGAGAGGAGAGGACAGAGGGAGACAGGTGAGAGGAGAGGACAGAGGGAGACAGGTGAGAGGAGAGGACAGAGGGAGACAGGTGAGAGGAGAGGACAGAGGGAGACAGGTGAGAGGAGAGGACAGAGAGAGACAGGTGAGAGGAGAGGACAGAGAGAGACAGGTGAGAGGAGAGGACAGAGAGAGACAGGTGAGAGGAGAGGACAGAGGGAGACAGATGAGAGGACAGAGAGAGACAGGTGAGAGGAGAGGACAGAGAGAGACAGGTGAGAGGAGAGGACAGAGAGAGACAGGTGAAAGCCACGCCTCAGTGACGTAGCCTGTGGTACCAGGTCGTTTCATTATCTCATGCAGCATAGATACCACCACACCTGAGGGAGACAAGGCTTCCATCTGCTGTTGTTAAAGATTCTCCTGATTAATGATATGGATACTACACAAACTCATATTTATTATATACAGAGGATATCTTCAACATAAAATTGTATTAATTATTTTTGATAATGTCTTTTTACTTTAGCTTTAGTGTGGGAAAAAGACAATCATATAAAAAACCCTTGCATTAAGATCAAATAAAGTCAATAAAACAAAACAAAATATAGACTAGTAGTCTAGAGAAAATAGTCTCTTGACAGTAGTGTAAAAAAGAGAAAATGAACCACTAAACAAAAGGACAATAACAATAATATAGTAATACAAAAAAAAAAAAAAAATAAATAATAATAATAATAATAATAATAATATAGCTATGATAATGAGAACAAAATAAGTTAGCTGTGCTTTACATCAAAACAAACCATTTTACGCAAACCGGATGTGTTTGTCTCTCTGTCTCTCATCCACTGATGGACACATTAATTACTGCGTCTTAATGAGGACGAACTGTCGCCTTTGAGTGTGGTTAGGACAATGCAGCAGGACTTTGCTCAACAGAATTTTTCAGTTGGATTGATGCTACATTTGTGAATTTGGCCAGAGGAAAAAGTTGAAAAAGCTGTGCACGAGACCTCCGTCTGTCCGGTTGCCGTGCTGCTGCTGCTGCTGCTAAAATAAATGCATACTGTAGAGGCTTTTACACACAGAAAAGATCAGCCACTGGTGAGTTTCTTGTCATATTGTAGCTCACAGGCATAATGCCAAGTCCTTTCAATATAATATGTTTATGAGGCAATGCACAGCAAGCTCTATCTTCGATTTGTATAGATTTTATTCAGGTATTTTTCAAACATGGTGTGCTTTTACTGTCACATGGTCCGCTCCATGCGCAGAATATAAATGAATAAAAACAACAGAATCGATGTGACATTTCTGTCCAAGTGTCCAACCATATTTTTAAGACTTCTTTCTTTTATTTCATTGACTTAATAATGTGAGTGTGTCTGCAGATGTGACCACCACGCCCCCCGGTCTTGGCATTGACATAGATGGAGTGTACAAGATAGCAAATTACCACCGTCTCCGTCATTGCCACGCCAACACCAACATCATGCAGAATATAGGGCCCGTATTGTTAAAATATGACACAAGTGAAATTTCTTTAGAATCACTTAATCACTGCACAGCAATATGCTTCTGTACAAATGTTAATCTTTGCTATTTTGTTTAACATTTTTATATGAGTTTCATAGTTTCACATCATGTTTATTTTTTTCCTTTCTTTATTTTTTTTTTACTCACTTGTTCCAGCAGAGGTCGCTGTAGGCTCACTCTTCATCCCATTCTTCAGCTGTGCACACACAGAGAAGAGGTACTGCTGCCCTGGCTCCAGGTCTCTGATCCTCAGGCTGGTTTCATCAGTTTGGAGTTCTTGTATGACCTCTTCCCCACTGCAACAGGTCACAGTGTAGTTCTGCACTTCACCAGCAGGGGGGGTCCCAGGACAGGGTTACAGAGTCTGAACTGATGTCACTCACTGTGACCCCTGCAGGAGGGACAGGCTCTGAGGAGAAAGAATCAGAGTTTAATAAAACACAGTATTAGCAAAACACTAATTCATTCATTCATTCTCTGCTTATTCCCATTAGGGGTCGTGGGTACTAGAGCCTATCCAAGCAACCATGGACCTTAGGTGGGGTGAACACTGGACAGTGGACAGTTAGTTGCAGGGCTGACACAAAGACACACACAAACAGAGAACCACTCACTCTACATTTATTCTTTATGGAGCAATTTAGAGTCACCAGTTCTCCTAACACATGCATGTCTTTGGACTGTGGGAGGAAGTCAAAGGACTCAGAGAGAACCCAAGAGCACTAAACTCTCTGCCACCGGCCCTCATGATGCTAAACCTAACCAACATAATAATACACCACTAGTCCTTCTACTACTACTGTTAATGCTTCCACTAATACCACTACTTCTGCTACTACTACGACTGCTGTGGATGCAATTCAGAACCTTTTAGTTGTGAGGCAGGAGAGCTCCATGAGTTGCCATAGAGGTCACAGTCTTCTTAGTTAAACATGTTTGAACTTTACACTGCTACCATAAGAAAAAAAAATCATATAAAAGTATGTTTGAATTGGGTTTTCCAAAAAATGTGAGTTGCTTGAATAAAATTCAATCACTTTAAAAAGGCCATCAACATATATAATAATCTTCTGACTCACTTGTTCCAGCAGAGGTCACTGTAGGTTCACTCTTCATCCCATTCTTCAGCTGTGCCCACACAGAGAAGAGGTACTGCTGCCCTGGCTCCAGGTCTCTGATCCTCAGGCTGGTTTCATCAGTTTGGAGTTCTTGTATGACCTCTTCCCCACTGCAACAGGTCACAGTGTAGTTCTGCACTTCACCAGCAGGGGGGTCCCAGGACAGAGTCACAGAGTCTGTCCTGATGTCACTCACTGTGAGCTCTGCAGGAGGGAAAAGCTCTGTGGAGATGGTGTTAAAGGTCAAGTACAAAGGTAAAAAAGCAACAAAATTAATAAAACATTTGTTACAGTTGTGTACCCTTACCTGTGATGACATGCACACAGGTTTTTGAGCTCTCTGCCCTTCTTACGATTGTGAATGTGTATTCTGTCCCAGGACACAGCCCTTCGATGTCTACAGATGGAGAGTCTTTCCGGACGACCGTGCCCCTCTGGTTGGCACAGCAGTAATCAATAACAAGGTCAAATATTTGAGGAGAATCATGTGGCTCCAAGCCGAAGGAAACCTTATCAGGACCAACACAGAGCACTGCTATCTCTGGTGAAGGAATACCTGCCAATGAAAGACACCTCTGTTAATGTCAAATAGTTGTGTTTTCATAAGAATTTAAGCAAAATTCACATTTGCAGAAGGGATAAAGTGAATTTTGTTTTGGTAAGTTGTATTTACTGTCACCTGTGCTTTATGTCAGTGCCTGGCGTCAATCAGTTTGGTTCTCATTTCTTTTCTTTGAGTTCATTTGTTTACTCATTTGCGACCTTATCTAGAGTGTGTAGGTGCAGTTCAGTTCAGAGCACACTTTACAAAAAATTAAATCTAAAACCAGCTCTAAGGAGAGAGGCCATGGAAATGATCACAGCCTGTATGCAAATATGTGTGCATACCCAAGAATCGGCTGTGAGTTTATTAAAAACTGTATTTCACAAGTGTAGTCACAGAGTGTTTGAAACATTTTGATAATTGGGGAGGTTTAAATTTAAAATAATTTGTAATGGGAGAAAATGAAGTCAGCTGATACAAACACAAGGAAGGAGCAATTCATCCAGTGACGTGCAGTGAGGTTAGAGTCTTGTGGCGCACTGTTTCACCGTCCAGTCTCCTAATTATATACCATAATAGCCAATCCTGTGCATTTTTTTTAGTTTGGCACCGAGTGCATCAGATCTGTTCCTATTGTGCTGCTCATGTCAGTCTCCACCTTGGGCCCCTTGAGCGTAGCGTCATAGCACAATTGCTTTGACTGCATTAGTATTTTTTATGTAGTGAGAGAAGCACATTTTTGTACCTTTTTGTGACCTTTGGGTACAAAAAACTGCAATAAAATCATCAGACATTAATATTTTTTTCTGCTTTTTTCTTTTTTTTTTTTGCATAAATGTTAAACTTCTTGACATGTGCTGAAACTATCAAACATTAAATCATTTTCTGAATTTTAATTCTTTTCATTTCAGTTTCATTGTATAAATTTTGAAAAATATAAAACAAAAAAGTCTAATAGATGAGCCGTAAAATTGATTTGACAGCATTAGTATTTTTTATATGGCAGATACTTTCTTCCAAATCTTAGTAGAAAAAAAGCTCCATTGACTTTTAATCCCACTGGCATTCCACTTTATAAACCATTTATTCTACACTGTCATACTGAAATTTGACATTTTTACTGTTTGTCATCCGATTGAACCTTTTTCCCATTGTTGGTGGATGCATGAAATTCCTGTATTTTGAGTGCATACATTTTTGTACACAAAGGTCACAAAAGAGTGCAAAAGCTCATAAATAGTATAAATGACATGTAGAGTAAAACTTTAAAAAACTGGCTAAAAATTCTGGAAAAAATGTGCAAAAATGTACACAGGGGAGCATAAGGGTTAACATCATTATTTCTTTTTTCTGCACCGCCTCACTTGCCTCCCCTGACCACATGTCACTGATTTCATCATACACCGGAAAAAAATTCAAGAGCATAATTTTAAATTCAGACTTACAATTAGCGTCTGCTTTCACACAGTCCTGCCCGTGGGATGGGTCTAAGGCATCATAAAACTCCTGTCAAACACATCAGTCACACACTTCACACTTCACTTCACATCAGTTTCACACTCTCAGCCATTTCACATTGGTTTTCTGAATCCAACACCAAAATTGTATAATGATTAACCCACATGTTAGACAGTCTATACAAATGTAGGCTTCATTCATTTATACAAAACATAAGTCTTTATATCTTTAAATTCACATAATTGTAGGGAAAGGTTGTTCTGGACAAAGAAGGTACAATTTTAAGCAGTAGCATACTCAGTCTTTAAGATGATAACTTACCTTTTCTTGATAGATCACTGCATTACAAAACCTCACTCCTTGTCTGAAGTTACATTTGTATTTGTGATCTGAGGACCTAACCCAAAGCTGCTGCTGAGAGCAGCACTCCAAGTGCAAATGGCTCAATGATGCTGCCTTTTCCTTTTACCATCTGTGAAGTCACTTTCACTTTTGTTTTCCGTGAACAGTCTCAGTTTACACAGAAAGGAAACTTGGAGTTACTGTTTGTTAGTAAATTAACAATAATTGTTTTTCAGTGAACTACAGTGTAAAATGTCTAACCTCAGGCAGACACTGTTTGACATTCATAAAGCGCAGTGGAAATTAGAGGTGTACATAAAACCAAAACTAAGAAGTTATGTTCAGTTTAAGGAAGACATTTCCACAGAGCCCTATGTTACATGTAACTTACAGAGAGGACACAGGTCCCTCTGTCCCAGCTGAGAGCAGGAGTCCTGCCTCTGACAGTGGAGGGGGGTCAGTACAAAGGGGTTCCACAGATGTGGAGGACAGATGTGTGTTATGTGTGACTTGGGGGTAGTTGAGGAAGAATTTCATTTTGTGTTTTATTGTCCATTGTTTAATGATTTAAGAATTTTTCTATTTGAAAAAAATCAATGTAAAAACCCAGACTTGTTTTGGCTGTCGGATGGTGATATTTTGAGATTTTGTTTGTCTGTTTAAAAATGACTTTTAGTTTAGCAAAATGTATAGAGAGGGCATGGACACTGAGACAGAGATCTTTGTATCCTGGCAGTTAGTGTGAGCATATTAATAATGTAATTATGTTGTTGTGTAATTGTTTATACGCAGTGTTTCCCCCAGCACTTGATAGTTGAGGTTGCCACCTTGGCTACCATTCAATAGAGGCCATATAAAGTAATATTTAATTTTAGTTCATTCCCCCAAAAACCCATTTTGAATGCCTTTATGATGCAGTGTTTATGTTAAATTAACTTTCTGTGGCATTTAGAAGTTGTAAGTGAGGTGTATAAAAGACATTCATTTGTAAGTTCACAATTTGGAGGCTGGCTACCACCTTAACTGACACCTTTTCTGCGGAAAACACTGATATGACGTCATCTTTCTTGTAAATGCTGACAGTTTCATGTAAGCCTGTATGGCCTGGTCACATCTCTGTATGACACTCAAATAAAAATACTCATTCATTCATTCATACTGTTCTGAGGCCCTTCTCTCTGATCTCTTGCCCCTATCTAAATATGTCCCTCAGAGATCCATATTTAATGATAATACATTTGCAATAACGCAGTATTACTTATAATAGCTGTACTTGTTATGCACTGACTTTGCACCATAACTATACTAGTACTCCTTCACAATAATAACTGTCTCTCACCTGTCTGTTTCTTTGTGTTTAGTTTGTTTAGTTTTGTTA
Source organism: Bostrychus sinensis (assembly GCA_020698575.1). NCBI lineage: Eukaryota > Metazoa > Chordata > Actinopteri > Gobiiformes > Eleotridae > Bostrychus > Bostrychus sinensis. The sequence goes on from CM036252.1 coordinate 36,005,701, forward strand.
AAACTGTGAAGCACCTTGTCTTGAAAAGCACTATATTGTTATGTATTATTAATATTATTATTATTATTAATAATACTATACACAGTACTTACATCTCTAACTTGTTTGTACATAGTGCTTTTAGTCAACTTTGTATTTATATGTAACTTGTGACTTGTCCAGTACAGCCAAAAGCAAATTCATTGTATGTGTTTAATACTTGGCCAATAAAGCTAATTATGATTCACACGCCTTTTCAAATCTACATGTAGTTTTAAACACTAACATCAAAAATCAGATATCTGTTCCTTTAAAACCTCCCTGGATGGCTCAGAGATCCATTTTGTCAACTAAAAGTGTCTGGGCATCTGGCTTGAATGCACTCATAAATGTTCTGCTTCCAAAGGTAAAATCTAGAATTAGTTTTCTAGCATAATAAATCCTCATTATGACTGGCTCAGGTCATAACAGAAGAGGGGGCTATATAGGCTATATTTTTTTACACTTGATTAGTGATGTAAGGGATTCTTCTGCGTGAGACAAAAAGGGCCTTGTTTAATAATGAAAAGAATCACGAGGCTATTTGATGTACATGATTTGGTGGGGATTTGTAACTTCTGTGCAAAAAACAATCATAGTGTGACTTGCATACCTGCGCCTCATTAAATATACATGTGCTCACTTGCTTTTTGGATTAAAAGGTCTTTTAATTAATCAAATGAGAACATGTGCTGAGCTGATAGAGATACTTGGCAGAAAAGCAGTGGGATTCAAAATTGAGCCAGTAAAGAAAGTCTCACCTCTGGACTTTAAACAACAAATTCTGAAACAATTCCTAACAAAACAAGGCTGCCATGTTAAAAGAGAGTAAAGCCAAGTGTCTACAGAGAGCATGTTGTGTGTTCATGCTCAAAAAACTATAATGATGTAGCTAAACAAGGAGTGGTGTGTTTCAGAGGCCTCATAAAACGCTAACAGTTTAACTGAGCTGAGTTTAATCAGTACAGCATCAGTACGTGTTAAAGCAGTGACTCTCAAACTTTTCAAACCAGATACCACCTCAGAAAATCTTTGGTTTTCCGGCAACCATCTTAACTAGGTATAAACCAAGAATACTAGATTTTAAAAAAAAAACGGAAAAAAAACAAAACAAAACATATTAATAAAGGACTAAACCAGGGCTACCATTTGGCGCTAGACATCATTACCTGGCTATTTTACTTAAGAGAAACATTAATTATATCAAGTTTTAGTTTACAGGGCTTGTAAAATTTCTAGTGTGATGTTCCAGGAATGTAAAACGTCTGTATAAGAGCATCATTACTTGGAGTGGCTCAGGAGCGCGCTCTCTCTCTCTCTCTCTCTGTCGCACACAGATGGAGGAGCGTGCACACATCACAGCGGTTCACAAGGGAACAACAACAAGCCCAGGGCGTACGGTGTAGGTACCGAGGTTTCATCCGAAAAGGGAAAATTGTCAAGGAACTTCCTAGCTCCTTAAGCTCTAACCGGATGTACGTCATCGTCCTCCATGATAAGAACTGTCCGGATTGTCTTCTCAGTATGGAAGGTGTTAGGGAAAGGAGCTTCATTGCTTCCTTAAATAGCTCCTTTAGCATAGGAAGCTCCAGAAGTTTCTTACCATCCAGCGAGGAGGGAGGAGCTATCCCATAATCCACTGCGCCATCTCCCGGGTTTCTCCGAACTCGACCGAGTGAGGCCGATCTCCGTGTGATGAGTTTGGAATGAGTTAAAAATGTCACTGCCTCAGATTTTATTCCATAAAATGGTCTGAATAAACCTCACTTTATAAAAGACTTAAAGCCTCCACAGAGTCTGAGTCTGACTCCTGATAAATGATTATTGTGTAATGCTGTGATAAATGATTATTGTGTAATGCTGTGATAAATGATTGTGTAATGCTGTGATAAATGATTATTGTGTAACGCTGTGATAAATGATTATTGTGTAACACTGTGATAAATGATTATTGTGTAATGCTGTGATAAATGATTATTGTGTAATGCTGTGATAAATGATTATTGTGTAATGCTGTGATAAATGATTGTGTAATGCTGTGATAAATGATTATTGTGTAACGCTGTGATAAATGATTATTGTGTAACGCTGTGATAAATGATTATTGTGTAACGCTGTGATAAATGATTATTGTGTAACGCTGTGATAAATGATTATTGTGTGTAATGCTGTGATAAATGATTATTGTGTGTAATGCTGTGATAAATGATTATTGTGTAATGCTGTGATAAATGATTGTGTAATGCTGTGATAAATGATTATTGTGTAATGCTGTGATAAATGATTGTGTAATGCTGTGATAAATGATTATTGTGTAAAGCTGTGATAAATGATTATTGTGTAACGCTGTGATAAATGATTATTGTGTAATGCTGTGATAAATGATTATTGTGTAATGCTGTGATAAATGATTATTGTGTAACGCTGTGATAAATGATTATTGTGTAACGCTGTGATAAATGATTATTGTGTGTAATGCTGTGATAAATGATTATTGTGTAACGCTGTGATAAATGATCATTGTGTGTAACGCTGTGATAAATGATTATTGTGTAACGCTGTGATAAATGATTGCGTGTAACGCTGTGATAAATGATTATTGTGTGTAACGCTGTGGTAAATGATTATTGTGTAACGCTGTGATAAATGATTATTGTGTAACGCTGTGATAAATGATTATTGTGTAACGCTGTGATAAATGATTATTGTGTAACGCTGTGATAAATGATTATTGTGTGTAACGCTGTGATAAATGATTATTGTGTAAAGCTGTGATAAATGATTATTGTGTAACGCTGTGATAAATGATTATTGTGTAACGCTGTGATAAATGATTATTGTGTAACGCTGTGATAAATTGTGTGTAATGCTGTGATAAATGATTATTGTGTAACGCTGTGATAAATGATCATTGTGTGTAACGCTGTGATAAATGATTATTGTGTAACGCTGTGATAAATGATTATTGTGTAACGCTGTGATAAATGATTATTGTGTAAACGCTGTGATAAATGATTATTGTGTAACGCTGTGATAAATGATTATTGTGTAACGCTGTGATAAATGATTATTGTGTAACGCTGTGATAAATGATTATTGTGTAACGCTGTGATAAATGATTATTGTGTAACGCTGTGATAAATGATTATTGTGTAACGCTGTGATAAATGATTATTGTGTGTAACGCTGTGATAAATGATTATTGTGTAAAGCTGTGATAAATGATTATTGTGTGTAACGCTGTGATAAATGATTATTGTGTGTAACGCTGTGATAAATGATTATTGTGTAAGGCTGTGATAAATGATTATTGTGTAACGCTGTGATAAATGATTATTGTGTAACGCTGTGGTAAATGATTATTGTGTAACGCTGTGGTAAATGATTATTGTGTAACGCTGTGATAAATGATTATTGTGTAACGCTGTGATAAATGATTATTGTGTGTAACGCTGTGATAAATGATTATTGTGTAAAGCTGTGATAAATTATTATTGTGTGTAACGCTGTGATAAATGATTATTGTGTGTAACGCTGTGATAAATGATTATTGTGTAACGCTGTGATAAATGATTATTGTGTAATGCTGTGATAAATGATTATTGTGTAACGCTGTGATAAATGATCATTGTGTGTAACGCTGTGATAAATGATTATTGTGTAACGCTGTGATAAATGATTATTGTGTAACGCTGTGATAAATGATTATTGTGTAACGCTGTGATAAATGATTATTGTGTAACGCTGTGATAAATGATTATTGTGTAACGCTGTGATAAATGATTATTGTGTAACGCTGTGATAAATGATTATTGTGTAACGCTGTGATAAATGATTATTGTGTAACGCTGTGGTAAATGATTATTGTGTAACGCTGTGATAAATGATTATTGTGTAACGCTGTGATAAATGATTATTGTGTAACGCTGTGATAAATGATTATTGTGTAACGCTGTGATAAATGATTATTGTGTAACGCTGTGATAAATGATTATTGTGTGTAATGCTGTGATAAATGATTATTGTGTAACGCTGTGATAAATGATCATTGTGTGTAACGCTGTGATAAATGATTATTGTGTAACGCTGTGATAAATGATTGTGTGTAACGCTGTGATAAATGATTATTGTGTGTAACGCTGTGATAAATGATTATTGTGTAACGCTGTGATAAATGATTATTGTGTGTAACGCTGTGATAAATGATTATTGTGTAATGCTGTGATAAATGATTATTGTGTAACGCTGTGATAAATGATTATTGTGTAACGCTGTGATAAATGATTATTGTGTAAACGCTGTGATAAATGATTATTGTGTAACGCTGTGATAAATGATTATTGTGTAACGCTGTGATAAATGATTATTGTGTAACGCTGTGATAAATGATTATTGTGTAACGCTGTGATAAATGATTATTGTGTAACGCTGTGATAAATGATTATTGTGTAACGCTGTGATAAATGATTATTGTGTAACGCTGTGATAAATGATTATTGTGTAACGCTGTGATAAATGATTATTGTGTAACGCTGTGATAAATGATTATTGTGTAACGCTGTGATAAATGATTATTGTGTAACGCTGTGATAAATGATTATTGTGTAACGCTGTGATAAATGATTATTGTGTAACGCTGTGATAAATTATTGTGTAAACGCTGTGATAAATGATTATTGTGTAACGCTGTGATAAATGATTATTGTGTAACGCTGTGATAAATGATTATTGTGTAACGCTGTGATAAATGATTATTGTGTAACGCTGTGATAAATGATTATTGTGTAACGCTGTGGTAAATGATTATTGTGTAACGCTGTGATAAATGATTATTGTGTAACGCTGTGATAAATGATTATTGTGTAACGCTGTGATAAATGATTATTGTGTAACGCTGTGATAAATGATTATTGTGTAACGCTGTGATAAATGATTATTGTGTGTAACGCTGTGATAAATGATTATTGTGTAAAGCTGTGATAAATGATTATTGTGTGTAACGCTGTGATAAATGATTATTGTGTGTAACGCTGTGATAAATGATTATTGTGTAACGCTGTGATAAATGATTATTGTGTAACGCTGTGATAAATGATTATTGTGTAACGCTGTGATAAATGATTATTGTGTAACGCTGTGGTAAATGATTATTGTGTAACGCTGTGATAAATGATTATTGCGTAACGCTGTGATAAATGATTATTGTGTAACGCTGTGGTAAATGATTATTGCGTAACGCTGTGATAAATGATTATTGTGTAACGCTGTGATAAATGATTATTGTGTAACGCTGTGATAAATGATTATTGTGTAACGCTGTGATAAATGATTATTGTGTAACGCTGTGATAAATGATTATTGTGTGTAACGCTGTGATAAATGATTATTGTGTAAAGCTGTGATAAATGATTATTGTGTGTAACGCTGTGATAAATGATTATTGTGTGTAACGCTGTGATAAATGATTATTGTGTAACGCTGTGATAAATGATTATTGTGTAACGCTGTGATAAATGATTATTGTGTAACGCTGTGATAAATGATTATTGTGTAACGCTGTGGTAAATGATTATTGTGTAACGCTGTGATAAATGATTATTGTGTAACGCTGTGATAAATGATTATTGTGTAACGCTGTGATAAATGATTATTGTGTAAAGCTGTGATAAATGATTATTGTGTGTAACGCTGTGATAAATGATTATTGTGTGTAACGCTGTGATAAATGATTATTGTGTAACGCTGTGATAAATGATTATTGTGTAACGCTGTGATAAATGATTATTGTGTAACACTGTGATAAATGATTATTGTGTAACGCTGTGATAAATTATTATTGTGTAACGCTGTGATAAATGGTTATTGTGTAACGCTGTGATAAATGATTATTGTGTAACGCTGTAATAAATGATTATTGTGTAACGCTGTGATAAATGATTATTGTGTGTAACGCTGTGATAAATGATTATTGAGTAACGCTGTGATAAATGATTATTGTGTAACGCTGTGATAAATGATTATTGTGTAACGCTGTGATAAATGATTATTGTGTAACGCTGTGATAAATGATTATTGTGTAATGCTGTGATAAATGATTATTGTGTAACGCTGTGATAAATGATTATTGTGTAACGCTGTGATAAATGATTATTGTGTAACACTGTGATAAATGATTATTGTGTAATGCTGTGATAAATGATTATTGTGTAACGCTGTGATAAATGATTGTGTAACGCTGTGATAAATGATTATTGTGTAACGCTGTGATAAATTATTGTGTAACGCTGTGATAAATGATTGTTGTGTAACGCTGTGATAAATGATTATTGTGTAACGCTGTGATAAATGATTATTGTGTAAAGCTGTGATAAATGATTATTGTGTAACACTGTGATAAATGATTATTGTGTAACGCTGTGATAAATGATTATTGTGTAATGCTGTGATAATTGATTATTGTGTAACACTGTGATAAATGATTATTGTGTGTAACGCTGTGATAAATGATTATTGTGTAAAGCTGTGATAAATGATTATTGTGTAACGCTGTGATAAATGATTATTGTGTAACGCTGTGGTAAATGATTATTGTGTAATGCTGTGATAAATGATTATTGTGTAACGCTGTGATAAATGATTATTGCGTAACGCTGTGATAAATGATTATTGTGTAACGCTGTGGTAAATGATTATTGCGTAACGCTGTGATAAATGATTATTGTGTAACGCTGTGATAAATGATTATTGTGTAACGCTGTGATAAATGATTATTGTGTAACGCTGTGATAAATGATTATTGTGTAACGCTGTGATAAATGATTATTGTGTAATGCTGTGATAAATGATTATTGTGTAACGCTGTGATAAATGATTATTGCGTAACGCTGTGATAAATGATTATTGTGTAACGCTGTGGTAAATGATTATTGCGTAACGCTGTGATAAATGATTATTGTGTAACGCTGTGATAAATGATTATTGTGTAACGCTGTGATAAATGATTATTGTGTAACGCTGTGATAAATGATTATTGTGTAACGCTGTGATAAATGATTATTGTGTGTAACGCTGTGATAAATGATTATTGTGTAAAGCTGTGATAAATGATTATTGTGTGTAACGCTGTGATAAATGATTATTGTGTGTAACGCTGTGATAAATGATTATTGTGTAACGCTGTGATAAATGATTATTGTGTAACGCTGTGATAAATGATTATTGTGTAACGCTGTGATAAATGATTATTGTGTAACGCTGTGGTAAATGATTATTGTGTAACGCTGTGATAAATGATTATTGTGTAACGCTGTGATAAATGATTATTGTGTAACGCTGTGATAAATGATTATTGTGTAAAGCTGTGATAAATGATTATTGTGTGTAACGCTGTGATAAATGATTATTGTGTGTAACGCTGTGATAAATGATTATTGTGTAACGCTGTGATAAATGATTATTGTGTAACGCTGTGATAAATGATTATTGTGTAACACTGTGATAAATGATTATTGTGTAACGCTGTGATAAATTATTATTGTGTAACGCTGTGATAAATGGTTATTGTGTAACGCTGTGATAAATGATTATTGTGTAACGCTGTAATAAATGATTATTGTGTAACGCTGTGATAAATGATTATTGTGTGTAACGCTGTGATAAATGATTATTGAGTAACGCTGTGATAAATGATTATTGTGTAACGCTGTGATAAATGATTATTGTGTAACGCTGTGATAAATGATTATTGTGTAACGCTGTGATAAATGATTATTGTGTAATGCTGTGATAAATGATTATTGTGTAACGCTGTGATAAATGATTATTGTGTAACGCTGTGATAAATGATTATTGTGTAACACTGTGATAAATGATTATTGTGTAATGCTGTGATAAATGATTATTGTGTAACGCTGTGATAAATGATTGTGTAACGCTGTGATAAATGATTATTGTGTAACGCTGTGATAAATTATTGTGTAACGCTGTGATAAATGATTGTTGTGTAACGCTGTGATAAATGATTATTGTGTAACGCTGTGATAAATGATTATTGTGTAAAGCTGTGATAAATGATTATTGTGTAACACTGTGATAAATGATTATTGTGTAACGCTGTGATAAATGATTATTGTGTAATGCTGTGATAATTGATTATTGTGTAACACTGTGATAAATGATTATTGTGTGTAACGCTGTGATAAATGATTATTGTGTAAAGCTGTGATAAATGATTATTGTGTAACGCTGTGATAAATGATTATTGTGTAACGCTGTGATAAATGATTATTGTGTAACGCTGTGATAAATGATTATTGTGTAAACGCTGTGATAAATGATTATTGTGTAACGCTGTGATAAATGATTATTGTGTAACGCTGTGATAAATGATTATTGTGTAACGCTGTGATAAATGATTATTGTGTAACGCTGTGATAAATGATTATTGTGTAACGCTGTGATAAATGATTATTGTGCGCTGCTGTGAGCTGGAGCTGCTCTGCGCACTTTTGTTTACATTTTAGAAAAACGAAACTTAAAAACCACGTGGCTAATTAGCATAAATCCACAGTGGTGTTCAGTGTGGCTGTGTTAATGCTGCTGACTGTCCAGGATAAGGTGCACTTACTGTAGTCCATTTCCTGGGTAGTTTTTATTAAACAGCTGTAGGTCCACGTGACTTCCCTGGTTGTTTCCGCCGCTGGGTTAGGATGGACGAATCCTCCAAACAGCGCTGAAGCTCCTTTCCTCACTACAGTAGGAGTCTTACTGTTGACCTCATGATGTAGCTCTCAAAGGTTAAGGAACAGGAGGTAGGAGCAGGAGGTAAGAGGTACAATTTAAGGAATTTGGATTCAGCCCAGTCAGAAGTAGTGTGTTTGCATTAACGAAGTAATAAGGAACTGAAATAAATAGAAGATATTGATGATTATGGCCACTAAAAAAATTATTCTTACTGAAAACTAAGAAAAAAAAAAAAAAAAAAAAACACTGTGCCAATGAGCGTCTATTGTTATTACGAAGGGTTTTTTGGGGGACATTTCATGTGTTTTGCTAATTATTTATTATTTAATAGACAGCTGTACACATTTGTATACACTCCCTTCGTACTTGTCATTTTAATAAAGAGAGCGCGGTATCTTACATCAATAAATAAGAGAAAAGCACAGTAATGTACTTCTCTTTTTTTAACCCTTATTGCACATAAGTTTTTATAGCCTATCAACTGTAGCAGCAGCTAAAACATTAATTGACGATCTCCCAGTCATGAATATAAATATTCTAAATTAATAAATATTTATACGAGCGATAAATAGCTATAACTACGTATTTTTCTATTAAATAATTATAATCTCTGTCTGATCAAAGCTGCTAAATCTGCTCGGCTTTGGTGGTCAAATCGGCTCAGGTTGACATTTCCGGGTTAGCGAGGGACAAAGAGCCAATCACGCAGTTCGCTCGAAGTCTCTTCCAATCATAATGCGTAACGTCATCACTAAGCGGAGCCACCCGAGTAGATTTTGCAGCCCGAGTAGATGTGTGAGTTCACACTGGCTGTACTGCAGTACGTGTCTGTGTCTGGCTCTCCTGCAAAAATACGCATCAAGTTTATTCTTCACGGATGCCAGAGTCCTCTTGCATAAAGTTGAACAGAGCAGATGGAGCCAGACAGGAAGTCAGACCTGGGACGAGTGAAGAGGATCCAGTAAATTTCAAAATAAAAACATTTATGCGGCCTCTCGCTCACATCGCTGTAAACATTAGGGCTTAACTGGGGACAAGGGGTCACAAACGAGATCGAATGCCATAAACATGAGTAAAAAGAAAATATTCAGATATGTAGCATGCATAGAAGCACAAAAGTCACTGCGATAATCTGCAGACATTGAAGCGATTCAGACCCATGAGCATGTGCAAGATGTCATAACTATTTACGAGAGCAGGTGGCGTTACTAAACTCCATCTTTATACAGGGCTACAGCAAACAAACCTCCGAAAGGCTCATGTGTTTAACTCAAGTATTTATCTGTGAATAATAATCATACGCCTTAATTAAAATCTGAAAGTAGTGAATAAAAGGGACTGGATTATTGCAGCTGTTTTCAGGATAAAAGGAGGAGGATAGTATATTTTCAGCTGAATAAGGCTAAAGCTAAGGTAAGCTAAAACACATTAGCATCACAGATGTGGAAAAAATAATAAAGGGACAAGTTACTTATATTTTAATGTTAAACGCTAGCTGCTTGATAAATTGTGAATGGGGTACACAGACAGTTAGAGCACTCAACTGAGCACAATGCCTGATGCAGATTCAACATGTTCAAACAGCCAGACCTAGGTCCAACTGTCTCCTGCTACGGAACACAACAAACTCACGTCAACGACCACACCAGACAGCCGATAATCAGACCTGTGTGTCTTGGCCTTAAATAAACTAAAGACGTGGGTCTCTCAGGCTCTGGTTAGGCCTGTGGCAGGCAGAGTGTGATGTGGGACAGGGGAGATGGGTCTATCATGTTCCAGCATGGAATTAATAAACTGGCTGTAGTGGAACTGTGCAGAGCCGGCTCTAGCCAATTTGGTGCCCTAGGCGAGATTTTTTTTCCCTCCTCCCAGAGCCCAGCTTAGAACCAGTGTCTCATTGTTATGGGCCTTCATTAAAAGCATCAAAATTAAGCTTCACTTTGAAACCAAGCCCAACACTGCTCAGTTACAGCCCTCACAGCAGCAGTCACAGCACAACACAGAATTAATCGCGAAGTTTAAAAGTAAGAGCTGATTATTATTTTTCTTAAAATAGGTATTCAGAGCAATCAAATTTAATAAAAAATTATATATTGGATATAAGAATAGAAAATGTACCTTTTTATTTTATTATTTGAAATATAATTGAAATATAATTTAAAGAATTGCTATTTGAAGGAATAAAGAGACCTTGTTGTGTTCTGGACTTAACTTGAGGACATTTTCAGATTGGACCTCAGTGAATGTTTATTTATATCAGGGCAGCGCTATGGATGCAGGCAGCTTGTTGCACTTTTAAAGATACACAGTTGTTATTGAGAACAAGTGCGGTTAGTGTTGACTCAAATGTGGCCCTCAGGAAAAAATAATTGCCCACTCCTGGTCTAATAGTTATGATACATAGTCTAGGCTAAATAAACGTAGCAGCACACTCACTGTCTTTAATTACAAAGTAACACAGTAACACGCAATGGCCAGCTACCGTGTAGTTTATTTCAACTTTGCTAGCCTCGTAGCTTGTGCAAATGAAAAGTTAAACAGCAGTTTTTAATGTTAGAATAAACAACTACATACCTCTACTTTGGCCCCCTTTTTCCTCCTCCTCTTTTCTCCGCTTTCTGAAAGCAGCACCTGATGGCTTTGACGGCCTTTACATGATAAAAAATTGTCAAACTACTTGTTGATGTAACATCCATCAATTTAGGGACCGCTGCTGTGATGCGCGTCAACAATACACCCATCCCCCGCTTCCATCGTAAACTGTGTCAGTCAGGTTCAGGTCAGCCAGGTCAAGCAGAAGTCATTAGGATTTTTTTTTTCATATTAGTGTACAAAGAAGAAATAACACGATTCACTTGATTTTTAATTATTTGTTATTTATTTAAAAATATACTTTTTTTTTTTTGGAGGGGTGCAGCTGGGCGCCCCCTCCAGCAGATGGCGCCCTAGGCCACCGCCTAGATGGCCTAAAGCCGGCTCTGCATGTGTGCTTTGGGTGTGGATCGGGCATCCACAAGGCGGTAGCCCGATCCCGTCAGACCTCGGAAGCTAAGCAGGGTAGGACCTGGGTTAGTACCTGGATGGGAGACTGCTGGGGAACACCAGGAAGCTGGTGTGAAAGTGAGTGGTTGGTGGTGGTCGGAGGGTCCGTTGGCACAGATGTGTGCAGCCGCGCTTCTGTCAGTGTACCCCAGGGCAAACTGTGGCTACAAAAAGTAGCTCACCACCGAGTATGGAGTGAATGAAATACACCTTCCCTACTGTGTGTAAAGCGCTTTGGGTGACTTGTTTCATAGTTAAAGCCCTATATAAATACCTTTCCCTAGAGCTATTTATGAAAATAAAATAAAACAAAGTGTTTTAAAACTTTATTTTTCAAACTTGATTCATTGTGAACTTGTCATTCACACATTAGACTCATGTAAGCCTGTAATAGGCCTAAATAGAGAATACAAAGCCTCATTGGTCAAAAGAGCTAAGCCTCGACCCCCTCCTTCGGCAAGCCTTGCTCATTCTGCTGAACCTGAACTGGAGATAACAGTCATAAAAGTATCAAAGACAAGCCAAACGCAGCAAACCTTCACTCTGGAGACTTGCACGGACGCAGAAGAAACAAACCCAACCTTTCTCTGGAAGTTTTGAACATTAGAAGAGTCTCAGTGAGTTAAACTGGACCTGGGCTAGCTCAGGCGCTAATGTAGCAGCTACCATAGCAGCTAACGCTTTGTGCCATTAGGAAATGTATATGGGGTTTCCCCCAAGCTATTTTATATTACAAGCATTGCTATGTACAAATACTTATTTTAGTAATGTTTAATTAGTATGAAAGTCTCAAATTGGTAAATTTGTATTTCTGAAGCTAAGCTATTTGGATTGCACTTTTTTTTCACTGTAAAAATAACCAGAAATGGGCATTTATGTATTCCTGGTGCTAGTGCAAAGACCTGTTTTGCTTATAAATTGAAATTGCATGTAGAAAATAGCAAGAAATGTCCGGTAATGTATTTTGTCTATTTTACAATTACACTACAATTCTTCAATTACACAATCTACTCATACCTGTTATGGTACACACAGTGAGATACTGGTACTCAGTTCATTTCAAAGGAGACGTTACTGTTATAAAATGATTCTCAATAATTCATTGTTAATTTGTGTTTATTGTTAAAAATGGGAATTTTGATAACGTGATTTTGACAAATAAACTAAAATGAAATTTTAAACACATTCTGTGATTATGAAACTGTAGAGTAAAAATGTTACAAACAGAAATGAGTATTATTAATGCCATAGTGCTATTATTTTTGCTAAAAGCACTTGCATTAATTGTGATATTGCCATATTATGAGCAAGAAATGTAAACTAACTTAGTAATGCCCTGTTGTTTATACAGGACCTTGGACCTTAGAATTGGAACCTGGATTTCTCCCTGATGATGGCGATGGTGAGCCGTCCTTGAGAACTTGTGATCAGGGCCTTCCTTCTTGGCCCTCGGTGAACAGGCTGTTCTACTCCCACTACAGACTGTTGCAGCTGTACGGTAGGACACGCACCACACCACAAACACTGACACTTACCTTCCTCAGAACTCATTGGATTTGGCTTGGCTTACACACTGGCAAAAAGCTAGCAGGACAAAAAAATATCTGAGTATCTAAGCTCAGTTATTAGGGACGTTACTGGTACGTTTTATTTTTATACAGGTATTCTTGTACTTTAATGAGAGTGCACTGTTCACTTGTTGTGCAAACTGTTTGAAACATTTCAGCTCAGCTTTACCTGTGGCCCCACTCATTGTTTTGCACATCTATGGAAGCAAAGTTGTCTTATTACATTTTGAATTTTAAAAGCTTTTGAATTTCTGCCATTACATTTTTAACACTAAAATAGGAGTCTGAATTTTTTGTTTATGAAATTCAGTCACTCAAATTTCAGTTTCAAATGTATTAATTTAATTTATTTAACTTATTTAAATAAGCTGACCCAGCTCTCAACCCAGCCCCCCCTCCATCTATCTGTCTTCACCTTTCCTCCCTAGACAAGTCCAAACAAAAAATTCCATCACGTGACCACGTGTACTGTGTCTTGTTCCGTTATGTTTTTTTTTTGTATGTTAATGTATGTTTTGCAAAACTGTATTTAACTTTCTGAAGTTGTATGCGCCTGAAAGACTGAAAGAGAGGCTGCAAGTCCTAGTAGCTCCTAAGTTTGTCTTATTATTTGTTTTTAAGTGTGTGTTTATGTTTATGTCTTGTCTGCACATTTAATGTTTGCTGCTGGACAACTGAATTTCCCTCCTTGGGGGGATCAATAAAGTATCTATCTTTAACAAGTGAGACAATAAAAATACATATGTTTAAAAATTTTTTTAATTTGTTTGTAATTTAACATTGATCATCTTCACCGTGGTCATGCCTCCGGCTCTCTCTGTTTACCGCCGCCACCACAGGAGCTACTGAACCATGAAAGTGTCTGCGGGAAAAAGATGGAGTGTGAGATAAGGAGAAAGCTCTACTTTTTTTAGTTTTTATAGTATTTTATAACTTCGTTAGTCTATTGTGGAAGCAAACAGCACACTGCAGTCCGAGTCAGCTGCTTCTGCCCCACAGCTCTCTGGGGCTGTTCTTTGGGGAAAACTGGCAAGGATTCAATCATCACCCCTTGGCATGGGAGGGAAATCTTTGAGTATGTAATGTGCACTACCCTTTTAGGCCAACCCAAAGGCTGACTCTACCAAAGATTTGTCATTGCCGATATTTTCAGTGTGCAATGATGCAGCCATTTATGTATTTAACCATGACATAATGTTTTCACTTCAAAAACACACTGGAGTAGTATTTTGTTTCAATCACGTTTGAGTAATCCTGTATGCTGAGCCCGTCCTTTTCTTAAGAGCTGAAAATGCTCATATCATGGCTCCACATAGACATGTGTGCTGCTGCGTGTTTCTAAAGCTCATACACTGTCACCAGATTTATTTTTGATAAATTCAGTGCTTAAATTGTTGTCACCATGAAGCAGTCAGCTCATTTGACGTCATGTTGCTAATTGGGTCATTCCAGAATTGGAGGACATTTACTGTCCCTCTGGTCCACTGGAGTTGGCCCTGCGGTGTTGGTATAACCACTTGTGCAGAGGTGGTTTGGTTTCTCCAATGTACTGTTCATTACAGTTCTCACTGCAGTGGATGGAGTACACAACACTGCTCTGTGTGTAAATGGGAATTTTGTCCTTGGGGTGAACCAGTTTTTGTCTGAGAGTATTAACAGGTTTGAAATAAACCGGGATGTTGTGTTGGCTAAAAATCCTTTTAAGTTTCTCAGACAGGCCAGACATGTAAGGAATGACTTTGTTGCTCATTTTTGGCTCTTGTTCTTTCCTGTCCTGTTTTCTTGTCTTTTAGGATTTGGAGAAGGCCCAGTTGGGATATCCACAGGTTGTGAGGGCTTGGCAGACTCTTTCCTCCTTCCCTCAGAGCTTGTGGGCACCTTCTGGGCTCTGTGCTGCAGTGTTCTAGTGTCCGAGTTTGTGCTGTAGTGGGTGGTTTGAATCAAATAACAGGTACTGGTCTGTGTGAGTGGGCTTCCTGTACACTTCCACATGGAGCCGCCTGTCTTTTCTGATGATAACTGCACAGTCTAAGAAGGCTCAGCTGTTCTCCGTGGCATCCTCACAGGTGAACTTGATGTTCTGGTCCACAGCATTAATATGCCCTGTGAAAGCTTCCACTTCCTGGATTTTGATCTTCACCCAGGTGTCATCCACATATCTGAACCAGTGGCTGGGTGTAGTACCTGGGAATGAGTCAAGCGCTCTCCTCTCAACTTCCTCCATGTACAGATTGGGCAGCCACAATGGGGGAGACTGGGGAGCCCATAGCACAGCCATGTTTTTGCCTGTAGAGGTTTCCTCTGAACTGGAAATATGTGGTGTTAAGACACACCTCCAGTAGTTGGCAGATGTGGTCTGGTGTCAGGTTTGTCTTGTCCTAGTTTATGTAGCTAAGCTAATTGCTAATTTTTGTAAGCTACTGTAGCATTGATTCAGAGTAATAAGCAAACTAAATACAATAGAAACACCAACATTATACTAAAAAATGATTATGTTGGAAAGTCAGCACAAAAAAACTGAATACTATCCCCTGACTACTTATGTATGCAGCTAAGCTAATCGCTACCTTTATGCAGCCTAAGTTTCATTAGTAGTACAGATTATGACTATAACATGCAAACAAAATTACACAGGAAACAAGCTTCCTCCTCACAACATGACATAGTGTGTTAAGGGTTAAACTGTGTGTTTTATTTTTATTTATTTATTTTTTAACCTGTCACTGGCCCGTTTTTTAGCTGCTTTTTTCCTAGCAGCACTGCCCAGTCTCAGGTCATCTGTTGTCAATATCTATCCACATTCTCAGCAGTGTAGTCATTCCTCTTCTGTCTTTATTGTCATCATTAGTTAAACAGCAGTATAACTTGTTTTCAGACATAAGCTGTGTGCACTTCTCTTTTTGGACAAGGCTGTAAGGACGGGGTAGGAGCAGAGTTGGTAGGAATCAGCTACTTTTGCCTGGTTCCCCCAGCTCTGCTCTTCGAGGCCCTCTCTCACTCAAAGCCACCAATCCTGCTTCAGACTGAGGTTAACACTGCCCACTGTATTTGCATAGCGAGACAGAAATACAGAAATAAATAAATGTATAAATGAATAAATAAATAAATGTCGAAATTAATAAATGTAAAAATGTGCAAATACTGAAATAAATAAATTATTTATAAATATATATATATAAATAAATAAATAAATGCAGAAATAAATACATAAATAAAAGCTAATTTAGAGAAGGAATGTGCAAATTTCAGGAAAAACAGTATAAAAATATTTTTATGCCCAAAATTATGTATAAATGTATTTATTTGTTTCTACATTTTTACATGTATTAATTAATAATTAATTAATTTGGCACTTTTGCTCCTCCATAAAACAATACATATTAAATACAAGGTGTAGGGTAGGTGTAAACAACTCTGTACTTGTAAAAGTTTACAGATTTCTCAATTTCTCATTCATATCTGTGTGGCCTGACCAGTACAGTAAACCTGTTCCTGTCCAGTGCAGTGAACGCTTGCTACGTGGCTCATGCCACTGCTCTACTTTCACTGTTCTCAGTCTGAAGTGACAGCAGCCAGTGGGACCCGCGAAGCACAGTCTGACCAGGGTCAGACACACCCCTGTTATTTTTATTTATTTATTTATTTAAAACAAGAACAATGCCCAGAAATCATTAATCTACAAGAGAAAAGATGCTCTGCACCAGATTTAGCTGCTAGCTAGAGGGAACAGCATGAGACAGAGCAGACTGGAGCACAGTGAGGTGATCTGATAGGTTATTATATATGATAGATTAGTGCTGTATTCAAACATGTTCGCATGGTTTTACTGCCGCTCAGAAAGTAGTTTTTTTTTTATCATAGACATTATATACATAGACACCTTGTAGGCTGCTGGAGTTAATGTCATGTCAGTGCCAAGCTAGTCCGGGAACTTTTCAGAATTCTGTAACCCATTTGCTGTATTTCTTCCTATAGCCATTAGCGTTAGCCATCAAATATTGAAAATTATGAATAATCAAGACTGTTTTGGCAACTGTCAACCACTCAACCTCATGTGTATGATGTCAGAGCCTGGTTAGAAGTCAATACTGACTCTTAGAAGTTGTATTTAATATAGCAATTAACATAAATATTAGCATGTGAGCTAAAGGCTAAATGGTTTGTTCTGTGTGTTCTGCTGGACAGGATTTACAGAGGCCAACCACAATAGTTATAGACCACAGTTTATGCCACATTTTAATCAATCAGTAAATCACCACAAATCCTACTTTAATAAGTTGTTGTCAGATTAAGTAAAAATGAATGTGGCAAACACTGTTGTCATGGAATCCACAGGCATAGTCTCTCACCATTAACTTGCATTGTTTTTTTGTCATCAGAAGCCATATTGGCCTGGGCCAAACCAAAGCGACCAACGACGTGTATAGGTATACAATGTCTATGTATTTATTTGCAGTGCGCTAATCCTAAACTTGCATTAGCCACACTACAATGCGATCATGTGACGTCAACACGGCGGTGCGCTTCCTCTGGTTCAGACCTGCTTTTTAGTCCTGGTTTAGACCTGGATTAGTCCTGGTTCAGTCCTAGTTTAGACCTGGATTAGTCCTGGTTTAGACTTGGCTTACTAATACAAAGGTGTCAAAAAAAAGCCTGAAAAAAGCATAATATGGGACTTTTCATTATAGTGTTTGTGAGAATTTTACAATATAAGCCATTTTTGTCTGAATAACTTGCTGCTTTATGAGCCAGAGTAACAAACATTGCAGTTACCCTCGTAGTAGGATGATGCATACACAGAGAATTCCTACAGTTTAAACACTTAGACCTTTTGGAATTTGGTGTTCTTTCTGTGCGACAATTGAGGTGAATATCTGAAGTAGAAATGTTGGGTCCCGAAGAGATCTAAAATAAAAAAGAGACATTTTGTTGTTGGTGTTGCATGGTGTTTGCTGCATGTGTTTGTGAATGGATGGAGGAGGGAGTGATGCTTCAGAGAGTGAAGTGGAAAGAAGGGTGTGGTCTCAGTCCCCTCAGTCCTGTGGGCTTTACACAGCCACTATCACAGATTGGTCTTATTTCTGTCATATCATGGCATAGCTTTAGCACCCCAAATTGTTGTGGGAAAAACTGCTATTAAGTCAGGAGTGTCTTTGTGTATTTTATTTGTGCAAGAAGGAGCAGTTTAAATATTAAACGATTGCCAGGAAAAGATGCTTTAAGTGCTAACAGAGAAAGTGGTTACAACAGCTTTTAAACAGTAGTACAAAAAGTTTAAGAGACAGCACATAGGCAGCTCCTTACATGTGCATTCAAACTCCTTTCAGTTGTTTTATTTCAGAAAGTGATCAGACGTAGACATCCTGTCTAAGAAATAAACACAGTCATATGTCTGTTAATGCAATTACATATCAAGGGAGTGACAGTAAAACTCCCACTATGTTGAATATCTTAAATCATTCAGTAAATACAAAGATGTGCCCTGCTAACTGTAATAATTTGATCAATCATAAAAAGTAGATGGTGAAAAATTAAAGCATTCCTTACTCAAAACATCACAACATAATGTAAATAGTTATAACAATAATTAATTAATAATGGATATCTTGTTAAACAATCAGAAAAGAGCAACTAAAATGTTCTATAGGTCCTTTCTATGGAAATTGGTATATTTATTAATCATGCTTTTCATATGTGTAATTAACTACAGTTAAGTTTGCAAATAACAGTGAAACAAAAAACAAACAAACAATGGGGCCATGATCATCTGTTGAAAAGAGAGTCTTACATTTAAAGAAAACAATGGTTCCAAAAATGTTATAGCTATAAAACAAGAAATGCCCATCTAGAGGTGTCCAAAATTAAAAGATTTCAATTTAAAGATGAGATGAGACACTAGGGCAAAGAACACATATTGCTTTTTAAACCATTAACAGTAGGTAGGTACATGACATTGTTACACTTGCTCATCTGTAAAGAATTTTTAGAATTGCTGTGTGCTCTGAATGTCAACCACAGTGTTCTTGTTATAAACCTAAATCCACAAGAAATTATTCAATGAATTTTCCCAGCATGCTGAGCGGGACCAGCAGGGAGAGAGAGGGCCTTAAACGGACATGCACCTAGGTGTGACAAGACATAAAACGACCTTTTCTTACACTGTTGTCTTCTATGTAAATGTGAGTATATGGCTCAAACGGAACCACTAAATCTAACAAGAATATGTTTTTTTGACACTTTCTTCAGCTCTCTCTTTTGTAATTGAGTTCCATGATGGAGGAATATCGGCAGGATTTGCATTGAATTCTGTTGCAAATCTGTTGTTGAACCTGGCCAAGACATACTTCCAGTAGTCCGATGCCTCAAGGCTGCAGTCTGGATTTATTTTCCAGTCAGGATAGATTTCTTTGTAATCTTTGTATGGATGCCATTGGCCTTTTGTTGCACTACAGCTAAATAGTGTGTTGCTGCTTACATCTGTGGAACAAATGTTAACGACTAGTTTTTTTGAATCATCATATCTGTATGCACCCAGGGCTTGAGGCCTATGCAGTGTTGCCCAGTGTTCAGAGTGTGTTTTTGACCCTGCCTCACAGGGTACATTACAAAATGGGCACTGTTTACCACAACCAATGAGGTTTTTAAAAAGCTCATTCTGGGGACTTGCATAAAGATTTTGGAGTTTCTTTTGGATGCTTGATTTTCTTAATTTCTCTTTGAGTGAGTGTCTCATTTCATCAACACACTTTGTCAAGCACTGAGTAAATGTCTCTTTGTCTGCATTGTTGAGGAAAAATAAAGTATTAAGTGCATTCTGGGAAATTACCAATTTATCACCAAAGCCACTGCAGATATTTTCAACAAATTCTTTGATGTTCTCACACTTTTTTCCTTTGGCTTTGTTTATTGCAGCCTTTATGATAGAGACACATGCTGCAATGTGTGTTTCCTCAAACTTTAATGTATGTGAAGAATCTGGGAAGTGTGTCAGAATTCTGTTCTGTATCCAATCGCTCACATAGTTCTCGTATGTTTGAGTATATCTTAAATACTCATTGAAGTTGTCATTCTGAAGCAATTCCAATAAAACTGTGCTCTGGAAAGACATCCGTACCTTCAGTTCAGAGAATGTCTGCATTTCAGTAACGATATCAGAACCTAAGTGGCGGTTGATATAATCCTCAACTGCAAGTCTCAGACACTGCTCAGTGAATTCCTGGGCTTTCTTTTGGCACTGGTCTCTTTTATAGAATACATCTTTAAAATCAGCGCAAAACTTGTCTTTGTTTTGAATGAGACATTGCAATGGATCATTTTCATGAAGAAAATTCCTCATGCATTTGCTGAAACTGTCTGGCAGCAACTGCACAGATGTGCTGTTTCAGAGAAACCTCAAACTCTGTGTCTTTGTGTATATCCTCTTTGTTCAGCATATCATCAATAATGTGTAGAATCTCTTCGATGTAGGTGTCATGGTAGTTGTTTTTTCTAACAACTTTTTCTTTCACATGTTGGTCACATGCAGCTATGATCCTGTCTGCTAAACTTTGCATAGTTTTCACAGCATCCTCAATCCTGAAGAATTTACAAAACTGCTGTTTTAAGTGTTTTAATCCTTCAGCAGAATATTTATAGGGACCGCGTCCACAGTCTTTCAGGCTTTTTTTACTTAAGGCCTCACATGCATGACTGCCTTTGGCCTGCAGGTTTTGTAAGAGGTGTAAAGCCACTTTGCTCAAAATGTCTAAGGGTGTTTGTTTTTTGAATTGCAGTTCATTCAAAGTTTTACCCCACATCTTATCAAATTCTCTGTCTAAGTCCTCATCTGTCATCTCAGCTTGTTTCTTCCTGCAACTCTCAATGAGCTTACCGACCTTGTCCTCAATTTGTTTTGTTTGACTCTTCTTGATTTTGTCAACATCTGCCATTCCTTGTTTGATGTCTGCTGCAGCATTGAGCTGGTTTTTTACAGAACTTTCCAATTCATTTCTGAGGCTTTTCACACTGTTTTCAAATTCCTGTTTGTAGCATTCAACCAGATAGACATGACCCTCTTTTTTTTTGAAGTACTCCTTAAGGTTAGTAAGAAGAGTATTCTCCCATTTGGACAGTTGTTCTAGCAATTGTGTTTTTAAAGTAGTAACAAGTTGGCCAATATCAGATTGCTCTGATTTCACTGTTCCAAAGTTTTTGATTCTTGTTTCAGCATCTGTACTCCGTTTGTACATGTCCTGTTTAAAGTCCCATTCCCATTTGTTGACTTCTGTGCACAGTTTCATGTATGCATCAGCCACAAGGCTGTTTCTGAAGCTGAAGATGAAGTTTTCATGCTTCACTGCGGTCCACAGACTTCTTATCCACTCACAGAAGTCTGAGATAGTATTAACAGATGATTTTGATTTTTCTAGAAGTTGTATGATGTTTTTTTTTAGTTCATACACAGCTTCACTGTATCCTGTGTTGACTGGGGCCATTGGAGGGTTTCCATTCCACAGCCCAGGGATGTACCAGTTCCCAGTGTCAGGGTTGTACTCCATCACATCAGTGAAGCTCTTGTACTTCTCTTTTCTCTCCATTTTGGCTGCGGCCTGAGTCATTTCATCTAACTGCTGCAAAAGCAGTTCTCTGTCTCTGAGGTTCTTCTCATGAGCTGAAACATCTGACACATTCTGGTGAACAAACTGACATTTGGGCTTTTTCCCCACTTCTTTCATCCGGAGAAATGCATGCACAACTATCTGCAGGATGTCTTTCATTTCTGTGGAATTCTCCATTGCTATATTGATTATGGTAATGTCACTCAATCCTACCACAAGAGTTGCTAGCTCGTTGTCATGCTCGTGGCTATCATCCAGTTGTGCAAGCTCTGGAGACTTGAGGCCCTCAGTGTCAATGATCACTAAAAAGTCACAGTTGAGGGTTTGTTTGACATCTTCACTGATTCTGATGAGTAACATAAATGCACCTCGAGTGCATCGACCGCTGCTCACTGCAAACTGCACTCCAAACATTGTGTTGAGAAGAGTGGACTTCCCTGTGCTCTGAACTCCTAGAACTGTGACCACCAGAATCTTGTTGTTTGGGGTTAGTGTATGGAGCTGGGCCAAAACATCACTCACCCATTTGAGAGGGATGTTGGAGGCATCTCCATCCACAAGCTCCAGAGGAAAACCATCCAGCAGCAGCTGTGCACAAAGTCTAGGTAAATGCTGTAATTGTTGACGTGAAGGGTGGCTTTCTGGAAGAGACACTGAGGCCTCATAGATCTGACTCATTTCTCGGATGAAGTGCTCAATTCCTAGAGAACTATTGGATAGTTGTTCATCAATTCTTTTAAGCTCCTGTTTGTTGTCAGATATTTTAGATTTCTCTTTGTACTGTTCTCGGAGACCTGATAGCTTTTCACGAGACAAATGATCAAGATTTATTTGCAACCATTTTAAGAAATAGGACCTCTCTATGCCTGGGGTTGATATTGCACTTATGAAACCAGCCATTGCTTCCGAAATTTCATAAGAGTTTTGTTTAAAGCGAAGTTTAATTTTGTTATCATTAAGTTTGGATTTGTAGTGTTCCAAGTTGTCAGATCCAACTTTTTTAAGCCTGAATTCTTCTTTCTCCAGGGAGGTCAGTTCCTTCCATATCTGGCCTTGCCGAGGAAGCTGTGTCTCTTTGTACCTTGGTATGTCTTTGATTTTTGCTGTGATTGCATCTGCATTTTTTTTGGCATTCTGACACTCAGGGCAGTCTTCATCAACAGGTATTCCAAATTCACGTGCAACAGATACCATCTGCTCCAGTCCCATTTTCATTTTTGTGTTCTTAACATTCATAACAACACTTCTTATTGTTTTCTGCAAAGTCATGACAAAGTCTGCATCATTCTTTTGTTTAGTTTTCAGAATTATGTTGCTGTTTGTCAACTTCAGTTCTTTAGCAACACAGTTTAAATTAGGTAAGCTGAAGTTTTGACTCTGCTGGTTCGAAACAAGAAACAACTGGGCCTTTCCTTTGGTGGTCACTAATTGCTTGCAGCTGGCACCCAGAATGTCACAAAACACAAAAACTGCAGAGGATGTCTGACATAAAAAGGAGAATTGTGTTTCAAAAGAGGCAATATCACCACGAAGGTTAGCTACTGCCACTGGCTCACTGAAAATGTCAATGTTCTTGTTTCCACAGGGAAGGTACCAAGTAATTTCAGCAAGACCATTAGAAAGTGTTCTTGGACAGTCACCACTCTCCATGTCGCGATGCACAAAGAAGTCATGATATTGTTGAGAATTGCTCAGAAGCTGGTTTAGAATTTTGGACTTGGACAAAGAGCACTCACCAAGTCTCACAAAGGAGAACATTGGAATTTCAGAGAGAACAATGTGTTCTTCTTTGAAGCCCTTAGATTCAGAAAGAGACTGAGGCCTGTACTTTTTGACTATGTCTCTCATGGCCCAGAGCATCAGAGTGCACTGGTTTGTGTCACAGTTGGGAAGTAGCAGAGGAACAGCAAACTGACACATTGACATTTTGAGAGATAATTCCTGCTGCACAAAGCCATCAGAACAAAGAAAGAGAGCTGTGATAATGTCAAGAGGGTTCAGCATATCTGAGTTTGAACATGCAAGCAGCTCTTCTAGGTTTAACTCTGCACTTGTTTCAGAACTATCTGGGTCACTGACTGATGCACAGTTGACATTTCTAGCTGTTACATTAGCCATCATAAGTCTCTTCAGAAAGTACCATGCAATATCTGTTTTTGACTTGACGGGTTCATCGGTAATGGCCTTGGCATCAATCTGAAGAATTGTGCTCATGGACACCTTCTCCTTGTAGTGATGCTTCAGTTTCATATCTTCCAGAAATCTCTCCATCTTGGATCCTGAAAACAAAATGCATTTAGTGTAGTTTTTCATATTTTTTTAGTTAGTGGCACTTTCAGAAATATGCATTATTAAGGTGCCTTGAAGTACACCGGTCAGAGATGGAGAACAGATTTTTCTTTTAAGTCTACAGACAGTTAATGTTACAGGCTAACATCACAGGCTAAAAGATACAGAATCCCATCACTTTCCCTAAGTAGAACAGGTCCGACACAGTAGTATTACCAAATGTACTTCCTCATCTTCTGCACATTCTTTACTTTTTTCACCCTCTTCACCTCACTGCCTTATCATCAGCACTTTTCTCTTTGCCTAGTTCTCCTAATCCTCCTCCTTATCAAGCAACTACTCCTCTGTTCATGTCATTGTCTCCAGCCTCGTTTACCACCACAGCTACTGCGTCAGTGCTGCTGTAGCAGCCCACTCTGTCAGTTAATAAACTAGCTGTGATGGTGGAAGCTGCAGGCAAGACGACATTAGTCTGTGATGGTCAACTGTGTGTTTGAGCAGCTTTCAGCTCCCACAGATTGTGATTTGAGTAAAATGACAAAATTTTGTTTTATAGGTTATTGACCTAACATAGCCTAAGCTTAGCATAAACTTCTCAATGTGGCACAAAAAAAAACACACTGTAGCAAAAATAAATGTGGTTGTCAGAGTTAGATTTTTGTAGAAAGGTCTTACTAACACAAGTTTCACAATAAGGGAAAAAATATTTGTGTCCACAATGTCACAATTTATTATATTCTGCTTTTATAAAAAAAAAAAAAATAATAAAATATATATATATATATATATTTTATATATATATTATATATATACACACACACTGTGAGAAATGCACTGTGCATGTCTACAAAAGCACACTCTGGACCGCATTGTCTGCGTCTCTGCCTCAAAACAGAGCAATTTTAGATTTGAAATGAATATGCCTTTACTGTGGCAGATAGAAAATAATGGCAAGTGTGTTACTGTTTGGGGAAAAAAAGAGAAAAAACATTGGTGATGAAGTCTGCTTAACAGTTTCTGCATCGGCATCTGTGCCTCCCTCATGCTCACACCTCTCAAATTTACACACTCTGTCCCAGAAGCATAGTGACCACATGTGTCAGTGGTCTTTTTCTAATGATGCTCACATGGTCCAGTGTCAGACCAGAATTACCGAGCGCTCACCTTGTGCACCCATGTCTATATTAGAGGCTGAGCAGTAGGCACATGTCCCGTTTAGAGGTGGTGCTAAAAGCAGCAGCATGTTTGAGCAATGTGGCTAAGATCTGGCCTCGTGATTATTGTGATTATTATTATTATTATTATTATTGTGATATATATATGCGTGTGTTTGTGTATATATGTTCTATAGTGACTTGTATTTGATAGTCTTTTTTACAGTTACCAAATGGCATAATCTTTGTTTTATTTAAATTGAACGACAATTTGTTCTGTTCATTATTTTTATGGACAGAATTTCTAGGCGCAGCCAAGGGCCGGAGGGAGTCTGGTTTGGGAACCACAGGATTTCATCTCTGCTTTTTGCGGATGATGTTGTCCTGTTGGCTTCATCAAACCAGGACCTTCAGTGTGCACTGGGGCGGTTTGCGGCCGAGTGTGAAGCGGCTGGGATGAGAATCAGCACCTCCAAGTCCGAGGCCATGGTTCTCGACCGGAAAAGGGTGGCTTGCCCTCTCCAGGTTGGGGGAGAGTTCCTGCCTCAAGTGGAGGAGTTCAAGTATCTTGGGGTCTTGTTCACGAGTGAGGGAAGGATGGAGCGTGAGATCGACAGACGGATCGGTGCAGCGTCTGCAGTAATGCGGTCGTTGTATCGGTCTGTTGTGGTAAAGAAGGAGCTGAGCCGAAAGGCGAAGCTCTAGATTTATCGGTCGATCTACGTTCCTACTCTCACCTATGGTCATGAGCTTTGGGTCATGACTGAAAGGACAAGATCCCGGATACAAGCGGCCGAAATGAGTTTCCTCCGCAGGGTGGCTGGGCGCTCCCTTAGAGATAGGGTGAGAAGCTCTGTCACACGGGAGGAGCTCGGAGTAGAGCCGCTGCTCCTCCACATCGAGAGGAGTCAGTTGAGGTGGCTCGGGCATCTGTTTCGGATGCCTCCTGGACGCCTCCCTGGGGAGGTGTTCCGGGCATGTCCCACCGGGAGGAGGCCCCGGGGAAGACCTAGGACACGCTGGAGGGACTATGTCTCTCGGCTGGCCTGGGAACGCCTTGGGGTCCCCCCGGTAGAGCTGGAGGAAGTGTCTGTGGATAGGGAAGTCTGGGCATCTTTGCTTAGACTGCTGCCTCCGCGACCCGGTCCCGGATAAGCGGAAGAAGATGGATGGATGGATGAACGACAATTTATTTAAATCAAACCACCTTGTAATTTTGCTTATTTCTAGTGTAACAGAGTCCAACAATTGCTGCAAATTCTCCCCAGTACAAAGAATGTTTGTATCATCCATGAAAAGGATGCATTTCATTAATTTTGACACCTGGCAGATTTCATTAATATAGAGTAAAAATAGTTTTGGACCCAGCACTGACGCCCGTGTTACCCCACAAGCAATGCCCAAGCATGACAATATGTGTTCACCCATCTTCACAAACTGTTGTCTGTTATCCAAATAACTGTCCACCTAACTGTGGACCCCCCCCCCCCCCCCCCCCCGATTCCATATTTTTCAAGTTTGGTCAGTAATATTTTATGATTGATGGTATCAAATGCTTTTTTATAAATATCTATCTATCTATAAATATTCCTGTAGCAAATTTCATTTGGTCTATAGCATTAGTTATTTCTTCAATGATGTTGATCTATTTACTCTAAATCCATATTGGCTATCGCTAAATAGGTTATGTTTATCAATATACTTATCTAATCTGTTAATAAAGAGTTTCTCATGTATTTTTGAGAATTGCAGAAGCATGGAAACAGGCCTATAATTTGTGAAGTCGTGTGTATCTCCTGCTTTGTACAGTGGTATGACCTTAGCAACTTTCATTTTGCTTGGAAATACACCAGTTTGAAAAAACAAGTTACAGATGTACGATATAGGTTTAACAATCCTCATAATAACCTTTTTAACCATGCTCATATCTATTTCATTAAAATAATACATATAAATAATACAAATAAAACATAATTTCTCTTTCCTCTACCGTAATCAGGAACACTGATATAGGGTTTCTTTTAATAAGGTCTACAACTCCCTCTTGGGATGTCCCTGGAATAGGGATGTTCTCCGCCAGCTGTGGTCCAATATTCACAAAAAAATTATGAAATTGATTCACCACTTCATTCATATTAGCAATCTTTCTATCATTTAATATAAAGTATTTAGGCTGGTTGTTCTGTGTATTATTTTTCCTTAATACTATTGAATATATTCCATATACTTTTAATATTATTTTTATCTAATAGATTTCTGTATTACTCTCTCTCTGATATTCTTAATATATTAATTCACTTACTTGTATATATCTTATATTTATTTTCTGTCTCTTTATTTCTATTATTTATAAATTCTTTAAAAATATTATTTTTCTTTTTGCAGGCATTCTGCAATCCCTTAGTTATCCAGGGTTAAACAGGTGTTTCCTTTTTTTTATTTAATTGTACGATTGGACGGTATTTATCATATAATGTTCAAAAATTTGTAAGAATATTTCGTATGCTTTATCAACATTTACTTCATTATATACAATATCCCAGTTTTTTTTTTTTTTTATAATTCATTTTTAAGTTTGTTTATAGTATCCTCTGTCCATATTAATTTATACATGAGTTTATTGTTTTGCTTATTCATATTAAGACCTACTTCATACATAGTAAACACAGGTAAGTCATCACTGATATCTGTAATTAACAACCCACTCACTATATTGTTGTCTGTAATATTTGTTAGTATATTGTCTATTAACGTAGTGCTATGTGATGTAATCCTGCTGGGCCTGGTTATTCTCAGATATAGGCTCATACTACACATTGTACTGATGAAATCTTCTGTTGGTTTGTGGTTATTAGGATTTAGAAAATCTATATTAAAATCTCCACAAATGAACATCACTTTTTGATATGATTTATTAAATGTTTTTTCCATCCATTGTGTAAATGTTTCCATGCTTGAACCTGGCGTTCGGTATACACAGCTAATCATAATGTTGTTTTTTTTGTTGTTGTTTTTTTTTTTCAAATCAATTTCTATAGTTATTCATTCAAGTAAGTTCTGGATTGCCGTTGTCATTTCTTCCACCACTTTATATTTCCGACAGTTATCCACATACACAGCTACACCTCCCCAGTTTTTGCTCATGTAGCTCAGCTCATATCCATCAAGCTCACAGTCCACACCCTTCTCCTCACTGATCCAACTCTCTGATGTTGCTATTACATTAAATGGCTGTGTGAATTGTTTTAAGTAGTCTGTAATGTTGTTAAAATTTGCATATAGCCTTTTATTGAAGTGAATTATTGATACCTTATTGACCATCTTTACTGACATGTTATACTGTTCATCTGTGAAACAGCAGCAGTTTTAATATAGTATAAACATAAAATAGAAAAAGTTAAAGATGGTATCAATATTAAATTAATAAATTATGCACACAAACATTAACTATTTTGATTTTAGATAGTGCTACAATTAATACATAAGTATACTTCTGCCTCTGCACTGGTCCGCACAATGGTCCTCATTTATCAAACTTGCGTACTCCAAAATATGGGCATACACCAGGCGTATGCCCAGAGCCATGCAAGTTTTGGGATTCATCAACATGCACGTGGGTGTACGCTCAAATCCTACGCCAGGTCAGGAGGTGGTGTACATATAAGGCCAAGTCAAGGTCAAGTCAACACCAAGCTGCACAGGAAAATAATTAATATAAGCATAAAACGCATTGCGACATTAAACCTATTTAATATTAGTAAAAGTAGAGGAGCTGCTGTAGGCTGCAGCTTTTAGCTTCACTCTGACAGCCTCGATGATTGTTTTGCTGGATCTCTGCTGCAGGGATCTCCTCCTGTTACATCGCTTCATTCGCCAATTTGCTTCTTTGCCTATTCGCAGGACTCACGTGTCAAATGCTCAATTCGTGTCATTCGCGCCGCGCTACTTGCTTGATTCACGTCACGCTATTCATGTCATTCGCACCGCAGGACTTTTATTCACGCCTGAATGCACCTTTACTTAGACTTAACATGTAAATCACTCGCGCCAGATGTCCTCATTCACGTTCGGTGTGAATGTACCATAAAACAGACAGACTGGCATACAGCGCTTCTTAATCAGTCTAATATGAACAAATAATGCATTAAAAAGTTCTGGACACACAAGTTTGTTAAAACTGAGTGTTAATCGACTACAGACCAAATATAGGACTGCTCAGATGGATTTAGAACCACTGTCAAGTCCACATGTGTAAGTCCCATTGCAAACAAGTGCCACTAACCTGGCTATTAACTCACTGACTTCATGTTGTAATAAACTGAGTTAAGACAGGGACACTCCATAATTCACTTGTTAAAGAGATGGCAGCGCTCAAAAGGTAGGAATTTTTGTCCGTAGCCCAGTGTGATAAGACTGACGACTCATAGACTGTAGGGCTGGGCGGTATGACCTAAATTTCATATCAATATAAATCAAAAATCGTATAAATCGAATCCCTTCACGGTAACGGTATATATCGTGGTATAAATTTAAGGTTAAAAATTATAATAAAAAGCAAGGGCTGGGCGATATGGCAAAAAATGTAATACATTTTTTTCCCCCATATTGGTCGATCTCAATTTTTTATTCAATTTTATGTTTACAATTAAAAACTGATAATCATGGCTGTGATTCATCCTTAGATTTAGATTTTAATGTAATAAGACAGTGAGGGATTTAATGTAAAATCTTTCATTGCAAAGGTTAATTTTTTATACAATAATAACTGTAATAATTTAAACAAATAAAAGAGGCAAGCTGCTAATTTGTTCTAAGTTTTAAACAACTGAAAACGTCCAGTTCACTGCAGCTCCAGTGATGAGAGCAGGTAAAACTCCTGCCTGTTTCTACAGAGCTGACCTGTGTCTCCTCACTCAGCCTGGACCTAGTTCTCTCATTTTGTCAAACTATTAACAGTAAAATCACCTGTTTGAAACTCCGCACTGATCACAAAGCTTTTTCAAGTGACAAGACACAGCACTGAAGTGCGTCACGTGATGCACCGCAGCTGTGCGCAAAACACAGCATGCGCGCCCCGTTAGCTCTGGCGGCATTTCCGCGGGGTAAGGATGGGTGAAATATATATGAATAGTTTTGCCCGTTTGTCCTATGGTTTAATTGCGCTGTAAAACGATTGGATGGACTGCCGTTTTTGTGCAGCACAGCAAATGCTAACATTAGCTTAGCTCCTCTTTTAGCACTGTTACTGCAGTTGTTGTTGTCGTTGCATGTTTTAAATGCTTTTTTTGTATTTAAATGCATAGTACCTTTTAGGTGGTTATTTCTTTAAACTCCACTTTTGTTCTCTGTTGCTCAGGCTGTAACAGGTAGGCAGTGTGCACCCCTCAGCTGCTCCGTAATCTGCTTCTGCACTGTTTGGAGATGTGTCCAGATCAAATAGTGCTCTAAGCTTATCACTGAGATTGACCCTATTCTTTATCCAATTTCAGTTTTAAATTAAATTTTTGGCACAGCCCTATGCCCAGCTGTCTCTGTGCTTGCAGCCATGTTGAGGCAGGTGCGATAACGTCATTGACGATAGGACGGTAGAGCACAAATCTCTACCGTAGGCCAAATTTATATCATTTCTACCGTCTACCGCATATACCGCGCAGCCCTAAGACTCTGCGTTACTGAGCTGAGTAGTGGTATGCACAGTTTCATAAATCCCACATGCTTCCCCCCAGCGTCTGCACCCGTTTTTGCAAAATTTGGATAAATGAGGGCCATTGTGCCCAGCGTACCAGCTACAACCTTGACTAACCTTTTGTGTCGTGTCACTGCAGGACTCCAGCTACTTATTCAAGCCCAGCTGCAGTAGTGATATACTGTACAGTAGCTCTCTCTAGTAGTTTTTAGTAGGCTACACTAGCTCACAACACAGGCTGCATGTTTCCTGTTTTTGTCCAAAAGCTGCTAATCTTGCAAGCAGATTGTAGCATATGGTTATGTTAAAATCACCTTTATATATTGTTAATAATCCCATTGTCTTCATTTGTTTGTTTCTATATGATGATTGGAGCAAGCCTCCAAAAGGGAATCTAGTAGCTGCCTCCTTGTTTTTAAAATCCTGTGTACAGCTCTGAAGCTATGAAACATATATATGTATACATAGAAATGTATTTATCTCACATCTGTCTACAAAACAGGAATTTCTCTTTCTCCTGGACCCAATGTGAGGACCAGAAAAGCAGTTTGGGTACTGAATGGTTATATTCAGTTTGTTGGAAATATGACAGGTCAGTGTAAATAAATGAACATTAACTGTTTGTTTTCACTAACCTTTTCCACTTTTCTTGACTGTCTGCACCGCACTGGCTCTCTCTTCTCCTCCATCACAGTAGAGGTCAACCTCATCGATCTTGATTATGAAAAAAATACAAAGAATAAATGTCTGACAATAACTAGTGAGTATTTTTTTGTGATTTGTTACTCACCTCCATTGTTGTTGCACAGTCGAGACCACAACAGCTCTGGTAATTCAAAAGTCTTCTTTCTAATGACAAAAACATGGTTTCAGTCCAGTAAGTAAGCTCAGCACAGCTAAATAAAAGTATTGTGAAGGGAAATAATGCCTCTACTATAAAATATGGTAGATGCAAGAAAAGAGTAATGTTGTATTAAATATATAATGTATGTGTTATGTTACAAATTCAGTTCTGAATTATTTGGGGCATTGTGGGAAATGTAAGCAAATAAAACAAAAAAGCAAAACATTTACTACAGTGCACGTGAACTGTACATTTTGAACAGGAATACTTTAACAGGAAACTTTAAATAGAGAGTAAACAGTATCACAAACACACTAAAACATATACTTTATATGCAATATGGTGTAGCGCTTAATAATCACACTTGATCTCAGTCAGAAGACACTTACCTTCATTGTTCTTTGATGTGTGTCTAGAAGCACTGCAGCCGCAGTGGAGTTCTGCTCAGAAATCTGCTGCAGAGAGCCACGCTGCTCCTTTTATTGAGCCTGAACACTTTCACTTTCAGTTTCCATATGATGAGATGTTTGTAGACCCATGGTTTACGGGAAACAGTGGGCTTTATTGTTTCCACAGCTGAATAGGCTGCACACAGGGCCTCAGCTGAGAGGTCACACTGGTCATTACTACACAGTACTGATAATACTACTAATATATCAACCACTACTATACTGTACCTCCTTGTAGCTCTACCACTAGGCACTTTAACACTAAGGTTAAAAAAAAAAAAGCTCTTTTGACCTACTGTCTCCATGGTATACAGTATAGCATATTACAAT
Source organism: Bostrychus sinensis (assembly GCA_020698575.1). Lineage (NCBI taxonomy): Eukaryota > Metazoa > Chordata > Actinopteri > Gobiiformes > Eleotridae > Bostrychus > Bostrychus sinensis. The sequence continues at coordinate 36,038,420 of CM036252.1, forward strand.
TTTTAGTACATTTTTAATAGACATAATGTACATGACATAGAAGTATTATTAGATTTGCAATTTAAACTTAAATTCACCATGACATAAAATATAACATAAACTCCTATATTTATTTATTCAGCTATATTTTGTTAAAAACTTACAAAATATCTTAAAAAAAAAAAAAAAATCAAACGAAATAATCTTAACTAATAAATTTACCACAAAGAAAAATTGTAATATTGTGAATATGAAATATTATTATTACTTCTGTACCTAAAAATATGAAACAAAATATAATATTCAAATAACATTCCTTCATGATTATTTATCATTTTCTTTTAGAAGTTTCAATAAGAGCCGCATTATTGTCTGTTATCAATCCAACAGCATGGGGGCACAAGTGACCAGTTTTCATTTTAGTAAAGAATGTGATGCCCAGTGTAATTTAACTGTAAACTATGAAGCATTTAATGTTTACACATGTATACACACTCAGGAACGCTGGGAGTGGAGAACAGAGAGTTAGTGGTGAGAAAGGTAAAGGCTTTCGTCACAGCTGCAGGGCCTCAGCTAACAGCTAACACTTAGAGTTGTATTGATGGCTTTTTGTTACAGCATAGGCCTAACTATATTTGAATTTAGTTTTTTATCATTTTATCAAAATTTGCTAGGACATGTCATTTTTTTCAGGTGTTATTATGAGCTTATGTTGTACCGCTTATATCACACACCGCAGTGTTTCTTCGTATATAAATTCTCTCACTGCGACCCCCCTAGTTTCAATAGTTCAATATGAAAAGTGTGCAAATATTTTCTTATCATGTTTTGAATAAACTAGCAAATAAATTCATGTACCCTTTTGCAAAGTGCTTGCGTACCCCTGGTTGGGAAACACTGGCTTAAGCGATGATTGGCTAAGGAGACAGAAGAGGTGCGGCTGTGTGAGCTCAGTAAAGTGTGGCTGCAGTCAGAGTGGGCAGTGTACTGTGACTTTAGCAAAGGCCAGTACATAAAATGGTCTATAACAGAAAGATTTGTGCTTTGTGTGAATGAGAGATGACTTTGACATAAGTGAGGAGAGGGAAAAGAGAAAGTTATTAGTGTCCATATGGACTTCCATGACCCACTGTTTCTCGAACCTCAGGGATAACATTGCCCAGAGAATGCTTATATTTTTTGTAATGTTATAAAAGTTCTTAAACATCTACTGTGTTTTAGTATTTTTCTATTAGAAACATAGTAAGTAATGCTGTTAATTTTCTTTAATAAATTCATTGGTAGCCTTAACAATTATGGATTAACCATTAACCATCGGCTTGACATCACCTATCATTACATTTTATTTAAAAACTAGCTCAGTGGCTGTTTTTAATCTAAAGACAAGTTATAGTCTTGTATATTTTAGGAAACAGTTGTTTAATTTTGTTATATTTGCCCTAACTCTCCAAAGGTACTGTACCTTTACTGTACATCATAACTATTAACTGTTAGTATTTCTCTCAGAGATCCACGATGCTCCTTTTATTGAGCATGAACACTTTCAGTTTCCATGGTTTACAGGAAACAGTGGGTTTTACAGTACCCAGTTTCCACAGCTTTAGAAAGTCAGTTCACAACACAGAGGGCCTCAGCTCCGAGGTCACGCTGGACATTAGTGCGGCTGCTAATACTACTAAAAACAAGATGTGCAAAATGCCTATTTACGTATATTTACTAGAATATAATTAAACATACACGTGGTCACGTGATGGCATTTTCGTTTGGACTTGGGTGAGGGAGAGAGGAAAAAAAAGGAGGAGGCAGACGGATGGAGGGGGGCTGGGATGGGGAGGGGTGTGTATGATGCAGTAAGAGTCTGAGATTATGTTTTGAGAAATTGGAGCCATGACTCAGATGTTTACAAGTTCAGTTCTGTGGCTTGTCCATGAAGGGAGATCTGGCAGTGCACAGGGAGAGATAAGAAGACCCAGCTGTCAAGCTGACCTCCTGAACCCAGGGAGGAGATATAGGGAGAAGGTGAGGGGGGTAAACAATTTTTAATCCATTTAAGCTGATCTTCAGTTAATTTTGTCCAGATCATAATCAGTCAATCAGTTCTGGACCTCAGCGTCGCTGGCGGTTGATGGAATGACTTTGCTTCATGGTCAGTCCAGTAACAGTTCACCAGTCTGACCCCTAGGCCTAGTTATTACTAAACCAGGACTTAGACTAAAACTGAGTAAATAAGCTACAGGTTCTGTGTTTTCTTAATATGATTTGTTGAGTATTGTATTTGGAAATACAAATATATTTAAAATAATATCATTTTAAAGGGTTCTTAAATAATTAGTAAGTGTAAGCCTTAAATGCACTGTGGTGGTTGTGGTGGGTCTGTCAAAAGTCTGTGGGAAACACTGTGTGCATTCTAAAGGCTAAATATCTGGAGATTTCTTTCTTTTTAAAAGTAAACTGGTGTTGCTCACTGGAAATGCTGGTGATATATGACAAATATAGTTTTGCCAAATTTCGCCAAATTTGGTACACATACACACAGGTGTATATTTCACATGCACATATGCATGGCACTGCATTTACTGTATCACACACTGCATGAGAACCTGAGTGCAATCAAAGGCATAGGTGCATATGTTAATGTTAGTCTTAGCTGCTCCTGTCACACCTCTGGCACAGCTAATCATATAATTTGCATTTGGCTTTTGGCAACACACGTCACACGGTTTTCTGAAAAAAATATAATCCCAGAATTTGCGAATTTAAGTGTACATTTGCTAACAAATACATGCATGAAAATAATTGAAAAAGTAATCTTCAAGTTCTTGTTTTTCTTTACATTTAATAATAATATTCATCATTCATCAGTGTTGCCTTGACAACAACACAAACTCAAAGAGGAGTTGTATAACATGACCACGTGTACTGTGTCTTGTTATTTTATATTACTGTTGTGTTTGTGTATGTATGCTTTGCAAACTGTATTTAACTTTCCCCACTGAGGGACTAATAAAGGTATTCTTATAAAACAGCAGTGTGCATTCCGCACAGGAAATGCCGCCCAAAGTGACTCTTAGTTCAACCGTTATTATTACAACTACAACGGCTTGTACTTCTACTATTGCTGCTCCTACCCACTGCTACCAATGTACCTGAGTAAAATCATATTATCCTCTAAACTTACTCAAGTAAAAGTGAGCAATCACTCAAATCAGAGAAAGTGCCTCGTTCAGAACTGCCTATGACTGCTGTAGTTACAGAGAAACAGAAAGGGGAAAAAAACTAAGTTAGGGAAACCAATAGAAGCGCAGAAAAATACTGCAAAAACAATAATGTGATGTTAAAGCAATGCCACCAGTTTGGTCCAGTTTAACTTTAATAATAACAGGAAATCAGTAGCTATGTGAGGAGGGACAGATTATTATCATTTTTTTATTGAAGAAAATGCTTCCATAAAGAAATGGGAATGATATTTTAAAAAATCTTTTTCCTCTGACAGTTAGTTAGTTATGCTAAATCAACTTTTAACCATGTTATCATGTTTCCACCTCACAAACAAACCTGGAGTAGTGTTTTGTTTTATTCATGCATGTTTGAGTAATCCTGTTTTCTGAGGCTGTCCCCTTCTTAAAGGCCCTTTCACAGTTGAACGGAGCCACTGAGCTGAGCACAGTGCGATGGGGATTTCTGTTCCTGTTGTGGTTGCATGGCAAGTAAGCTACTGCACTAGCCTACATAAAAAAAAAAGGATGAATAGGCTAGAATATAGCCTATAAAAAAACAACTACAAAATCCACATCTATTCTGTAACTAATTTTTTTATTAGGTCTATGATTATGATTATTCTGTTATTGGTGTTAAAGCGCAAATGGTTACAATCTAGGCAAGGAAACCCTAGTGTACTGTTGTTGTTTAAGTTAAATTTGCTGAAAATGTTTTGGTCACATCAGTAATGTGTCTCAGTTTTTACATAAATACCTGGCAACACAACCATCGTGTCCAGTTACTGAGTGTGGATCTCCACACTGGAACAAATTGTCCTAGATCTGTGCAGGGCAGTTTGGGAGAGCCTGGTGAAGGACTTTCTTCCTGTTTCAGCGGCTGACAGGAGAAGTTATTTGTTTTAAAATTACTGTGTTTATTAATTTATTTTTATTTATTGAATTACATGGAGGAATATGCTCCACCCTTATCCTGGCAGGAATCTGACACTCTCAGAGGAATTTTAACTACCACCTCTCCAGAGCTTGCAGAGCAGTTGAAAATGCTTTTGGGATCGTAGCTACTCAGTGGAGAATCTATCGTCGGGTGATTGGACTGAGCACTCAGAACGTGGACTGGGTGATAAAAGCCACTGTGACCCTCCATAGCCAGAGGTGGAGCTCCACATCCACACCACTGGCCCGCCCTGCACTGAAAGACCTGAGTATGGTCGGCTCCAGCAATGCCTCCCAAGAAGCCCTTGTTGTTAGAGAGAAGTTCAGCCTGTATCTGGAGTCTGCAGCTGATGCAGTGCCCTGACAAAACAACCTCTAACCTGGAACCTATGCACACCACAGTTGTCATATTCCTCTTTCTTGTTTTGGAAAAAAAAAGTCTTGAAGAGCCAACTAATATACTATGTCTAAAGAGGTCTGCAACTAGTACAAAGATTAAAGTCATCCTTCTATTTTTCTAAATAAAAGAATAAGTAGTCTGCACAATAATACATACATTTATTTTCAATTAATTTCAAATTAGTAAAAAATATATGGATGTTCATGTGGACTGCCAGGGCCTATGGAAATTCAGCTCTGTGCAGTGCTGTCAGAATTTCTACCTTGAACTGGCTTCTCTTTTCTCTCGGCAGGCCTCTGAGTCGAGGGCCAGCCTCAGCAAAAACAGCTCCTCTTCATCAGGCTTGTTGCTCATAATACCCAGGCTGACCTGAACAAGTAAACAGTGGACAGAGAGGTGTCTACTGCCTCTGTGGGACAGGAGTGGGATGGGGCAGGACTCATGTTGGAGGAGGTCTCCCTCTCTTTTACATGAGGCTCTAGAAAAGAAAGGATGGGGGAAAAATCCATTTTGTTTTTGGCTCAGCTCCAGGGCCACTTTTCTTTTCTTTTAAAGCTTTTCTCTCCTTCATATATTTGTCTCTTAGGTTCTTCCACCTTCTACTCTCATCCTCTGTAAATGAATAAATATATCTAATAAAAACACTTAAACACTTGTTTAATGAGCCATGTGTGCTGATGTACAAACACATTTAAGAAATAAATAATTCTGTTAGTACTGTCCTGTATTAATATAAATTAATTGGCATTTTGTAATTGATTATATAAAATATTTAGACTGTTTTTGTGTCAAAATAAAATGTCCAAGTTTATAGAGCAGATTTATATTGTGCTCTAACTGGCCAGGAGCATGTTGGTAAATAACCCTGTATGCACCTTTATTTATACACCTGACTTAAATGTTAGAATAATAAATATAACTGAGTGTTGTTATAATAAAAATAAGCAAATTGTATAATAAGAAGTAAATATAAGTAAATAAAATCAGAAACCAAGAAGTATGATTGTAATAAAGACTGTGTATATAGTTGATAAATTGCAAGGTATACTCATAATTTTCTTCATTACTTTCTAAAATTAACCTCATCACTGTAGCCTACTGTCATGACCACCATTGTCTGGTGGTCACAGTATATATAGCGTATGTACAGTATAGTACAGTAAGTAAAAAAGTATACTTGAATACATAGATCCAGGGGTGTCTCAAGCGTTTTAAAAGTGTGGGGATGAGGTTTGTCCGGTGAGGTGGGGTATTCTTAACACAACAACATACATTAATGCACTAAGTTCAACTGAAATATTCACTCTTATAAGCAACACCATCATAACACACAAGTTTTCCACATTTGCACTCTGCACATTCCTAATATAATCTGTAAGATCAATTTATACCACTCACTCAGGTTGTCACAGTCTTTTTAACGCAGCCCTGATTCTGAGGTTGAACTACATTTTTCAGAAATATTATAGAAATTATTTTTAAGTTACAAGAATATCAGCTTCAACTTAAGACTCTTAATGGTTGTATGTTATATGTTTTATATGCGGTTTGAAAAAATGAAGATTATGAATAGCCTATATTTTGTTATAGAAAATGTATATTTATTCCAACATTTAATATTTAGCTGTTGTTAGCTATTTAGCTTTTGTTAATTAAAATATTTCTGTGATGTGCAAACAGGAAAAATCAATAATTTGCTGTAAATGAGAAGAGTGAGACTTATTAGCTTCAGACTGGATTATTCCTCTTCTTACCTCTGAGCCTTTTGTCCTCTCCCTCTCTTCCTCTGGCTGTTTCTAAATCTGATATAAAATATATTTGAGCTTTATAAACAAGCAAAATGTTTTACTTTGAGAGAGTATTGGTACTGTTGGTCTCTGCACATTAGAAAAGTGACTTACACCTGACTGCAGTGTCTCAGCACTCACTCACAACTCGTTTGCTCTGCTGTTTCTGCTTCAAAATAGTGAGGGGCAGTCCAGGCTCTTTTCAAAGATTCGGCTCTTTTGGCTCGGCTCCCGTAGAAGAGCTGGCTCTTATGGCTCCCAAATTGCTCTTCATTTAGTATCACTCAGAGCAAATTATTTAGGCCTAATTTAGAATGACCCATAACTACTTCTAAACATCTTCTTGCTTGGTTTACAAAATTCCTTATGTCTTTTTCTAGATTATTATTCTGATTATTTCTATCCAGACACAAAAATAAGGAGATGTCAACTTCTTACCTTGACATGTTTTACAGTACTCCAGTCTTCCTCAGAAGCATCACATGACTGATGTGACCTGTCTTTATCAGCTGATCCTCCCAGACATTATCTTCTTGCTTCACTCCCGAGTTTACTACTTGTCCTTTGAAATATGCCAGTATAATTATTAGTAAGCATGTTTACTACGTCCATGGTGCTATTGTGCTACAGTTAGCTTACTTTAAAGCCGAACTCAGTATGTCTGCTTGTTTGTTGGGATAGAAACTCGTTTAGCAGCACAAATTTCCGAGAGTTTTCTTTAATTCGGTGGAAATTTTGCAGCTCATTCCTAACTTAGGGAAAACCGTCCTCCAATGAAGCGTTGCCCTCTGGTGTGACGTCACTGTGAAAACTATGAATATAGACACTATTCTAGAGAAGTGCTGCTGTAGTTGCTGCAAAAGGTGGACTTACCAAATATTACAGTTAAAAGCAGATAATAGACAACAGAAAAAAACATCTGCATGCTTTACAAACATTATTAAATAAAAATAATCATCTTTTGGAAGTAAAAAAAAGTCATATCAGTTTCAACAACTGATGTATTGTAACTTCCTTTAACTTTCTGAACCATTGCATACTGGAGAGTGAAAGTATCACTACTCACTAATGCAGCATTTGTTCAGAAAATAAAACAAAGTCTGATCTATCCACAAGTTTGAAAAATTAGGCAAGTGATCTTTCACCATAAGAAGCCTCATAACATTTTACATATTTTTATTTATGTGGTCATTGTGATCATAAAGTGAGTTAGCTAAAATGGCTTGTGTATAGGAATATAGAGGTATGCATATAGACACAATTGGCCTAAATATTATAAGATATACAGAAATTATTTGTGCCATTAATATTCAGCTTTGGCACTTAGTCCTCTTCAGTCTCACAGTAACCCTGTGGAAACTGCAGTCTAGGTCATTGCAACATTATACCTGCTTGTTTTTATTTTTTACATTTTTTGTTCTAATAAAAACTTGAGATGCTAATCAAAAATTATTAAAAAGTAAAACTATGTAAGTGTATACTACAGTACAATATGCTGTATGCTGTGATTCTAATGTAAGAAACATTAAAGACATCCATAACCAGTTCAACTAATATTGAATTTTTTATTATGGTTTAAATTCAACTTTCCAAGTATAAGCTTTGTTATATGTTTTATACAGAAACGATTCAAATCTCAATTATTGTTGTAAATAAGTAAGAAGAAGAAAGAAATTCACTGCAAGTTGTAATGACATAATCATTTTCTGCAGTACATTCTCAAAATATAATTGCTAAAAGTAATTCTTAGCTGTTAAACTAAATATACAAAATGAAAATTAGAAAGAAAGACAGTTCTTACTCATATCGTCACAATATCACACAAAGTTGGTTACAGTTATTGTGTCTTACAAATCAGAATAGTTTCACAACAGAATGTTTAATTGACCAACAGTTTGTAAAATAGCTATGGTTTAAACTTAATGAACACAAAAATCCAACATAATTACAGCAGAAGAAGATGGCGTATGTGCAGTTACCACAGGTTTAAAGACTATTGTTGTCTCATTTCCTCTGTGCTTCATAATGTGACATCTGTGAAAATATATATAGGCTTAAAACATTGCAATTTTTTTTCAAAGTTGTTTTGGACTCACTGCCACAAGGCTTTTTCTGAGACTAAAGCAGTTCTGTCAATGCATCTAAGTTTAAGAACACTTAGAACCCATGTGTATAACTTAAACTGTTTATCAATGAAGCGTATATATAGATATATTTTTGTAACTTTTTTGTCTGCTCCCTTTATTCATTCAGGGCAGGTTTTCCTTATGCCAGATGCCCTTCCTGTTGCAACCAGCCACATACTATGACTGACAAAGGTCACGTGGGTGAAGTGTCTTGCCCAGGGATGTAATGACAGTGTGTGCTTCAGGCAAAGTTCAAACTGCTGACCTTAGTTGGTGGGCGAACATTTAAACCCAGTGTTCCACTTTTGCCCCAGTATTGTGTATAATGTAATGAGGAATAGCACAAGGACAGTGGCACAGTGTTGCTAGTGTCACTAGACTGACATTCAGTAAACAATGTGCCAAAGAGACCTAAGGACATAAGTAAAGAGATAGATCTGAACATGTACATAGACTACTATGGGTCTCCAAGCAATGAGGAGGGCCAATATGCCAAGGTGGTTTAGGCTCAGTGTATTATGTCCTGCGTGGGGTGCATGTGTTGCTCTTAATACTATAGTTGTGTATAAAGTAATGCTGTCCCATCATTGTAATACCCTGCACATGATCTGTATTATTAAAACTGGTCAAAAAACTGTGAGGAATGTGAAAATCTTCAGCCAGAACAGAATGAAGGACATGAGGGCTGCTCACTTAACACTAAATGATACTTTGATGCTTTCTTTAGCCATCTCTTTGCTTATTGACATCCACGTTTCTGGAATATCTGCAGGCTCTGCATTGTAAGCTTCTGCAAACTTACTGTTGAACTTTTTCAGGACATACTTCCAGTAGTCTGATGCCTCAAGGCTGATGTCTGAAGTTATTTTCCAGTCAGGATAGATTTCCCTGTAACTCTTGTAAGGGTGCCACTCGCCATTTGTAGTTGCACTTCTAAACTGTATATCACTGTTTACTGCTGACGAGCATATGTCAGTGATAAGTTTGTTTGAATCATTCCACACGCGACGACCCAGTGCACGTGACCGATGCAGTGATGCCCAGTGTTCAGTGTGGTGACTTCCTCCTGCATCACAAGGAACTTTACAGAAGGGACACTGTTTACCACAACCTATCATTCTGTTGAAAAGCTCATTCTGAGGCTTCACATGAAGACTTTGGAGCTTTTTTTGTATGCTTGTTTTTTTTAGTTTGCACTGAAGGGATTGTCCCATCTCATTAACACATGTTATCAGCCAAAAGGCAAATGTTTCCTTGTCTGCTTTGTTGAAGACCATAAAATTATCAAGTGCTTCTTTGGAAATGACCAGTTTATCACCAAGCTCTTTGCAGATGTCTTCAACAAATAATTTGACATTTCCACTCTCTCCTTTTTTTGCTTTGTCGACAGCATCATTTATGCTGCGCACACATGAAATAACAAGTTTATCCTCATACTCAGATACAGCTGAGGAGCGTGCATATATCCTGTCCAGAATCCACCCCTTCACATAGTTCTCATAACCTTCAGTGTAGCGCAGATAGTCATCAAACTTATCCTTTTCGAGCAGATCCAGTAAAACAGAGTATTGGAAATATATCCGTGTACTGAACTCTTGGAGTGTCAGCATTTCACTGACGATCTCAAGACCTAAAGAGCGGTTAATGAAGTCTTGAACTGCACCTCTCAGACACTGCTCAGTGAATTCCTTTGCTTTCTTTTGGCACTGGTCTCGTTCATTAAAGACATCTTTGAAATCACTGCGGAACTTTTCTTTGTTTTTATTGAGACATCTGTAAGGATCATTCTCACTGAGAAAATCTTCATGCATTTTCTGAAACTGTCTGGCTGCATCTGCACAGATGTGTTGTTTCAGAGAAACCTCAAAGTCCATGTCCTTGTTCATATCCTCATTGTTCAGACGGTCATCTATAATGTGTAGAATCTCAAGGATGTAGGTTTCATGGTAATTGCTTTTCGTCTGAACTTTTTCAGTCACGCTCTGTTGACAGTCAGCAATGATCCTGTCTGCTAACTTTTGTGCCATTGTCACAAAATCCTCTTTCTTGAACCATTTGTAATACTGCTGTTTAGCAAATTTTTTCCATCCCTCAGCAGTAAATTTGTATGCACCTCGACCACAGTCTTGAAGACTCTTTTTACTTAATTCCTGACATGCATGACTCCCTTTGTCTTTCAGGTTTTGTCTGAGGTGGTAGTGCACGTTGCCAATAATATATAAAGGCTCTTGTTTAAAGATTGTAAGTTTATTTACAGTCTTAGTCCACATCTCATCAAATTCTCTGTCTAGTTCTTTATCTGTCATCTTGGCACGTTTTTTCCTGCAGTTTTCGATCAGTTTACAAACCCTGTCCTCAATTTCTTTTGTGTGTCTCTCCCTGACTCTGTCCAGCTCTGTCTGTCCTTTTTTCATGTCTGCTGTTGCAGTGAGCTCATTTATTACTGAATGTTCTAATTCTTTCCGAAGGCTTTTAGCACTGTTTTCAAACTCCTGTTTGTATCCTTCGACCAGATAGACATGACCTTCTTTTTGTTTGAAGTACTGAGTCAGGTTATCTAGAAGAGTTGTTTCCCACTTTAATAGTTCTGTACATGCTTCACTTTTCATGTCAGTGAGAAGTTGTTCGATATTTTGATGTTCCTGAGATGTCACAGCCACTGTTCCAAAGTTTTTGATTTTGGTCTCAGCATTTGTAACCCATGTGTACATGGCTTTCTTAAAGTCCCATTCCCATTTGTTGAACTCTGTGCACAGTTTCATGTATGCATCAGCCACAAGGCTGTTTCTGAAGCTGAAGATGAAGTTTTCAAGCTTCACTGCAGTCCACAGACTTGTTATCCACTCACGGAACTCTAAGATACTTTTAGCAGATGAGTCACATTTCCCTAAAAGGTGGATTACATTTTTCTTGAGTTCATACACAGCTTCACTGTATCCAGCGTTGACTGGGGCCATTGGAGGGTTTCCATTCCACAGCCCAGGGATGTACCAGTTCCCAGTGTCAGGGTTGTACTCCATCACATCAGTGAAGCTCTTGTACTTCTCTTTTCTCTCCATTTTGGCTGCGGCCTGAGTCATTTCATCTAACTGCTGTAAGAGCAGTTTTCTGTCTCTGAGGTTCTTCTCATGAGCTGAAACATCTGACACATTCTGGTGAACAAACTGACATTTGGGCTTTTTCCCCACTTCTTTCATTCGGAGGAAAGCATGCACAACTATCTGGAGGATGTCTTTCATTTCTGTGGAATTCTCCATTGCTATATTGATTATGGTAATATCACTCAATCCTACCACAAGGGTTGCTAGCTCGTTGTCATGCTCGTGGCTATCATCCAGTTGTGCAAGCTCTGGAGACTTGAGGCCCTCAGTGTCAATGATCACTAAGAAGTCACAGTTGAGGGTTTGTTTGACATCTTCACTGATTCTGATGAGTAACATAAAGGCACCTCGAGTGCATCGACCACTGCTCACTGCAAACTGCACTCCAAACATTGTGTTGAGAAGAGTGGACTTCCCTGTGCTCTGAACTCCTAGAACTGTGACCACCAGAATCTTGTTGTTAGGAGACACCAGTTCATGGAGCTGGGCCAGAACATCACTCACCCATCTGAGAGGGATGTTGGAGGCATCTCCATCCACAAGCTCCAGAGGAAAACCATCCAGCAGCAGTTGTGCACAGAGTCTGGGTAAATGCTGCAACTGCTGACGTGAAGAGTAGTTTTCTGGAAGAGACACAGAGGCCTCATAGATCTGACTCATTTCACGGAAGAAGTGCTCAGTTCCTAGTGAACTATTGGAAAGTTGTTCATCAATTTTTTTAAATTCTTCTCTGTTGTCAGATATTTTAGATTTTTCTCTGTACTGTTGTCTGAGCCCTGACAGTTTTTGACAAGACAAATTATCAAGATTTATTCGCATCCATTTTAAGAAATAGGACCTCTCTATGCCCTGGCTTGATATTGCACTGATGAAACAGGACATGGCATTAGACATGTCATAAGAGTTTTGCTCCTCACGGAGTTTCATTTTCTGCTTCTGAAGGTCACTTTTGTAATCTTCTATGTTTTTAGAGCCAACATTTTTAAGCCTGAATTCTTCTTTCTCCAGAGAGGTCAGTTCCTTCCATATTTGGCCTTGCAGGGGAAGCTGTGTTTCCTTGAACTTCAGTGTGTCATGGATTTCTGCAGTGATTGCATCTGCATTTTGTTTGGCCTTCTGACACTCTGGGGAGTCTTCATCCACACATACTCCCAATTCATGTGCTATGCTAGCCATCTGCTCTATTTGCATCCTCATTTTTGAGGTTTCAACAACATTTCTCATGGTTGTCTGCAGTATCTTGACAAAATTTGCATCATTCATTTGTTTTGTTTTCAAAATAACATTACTTTTTCTCAGGTGTAAATTTGTTGCAACTTTCTGTAAAACATCTAGATTTGTTTTTTTGTTACCAACAAGAAACACCTGTGCCCTACTTTTTGTCATTAACAGTTTACACTCAGAATCCAAATTGTCAAAAAACACAAAAACTGCTGACGATGTCTGGCATAAAAAGGAGAACTGTGTTTCACAGGAGGCAATATCACCACGAAGGTTAGCTACTGCCACTGGCTCACTGAAAATGTCAATGTTCTTGTTTCCACAGGGAAGGTACCAAGTAATTTCTGCAAGACCACTGGAAATTATTCTTGGACAGTCACCACTCTCCATGTTGCGATGCACAAAGAAGTCATGATATTGCTGAGAATTGCTCAGAAGTTTATTGAGAATCTCTGACTTTGACAAAGAGCACTCACCAAGTCTCACAAAGGAGATCAGTGGAATTTCAGAGCGAACAATACGTTCTTCAATGAAGCCCTTTGATTCAGAAAGAGACTGAGGTCTGTACTTTTTGACTATGTCTCTCATGGCCCAGAGCATCAGAGTGCACTGGTTTGTGTCACAGTTGGGAAGCAGCAGAGGAACAGCAAACTGACACATTGACATTTTGAGAGATAATTCCTGCTGCACAAAGCCATCAGAACAAAGAAAGAGAGCTGTGATAATGTCAAGGAGATGAACCATTTCACCTGAAGACAGAGCACTTGCAAAACTGCTCAAATCAAAAACTGAATTGTCAGAACTAAGTTCACAACCTGAATTATTTAGTGATATACATTTTACATTTCTGGCTGTTACATTAACCATCATCACTTTCTTTAGGAAATACCACACAACATCTGTGTTTGATTCAGGAGTAGTATCAGCAGTGGTTTTCTGATCAATCTGGAGAATCTTGTTCAGAGACAGCTTCTCTTTGTAGTACTGCTCCAAACCAAGGGTTTCCAGAACAGAATCAAAATGTGTTTCTGTGAAGAAAATAAAAATAAAATAATAATAATAATAATAATAATAATAATAATAATAATAATAATTAGTTTAGTTAATTAACCATCACAGTGCATTTTGGCTAGTGGATGCTCAGTGGGGGGTACTGTGGGTGTTCTTGGAAGTCCTAGTAATTGTAATGCCTAATTCACACTGCTAGAGAGCCAGACACGTACTGCTACGCAGCTGTTGTGAACTCATGCATGGAGTTGAACGGTGTCTATTTGTTACAGAGATCATGTTGCTCACTCTGCCCAATTGGGCTGCTCCAGTGGTGTCTTACTCTTCACATACACCTCCAAAAGCAATGGCGCTAAGTCTCTGAATTGTTTAAAGTGGACATATTATGCAGTTTTTCAAGCTACTGGAAATAAATATTTATGGAAAATGGCAATTAGCAACATGAATCTAACACTATCTAACACTCATTTCAAACTAAATTTCTTCTTATGTACTCAATATCTTTGCAGACCCCCAGGGGGCCTCAGACCCCACTTTGGGAACCACTGATCTAACAGATAGATAAATTATCTGGCTGCTTTGTTGTGGCTGTCGAGAGTTGCAGCGTAGTGAGAGTGAGCGTTTTCTGCTCTTGAGAAGGGCAGCACCTCAGCATACAAAATTATTCAAAATGCATAAATAGAAAAAAAAAAAAATACAACTCCAGGTAGGTTTTTGAGGCGGAAACACCATTACACCATTATAACAGGTAAAAGCTCAAAAAAGTCAATTTAGCAGAATAAGGGACCTTTAAGAGCTAAAGAAGCTAAGATTTAGTAACTTGTATAAGGTTTATAATATTGTGTGTATATGTTTGTACACTGAACAAAAATATAAACGCAACACTTTTGCTTTTGCTCCCATTTTTCATGAGGTGAACTCAAAGATCTGAAACTTTTTCTACATACACAAAATAACCATATCCCTCAAATATTGTTCACAAATCTGTCAAATCTGTGATAGTGAGCACTTCTCCTTTGCCGAGATAATCCATCCCTCCTCACAGGTGTGCCATATCCAGATGCTGATGAGACAGCATGATTATTGCACAGGTGTGCCTCAGACTGGCCACAATAAAAGGCCACTCTGAAATGTGCAGTTTAATCACACTGTTTTCTTCACGGATGAATCCCGGTTTACACTTTTCAGGGCAGATGGCAGACAGCGTGTGTGACGTTGTATGGGTGAGCGGTTTTCTGATGTCACTGTTGTGGATCGAGTGGCCCATGGTGGCGGCGGGGTTATGGTATGGGCAGGCGTATGTTATGGATGAAGAACACAGATGCATTTTATTGATGGCATTTTGAATGCACAGAGATATCGTGACGAGATCCTGAGGCCCATTGTTGTGCCATACATCCAACAACATCACCTCATGTTGCAGCATGATAATGCACGACCACATGTTGCAAGGATCTGTACACAATTCTTGGAAGCTGAAAACATCCCAGTTCTTGCATGGCCAGCATACTCACCAGACATGTCACCCATTGAGCATGTTTGGGATACTCTGGATCGGCGTATACGACAGCGTGTTCCAGGTCCTACCAATATTCAGCAACTTCGCACAGCCAATGAAGAGGAGTGGACCAACATTCCACAGGCCACAATCGACAACCTGATCAACTCTATGCGAAGGAGATGTGTTGCACTGCATGAGGCCAATGGTGGTCACACCAGATACTGACTGGAGTCCCCAGACCTCCCAGTAAACCCCCCCAGTAAAACAAAACTTTATGTTTCAGAGTGGCCTTTTATTGTGGCCAGTCTGAGGCACACCTGTGCAATAATCATGCTGTCTCATCAGCATTTGGATATGGCACACCTGTGAGGAGGGATGGATTATCTCGGCAAAGGAGAAGTGCTCACTATCACAGGTTTGACAGATTTGTGAACAATATTTGAGAGATATGGTTATTTTGTGTATGTAGAAAAAGTTTCAGATCTTTGAGTTCATCTCATGAAAAATGGGAGCAAAAGCAAAAGTGTTGTGTTTATATTTTTGTTCAGTGTATATATGTGTGTGCGCATATATATATATATATATATATATATATATATATATATAGCCAGGACGCAAGGTCAGAGGGGAGTTAACACCAACTCCCCATCCAGAGTTTGGGTACGAAGCCCCAATAAGCACCATCACGCTGAGCGAGGCAGCAACTGACCTGAGAGATAAAATCATGGCTAAAATGAAGACCAGGCAACCCCGACACCAGTTACACAGGCTGAGTGAAGTACCTTCAGAAAGTCTTTTGGAAGATGTGAATGCAGCTTTGGGAACAATACCTACGATGACCATCACTGAAACCAATGAGCTGATATACACTTCAGCAGCAGTGATCCTTGAGGAGCTTGGCTATCAACCAAAGAGCAACCATAAAGCTCCATATCCACCATGGAAGAGAAGGTTAGAGACTAAAATCAAGGCAACTCGGAGAGAAGTGAGCCAACTGTCAGAGCTCCAGAAAGGTGCAATGAAACAACAAGCACCCAAGAGGTACAGCAAGATGTCCATACCTGAAGCATTGGAAACTGCCATGCAAAGACTCCAAGCCTTGGCCACCCGACTAAAGAGGTACACGAGAGAAATCGAAGCAAGGCGAATAAACCGGCTGTTCTCAACTCAACCAGCTAAAGTGTACTCTCAGTGGCAAGGTAATAACAACAGAGCAGACCCACCAAGGCTGGAGACTGAACAATACTGGAAAGGCATATGGGAGAAGGAGGCATCACACAACAACAGTGCACAGTGGCTGGAGGATCTAAGAGCAGACCACAGCAACCTCCCTGAACAAGAACCAGTAACCATCACAGTGGCAGACATCCAACAAAGAGTCTCAGGTATGAAAAACTGGACAGCACCAGGGACTGACATGATCCACACCTACTGGCTGAAAAAGCTAACTTCACTCCATGAGCGCCTGGCAGCACAAATGAACCAGCTGCTAAAGGATGGGACCCACCCTGAATGACTAACTGAAGGCCGGACAATCCTGATCCAGAAGGAGCCCCTGAAGAGAACAGCCCCATCCAACTATCGGCCAATAACCTGTCTCCCCACCACATGGAAGCTCATGTCAGGCATCATAGCGACTAAGATCAGTGGGCACATAGATCAATACATGAGCACAGCACAGAAGGGCATTGGTAAAAACACCAGAGGAGCTAAACACCAGCTGCTCGTAGATAGAACAGTCGCTCAGGATTGCAAAGCCAGACACACTAATCTGTGCACCGCCTGGATTGATTACAAGAAAACCTATGACTCAATGCCACACACATGGATCATAGAATGCTTGGAGATGTATAACATCAACAGGACTCTAAGAGCCTTCATTGCAAACTCGATGAGGCAGTGGAAGACCACCCTTGAGGCCAACTGCAAGCCAATTGCACAAGTGTCCATCAAATGTGGGATATACCAAGGAGATGCTCTGTCTCCCTGCTGTTCTGCATAGGTCTGAACCCCCTCAGCCAGATAATCACCAAGACTGGCTATGGGTACCGACTCAGGAACGGGGCCACCATCAGTCACCTCCTCTACATGGATGATATCAAGCTGTACACCAAGAGGAAGAGAGACATTGACTCACTGATCCACACAACCAGGACCTACAGCAATGACATCGGAATGTCATTCGAACTTGAGAAGTGTGGGCGGATGGTGACAAAGAGAGGGAAGGTAGTCCATACAGTAGGGGTCCCACTCCCAGACGGCAGAATAGCAGACATTGAGGACAGCTACACGTACCTTGGAATCCAACAAGCAAATGGCAACCTGGACCAGGCCACAAGAAAACCAGCCACAGCCAAATACCTCCAACGAGTAAGGCAAGTCCTAAGGAGTCAGCTCAATGGCAAGAACAAAGTCTGGGCAGTCAACAGCTATGCCCTGCCGGTCATCAGATACCCTGCAGGAATAATAAGCTGGCCAAAGGAAGAGATTCAGACCACAGATGTGAAAACACGGAAGCTCCTGACCATGCATGGAGGGTTCCACCCCAAATCCAGCCCCCTGAGACTGTACACTAAGCGCAAGGAAGGAGGCAGAGGACTGGTGAGTGTCAGAACCACTGTCCAGGATGAAACATCCAAGATCCTTGAATACATCAGGAAGATGGCCTCAATGGACAAAGTGCTCAGTGAATGTCTCAGGCAGTGGAAAACAGAGGACGAGGTGCTGGAGGAACCATCATGGGAGGAAAAGCCCCTACATGGGATGTACCATCGACAGATAACTGAAGTGGCTGATATCCAGAAATCCTACCAATGGCTAGAAAGGGCTGGACTGAAGGACAGCACAGAGGCACTGATCATGGCTGCACAGGAGCCGGCCTTGAGCACCAGAGCAATAGAGGCCCAGATCTACCATACAAGACAAGACCCCAGGTGCAGACTGTGCAAAGAGGCCCCTGAGACAATCCAGCACATAACTGCAGGGTGTAAGATGCTGGCAGGGAAAGCATACATGGAGCGTCATAACCAAGTGGCTGGTATAGTGTACAGGAACATCTGTGCAGAGTACAGACTGGAAGTCCCGAGGTCAAGATGGGAAACACCTCCAAAGGTGATAGAGAATGACCGAGCTAAGATCCTGTGGGACTTCCAGATCCAGACAGACAAAATGGTTGTGGCGAACCAACCGGACATTGTGGTGATGGACAAACAGCAGAAGAAAGCCGTTGTGGTTGACATCGCAATACCAAGCGATTGTAACATCAGGAAAAAGGAACACGAGAAACTGGAGAAGTACCAAGGCCTCAAAGAAGAACTTGAGAAGGCCTGGAAAGTGAAGGCAACAGTGTTGCCCGTGGTCATCGGAGCACTCTGGGCAGTAACCCCCAAACTGGAAGAGTGGCTACAGCAGATCCCAGGAAAAACATCAGATATCTCAGTCCAGAAGAGTGCAGTCCTAGGAACAGCAAAGATACTGCGCAGAACCCTCAAGCTCCCAGGATCCAAGCTTGGATGGATGAAACCACCCGCGGAGGGCAAGAGGACAATTTTTTATATATATATATATATATATATATATATATATATATAAATTACTATGATATCTGAGGAAGACCTGGCCCGGCGCAAAATCAGACATTGCAAATGGGCTTGGGGAAAGAGCCATACATGCTGCAGTCACCAAACAAGTGTTTGTGTGTCAACAGTTGCATAATGACCCTTGTGATACTGACAAGTTTGACAACTCTGACTCTGACTTGGAGGAGAATACTGTTGTGTAGCCATGCCTTCAGTTTGCTTTTTCTTTAATATGTGGATGAAATTTTCCTACTCTTGCATTATAACTCAAAGTTTTAACCCTACAAAGTTTTAAGTCTTACTTCTTGTAAGAAAGAAATTGTTTTGTTTGTTTGGGATTTTCTTAATGAGGAATCATTTTAAACTGTGAAGGAAAATGGTACTGATGTATGGGGTTTGACTTTACTTATTGATTAATATAAAAAGGGTTTTATTATAATCAAAAGGGAGGAAATGTAGTGGAAATTCATTAATTCCTGTGCTATCCTACTGTTATTTTATTATCTGAGCTGAGTGCTGTACAAGGACAACCGCATGCGTAACAGCTGTAAGGCCAAAGGATGTTGTGTCTTAGTGCACACAAGGCTAGGACATGGCGTCTTCATATAGATTAGTGCAAAAGTCTTAAGATATGCTTGTGACTCTGGCACACGTACTCTCTCCTGTGTATGTTTGGTATAAAACCTGCCTTCTGCTAAGGGGATAGGACGCTCTGCATCTCTCCTTTGTACTGTGTTCTCCTTGTGCAAAATAAAGACAACTCGCTTGATCTCGATTGATCTTCTTCTTGTCAAGTATCTCAATCAAAAATTTCCATAAGAGCTGCACTTTTGCTTTCAGCACCACAGACAGTGAGGGAGGGGCACAGCGGGTGGAGGGTCGCAAATATCAGCGAATGTTCTCTGGGGGTTGCGACTCTAAAGAGTTGAGAACCACTGGTTTAACTCAGTTCAAGAGGGAGTCAAGCAAAGCTTTTAACTGTTATTACTGTTGTGACAATAAAGTGTTAGTGATACAGACCACATGGGATCAACTTCCAGGTCATGTAAAATGATTTAAAAAATTAAATAAAAGAAAAAATTTATATTGAATTACGTCCATGAGTCGGCCCTCAAATGTTTATTTTTTTGTATCAAGCATCATTTATGATTTTTGCTAATAAAAGAAAATGCAATGAGTTTCTGGATGTTATGATTGATGAAAACATGACATGGAAATTGCATATAGATTATGTAAAAGTAAAACTATCCAAAGCTGTAACTGTTCTACATAAGGTAAAAGAATCATTAACTCTTGTATATTTTGTATAATTCACTGATTGTTCCATATCTGACCTACTGTATTAAAGTATGTGCAGGTGCTTGTAAAACTTTTATCAATCCAAGTTTCCTCTTGCAGAAGATAGGATTATAAATGGGAGTGATACCAGTATCAGGTATCGGTATTGATCAGGGGCGGACTGGCCATCTGTGTATTCTGGAGGATCACAGAACGGCTGGTCGCTGAGACGGCCGATGGGCCGTTTTACACAGACTCCATAAACACATACACAACCAGGCCAGAAAGGGCGCAGCTGCGCTGATGCGCAACAGCGGAGTAGAAGAAGAAAGAACAGCTGCAGCCACTCAATGCAGTCAGGCACTCGAACAAGCCCGCAAGTCCGCCGACAGGCGGCCGTGAAGACGGCGGTGGCGCAAGAGCAGAGGCTGCCGTGCGTTTACGTAATGGATAAAAAATGGTTAATAAAACGAAAGGAGAAGGGCGGAGCAGAGAAAGACAGGGAAAAGAAGCTTAAGTTGCTTGCATGTGAGGCGTTCAAATGTAAAAATATAACAGAACTGTTTGACAGCAGCAGTGCTAAAGCCACATCCACCAGTACAGCACAACATGAGGATGAAGAGGCTGAGAGTGCGGTGGTGGGGGCCCAGCGCTGCTCAGGCTCAGGGACCCACAGAACTAGATGAAGTTTTACCTCAGTTAGAGCCGTGTACAGAGCAAGTGGTGAGTATAGCTTACTGTATGAAACACAGGGCTTTCATAGCTATTTAGGCTACGACATATTTATTCCACCTCCTATACATAGCTCTAAAATCATAACAGTAACAATATGAATAATAATAAGAATAATATTATATCTAATATGGCTGTGAAGACTCATTCATCCAGGCTGATTCCATTGCAATCATAGGTTTAAAAGCTGTCATCTGGACTTGGTTTTAAAGAGAGCTCTCTTACAGTCAAATCAAATTTCAGAATTGAGAAAGCCTCTTGGATAAAAGGTGAAACGTCTTCAACTGTAAAACGCAGTCCAGATGACAGTTTTTAAACCTACTATTGCAACTATATCTAATGTGAATTAAATCCAGGGATGTTCCCAAGCCCTCCAATAATAAGTCATAGTGTAATCCAGGACTAAACTATATCTAAAACATGACACAACCAGGTCTAACCAAGACTAAACCCTAACTAAAATAGGTATAAGCTGTCCAAAACTATAGCTAAACCAGGTTTAAACCAGGTCTAAACAGGGACAAAACCAGGTCTTAATCAGGTCTGTGCCAGGATCAAATCAGATTCGAATCCGGGACTAAACCTCTACAAAACCAGGCCTAAACCTGATGATTCAAGTTCAGGGACTTGAATTTGATGTGTGGACCATGTGTGGTTTAGTCCTGGTTTAGAAGTCAGATCAGTCAGTTTTTTTTAAATGTATTTATGTATTTATTTAATTTTTTTTACATCATGAACAATTTCCTAAAGTCTAAAGATTTTTAGTTTACTATCATAAACAACTTCTAATTGAAATTGTGCTTTTTGTAACTTCGTATTATTTTTTTATTTTATTTATTTATTTATTTTTTTTTTTTTTTTGGGGGGGGGGGGGGGGGGCTGGGCAGACTCCAGGGCTGTTTTTCTGTCCCAGTCCGCCCCTGGTATCGATGCCATGTCCAAGTACTCATACTTCATACTTATTCATAAAAGTGGGCCGATACCAGCAATTTACAGCACTGTCATGTGATATTCCCCTCTCACCTGAGCAGTGAGAAATGTGTAGAATGATTTCAAACTGAACTGTATAAAGATAAAAGCAAAGCTGACTCTACATTCTGCTCAACCAGACATCCCAAATCATACGTGAGTCCTAAAACTTAAGCAGTTGTCCTTTTGTTGTCCCTTTGTTGTCCTAATTGTTCCAGAAATGATACCAGCGTGGAGTCTGAAGCAGTTATTGTCTGATAAAACATAAGGAGTACTGTTGCTAATTGTGTTAGCTGCTGTATGTCTTGGCCAATCTCCGCTGGTTATGCTCAGATGCTCAATCTGTCTTTAAAATGATTTTAGCGCCTGAACAAAGGAGAATCTAAGCTTTCACACAAGGTATAATGTGTCCATGTTGAGCAAAGTGTAGCCAGGGTTAGTTGTGTTCAAAGCACTCTGTTGCAAAAAATAACTTAGCAACACAGAGCGGGGATAGACGGCAAAAAGACAACGGTATGGGATGAATGAGATATAGTAGTGTACTTGTATAAATTATATAGTAACCCCTATATAAGTACTGGGTATCAGCAAGTACTCAAATGGAAGTACTCGTACTCATAAGAATAAGAATAAGAAAACCTTTATTATTCCCTCAGTGGGGAAATTGCATTGTTGCAACAGCATAAGTACAGTTAGCAGTAGCAACACAGTGGTATCACCCAAGAGCACAAAGTGTATCAGGGACCAGTCTGACCAAAGATAATTAACTAAAAAACTAAACTAAACTACACTACAAGTGTACACTCATATTGGTTTGAAAAAAAAGTGGTATCGATGCATCCCTAGTATAAAGCACACCAGAAAGCCTTAGCAACCAACCTTCAAAACAGATTTATAAAAAGAGAAAGTATTTATAATTTAAAAGAAACTGAGGTTTTCAAAAAAAACAGATTAAGAACAGTGACAATGGAAAGGTGTATTACAATCAAAGGTGTCAGTTTATGGAACAGTCTTTACAGCGAAATAGAGAAATCTAATTCTATGAATGTATTTTAATGTGTAAAATATTGTATGACAAAAAAGTATGAGACTGCAGAGTAGTAGCTTCTGTAACGTTATATTATGTGATATGTCATAAAATAGATAGCTTTTATTTATCTGAGTTGTTCAGAAATGTTAAATTGTGAATATGGAGGAGACACTATGAGCCTGATCTTGCGAGTGGCTCACGTCTGATCTTGGCGCAGACAGACCCCCGCCAAGGCGGGGCGTGTTGCTGTACAGGCGTGGTGTGTTGTGAGGTGGTCTGCTCTAAATCTGGGGCGTGGTGTGGAGCATAAAAAACCCATCAATGAGCAGTGTTTTTTAAATCATCATTATTATTAGAGACACTAAATTTCACATGAAACTCAACAGAAGCTGCATTTTTTTTTACTTTCCTCTGCATAAAATGATCTAATATCCAACCCAGTTGGGTACGACGCAAATATTCCTCATGGATGAAAGAATGCAGTGTGAACTCTCCGCGCCCACGATGTAACCTGTGGATCATGTCCTGTTCATGTGGATCATGGAATATGCAGACAGAGACAGCTAAAAAACAAAGTAACTGAGTTCTCCCCATGTGGTTTCTTGTTTCATTATCCCATTTGTAAACCAAATCCAAAAGAAAAATAAATGCGCACAGTTTGCGTAAAATGTCTCCAGGGTTGCTCTTGTTTGGAGAAGGCCTAATGCGCAGCAGAGGCTGCTGTTTATTGTGGGTCACTGTTAGCAGGAAACATGGCACTGGAAAAAGGCCTCTCTGTCATCTTCATTAATGATCCACATGAACAGGGCATGATCCATACATCGAGGGTGCGTCGGCTTCGCACATCCTTCTTTCATCCACAAGGAATATTTGCGTAGTATTGGATTGTACCCTGCCCTTCTGAACGCTTCTTTACCATAAGGAATAAGGGTATTTTAAAAGCTGGATTTTTTTTTCATGAGCATTTCCTTGCATGAGGACGGCTCGCTGCTGTGATGAGTAAACTGTGTTGGATTTGGATATTGGATACGTTTATGCAGAGGAAAGGCAAAAAACAAAACAATAACCACCTGCAGCTTCTGGTGTGTTTCATGTGAACTTTAAAGTCTCAGTATGTCACCTGTGCTGCATTCTTTCATCTTGTTCTTTTTGTAATAATAATAATAATAATAATAATAACTAGAAATTGCAATGGCAGAAGCCATTGCAAGTGTTTGTGCGAGCTGGAAATTAATGGCATAAAATAGCACAAAGTGCAAAAACTTTAAAAGGCTAAAATATTGGTTAAAAGTAACAAGCAGAATAAGCAGAAGGAGCTTAAAAATGTGGAAAATGCTGAAAAAGCAAAAGGAAAAGAAAGAAATGCACAATGGGGCAGAATGGCATAATGTGGCAGGTGGCACAATAGAATTGAATAAAGGGAACATGGCCTGAAATTGCATAAATCACTGAAATGCTGAAAGGCTGGTTGTATCAGAAAATGTATAAAAAGTATAAGCATAGACAATATATGGTAAAAGTCCCATTAGAAATGAATGGGGCAGAAAAAAGGCATAATATAGCACAAACACTTTAAATGGCTGAACTGCTGGTTAAAAGAAGCAGAACTAATGGCAGAATAAGCACAATGAGCAAAAAGGCCATAAGTGGCAGAAAAATGTGCAAAAAACATGAATTTGTACAAGCCCCATTATAAGTCAGTGGGAAAAATATGGCATAAAATGGCATTTTGCACAAAAACCGTAAGTGGCAGAACTGCCAATAATAATAATAATGATTGTTAATTAATTAATTAATTAATTAAGGGGTTTCTCATGCTCCACACCATGCTCCAGATTTAGAGCAGGCCACCTCACAACACCCCACACCTGTACAGGACCATGCCCCGCGCTGGCGGGGGTCTGTCTGCACCAAGGTCAGGCATGCGCCACTCACAAGATGGGGCCCTATAAGTTTATACTTCTCTCTGCCCCTTTTCTTTCATGATATTTAAATTGAATGTTATTATAACTGTTTTTTAATTAATGAAATGAACAATGATTTTAAATGAAATTTTGAATATGTTTTGGTTAACAGCTAAAATAACAAAACTTGTGTCAGTGTCCAAATACTTATAAACCTAATTGTGCACCTGTTCTTTGTGAATTGCTAGATAAATATGTATGAAGGAATGTGTATTGTGTTCACATATTGTTAGTGTTTCTGAGGCATTTCCATTCTCATTACTATGTTGTGTGCTTATGAAGACAACACCTCATCAGTGTTTTAAGTACTATTTACTTTATCATCCAGAAGCTAATGTATATTTTCTGTTTGTATCAGTTTCACTTGAACCTTTCGTGCTGTGATATTAGATTATCGCTCATTAGGAACAGTACAGTAAGAATGACATTCAGTCACTGGGACGTGAATCACTTTTATTTATTGAGACATTTCAAATATGTATTTTTCATGGTTTTAAAATAATTTGTAACTGTGTGTGTTTTGTGTGGCTTTTATTTTATGTATGTATTTGATTTATTTCTTTACTTCATTGACTCACTTGTTCCAGCAGAGGTCGCTGTAGGTTCACTCTTCATCCCATTCTTCAGCTGTGCACACACAGAGAAGAGGTACTGCTGCCCTGGCTCCAGGTCTCTGATCCTCAGGCTGGTTTCATCAGTTTGGAGTTCTTGTATGACCTCTTCCCCACTGCAACAGGTCACAGTGTAGTTCTGCACTTCACCAGCAGGGGGGTCCCAGGACAGAGTCACAGAGTCTGTCCTGATGTCACTCACTGTGAGCTCTGCAGGAGGGACAGGCTCTGAGGAGAGAAAGAATCAGATGTGAGTTAAAGACTGCATTCTTTTACATGTGTATCCATCCAAATTTGTCTGTGCCAACACACACAGGTCACTGTGCTTTGCTTTTGTGGTGTGTCCTCCCTGAACATGTCTGTGAAGACTCTCACTCGTCCAGGGTAAATGCATCGCAACAAAAGTTTAAAAAGCAGTCATCTGGATTAGATTTTTCAAGTAGAAGACGTTTCACCTCTTATCCAAGAGGCTTTCTCAATTCTGAAATGAACTGGTAAGAGAGCTGGTTTATATTCTTCTAGGAAGGAGGAGTTTAGACCTGAAACTAAATTCTATTGATCAATGTGACCATGAATAGCCTAGTGGTTTCGGGTCATTAGGAGTCCTTTGTCCTCAGCTGGAGTGAGAGTCGTTAACCCTCCCCAGCCTGGGCAGCTCCTTCAGATGTAAATGACCTGAGTGAAACTGGTTTGTTTTGTTTGGGTTTCAGGAGACTGTTGTAGACAGAAGGAAGGTTGTATCTGAGACCACCATTTCTGTTTAAAGAAGGTTTATCTTTTTTGACAAAGATTGCTTCTTTCACTCCTCGCTCAAACCATCCTTTCTCTCTGGCTAAGATTCGGACCTCACTGTCCTCAAAGGAGTGGTTTGTGGCCTTCAGGTGGAGGTGTACTGCAGATTCTGGTCCACTGGAGTTGGCTCTGCGGTGTTGGTATAACCTCTTGTGCAGAGGTTGTTTGGTTTCTCCAATGTACTGTTCATTACAGTTCTCACTGCAGTGGATGGAGTACACAACATTGCTCTGTTTGTAACTGGGAATTTTGTCCTTGGGGTGAACCAGTTTTTGTCTGAGAGTATTAACAGGTTTGAAATAAACCGGGATGTTGTGTTGGCTAAAAATCCTTTTAAGTTTCTCAGATAGGCCGGAGATGTACGGAATGACTACATTGCTCCTTTTTGGCTCTTGCTCCTGTTCTTTTCTGTCCTGTTTTCTTGTCATTCGGGATTTGGAGAAGGCCCAGTTGGGATATCCACAGGTTCTGAGGGCTTGGCGGACATGTAGCTCTTCTTTCCTCCTTCCCTCCGAGCTTGTGGGAACCTCTTGGGCTCTGTGCTGCAGTGTCCTGATCACACTGAGTTTGTGCTGTAGCGGGTGGTTTGAATCAAATAACAGGTACTGGTCTGTGTGAGTGGGCTTCCTGTACACTTCCACATGGAGCCGCCTGTCTTCTCCAATGATAACTGCACAGTCTAAGAAGGCTAGGCTAGGCTAGGCTATCTGAGAAACTTAAAAGGATTTTTAGCCAACACAACATCCCGGTTTATTTCAAACCTGTTAATACTCTCAGACAAAAACTGGTTCACCCCAAGGACAAAATTCCCAGTTACAAACAGAGCAGTGTTGTGTACTCCATCCACTGCAGTGAGAACTGTAATGAACAGTACATTGGAGAAACCAAACAACCTCTGCACAAGCGGTTATACCAACACCGCAGGGCCAACTCCAGTGGACCAGAATCTGCAGTACACCTCCACCTGAAGGCCACAAACCACTCCTTTGAGGACAGTGAGGTCCGAATCTTAGCCAGAGAGAAAGGATGGTTTGAGCGAGGAGTGAAAGAAGCAATCTTTGTCAAAAAAGATAAACCTTCTTTAAACAGAAATGGTGGTCTCAGATACAACCTTCCTTCTGTCTACAACAGTCTCCTGAAACCCAAACAAAACAAACCAGTTTCACTCAGGTCATTTACATCTGAAGGAGCTGCCCAGGCTGGGGAGGGTTAACGACTCTCACTCCAGCTGAGGACAAAGGACTCCTAATGACCCGAAACCACTAGGCTATTCATGGTCACATTGACCAATAGAATTTAGTTTCAGGTCTAAACTCCTCCTTCCTAGAAGAATATAAACCAGCTCTCTTACCAGTTCATTTCAGAATTGAGAAAGCCTCTTGGATAAGAGGTGAAACGTCTTCAACTTGAAAAATCTAATCCAGATGACTGCTTTTTAAACTTTTGTTGCGATGTCCTCCCTGAAGCAAATATTCTGTCTCAGGACACAGTCCTTCAGCATGTACAGTTGAGGAGAGTTATGGACAACAGTGCCAGTGCCTGAATGATTTACTACATTAAAGCAAACTAAAGGTTATATCATGGCACCACCCCCATTCAAACCACTGTGATGTGATGGGGAGCACACAAATGGCCTCTCTAAACAGCTCAAGGCCATGCATTGTCTCAATTATGGTATGCATCAACCACATACAAGACTGGGCAAGAAAACCTATGCACACATTAGAGAACAAAATCCCATTGTTGCAGTATACTGGGTGACTACAGTGTGTGGGGCGACTGCTGTGTGCTGGGTGTGCAGGGCAACTACTCAAAGTGGAATGGCACCGTGCAGGTGGGTGCCCAGACAAAGGGGCACCGTGCTATAGGGCGAATGCTTTGTTTAGGATTCTTGTTGCAATGAGAGGAAACCACCACCAGGTATATGCAGAATAGCTTACTGAATAGACGAGGCAATTAGTTTGCAGTCCTCACTTGAAGGAAAAACGGACACATGTGCCCAG
Organism: Bostrychus sinensis; assembly: GCA_020698575.1. Lineage (NCBI taxonomy): Eukaryota > Metazoa > Chordata > Actinopteri > Gobiiformes > Eleotridae > Bostrychus > Bostrychus sinensis. Next base: position 36,066,651 of record CM036252.1, read on the forward strand.
AGTCAGGACTAAACTCTGTGAAGCAGAGTTTCAGTTTTCTGCAGCTAAACTCTGGAACAGTCTTCCTGACGATGTTAGACAGACCTCTACTCTGACAATGTTCAAGTCCAGACTTAAAACTGTTCTTTTTAGCTGTGCATATGCCAACTGAAAGTGTTTTATCTGCACTCTTCTCTTTTAATTTCATTTTAAATGGATTCTTAATTATAATTTTTAAATTTGATCTTATTGTTTTAATTGTAATTCTTGTCTTTTTACTTTTAAACTTGCCTTTTTTTTCTGTAAAGCACTTTGAATTACTCTTTGTATGAATTGTGCTGTACAAATAAACTTGCCTTGCCTACATCGAGCAAACAAAAAGTTTATGATGAGATTATAACAAACTTAGTTTTTATTTGACATTGTTTTGTAAATAAATATACCTTTATGTTAATGAATAATTGTTGATTAATCGTGATTTAAGGATTGACTAAATTAATCGAGATTTTTATTATTTAATGTGCGATTTCCTCTGCATAAGTGTCCGCTGCACTGCCGAATGACGGTGCAGACTCGCCCCTACTGGATACTTCTCCAATATGCCACGGAGGGCTACAGAGCCCTGAGCAGCTCAAAAAGAGCATGTGTGGGTAGTATAAGTTTGTGTAAAAAAGCCATTAATAAAGTTCAAAGCAACTGTTTATTCAGAAGGAAAGAAAACTGTTTAAAATGAGATCGCTTCTGAGTTCACTTCACTTTAGGGCTTTTCCCTCTATGACGGGGAAGTAGTTGTGCACAAAAAAGCTGAGTGCAATATTTGTTTAATCACGTGTCCTCGTTTCTGTAACCAAAAGTTAAAGTAAATAGCCCAATAAGAATGACTCTAAAAGATAATATAAGAAAAAAATATTAAATATAAATATTCTAATTAAAAATGGTCGTACAGACTTTGAAATCTGTATTTTCTACACGTTCATTTTCCTGTTTGGTGCAATCTGAATTGAACAGATCTTAATGGAGCCCGCTGTTAAAGAAAATAGATTTGCTGCGTATCTCCACCGCAGAACTGAGCACTGGCAGAACAGCACAGAGCTGTGGAGGCTGAGGCAATGCTCTCATTCTCACTCATGTGATAATCAGATTAATGGGTTATTCAGTGTTTTTGTTTGTTTTTTAAATCTTTCAGCTGCTCCATTTTTCATTTTATGGCTCACCACAGGGAACCAGTCGCACAGTGATTTGGCAGCTTTTTACTCCAGATGCCCTTCCTGTCACAACCAACCACATACTCTGACTGGAGTAGGCAATGTGGGTAAAGTGTCTTGCCCAGGGACACAACAACAGTATGTATTTTGAACAAATTTGAACCATCCACTTTCTGGTTGGTGGGTAAAAGCCTAAACCACAGTACCACTGTCACCCTGAAGGGATAATCAGTATAAAATAAATATTATTGTCTCTGAATATTAGGGATTCACTAGCAAGACCTGTTCTATAAACACACATTATCCCTCTGTGATCACACATTGTACTGTAAGTCAGTTGCCGTCTGTCTGTGTACTTCATTGACTCACTTGTTCCAGCAGAGGTCACTGTAGGTTCACTCTTCATCCCATTCTTCAGCTGTGCACACACAGAGAAGAGGTACTGCTGCCCTGGCTCCAGGTCTCTGATCCTCAGGCTGGTTTCATCAGTTTGGAGTTCTTGTATGACCTCTTCCCCACTGCAACAGGTCACAGTGTAGTTCTGCACTTCACCAGCAGGGGGGTCCCAGGACAGAGTCACAGAGTCTGAACTGATGTCACTCACTGTGAGCTCTGCAGGAGGGACAGGCTCTGAGAAGAGAAAAGATTGCCTTCATATACATGTGTGCAGGACCTGTGTGCTTTTGCTTATAGTACATCTCCCTGGTCCAGCTACACTAGGGGACAGTAAGGTTGCCTCACCATGTTTTAGAATCCAGGAAGTGTACAGCTACATTTTATATGTATTACTAATGAACAGAACACAGTTTCCTGTCCTGCAGAAAACAGGTTTGTGCAAATTTGGTATTCCAACCTTATTTTCAATTCTGTTCTACAAGTGAAATTCTTAGGGTGGCATTGATGCTGAATTACTTACTTCATAATCAAAGTAAAGGGTTAATCAGTGTTTTGTGTGTTTCAGCTTATGCCTTTTTCATTTTAGGGGTCACCACAGTGAACCAGTTGCACAGTGAGTTGGCAGGTTTTTACGCCAGATACCCTTCCTGTCCTGAAGTAGGCAATGTGGCTGTAGTGACTTGCCTAAAGGCACTACGACAGTATGTGCTTTGAGCAAGGTCCAAACGAAGGTTTAACCCACAGCACCACTGTTGCCCAGAAAAGTTAATCAGTATAAAATGTATTTTATTTTCTTCTGAATGTTAGATACACGGCAGAGCGGTTAGCTTTCTCCCCTCTCAGCAAAGAGGTTGTGGGTTCAAGCCCCGGGCCGACCAACACACCATCACACAAACTCTCTGGGTGGAGTCTGCATGTCCTCCCCGTGTTACCATACCTTACTCTGGCTTACTCCTACTGTCCAAAGACATACATATGTTGGGTGAATTGGTGACTTTAAATTGACCCTAGTGAATGTTTGTCTCTGTGTCAACCCTCCAAAGAGTGTGTACCCTGTCTATGGCCCAAAGTTACTGGGATAGGCTCCAGTCACCTGTGACCCCTAATGGGAAGAAAATGAATGAATATTAGATACACTATAACCCTTTGACTGGTATTGTGACCGTGTGGCTGATGTTTCTTTTGCTGCCATAATGCCACACTAAAAACTCTAAAAACCTGTATTTGGCTTTTTTTTCTATACCATCTCAGCCTCCTTTGGTGTCAGTAATGGAGTGCGCCGGGGGGGCTACTGTCGCCAGCCCTGTTTAACCTGTACATGCCGATGATTTGGCCTTACTCTCCCCTAGCAGTGCTGGCTTTCAGCAGCTGCTGAATGTGTGTTCTGACTATGGACTGAAGTTTGATGTGGAATATAATGCAAAAAAGAGTGTTGTACTAATTTGTCGGACCAAAGGGGACAAAGAACTTTGTTTCCCAGACTTCTGCTTGTCTGGGTAAAAGTTAGGTGTCTGTAGAAAAACTAAATATTTGGGTCACTTCATCACAGATCAACTCTGTGATGATGATGATATATATCGGCAGTGTCGTATGCTGCATGCATAAGCTAATATTCTGGCTAGGAAATTTCACATGTGTTCAGACAATGTAAAAATCCACCTCTTCAGAACTTATTGTACACTTCTGTATACTGCCCCACTGTGGTGTAAATATAAGAGAGCTAGTACACAGAAGCTTAAAGTTGCCTACAATGATGCCTTAAGGATTCTGCTCAAGAAGCCTAGGTCCAGTAGTGCCAGCCTGCTGTTTTGTAACGCTCATGTCACTACTTTTCAGGCACTAATGAGAAATCTGATGTACAGATTTTCTGTCGCCTGAATAACTCTGAGAACAGCCTTATCCTGATGCTGGTGAATCCTAGTTTTAGTGCCGTGCGTTACCAGTCTTTGCTGTGGAAACACTGGTATATATGTCTTTTATAAAAAAAATTTTTTTATTATTATTGTATGTGCTGTCCTGGACCTACCCTGTTCATAAGTGAGAAGTCGAGAACACAGTTTTACATTACAAATATATTTCTTAGTGTGGAAGTTAACGGGATAAATAAACACACATTATCCATGTGCAGTCATACTTTGTACTAAAGGACAGTTGAATTCTGTCTGTGTACTTCATTGACTCACTTGTTCCAGCAGAGGTCGCTGTAGGTTCACTCATTAGCCCATTCTTCAGCTGTGCCCACACAGAGAAGAGGTACTGCTGCCCTGGCTCCAGGTCTCTGATCCACAGGCTGGTTTCATCAGTTTGGAGTTCTTGTACTACATCTTCCCCACTGCAACAGGTCACAGTGTAGTTCTGCACTTCACCAGCAGGGGGGTCCCAGGACAGAGTCACAGAGTCAGTTCTGATGTCAGTCACTGTGAGCTCTGCAGGAGGGACAGGCTCTGAGGAGAGAAAGAATCAGATGTGAGTTAAAGACTGCATTCTTTTACATGTGTATCCATCCAAATTTGTCTGTGCCAACACACACAGGTCACTGTGCTTTGCTTTTGTTGTGTGTCCTCCCTGAAGCAAATATTCTGTCTCAGGACACAGTCCTTCAGCATGTACAGTTGAGGAGAGTTATGGACAACAGTGCCAGTGCCTGAATGATTTACTACATTAAGGCAAACTAAAGGTTATATCATGGCACCACCCCCATTCAAACCACTGTGATGTGATGGGGAGCACACAAATGGCCTCTCTAAACAGCTCAAGGCCATGCATTGTCTCAATTATGGTATGCATCAACCACATACAAGACTGGGCAAAAAACCTATGCACACATTAGAGAACAAAATCCCATTGTTGCAGTATACTGGGTGACTACAGTGTATGGGGCGACTGCTGTGTGCTGGGTGTGCAGGGCAACTACTCAAAGTGGAATGGCACCGTGCAGGTGGGTGCCCAGACAAAGGGGCACCGTGCTATAGGGCGAATGCTTTGTTTAGGATTCTTGTTGCAATGAGAGGAAACCACCACCAGGTATATGCAGAATAGCTTACTGAATAGACGAGGGTAGAGGGGTAGGGGACGAGCAAACAAAATTGCAATGCAATTAGTTTGCAGTCCTCACTTGAAGGAAAAACGGACACATGTGCCCAGAGTCAGGACTAAACTCTGTGAAGCAGAGTTTCAGTTTTCTGCAGCTAAACTCTGGAACAGCCTTCCTGACGATGTTAGACAGACCTCTACTCTGACAATGTTCAAGTCCAGACTTAAAACTGTTCTTTTTAGCTGTGCATATGCCAACTGAAAGTGTTTTATCTGCACTCTTCTCTTTTAATTTAATTTTAAATGGATTCTTAATTATAATTTTTAAATTTGATCTTATTGTTTTAATTGTAATTCTTGTCTTTGTACTTTTAAACTTGCCTTTTTTTCTGTAAAGCACTTTGAATTACTCTTTGTATGAATTGTGCTGTACAAATAAACTTGCCTTGCCTACATCGAGCAAACAAAAAGTTTATGATGAGATTATAACAAACTTAGTTTTTATTTGACATTGTTTTGTAAATAAATATACCTTTATGTTAATGAATAATTGTTGATTAATCGTGATTTAAGGTTTGACTAAATTAATCGAGATTTTTATTATTTAATGCGGGATTTCCTCTGCATAAGTGTCCGTTGCACTCCTGAATGACGGTGCACACTCGCCCCTACTCGTCCCTTTTTCATTTTAGGGGTCACCACAGGGAACCAGTTGCACAGTGAGTTGGCAGGTTTTTACGCCAGATACCCTTCCTGTCCTGAAGTAGGCAATGTGGGTGAAGTGACTTGCCTAAAGGCACTACGACAGTATGTGCTTTGAGCAAGGTCCAAACGAAGGTTTAACCCACAGCACCACTGTTGCCCAGAAAAGTTAATCAGTATAAAATGTATTTTATTTTCTTCTGAATGTTAGATACATGGCAGAGCGGTTAGCTTCCTCCCATCCCAGCAAAGAGGTCGTGGGTTCAAGCCCCGGGCCGACCAACACACCATCACACAAACTCTCTGGGTGGAGTCTGCATGTCCTCCCCGTGTTACCATACCTTACTCTGGCTTACTCCTACTGTCCAAAGACATACATATGTTGGGTGAATTGGTGACTTAATGGCCATAATGCCACAGTAAAAACTCTAAAAACCTGTATTTGGCTGTTTTTTCTATACCATCTCAGCCTCCTTTGGTGTCAGTAATGGAGTGCGCCAGGGGGGGCTACTGTGGCCAGCCCTGTTTAACCTGTACATGCCGATGATTTGGCCTTACTCTCCCCTAGCAGTGCTGGCTTTCAGCAGCTGCTGAATGTGTGTTCTGACTATGGACTGAAGTTTGATGTGGAATATAATGCAAAAAAGAGTGTTGTACTAATCTGTCGGACCAAAGGGGACAAAGAACTTTGTTTCCCAGACTTCTGTTTGTCTGGGCAAAAGTTAGGTGTCTGTAGAAAAACTAAATATTTGGGTCACTTCATCACAGATCAACTCTGTGATGATGATGATATATATCGGCAGTGTCGTATGCTGTATGCATAAGCTAATATTCTGGCTAGGAAATTTCACATGTGTTCAGACAATGTAAAAATCCACCTCTTCAGAACCTATTGTACACCTCTGTATACTGCCCCACTGTGGTGTAAATATAAGAGAGCTAGTACACAGAAGCTTAAAGTTGCCTACAGTGATGCCTTAAGGATTCTGCTCAAGAAGCCTAGGTCCAGTAGTGCCAGCCTGCTGTTTTGTAACGCTCATGTCAGTACTTTTCAGGCACTAATGAGAAATCTGATGTACAGATTTTCTGTCGCCTGAATAACTCTGAGAACAGCCTTATCCTGATGCTGGTGAATCCTAGTTTTAGTGCCGTGCGTTACCAGTCTTCGCTGTGGAAACACTGGTATAAGTGTCTTTTATAATTTTTTTTTTTATTATTATTGTATGTGCTGTCCTGGAGCTACCCTGTTCATAAGTGAGAAGTCGAGAACACAGTTTTACATTACAAATATATTTCTTAGTGTGGAAGTTAACGGGATAAATAAACACACATTATCCCTGTGCAGTCATACTTTGTACTAAAGGACAGTTGAATTCTGTCTGTGTACTTCATTGACTCACTTGTTCCAGCAGAGGTCGCTGTAGGTTCACTCATTAGCCCATTCTTCAGCTGTGCCCACACAGAGAAGAGGTACTGCTGCCCTGGCTCCAGGTCTCTGATCCTCAGGCAGGTTTCATCAGTTTGGAGTTCTTGTACTACATCTTCCCCACTGCAACAGGTCACAGTGTAGTTCTGTACTTCACCAGCAGGGGGGTCCCAGGACAGAGTCACAGAGTCAGTTCTGATGTCACTCACTGTGAGCTCTGCAGGAGGGACAGGCTCTGTGGAGATAAAAGATTGCCTTCATATACATGTGTAGGGGACCTGTGTGCTTTTGCTTATAGTACATCTCCCTGGTCCAGCTACACTAGGGGACAGTAAGGTTGCCTCCCCAAGTTTTAGGATCCAGGAAGTGTACAACTACATTTTATATGTATTACTAATGAACACAACGGCAGCACGGTGGGCATAGTGGCTAGCACTCCTGCCTTGCTTCACAGCAAGAAGGTCCCGGGTTTGATTCCCAGACCGGGTGGGGCCTTTCTGTGTGGAGTTTGCATGTTCTCCCCGTGTCTGTTTCCTCCAGGTGCTCTGGTTTCCCCTACCACTAAAATCATGTACAATAGGTCCCCTACGGGGCCAGGACTCCCCTGCAAAAGAGATTCTGAATCTCAGTGGGACTTTCCTGGTTAAATAAAGGTCAAATAAAAACAAATAAAGAAACAACACAGTTTCCTGTCCTGCAGAAAACAGGTTTGGGCAAATTTGGTATTCCAAATTTATTTTCAATTCTATTCTGGTGGCATTGATGGTATTTCACTCACTTCATAATCAGATTAAAGGGTTAATCAGTGTTTTGTGTGTTTCAGCTTCTCCCTTTTTCATTTTAGGGGTTACCACAGTGAACCAGTTGCACAGTGAGTTGGCAGGTTTTTACACCAGATACCCTTCCTGTCCTGAAGTAGGCAATGTGGGTGAAGTGACTTGCCTAAGGACACTACGACAGTATGTGCTTTGAGCAAGGTCCAAACCGCCAACCCTCTGGTTGGTGGGCGAAGGTTTAACCCACAGCACAGTCGCTCAGAAAAGTTAATCGGTATACAATGTATTTTATTGTTTCCTGAATATTAGAGATACACTAAAACCCTTTGACTGGTGTAGTGACTGTGTGGTTGACCTTTCTTTTGCTGACATAATGCCAGACCAAAAACTCTGAAAACCTGTATTTGGCCGTTTATTCTTGATCATCTCAATGAGTAGTGTAAGAAACACCAATTAAATCCACTGGGTTGCTCTGCTGTCCACAAATATCATTGTTTGAAACCTTTAAAAAAAAGTGCAAGTGACTCAGCCCTGACCATCTAAATCAAAATCACTCTGTGCATGTGCAAGTATACAGGTAAGGGAAAAAAAATTAGATATGATTTCTAGACGATCTAACAATCACATCTGAGTTGAATTGAATAAATTTAACAAAAAAATATATGTGTGTAATAGTTCATAAAACATGGTCAGCCGCTCGGTTGAGTTGCCAAATCAGGGTCTACAGTCTGGCAGCAGTTATACATGGAATATCATTCATTTGAATGGGGAGTACTAAGAGCAAAAGATTTGATTTCTTTCATTTTGTTGAAAAAAATGAAAGAAATCCATGAATGTCCACATAAGGTAAGGTATACTTTATTGATCCCCCATAGGGGAAATTCATTCTCTGCATTTGACCCATCCCTCAATGCCGCTGGGGCAACCTGTCAGGAGCTGGAGCCAGGCTGCTGCAGTGCAGCGCCCAGGAACCCTTCTCCAGATCTTGACCAGGATCCTGGTCAGGATCAGGAGGTTTTTTGCCTATTGTGCATGTTTTGAGGTTGATGGGGGAAACCGGAGTACCCGGAGAAAACCCACCCAGGGGAGAACATGCAAACTCCACACAGAAAGGCCCCACACGGTCCGGGAATTGAACCCAGGACCTTCTTGCTGTGAGGCAGGAGTGCTAGCCACTATGCCACCGTATCGCCATAATGACCAAACTAACCCTAAACTGGCAGCTCAATGGCCTGGTTGACCTGCATATCTGCTTCCTGATTCATTTGAAAATTTAAATCTGAAATATTCATCAGGGAAGCCCCAAGGTCTTAAAAGCATTAAAAGGGTATTATATTTAATGTTGTCAAAATCAAGGCCTTAAAAGTATTAAATTATATGGTCAGGTATTAATTTGTTCACCTGTGTCAAATTGTGACATCTAAGTCAAGTCGTTGCAGTGTTGTAGGTAAAAGAGAAGTGACTAATTGCTAGTAAAACATTTTTTGGTGAAATTAATTATTCAAATCATTGTTACATTACTTACAAAAAAAGTGTTTGTGAATTTGACAATAAACACTCATTAGAGGGTTTAAAATGTCTCAATAGAAGAAGAACTATACATTATCACTGAAGTTTATAATTTAGTTTTATTTTATTGTTTTCAATGCAGCACAGGAGTCAAGTCATCAGGATTAGGCTTTCAAAATAAAAGCCTTTCATTCGTGTAATATGTATACAGATTATTATTCTTTTGCAGGCCATCCTGCATGGAGGACCGTGAGCGCCACGCGAAAAGGAATAATGCTTTTATTAAAAGAGTTTTTAAAATAGCCTTTAATAAATGGATTACTAAATACTTGTATTAAAAGAGTGTTTAAAAGAGCATTTAATATTTGGATTACTAAATGCTTTTATTAAAAGAGTTTTTAAAAGAGCCTTTAATAAACGGATTACTAAACGGGTTTATTAAAAGAAGGATTAATAGCGTTATTCATTTATCCATTCAGGAAACCGATTTCTAAAAGTATTTACAAAACCTTTTCGGAAAAGCATTTGCAAAACATATTAGCTTCTCCGATTAGCTTCTCCGATTAGCTTTTCGTGGCATTCCTGGTCCTCCTGGCTAAAGTTAAATAAAAGAAAAAGGAAAGCGATGTAACGAGCTCTGTGATTGGTCAGAGCTACACGCGCTCTGATTGGCCAGACAATTTGCTCGTCATCCTTAGCCGGCCCGGTGACAACAGGGTTTATGCGCTAACTACTTCTGCATTCGGCTAAACTCAATGATCCATTTCCGGTCACAGCTTGTAAGCGAGCAGCTGGACAAAGGCAGCTTCAAAAAAAATATTTATGTCGTACACATCGCAAAATAAAATCACCAAACTAACACTGCAATGGACTAACGCAGTTTTGTCCTTCAAACAAGGGTTTTAGCATTTGTACGCTGAGCGCGGATGCGGGATATTGTTGTGCCAATTAACTAAAGCCGTCACCCGGCGCACTTTATTTCAGCGAATATAAAGCACACAGGAACATTTCACTTAAGTATGCAACCAAAAACAGCCACAGTGTGCACAAAAACATCTGAAAACGCCACAGAAGAGCTGTGAAAGCGGCTTCAAAACAACGGTTGTAGCCTCGGAGTGTAGAAATTAATAAATACGTCAAAGTGCCTTAATAGGTGTATAATAAATTAAGACTGTGCTAAAAGGGGCGATTGTGTTGTTTGTGATTATGTATCACGTAATTTAATTTGCTGTGTGTTTTATATCCGCTGAAATAAAGTGCGCCGGGTGACGGCTTTAGTTAATTGACACAACAATATCCTGCCTCTGCGCTCAGCGATTAGTGAAATATTTAACACACAAATGCTAAAACCCTTGTTTGAAGAATAAAACCACGTTAGTCCAATGCAGCGTTAGTCTGGTTATTTTATTTTGCGATGTGTACGACATAAATATGTTTTTTGAAGCTGCCCTTGTTCGGCTGTTCGCTTACAAGCTGTGACCGGAAGTGGATCATTGAGTTTAGCCGAATGCAGAAGTAGTTAGCGCTTAACCACTATTGTCACCGGGCCGGCTAAGGATGACGAGCAAATTGTCTGGCAAATCAGAGCGCGTGTAGCTCTGACCAATCACAGAGCTTGTTACATCGTTTTCTTTTTTCTTTTATTTAACTTTAGCCAGGAGGACCAGGAACCCCACGGAAAAGCTAAAAGGAGAAGCTAACCGGAGAAGCTAATACATTTTGCAAATGCTTTTCCAAAAAGGTTTTGTAAATACATTTAGAAATCGGTTTCCTGAATGGATAAATGAATAACGCTATTAATCCTTCTTTTAATAAACCCATTTAGTAATCCGTTTATTAAAAGCTCTTTTAAAAACTCTTTTAATAAAAGCATTTAGTAATCCAATTATTAAATGCTCTTTTAAACACTCTTTTAATAAAAGTATTTAGTAATCTCTTTATTAAATAAACTTATAAAAACTCTTTTAATAAAAGCATTTAGTAATCCATTTATTAAAGGCTCTTTTAAAAACTCTTTTAATAAAAGCATTATTCCTTTTCGCGTGGTGCTCACGGTCCTCCATAATCCTGCATTTGATTCTAAATGGCATTAAAAAGTCTTAAAAAGTTATTAAATGTCACAAGACAAAACCTGGAGCTACCCTGTTCATAAGTGAGAAGTCGAGAACACAGTTTTACATTACAAATATATTTCTTAGTGTGGAAGTTAACGGGATAAATAAACACATTATTCCTGTGCAGTCATACTTTGTACTAAAGGACAGTTGAATTCTGTCTGTGTACTTCATTGACTCACTTGTTCCAGCAGAGGTCGCTGTAGGTTCACTCATTAGCCCATTCTTCAGCTGTGCCCACACAGAGAAGAGGTACTGCTGCCCTGGCTCCAGGTCTCTGATCCTCAGGCTGGTTTCATCAGTTTGGAGTTCTTGTACTACATCTTCCCCACTGCAACAGGTCACAGTGTAGTTCTGTACTTCACCAGCAGGGGGGTCCCAGGACAGAGTCACAGAGTCTGTCCTGATGTCACTCACTGTGAGCTCTGCAGGAGGGACAGGCTCTGAGAAGAGAAAGAATCAGATGTGAGTTAAAGACTGCATTCTTTTACATGTGTATCCATCCAAATTTGTCTGTGCCAACACACACAGGTCACTGTGCTTTGCTTTTGTTGTGTGTCCTCCCTGAAGCAAATATTCTGTCTCAGGACACAGTCCTTCAGCATGTACAGTTGAGGAGAGTTAAGGACAACAGTGCCAGTGCCTGAATGATTTACTACATTAAAGCAAACTAAAGGTTATATCATGGCACCACCCCCATTCAAACCACTGTGATGTGATGGGGAGCACACAAATGGCCTCTCTAAACAGCTCAAGGCCATGCATTGTCTCAATTATGGTATGCATCAACCACATACAAGACTGGGCAAGAAAACCTATGCACACATTAGAGAACAAAATCCCATTGTTGCAGTATACTGGGTGACTACAGTGTGTGGGGCGACTGCTGTGTGCTGGGTGTGCAGGGCAACTACTCAAAGTGGAATGGCACCGTGCAGGTGGGTGCCCAGACAAAGGGGCACCGTGCTATAGGGCGAATGCTTTGTTTAGGATTCTTGTTGCAATGAGAGGAAACCACCACCAGGTATATGCAGAATAGCTTACTGAATAGACGAGGGTAGAGGGGTAGAGGACGAGCAAACAAAATTGCAATGCAATTAGTTTGCAGTCCTCACTTGAAGGAAAAACGGACACATGTGCCCAGAGTCAGGACTAAACTCTGTGAAGCAGAGTTTCAGTTTTCTGCAGCTAAACTCTGGAACAGTCTTCCTGACGATGTTAGACAGACCTCTACTCTGACAATGTTCAAGTCCAGACTTAAAACTGTTCTTTTTAGCTGTGCATATGCCAACTGAAAGTGTTTTATCTGCACTCTTCTCTTTTATTTCATTTTAAATGGATTCTTAATTATAATTTTTAAATTTGATTTTATTGTTTTAATTGTAATTCTTGTCTTTGTACTTTTAAACTTGCCTTTTTTTCTGTAAAGCACTTTGAATTACTCTTTGTATGAATTGTGCTGTACAAATAAACTTGCCTTGCCTACATCGAGCAAACAAAAAGTTTATGATGAGATTATAACAAACTTAGTTTTTATTTGACATTGTGTTGTAAATAAATATACCTTTATGTTAATGAATAATTGTTGATTAATCATGATTTAAGGATTGACTAAATTAATCGAGATTTTTATTATTTAATGTGGGATTTCCTCTGCATAAGTGTCCGCTGCACTGCTGAATGACGGTGCACACTCGCCCCTACTCGTCCCTTTTTCATTTTAGGGGTCACCACAGGGAACCAGTTGCACAGTGAGTTGGCAGGTTTTTACGCCAGATACCCTTCCTGTCCTGAAGTAGGCAATGTGGGTGAAGTGACTTGCCTAAAGGCACTACGACAGTATGTGCTTTGAGCAAGGTCCAAACGAAGGTTTAACCCACAGCACCACTGTTGCCCAGAAAAGTTAATCAGTATAAAATGTATTTTATTTTCTTCTGAATGTTAGATACATGGCAGAGCGGTTAGCTTCCTCCCATCCCAGCAAAGCGGTCGTGGGTTCAAGCCCCGGGCCGACCAACACACCATCACACAAACTCTCTGGGTGGAGTCTGCATGTCCTCCCCGTGTTACCATACCTTACTCTGGCTTACTCCTACTGTCCAAAGACATACATATGTTGGGTGAATTGGTGACTTTAAATTGACCCTAGTGAATGTTTGTCTCTGTGTCAACCCTCCAAAGAGAGTGTACCCTGTCTATGGCCCAAAGTTACTGGGATAGGCTCCAGTCACCTGTGACCCCTAATGGGAAGAAAATGAATGATTAGATACACTATAACCCTTTGACTGGTATTGTGACCGTGTGGCTGATGTTTCTTTTGCTGCCATAATGCCACACTAAAAACTCTAAAAACCTGTATTTGGCTTTTTTTTCTATACCATCTCAGCCTCCTTTGGTGTCAGTAATGGAGTGCGCCAGGGGGGGCTACTGTCGCCAGCCCTGTTTAACCTGTACATGCCGATGATTTGGCCTTACTCTCCCCTAGCAGTGCTGGCTTTCAGCAGCTGCTGAATGTGTGTTCTGACTATGGACTGAAGTTTGATGTGGAATATAATGCAAAAAAGAGTGTTGTACTAATTTGTCGGACCAAAGGGGACAAAGAACTTTGTTTCCCAGACTTCTGCTTGTCTGGGCAAAAGTTAGGTGTCTGTAGAAAAACTAAATATTTGGGTCACTTCATCACAGATCAACTCTGTGATGATGATGATATATATCGGCAGTGTCGTATGCTGTATGCATAAGCTAATATTCTGGCTAGGAAATTTCACACGTGTTCAGACAATGTAAAAATCCACCTCTTCAGAACTTATTGTACACCTCTGTATACTGCCCCACTGTGGTGTAAATATAAGAGAGCTAGTACACAGAAGCTTAAAGTTGCCTACAATGATGCCTTAAGGATTCTGCTCAAGAAGCCTAGGTCCAGTAGTGCCAGCCTGCTGTTTTGTAACACTCATGTCACTACTTTTCAGGCACTAATGAGAAATCTGATGTACAGATTTATCTGTCGCCTGAATAACTCTGAGAACAGCCTTATCCTGATGCTGGTGAATCCTAGTTTTAGTGCCGTGCGTTACCAGTCTTCACTGTGGAAACACTGGTATAAGTGTCTTTTATAATTTTTTTTTATTATTATTATTGTATGTGCTGTCCTGGAGCTACCCTGTTCATAAGTGAGAAGTCGAGAACACAGTTTTACATTACAAATATATTTCTTAGTGTGGAAGTTAACGGGATAAATAAACACACATTATCCCTGTGCAGTCATACTTTGTACTAAAGGACAGTTGAATTCTGTCTGTGTACTTCATTGACTCACTTGTTCCAGCAGAGGTTGCTGTAGGTTCACTCTTTGGCCCATTCTTCAGCTGTGCACACACAGAGAAGAGGTACTGCTGCCCTGGCTCCAGGTCTCTGATCCTCAGGCTGGTTTCATCAGTTTGGAGTTCTTGTATGACCTCTTCCCCACTGCAACAGGTCACAGTGTAGTTCTGTACTTCACCAGCAGGGGGGTCCCAGGACAGAGTCACAGAGTCAGTTCTGATGTCACTCACTGTGAGCTCTGCAGGAGGGACAGGCTCTGTGGAGATAAAAGATTGCATTCATTTACATGTGTAGGGGACCTGTGTGCTTTTGCTTATAGTGTACCTCCCTGGTCCAGCTACACTAGGGGACAGTAAGGTTGCCTCCCCAAGTTTTAGGATCCAGGAAGTCTACAACTACATTTTATATGTATTACTAATGAACACAACGGCAGCACGGTGGGCATAGAGGCTAGCACTCCTGCCTCACAGCAAGAAGGTCCTGGGTTTGATTCCCGGACCGGGTGGGGCCTTTCTGTGTGGAGTTTGCATGTTCTCCCCGTGTCTGTTTTCTCCGGGTGCTCTGGTTTCCCCTACCACTAAAAACATGTACAATAGGTCCCCTACGGGGCCAGGACTCCCCTGCAAAAGAGATTCTGAATCTCAGTGGGACTTTCCTGGTTAAATAAAGGTCAAATAAAAACAAATAAAAAACAACACAGTTTCCTGTCCTGCAGAAAACAGAAATAAATTTGGTATTCCAAATTTATTTTCAATTCTATTCTGGTGGCATTGATGGTATTTCACTCACTTCATAATCAGATTAAAGGGTTAATCAGTGTTTTGTGTCTTTCAGCTTCTCCCTTTTTCATTTTAGGGGTCACCACAGTGAACCAGTTGCACAGTGAGTTGGCAGGTTTTTACACCAGATACCCTTCCTGTCCTGAAGTAGGCAATGTGGGTGAAGTGACTTGCCTAAGACACAACAACAGTACGTGCTTTGAGCAAGGTCCAAACCGCCAACCCTCTGGTTGGTGGGCGAAGGTTTAACCCACAGCACAGTCGCTCAGAAAAGGTAATTATTCATTATTGTAAATGGTTTAAAGTTGGGATGGTTTTACACTATCATGGTTGTTAATGTTAAAAAAGGCAGTGAATTTTAAATAAAAGTTCTACCTGGGCCATGGTGTTTTTGTTTTTAATAAGTAAAGATTTTTTTTTTTAAACAGAATAAGATTTTTTGAACGGTTTTTAGTCAAACATATTGAGTTTTGTTTTTTCGTAATTTAAGTGAAATAAAACTAAATTAGTTTTGTTGTGGAAGATAAAAGTATTATATTCTGTATTTATAAAATAGAAGTTATTAAAAAAATAATAAATTAAAAAATACACTGAGTCAACTGAAAGTATAAAGTTTAACTTCAACTTTACAAAAAAATTATAAAAGATGTACTTAATTTTTATTGGGTAATCGGTTACGACAAAACTTTTGAGTTCTGTGAACGTATTCGGATTTACAGTGTGTGAGCAGTGATGTATTTTTGACAGTTCCTTCACAACTGTGTTTCATATTCTCAAGAGAGCAATAACAAGCGTAACATTATAAGTTGTATTTATTTTAAAAAAAAACTGTATTTCGTATTTGCAAATATATAATGTAATTTTTGGAATTGTATTCTCTTGTACAATGATTTACAAAATGTATTTTATGTACAACTATGGACAAATATATACAAATTTCACTTTTACACGTACATCTTTATTGACAGCTTTCTTACCCCATAGTTAATCAGTATAAAATGTATTTTATTGTTTCCTGAATATTAAAGATACACTAAAACCCTTTGACTGGTGTAGTGACTGTGTGGTTGACCTTTCTTTTGCTGACATAATGCCAGACCAAAAAACCTGAAAACCTGTATTTGGCCGTTTATTCTTGATCATCTCAATGAGTGGTGTAAGAAACACCAATTAAATCCACTGGGTTGCTCTGCTGTCCACAAATATCATTGTTTGAAACCTTTAAAAAAAAGCGCAAGTGACTCAGCCCTGACCATCTAAATCAAAATCACTCTGTGCAGGTGTAAGTATACAGGTAAGAAAAAAAAAAATTGATATGATTTCTAGACGATCTAACAATCACATCTGAGTTGAATTGAATAAATTTAACAAAAAAATATATGTGTGTAATAGTTCATAAAACATGGTCAGCCGCTCGGTTGAGTTGCCAATTCAGGGTCTACAGTCTGGCAGCAGTTATACATGGATTATCATTCATTTGAATGGGGAGTACTAATATGTTCTATAAACACATTTTATCCCTGTGCAGTCATACTTTGTACTAGAATACAGTTGAATACTGTTTGTTTACTTCATTGACTCACTTGTTCCAGCAGAGGTTACTGTAGCATCACTCTTTAGCCCATTCTTCAGCTGTGCACACACAGAGAAGAGGTACTGCTGCCCTGGCTCCAGGTCTCTGATCCTCAGGCAGGTTTCATCAGTTTGGAGTTCTTGTACTACATCTTCCCCTCTGCAACAGCTCACAGTGTAGTTCTGCACTTCACCAACAGGGGGGTCCCAGGACAGAGTCACAGAGTCTGAACTGATGTCACTCACTGTGAGCTCTGCAGGAGGGAAAAGCTCTGTGGAGAGAAAGAATCAGATTTTATTTGTTATAAAGTCACTGATTTCATAAATGTTAATTCTCTTTAATATTTACCTTTAACATCAGACACAGAGGCTGCAACACTTTGTATTTGGTTTTGTGTCATCCCTGTGATGCTTATCATATAAGCAGTCCTTTCCTCAGGAGATGAAGTGTTTTTTAGGACAACAGTGCCCCTCTGGTCAGGGCTGGAGTATTGAACTACAAGGTTGCAATTTTCAGGAGAAGGAAATAGCTCCAAACCAAAAGAAACCATGTCAGAGTCAGCACGGAGCAAAGTAACTTCTGGAGGAGGAACACCTGTGACAACAAACAGATTTCTCAGTTTTTCAAGTAAACTACCCACAATAAAATGAATAACAACAGAAGAGAAGTATATGTTATTAATTATATTCTATCTCAGGATACAGTGCTTCAACATGTGGAGAGTTTTGGACAGCAGTGCCAGTACCTGCATGATTTACTACATTAAGGAAAACAACAGTTTGTATCATGGCATCACCCTAAAGGCAGCCATACAACCCACTGAATCAGAGCATGTGCTGGTCTAACACAGATGCTTGGCAGAAACGCAGTGGGATTCCAAATCAAGATGACAGTGATTGGAGGCATACAGTATGTTTAGACCTCCCTGCTCTTAATGTAAAGAGATAGCGTTCAGCAGATAAAATTCACAATGCCTGAAATTTTTATTTTTGTATTGTGATTATTGTTCTGGTGTGATATATCATGCTGCTGCCCCTTGGCCAGGACTTCATTGGAAATAAGAATTGGTTCTCAATCAATCTGGTTAAATAAAGGTGAAATAAATAAAATGAATAAATAAATAAAAGGTTGCTCTTGCAGTTGCTATTTTTAAATAATCTCACTCCTCAGATTCTCAGGCACAACGCTGGCACCCAGACAGCACTCCTGCTGGGTAGAAACATCTAGAGAGTCTATATCATAGAGCCACAAGACAATGGACCGCACTTTACCTAAAACACATTTCCCAATTTCTCTATGGATGATATTACTGAAACCTGAGTGTTCTGAAAAAGGCTTTATTTATTGAATTCTGTACATACCAGCACCTAAGAATTCTGTCAAGCTCAAACTACAGGTTACCATTCCCTATGTTGTTGTCCCAACAATCAGAGGGGTGTGGCCTGCTCAAGCCGTGATGACATCTTAATCTGATATAATGTGACCAAATGGTTTACCTGTTCCAGCAGAGGTCACTGTGGGTTCACTCTTCATCCCACTCTTCAGCTGTGCACACACAGAGAAGAGGTACTGCTGCCCTGGCTCCAGGTCTCTGATCCTCAGGCAGGTTTCATCAGTTTGGAGTTCTTGTATGACCTCTTCCCCACTGCAACAGGTCACAGTGTAGTTCTGCACTTCACCAACAGGGGGGTCCCAGGACAGAGTCACAGAGTCTGTGAGCTCTGCAGGAGGGACAGGCTCTGTGGAGAAAGAAGCAGACTTTATTTGTTATGAAGTCACTGATTTAATTTTTTTTTAGATTTCTTTAATATTTACCTTTAACATCAGACACAGAGGTTGCTGTGTTTTGTGACATCCTTGTGATGGTGATCATATAATCTGTCCCTGAGTGTGGTCCTTCTGCAGATAAAGGGTTTTTTAGGACAACAGTGCCCCCCCGGTTGGCGCTGGAGTATTGAATTACAAGGTCATGTGTTTCAGGAGAATGAAATAGCTCCAGACCAAAAGAAACCATCTGAGGGTCAGCACGGAGCACAGCAACTTCTGGAGGAGGAACACCTGTGACAACAGACAGATTTCTCAGTTTTAAAGTGAACTAAATCACAATAAAAGAAAAGTGCTGTTTTCACACTTACTATTGGAGTCTCTGTGTTCCCATATATCCAGTGTGTCTGATGCATCAAAGAACTCCTGTCAAAAACATTGAATTGACTCAGTACTAATTATTTTTGTAG
Organism: Bostrychus sinensis; assembly: GCA_020698575.1. Taxonomy (NCBI): domain Eukaryota; kingdom Metazoa; phylum Chordata; class Actinopteri; order Gobiiformes; family Eleotridae; genus Bostrychus; species Bostrychus sinensis. Next base: position 36,085,701 of record CM036252.1, read on the forward strand.
CAGATATGTTAGTATTGTGCATACCTCCTCCTCTTCCTCGTTATCCATGGTTTGCTGAGATTTAGACATTTTTAAACCTAAAACCATAAAAAAAAAATGGATTTTAATATTACAACCAAAAATTTGCCATCTTGATAGCAGCTAAAATGGCCTGCAGCAGCCAGCATGCCTGTGTTGTGTTGCTATTTCTGCTTGCTTTTTATTGGTATTTTGGTAGCATTTTTTTGTAAAATTAGTAGAGGAAATAACCAATTTGTTGTATGCAAAACTACATTTTCCTATTCAAAGTAAAATTATGGCATATAGCCTACAAAAAAAAAAAAAAAAAAAAAAGTCTTAATTTTAATTCAGGTCTAGTTTAGTATTTTTTCCCCTAATATTTAAGCTAGCTTGATTTATCCAAAATTGTTATGGGGTAAATTAAGCCTGCTGTTCACTGCGCTTCTCTAATTAGACACTTATGGTAACTAAAAATATGGTTTTCTGGTAGTAACATTATGTCATTTGTTTCTGATGTTAGGAATGGCCTAAGATTCTGTTGCTGTTAGCATAATTTAACAACACGCCCCCCATTTTACAATTACTGAATGCAAATCTCCAGTCAGAATTTCCTTTTATCCAGTAAACCTCTATCAAGACCTTTATTTAACCAGGATTTTAAAAACTCATTGAGATTAAAAATCTCTTTTACAAAAGTGTCCTGAAAACATTACATGGCATTTCACATTTCTCAGAGCAATTAAAACAATGACAGACAGAATCTTTCTGCCAGGTCCTTTAAAATGCCTTTAAAAGAGTAAAGTGAGACAAACTCCTTCAATTGAAGCTCATTCTGGAGCTGACTCCATGAGGATGGTGCTGCAAAGTTAAAAACCTTTTTTGCAAAGTCAATGCAGACTTTTGGAACAGTCAATAAAAACAAGTCCTGTGAGCGCAGGTGATGCGTCCCTGCAGACCTCTGCTGAATGTAAGTGTTCAAATAAGGAGGAAGGAGTCCCAGTACTGCCTTGTAAATAAAAAGATGCCAATGAATTCAACGGCGAATGGAAAGAGAGAACCAACCAGCCCGAGAATAGCGCAAAAAATGATGAGTAAGAAATTTCAAATTTGTGATGAATCTCAGGGCTCCATGAAACACAGTGTGCAAGGCATAAAGACTCTGAGTGGTTGAATGCATGTACAAAATGTCACCATAGTCCAAGGCAGACAGGAATGTTGCATTTACAAACAGTTTTTTTTTTTTTTTTTTTTTGCTTCAAATGACAGACAAGATTTGATTCAGAAGAAAAAAAACCTAGTTTCAGTTTCAATTTTCTTACAAGTTCTTGGACATGTAATGTAAAAGAAAGTGAACGGTCAATAATAATGCCTAAATATTTATATTGTGACATTTTTTCAATTTCTGTACTCTAGACTTATTTAAAATGCGAACTTAATTTTACTGTAATAATTTTATTTCTGTCTGTGTTTACACCAACCACAAATAGTGTGAATAAACTGCATCATTCACGTGTAGTTGGACGCCTGAACATTTTGACGTAATTTGCTTAATATATGTGTGGAATTTACTTTATTGGCATGTGTTCTAGACTCAGGAGGGGCTTCTGCCAGGACAATAGTCACTGGTTTTAGGGGTACTTCCAACTGGCCCAGTCCCAGTTTGCAGACCTTTTGTCTCGTGTCACTGCAGGACTCCAGCTGCTTATTCAATGCTCAAGCCCAGCTGCAGAACTTTAGTGATATATTGTACAGTAGCTCTCTCTAGTGGTCTTAGTAGGCTACACTTGCTCACTTCACAGGCTACATATTTCCTGTTATTTTGGGCAAAAGCTGCTAATCTTGCAAGCAGATTGTAGCATATGGTTATGTTAAAATCACCTTTATATATTGTTAATAATCCCATTGTCTTCATTTGTTTGTTTCTATTATGATGATCGGAGCGAGCCTCCAAAAGGGAATCTAGTAGCTGTCTTCTTGTTTTTAAAATCCTGTGTGTGGCTCTGAAGCTATGAAACATATATATGTATACATAGAAATGTATTTATCTCACATCTGTCTACAAAACAGGAATTTCTCTTTCTCCTGGACCCAATGTGAGGACCAGAAAAGCAGTTTGGGTACTGAATGGTTATATTCAGTTTGTTGGAAATATGACAGGTCAGTGTAAATAAATGAACATTAACTGTTTGTTTTCACTAACCTTTTCCACTTTTCTTGACTGTCTGCACTGCACTGGCTCTCTCTTCTCCTCCATCACAGTAGAGGTCAACCTCATCGATCTTGATTATGAAAAAAATACAAAGAATAAACATTCTGTCAATAACTAGTGAGTATTTTTAAGCTTATTGTAATTTGTTACTTACCTCCATTGTTGTTGCACAGTCGAGACCACAACAGCTCTGGTAATTCAAAAGTCTTCTTTCTATTGACAAAAACATGGTTTCAGTCCAGTAAGTAAGCTCAGCACAGCTAAATAAGTATTGTGAAGGGAAATAATGCCTCTACTATAAAATAGAGTAGATGCAAGAAAAGAGTAATGTATTAAAAATAAAGTGTGTTACAAATTCAGTTCGGAATTATTTGGGGCATTGTGGAAAATGTAAGTAAATAAAAACAAAAACACACACACACACACAAAACATTGTTTACTGCAGTGAGCTTTTACTAGTGCAAGCTAATTGTACATTTTGGAGAGGGCAAGATGGCGTCGTAGAGCGAACACCGTGTTCTGCTGAGCTCCGGTGATATGTATTAAAATATCTGCTTAATTTACTTGTTTGCCTGGTGAAACTCTATATACGATAGTAGAAGTAGCTCTATAATGAGCTTGGACAATTATTTTTTTCGAAAATGCCCAAGTCTAAGACCAGAACCAAGAGAAAGACTCTTGCTGGAAAGCATGCTAGCGATATTGCGGAGCCATGTGTGGAGCCCGATGAAGCTAGCAATATGGAGGCTGCTAGTGACATTGAGGACGCTGGGAGCTATATCACAGATCCAAACATACTCCGAGCTTTGTGCAAGATGACTGATACTGACTGACTGACTGATACTGACACTGTGCTTGCTGCTATTCATGAACAAACTTCTCAGATTCAGGCACTGGGAGTTTGGGTTGGTGACGTGGAGAGCAGGATTTCAGATGTGGAGGACACGGCAGAGTCTAAAGTGTAGAAACTCGAGAAACAAATCAGCGGTATGATGGATCATATTGATGACCTATAAAACCGTAGCTGCAGATGCAACCTTTGCTTGGTGGGTCTACCTGAAGGCACCAAGGGAAAGGACCCAGTCAGCTATATTGACACATGGCTCCCCGCTTATCTCAAGATCACGACTAAAACTGGGAAGATCAAGCTGGACTGCGCACACCGCTCCCTCGCGCCTAGACAGGGTGCCAATCAATGCCCCAGACCCATCTTTATGAAGTTTCACAACTTTTCTGACAAGCAACGTGTTATGGCCGCCGCCCGACGTCTTGCTGCGGAGCTGGATCAGCCCATGGTGAAGAATCGGTTGAAGAGGAAGAATGTGGATTACGGCCTTTTGTATCCAGCTACGCTGAAGATGACTATTGACGGCACAGAGAAAAGGTTTGACACACCGGAGGCGGCAGCCGCTTATGCTGACTCACTGCCCTAAATCCTTGGATCCAAAGAGGGAATATATTTCTTCTCTACAACGTTTTTCCTTGACTGTGTCCGCTGGAGCATTGTATTTGCCTGTTTGGCACATGTGACTCTCCTACTGTTCTCTCTGGCTGCAGAACTATCCAGGTGAAAATGCATCTCACTGTGAGTGAAACGGACTGTGTGTTATGTCTATGAGTAGGCGCGAGTGTAGCGCTCGGTTTACCTGTCCGCTGTTTGCTGCGGACAGGAGGAAGGTTGTTCCCTATATGTTCAGTAGGGTCTTTGCCCCATTTTTCTTTATTTTTAATTTAGTGTGTTTTTTGTTTTCTCTGTTCTCTTGCCTTTATACAGCTCAGGTCATTGTTTTCTGTTTCACTTGGAGTGTGATGGGACTCCTCAGTTCAATGTATTTTATACATGTGAAATATTATAATAGGTGAAGATTTATAATGAGTAAGCTACGGGTTTTTACTTGGAATGTGCGAGGCATCCATAATCCTATCAAGCGTAGGAAATTATTTACCTGCCTAAAAAAGACAATATAGATGTTGCTCTCTTGCAAGAGACTCATCTGGATGACAAGGAACATTCAAAGTTGCAACAGGGAATATTTGGACAAGTGTTCTTTTCATCTTTTACAAATAGAAGCAGGGGAGTAGCTGTGCTGATTAAGAAAACCTTGCCTTTTAAAATAGTAAACTGTGTTAAAGGTCGTTATATTATGATTAGAGGAACATTACAAGGTCAAAATATTGTAATAATGAATGTGTACTTTCCACCTGCTCACCCAGTTACTTTCCTTACCAAAGTGTTTCTGGATTTAGCAGAGTTGTCAACTAATAATACTATAATTGTTGGTGGTGATTTCAATTTAATATTAAACCCACTCACTGATAGGTTTCCACATAGTGCCATGGCCCTCTCCCCCCAGGCTAATGCTCTTCATGCTCTATGTGATGAGTACACATTCTTTCTGCCCCTCATAAATGTCAAACTAGAATTGATTATTTTTTTTGCCCAGAACTGAGTTATACTCAGTTATATCAAGTGACATAACCAGTATAATTATTTCTGACCATGCCAGAGCGGTGATGGACATAAAACTTAAAACAGCACAGTCCCGGCAGTGGAGACTAAATACTGTTATTCTTAAAGATAATATGTTTACATCTTACTTTTCCCCTGAAATTAAAGTATTTTTGTCAATTAATAGTAAATCAGCTACTAATGCCTCCATCTTATGGGACACCTGCAAAGCCTATGCAAGGGGACTGATTATTTCATATTCTGCGACAAAGAAACGCCAAAGATTTAAAAGACAACACTTTTTAGAAAGAGAATTGGCAGATAAAGAAACGGCATACATTGCTTCTCCCTCACCATTGTTATGGCAAGAAATCACTACGCTCAGGTGTGCTCTGAACTGCCTTCTTACCAGGGAGGCTGAAAAGAAAATTAGATATACTAAGCAGAGCTTCTAGGAACATGGAGATAGGCCAGGGAAATGCCTCGCCTATCTAGCTAAAAAGTGGGCAGAATCTCAGACTATTGCATTTATCTGATATGGAGGGCCATGAGGTATATGAAAGTAAACTGATAACTTTTAGAAAATTTTATAAGAATCTGTATTCTTCTGAATAAGCATCAGATGCTGTGCAACTAATGAACAATTTCTTTGCTCATTTTAACTTGCCAAAATTGTCAGAAGAACAGAAAACTGTTCTCAATAGCCCCATCACTAAGAATGAGGTGATCAAAGCTATTAAAGCGCTACAAAATGGAAAGTCGCCAGGGCCGGATGGGTTTTGTTGCGAATTTTGTAAACAGTTTCAAGATGTATTTGTGGAACCTTTGCTTGAGATGTTCAATTACTCCTTTATTATAGGAGAATTTCCACAAACATTGAAAGAGGCTAATATCTCTTTAATTTTAAAGAAAGGGAAATGTCCTCAGTCTTGTGCATCCTACAGACCTATAGCCCTTTTAAATGTGGATAGGAAATTGCTCTCTGAAATCTTGGCTCCTCGCCTAGAAAATGTCTTGCCCATGTTAATAAAGGATGATCAAACTGTACATTTTGAACAGGAATACTTTAACAGGAAACTTTAAATAGAGGGTAAACAGTATCACAAACACACCAAAACATATACTTTATATGCAATATGGTGTAGCGCTTAATAATCACACTTGGTCTCAGTCAGAAGACACTTACCTTCATTGTTCTATGATGTGTGTCTAGAAGCACTGCAGCCGCAGTGGAGTTCTGCTCAGAAATCTGCTGCAGAGAGCCACGCTGCTCCTTTTATTGAGCCTGAACACTTTCAGTTTCCATATGATGAAACGTTTGTAGACCCATGGTTTACGGGAAACAGTGGGCTTTACTGTATCCACAGCTGAATAGGCTGCACACAGGGCCTCAGCTGAGAGGTCACACTGGTCATTACTAGACAGTACTGATAATACTACTAATATATCAACCACTACTATACTGTACCTCTCTGTAGTTCTACTATAGGCACTTAAACACTAAGGTAAAAAAAAAAATAATACATTTTTTTTCCAGCTCTTTTGACAAACTGTCTCCATGGTATACAGTATAGTATATTACAGTATATTACAGTATGGTATATTGTATATTTCACATGTACATATGCATGACACTGCATTTCCCGGTGCTGCAAATTCACATACTGCATGAGAACCTGAGTGCAAAGAAGTCTACAGGGACAAATGTTGGGAATAATGGTGTTAAACTATAACAGCGTTGTTTTTCAGTAACGGAGTAATCTAATTACTTTCCCCATCATTAAAACACGGTTATAGCTACTGACAATATAATGTGGTGTGTTACTATAGTTCAGTTCTGTTCAGTGAAGAGGTTTTCATCAAAGCAATCTCTTGGCCACAGAGTTTGCAACATTTTGTTTCCTTGGTGAGGGTGTTGCGATAATCGCATAAGTCAGTGGTTTACGACCTTTTTTATGTTGTGTACCCCATGAGCTTTTTGTCATACAAGAGTACCCCTCACTCATATGTAATGATGATTCTTCAAAATGTGGACATAAAAAACTCTTTTTAATGGACATAATGTACATGACATAAAAGTATTTTATTACATTTGCAATTTAAACTTAAATTCACCATGACATAAAATATAACATAAACTCCTATATTTATTTATTCAGCTATATTTTATGTTAAAAATTTACAAAATATCTTTAAAAAAAATCTAAGGAAATAATCTTAACTAATAAATTTGCCACAAAAAATATTATTATTACTACTGTACCTAAAAATATGAAACAAAATATAATATTCAAATAACATTCCTTCACGATTATTTATCATTTTCTTTTAGAAGTTTCAATAAGAGCCGCATTATTGTCTGTTAGCAATCCAACAGCATGGGGCCACAAGTGACCGGTTTTCATTTTAGTAAAGAATGTGATGCCCAGTGTAATTTAACTGTAAACTATGAAGCATTGTACATACACATGTATACACACTCAGGAACGCTGGGAGTGGAGAACAGAGAGTTAGTGGTGAGAAAGGTAAAGGCTTTCATCACAGCTGCAGGGCCTCAAACAGCTAACACTTAGAGTTGTATTGATGGGTTTTTGTTACAGCATAGGCCTAACTATATTTGAATTTAGTTTTTTATCATTTTATCAAAATTTGCTAGGACATGTCATTTTTTTCAGGTGTTATTATGAGCTTATGTTGTACCGCTTATATCACACACCGCAGTGTTTCTTCGTATATAAATTCTCTCACTGCGACCCCCCTAGTTTCAATAGTTCAATATGAAAAGTGTGCAAATATTTTCTTATCATGTTTTGAATAAACTAGCAAATAAATTCATGTACCCTTTTGCAAAGTGCTTGCGTACCCCTGGTTGGGAAACACTGGCTTAAGCGATGATTGGCTAAGGAGACAGAAGAGGTGCGGCTGTGTGAGCTCAGTAAAGTGTGGCTGCAGTCAGAGTGGGCAGTGTACTGTGACTTTAGCAAAGGCCAGTACATAAAATGGTCTATAACAGAAAGATTTGTGTTTTGTGTGAATGAGAGATGACTTTGACTAAAGTGAGGAGAGGGAAAAGAGAAAGTTATTAGTGTCCACATGGACTTCCATGACCCACTGTTTCTTGAACCTCAGGGATAACGTTGCCCAGAGAATGCTTGTATTTTTTGTAATGTTATAAAAGTTCTTAAACATCTACTGTGTTTTAGTATTTTTCTATTATAAACATAGTAAGTAATGCTGTTTTTATTTAATTCATTGGCAGCCTTAACAAACAATTATGGATTAACCATTAACCACCGGCTTGACATCACCTATCATTACATTTTATTTAAAAACTAGCTCAGTGGCTGTTTTTAACAGTGTTGTGCATGAACATGAACATGTTCATTTTTATGTGAACTTTGAACTGAACGCAACACATTTGTAAATCAAGAACTTGAATGTAAATTTGTTCAGATTATGTGAGATGAACGACGTACGTCACGTCAATTAAACGTTAACAAAGTTATTTTCACCTGAGTCGAGTGACGAGGTCTGATCGTACTTTTTAAACAGCGCTGTCCCTCACTGCCCACGGGCTCCACTCCAAAACTGCACAGCTTCACCAGAGAGCGCTTGTGTGCGCAATGCATCTTGGGTAATGTAGTGTGAAGCCCATGGGCGTGCCGTGAGGCTTGACAATCAAATCTAAAAAATACACGGATTAAAACTATAACGAAAATAAATCGTTATCTCTCCAAACATTTCATTTTGCCGTTCACTTCCATAGTGAATCAGTCTATTACCTGCTTTCAGTCACTTTCTTTCTGCGCCCTGCTGGCCACTCCAGGTACTGCCTCTCTGCCATTTATTTCTGTTATTTTCTCCTTCGTGGAGGTGGAGTCATGGTGCACTGTTTCTGCCTGGAGCTTGTCAAGCTGAGGCTCAGCAGCTTGTTTTGGAGGCTCGCGCATGCGTGCTGTGGTCAGTCTCAGGCTCAGTGACAGAGATCTCTGGCTGACAGCAGGGGGCGATAAGCAGCGCACTGTGCAGCTTACGGTCCCATACATTACAGTGCGCATGCGCCGCGTTAGACAACAAAACTTTCCACAAGTATCCGCAGCATCGTCTGTGTTCTCTGTGTCTAACAGCGTTTCTACAGATAAGTTATAGTTTGTAGCTTAAACCCTGTTCATGTTCCTCATGAGCACATGCTGCTGCATAAAACTGCGTGTCATGTAAATGATAGCCTCACGTACATCGTTAAAGTTACACTGTGTAAGATTCCCGGGCTTGCGCCTCTAGAGGCCACAGGTGCCACTGCACTGTCGCAAAACGTAAACACTAGCTTGGACCCTTCCTCCTTCTGAAACTGTGCGAGCGTCCGTTACGTCAAACTAACAATGGGACTAGAGAGTGCATTCATATTTACTGTATAAACTTCTGTAACCACTTGTGTGGCCGCAGATTGGATCTTCTATAGAGTTAGCGCTAGCGTTAGCTTATTGCGCAATGGTCGCATTAAAACAACTAATAACTGTATGAAAAAGCACGTTCTAAAGAAAAAATAAAGAGGCTAATTTACCTGTCCAACAATAAAGATGCAAAAACGTGATCCGATTTGCAGTCTTCTCTGTCTCTCATCTGACGCCAGCGAGCAAAAGTCTGTCCGATGTTGACTCTTGTTTGCGATCTGGTGCGGCCCCTTTCCCGTTTTCTTTTTCTTGCCTCGTCCGACATTGTCTTCATCTTCTTGTGTCCTTCGGCCCTGGCGAAAATAACAATGCTAAAAGTAGCTTCATGGTTATACCTGCGCCTCAGGTATAAGAGCTGAAGGGGGAATGCCGTAAAGCAAGTTGTTTCCTGTCATATGACTTTTCCTGAACAGCGGAGCGCTCCCGGCCAAGTTGCGAGGGTGATTTCTCAGTACAGAAGCCCCGCTCGGAGCAACAGATCGCGCCTCAGGCCTTATAATCGCTCAAAAAATCACAAAAACAAGTCAGTATGCCCCACATATTTAGGAGAAAAGTTACACAGTGTAACTTTAAGTGTCAGATGTTCGTAAGAAGTGGAGCTGGAGGAGTGGAGAGGAGCCAGCGGCCCGTGCCGGGGACTGGATGTGAATATTACAGAACTGTGAATGGGAACTGTGAACTGGGCTCTGGTTATTCTGGACAAACTCAGCTGTAGGAAATACAGGACGTTTCTTCAAAAAAGTAACATGGACTGGATTTGCAGCTTGAGTACAGAGGTGAGTGTCAGTGAGGCGGTGTTTTTAATGTTTGTGGTGTGATGTGTAAGGCTTCTTTTGAGGTTTTATTACAGTGAAGCAGCATTAACAGTGCACTGGTCTAGTGTTGCTCTCAGTGTGAGTCCTGATGAACCTCCCTCATCTGTAAGGCTGGAACCTCACTCATCTATCCATCCATCTTCATTTTAGAGCTTATGAATTAAAGTTAAAACAAAAACTTAGGGTACATTCTTTGATAAGGCGACAGAGAAGGCCAGCTTTGTGGAAAAAAATGTTGTAATGACATTCTTTTCTATACAAACAGCGTTACTTATCATAATTATATGTGAGTGTGAGATAGTTTGAAACAGCCTACTACTCAAACACTGATGGGATTGCATTTAAGTGATTTTTAATTAAATTTAAATTAAATCAAAATGTTGTCATATAAAATTTAATGAAGTCAAGGTGTCTGCTTGCCCGCTTAAAAAAGTCACCACATGCTACTGGTGAAGCCAAAGATAATCAAATCTAATATCTTTGGCTTCACACTACGTTACCCATGATGCACTGCACAAGCATAACAACAAGCGCAGCCTTTATAGCAACACTGGAGCGGGCAGCAGCAGTCAGTCTGACAATGGCAAGTTCAAGTGAAGGCACTGAGAACACAGACGATGCTGCCTCTAACTATGATCATTTACAGACATTTTACACATTGTCACACAAAGACTCGGACGGAAAAAAAACTTACCTTTCTGTGCAAGCTTATATATGCAAAAATTTTGTGTGATAGAATTTAAAATCTACAGTGAGGCTAGAAGGTAGGTACATGTATCGTGATAGAAGTCATAGTTTGAAAAACAAGTTCAGCCTTTCATTTACATATCTCACCTAAAAATAAAATGAACTGAACTTTGAACTAGTTCAAAATTAAAATTGTGAATTATGAATGTGAACAGTTCACTTTGAACATGTGTGAACTGAACTTTGAACTAGTTCATGAAAAGTGTGAACTTGCACAACACTGGTTTTTAATCTAAAGACAAGTTATATTCTTGTATATTTTAGGAAACAGTTGTTTAATTTTGTTATATTTGCCCTAACTCTCCAAAGGTACTGTACCTTTACTGTACATCATAACTATTAACTGTTAGTATTTCTTTCAGAGATCCACGATGCTCCTTTTATTGAGCATGAACACTTTCAGTTTCCATGGTTTACAGGAAACAGTGGGTTTTACAGTACCCAGTTTCCACAGCTTTAGAAAGTCAGTTCACAACACAGAGGGCCTCAGCTCCGAGGTCACGCTGGACATTAGTGCGGCTGCTAATACTACTAAAAACAAGATATGCAAAATGCCTATTTACGTATATTTACTAGAATATAATTAAACATACAGTCTGCCTTCTAGCATTACCAAAAATACCCATACCCTCCAGTGTTCAGCAAATGAATGTTTGGTAATGTGTGCCAGGGTTTCTCATACAACAAAAAATACACACAAAAAAAAAACAATTTTAAAAAAAAATTAGATACATTTAGTTGTATTTGAACGAGTAGACCACAACCTGAAATGTACAACATATGATACGGAATAGGAGAATAGTGGGTGCGGTTTGGGGCTTTTTGGAAATGAGCTCTCAGGCATGAAACGTGGTTAACGCCCCTGGACTCAACAGGCAGAGTGAAGAAAGCAAAGAAGAGGCGAAGGGTGGGAGGGAGGGGCATGTAAAGGTGAAGGGCGATGAATCAGATCAGATGTTATTTATAGGTGTGAGACAGAAAGAGACGGGTTTCAGCTGTGGTCCTCCTTAACTTTAGATAAGCAAACTTATTTCCATTTAATGAGCAGACCACAACCTAAAATGTACAACATATGATATGGAATAAGAGAATAGTGGGCGCTTGGTTGAATGTGAGGTATTTTGGGGCTTTTTGGAGACGATGTGCTCTCAGGCATCAAACGTGGTTAAGAAAAAGAGCTTAACTAATCAGAGTGAGTTGAAATGGTGCTCTCTGTAGATGAACTTCTTGAGGGTCTGCAAATGTCTAATCTGAGCTGACTTTGGGAACTTCTAGCTGTAGGTACTCATAAGATGATATGTAGAAATAGAGAAACAGAGAAGAAAAGAGTTGGGCTAACAAAGGAGTAGAGATAAAGAGAATATCTGAAATCCGTTAGGTCTTCTGAGGGAATGCAATGGCATTGGCATTGTGGGCCAGTAAGTTAGAGCTAGTGGGAGAAGTGTTGGGCTAACATGACTGGGAGAATACAACTACCACACTGAGGCAGCAGGAGATTCAAATAAAAATAAACAGGCAACCTGATGACCATGCTGGATGGGGGATAGGCTATGGGTCATGACTAGGTGTGTAACAGTACATGTGGTTGTGGTCAATCGTTTTGGTACATGTTCAGTTCGGTCCTCTTGTATACTGTTTCAGTTGTATTTACAATTAAATTTAATGGTTTAGTGAAGCTTTCAAACGTGAGTTTCCGCACGGACACTATTAAGTGACAGACTGCATACACTGTTACCATGGCAAACACGAAACCCTACAGTCTCCTGTATGGGAATATTTTGGCTTCCCCTTCAAAATCAATGACGGAAAAGACAAATGGATAAGACGAGAGTCTTATCCACGCACACGTTAACACACTTAAAACAGCACCACCTGACTGTAAAAGTCACAGCAGATTATGCTTTTAAGCAACCTTTATCAAGTAATTTGGATGGAAGTAAAGCAATAACCCACATGGACACATGGTTTAGTCCTGGTGTAACGGATTTAGACCTGGTTTAGACATGGTTTAGTGCTGGTCTAACAGGTCTAGTCCTGGTTAGTCCTGGTTTAGTTCTACAGTAAACATAGATAAATCCTGAGGTGCAGTCCTCTGTGACCTCTGTGGTGCGTGGCTGTGTCTCTGACCACAGATGGATGGACACCACAGGCTACAGAAAGATATTTAACTACATAACGTCACAGTGGGAGATAAATATATATTGCAAGTTTTTTTTTCCCCCTGCTTTTCTTGTACCAAAAATGTATCAAAACGAACTCTCCAAAAAACAGAACTACACCAAACTGATTTTAGTGTATCGTTACACCCCTCCTGGCTCTGCTCTGTTGTGCTGCTGCAGGCCTAGTCTCATGTCTGTGTAGCATGTTTTGTTAGCACTAGCTTTTTATTTGACCTGGTGGGACTGGCAGTCCTGGTTTCGCTGTCTTTTGATTAGGGGTTTGTTTGCCTGTTGTTTTTAGGGTAGGGGTAGCAGTGTAGTGGGAGGATGACAGCCCTGTACAGAGTTGGCCTGTCCATTGCTCTGTCCTTATGTTCTGTTGGGCCGGCCCACCATGTTCTTTTCCTTTGTTACTTTGGGCATGGGAGAGTTTTTTGAAGGTTTTTTTGTTTTGTTTTTAAAAGAAGACAAACTCAAGAAAAACAAATAAATAAACAAAAAATAAAGTCAAATAAATAAATAAATACATTTTTTTAACTTAAAAACCCTTGACTCCTTTGTCCTAAATAAGTTTCTCCTCCGGGTCGTAACAGAGATTAATTCTACAGATGCAGGTTGAGCAAGCAATGGAGAGGATTTTTACAAACTGACATTAGATGCATTCTCTGCAAGTTGCACTAATAATTTGTAGTGTAAACAGAAAGGTGCGAAGTCTGCAGAGTGAAAAGCTCACGTCCATAGTGGACTGAGGTGAATTTGGAGCTCTGTGGCGGGCAGACCCCGAGCTCCAGGGTGGGTAGACCCAGGACTGCCTGCTGCGGGACCCGCACAGGCCAAGCTGAGGTCCCGCGGCGGGGATACACTACTGCACCCTAGACTGGAGTCTAAGTTTTAGTAATGCACATGTGCAAATAAATAAGAATCTACAATCGTACATTGAACCAATTCAATTATTCTGGATTAACTCCTATGCAGTATTTCACATTGTTTCAAAGTAAAAAAATATTAAGAGCAAACTAAAATGTTTAAGTTAAAGCACATAAAATATTTTTTTACATTGAGCAAAAGAAAATAATGCATTATCTCAGCAACACCAAAGTTATACTTTTTTCAGTGTATTTTGTTTTTGTTTTTTGTTTTTTTTATGATTGTCAGATCAGGACACCAATGGATTTGAGCAAATAGTTGCAGCACGAGCCTCACAAACAGCAAACAGACAGCGGGCCATGGTAAACTTAAGTAGGCCACTGTCAGAGCTGCTCAGTCCTGTAACTACAGCTGAGCGGGGCTCTTCTGCAGTAAAAATAAGAACGCTAAACCTGTTTGCTCTATATTCATTAACCCCCCCAAATCAGCTCCGCCCTGTAGCAGAGAGACAGGAGACGTACTGAACGAATAGTAAAACATGAACTAATGTTGCTTAAGTTACTTTCTAGAATACAGCGCCAAATTAGGCCAGGATTAAAGCAGGACTACACCTGGACCACAACAGGACTAAACCAGAATTAAATCAGGTCCACACCTGGACTACAGTCATTTCATAGATAGATAAGTTTATTGTCACATGCACAAAAAAGTACAGCGAAATTGTGTTTGGAGCAAGCCTCCGGGGCCGCAGCTATTTGTCAGCGCCGCCACACGCTCTCCAGAAAGTTAAATACAGTTTGCAAAGGCATACATACACAAACACAACAGTAATATAACATAACAAGACACAGTACACGCGGTCACGTGATGGAATTTTCATTTGGACTTGGGTGAGGGAGAGAGGAAAAAAAAGGAGGAGGCAGACGGATGGAGAGGGGCTGGGATGGGGAGGGGTGTGTATGATGCAGTAAGAGTCTGAGATTATGTTTTGAGAAATTGGAACCACGACTTAGATTTTTACAAGTTCAGTTCTGTGGCTTGTCCTTGAAGGGAGATATGGCAGTGCACAGGGAAGAGATAAGAAGACCCAGCTGTCAAGCTGACCTCCCGAACCCAGGGAGGAGATATAGGGAGAAGGTGAGGGGGGTAAACAATTTTTAATCCATTTAAGCTGATCTTCAGTTAATTTTGTCCAGATCATAATCAGTCAATCAGTTCTGGACCTCAGCGTCGCTGGCGGTTGATGGAATGACTTTGCTTCATGGTCAGTCCAGTAACAGTTCACCAGTCTGACCCCTAGGCCTAGTTATTACTAAACCAGGACTTAGACTAAAACTGAGTAAATAAGCTACAGGTTCTGTGTTTTCTTAATATGATTTGTTGAGTATTGTATTTGGAAATATAAATATATTTAAAATAATATCATTTTAAAGGGTTCTTAAATAATTAGTAAGTGTAAGCCTTAAATGCACTGTGGTGGTTGTGGTGGGTCTGTCAAAAGTCTGTGGGAAACACTGTGTGCATTCTAAAGGCTAAATATCTGGAAGATTTCTTTCTTTTTAAAAGTAAACTGGTGTTGCTCACTGGAAATGCTGGTGATATATGACAAATATAGTTTTGCCAAATTTCGCCAAATTTGGTACACATACACACAGGTGTATATTTCACATGCACATATGCATGGCACTGCATTTACTGTATCACACACTGCATGAGAACCTGAGAGAACCATTCTGCACAGTGTGCATTCTGCACAGTGCTGGGTAGAGATTTCCTCTTACAGGAAACAGGAAATGCTCCCCAAAGTGACTCTTAGTTCAACCGTTATTATTACAGCTACAACGGCTTGTACTTCTACTATTGCTGCTCCTACCCACTGCTACCAATGTACCTGAGTAAAATCATATTATCCTCTAAACTTACTCAAGTAAAAGTGAGCAATCACTCAAATCAGAGAAAGTGCCTCGTTCAGAACTGCCTATGACTGCTGTAGTTACAGAGAAACAGAAAGGGAAAAAAAACTAAGTTAGGGAAACCAATAGAAGCGCAGAAAAATACTGCAAAAACAATAATGTGATGTTAAAGCAATGCCACCAGTTTGGTCCAGTTTAACTTTAATAATAACAGGAAATCAGTAGCTATGTGAGGAGGGACAGATTATTATCACTTTTTATTGAAGAAAATGCTTCCATAAAGAAATGGGAATGATATTTTTAAAAATCTTTTTCCTCTGACAGTTAGTTAGTTATGCTAAATCAACTTTTAACCATGTTATCATGTTTCCACCTCACAAACAAACCTGGAGTAGTGTTTTGTTTTATTCATGCATGTTTGAGTAATCCTGTTTTCTGAGGCTGTCCCCTTCTTAAAGGCCCTTTCACAGTTGAACGGAGCCACTGAGCTGAGCACAGTGCGATGGGGATAACAGGAAGTGGTGCTACAAGGTAATGTTTTTCGACCATGTATATCTTTCCATAACAGCCCTTGCCCTTTTTAATTTTTTTGAGAAGGAGACAAACTGCTGCAACAAAAAGATGTGGGTCCATGACATCCTAAAACAAAGACATGAGTGAGGAGAAATTAGGCTTGTCCTGAAACAGTTGTACACTGACCTCCTCCAGGTGCACTTTTTGTTGAGTCAGGAGCAATTTGACAACTTGTTGGTGAGATTAGCACTGTGTCTCACAAAAATGACCACGAACTCCAAGAAGCTCATCACTGGGTGGGGTGATAATACGAAAAAAAAAAAAAAACATAGGCCATTAACTGTACATTAAGTAAGCTACTGCACTAGCCTACATAAAAAAAGGATGAATAGGCTAGAATATAGCCTATAAATGCTACAGAAAAAAAAAAACAACTACAAAATCCACATCATTCTGTAACTCATTTTTTATTAGGTCTATGATTATGATTATTCTGTTGTTATTATTGGTGTTAAAGTGCAAATGGTTACAATCTAGGCAAGGAAACCCTAGTGTACTGTTGTTGTTTAAGTTAAATTTGCTGAAAATGTTTTGGTCACATCAGTAATGTGTCTCAGTTTTTACATAAATACCTGGCAACACAACCATCGTGTCCAGTTACTGAGTGTGGATCTCCACACTGGAACAAATTGTCCTAGATCTGTGCAGGGCAGTTTGGGAGAGCCTGGTGAAGGACTTTCTTCCTGTTTCAGCGGCTGACTGAGGAGAAGTTATTTGTTTTAAAATTACTGTGTTTATTAATTTATTTTTATTTATTGAATTACATGGAGGAATATGCTCCACCCCTATCCTGGCAGGAATCTGACACTCTCAGAGGAATTTTAACTACCACCTCTCCAGAGCTTGCAGAGCAGTTGAAAATGCTTTTGGGATCCTAGCTACTCAGTGGAGAATCTATCGTCGGGTGATTGGACTGAGCACTCAGAACGTGGACTGGGTGATAAAAGCCACTGTGACCCTCCATAGCCAGAGGTGGAGCTCCACATCCACACCACTGGCCCGCCCTGCACTGAAAGACCTGAGTATGGTCGGCTCCAGCAATGCCTCCCAAGAAGCCCTTGTTGTTAGAGAGAAGTTCAGCCTGTATCTGGAGTCTGCAGCTGATGCAGTGCCCTGACAAAACAACCTCTAACCTGGAACCTATGCACACCACAGTTGTCATATTCCTCTTTCTTGTTTTGGAAAAAAAAAAAGTCTTGAAGAGCCAACTAATATACTATGTCTAAAGAGCTCTGCAACTAGTACAAAGATTAAAGTCATCCTTCTATTTTTCTAAATAAAAGAATAAGTAGTCTGCACAATAATACATACATTTATTTTCAATTAATTTCAAATTAGTAAAAAATATATGGATGTTCATGTGGACTGCCAGGGCCTATGAAAATTCAGCTCTGTGCAGTGCTGTCAGAATTTCTACCTTGAACTGGCTTCTCTTTTCTCTCGGCAGGCCTCTGAGTCGAGGGCCAGCCTTAGCAAAAACAGCTCCTCTTCATCAGGCTTGTTGCTCATAATACCCAGGCTGACCTGAACAAGTAAACAGTGGACAGAGAGGTGTCTACTGCCTCTGTGGGACAGGAGTGGGATGGGGCAGGACTCATGTTGGAGGAGGTCTCCCTCTCTTTTACATGAGGCTCTAGAAAAGAAAGGATGGGGGGGGGGGGAATCTATTTTGTTTTTGGCTCAGTTCCAGGGCCACTTTTCTTTTCTTTTAAAGCTTTTCTCTCCTTCATATATTTGTCTCTTAGGTTCTTCCACCTTCTACTCTCATCCTCTGTAAATGAATAAATATATCTAATAAAAACACTTAAACACTTGTTTAATGAGCCATGTGTGCTGATGTACAAACACATTTAAGAAATAAATAATTCTGTTAGTACTGTCCTGTATTAATATAAATTAATTGGCATTTTGTAATTGATTATATAAAATATTTAGACTGTTTTTGTGTCAAAATAAAATGTCCAAGTTTATAGAGCAGATTTATATTGTGCTCTAACTGGCCAGGAGCATGTTGGTAAATAACCCTGTATGCACCTTTATTTATACACCTGACTTAAATGTTAGGATAATAAATATAATTGAGTGTTGTTATAATAAAAATAAGCAAATTGTATAATAAGAAGTAAATATAAGTAAATAAAATCAGAAACCAAGAAGTATGATTGTAATAAAGACTGAGTATATAGTTGATAAATTGCAAGGTATATTAACCTCATCACTGTAGCCTACTGTCATGAGGGGAAATATCACCCTCTGGTGGTCACAGTATATATAGCGTATGTACAGTATAGTACAGTAAGTAAAAAAGTATACTTGAATACATAGATCCAGGGGTGTCTCAAGCGTTTTAAAAGTGTGGGGATGAGGTTTGTCCGGTGAGGTGGGGTATTCTTAACACAACAACATACATTAATGCACTAAGTTCAACTGAAATATTCACTCTTATAAGCAACACCATCATAACACACAAGTTTTCCACATTTGCACTATGCACATTCCTAATATAATCTGTAAGATCAATTTATACCACTCACTCAGGTTGTCACAGTCTTTTTATCACAGCCCTGATTCTGAGGTTGAACTACATTTTTCAGAAATATTATAGAAATTATTTTTAAGTTACAAGAATATCAGCTTCAACTTAAGACTCTTAATGGTTGTATGTTATATGTTTTATATGCGGTTTGAAAAAATGAAGATTATGAATAGCCTATATTTTGTCATAGAAAATGTATATTTATTCCAACATTTAATATTTAGCTGTTGTTAGCTATTTAGCTTTTGTTAATTAAAATATTTCTGTGATGTGCAAACAGGAAAAATCAATAATTTGCTGTAAATGAGAAGAGTGAGACTTATTAGCTTCAGACTGGATTATTCCTCTTCTTACCTCTGAGCCTTTTGTCCTCTCCCTCTCTTCCTCTGGCTGTTTCTAAATCTGATATAAAATATATTTGAGCTTTATAAACAAGCAAAATGTTTTACTTTGAGAGAGTATTGGTACTGTTGGTCTCTGCACATTAGAAAAGTGACTTACACCTGACTGCAGTGTCTCAGCACTCACTCACAACTCGTTTGCTCTGCTGTTTCTGCTTCAAAATAGTGAGGGGCAGTCCAGGCTCTTTTCAAAGATTCGGCTCTTTTGGCTCGGCTCCCGTAGAAGAGCTGGCTCTTATGGCTCCCAAACTGCTCTTCATTTAGTATCACTCAGAGCAAATTATTTAGGCCTAATTTAGAATGACCCATAACTACTTCTGAACATCTTCTTGCTTGGTTTACAAAATTCCTTATGTCTTTTTCTAGATTATTATTCTGATTATTTCTATCCAGACACAAAAATAAGGAGATGTCAACTTCTTACCTTGACATGTTTTACAGTACTCCAGTCTTCCTCAGAAGCATCACATGACTGATGTGACCTGTCTTTATCAGCTGATCCTCCCAGACATTATCTTCTTGCTTCACTCCTGAGTTTACTACTTGTCCTTTGAAATATGCCAGTATAATTATTAGTAAGCATGTTTACTACGTCCATGGTGCTATTGTGCTACAGTTAGCTTACTTTAAAGCTGAACTCAGTATGTCTGCTTGTTTGTTGGGATAGAAACTCGTTTAGCAGCACAAATTTCCGAGAGTTTTCTTTAATTCGGTGGAAATTTTGCAGCTCGTTCCTAACTTAGGGAAATCCGTCCTCCAATGAAGCGTTGCCCTCTGGTGTGACGTCACTGTGAAAACTATGAATATAGACACTATTCTAGAGAAGTGCTGCTGTAGTTGCTGCAAAAGGTGGACTTACCAAATATTAATATTATCTGCATGCTTTACAAACATTATTAAATAAAAATAATCAAGTCATATCAGTTTCAACAACTGATGTATTGTATTGTTCCTTTAACTTTCTGAACCATTGCATACTGGAGAGTGAAAGTATCACTACTCACTAATGCAGCATTTGTTCAGAAAATAAAACAAAGTCTGATCTATCCACAAGTTTGAAAAATTAGGCAAGTGATCTTTCACCATAAGAAGCCTCATAACATTTTACATATTTTTATTTATGTGGTCATTGTGATCATAAAGTGAGTTAGCTAAAATGGCTTGTGTATAGGAATATAGAGGTATGCATATAGACACAATTGGCCTAAATATTGTAAGATATACAGAAATTATTTGTGCCATTAATATTCTTGCCTGGAAATTCCAGACTCACCGCTGTACCAGCGGATGAGCCCTTAGTCAATTCGATTTCTAGGGCAGAGCAAACCCGAGTTAATGGACAGCAGAGTTAGCCAATCAGAAAATGGCGGACGTGACGTTAACAAAGCGACAAGAAAGTGAGAAAGTAAACAAACGGAGTAGTGAAGCCACGAGGGAGGAACGAGGGAGTTATTTCAACATTACCGTATCATACGCTGAATGAAACTAACTCTCGGCTCCTCGGTGCGCCATCTTGATTGTTGTCGGTGAGGAGACGCGTACGAGTGACGCTGCTCGCGAAGAACACGTGACTTAAATAAACCAATCAAAATGCACGGTACGGTATGGATTTGAGTAAACCACTGCGGACGGCGTGGTGACCAGACTGATATTTCTCTGTAGAATAACACAGAGACATATCAGTCTGGATTTTCCAGGCAATTAATATTCAGCTTTGGCACTTAGTCCTCTTCAGTCTCACAGTAACCCTGTGGAAACTGCAGTCTAGGTCATTGCAACATTATACCTGCTTGTTTTTATTTTTTTACATTTTTTGTTCTATTAAAAACTTGAGATGCTAATCAAAAATGATTAAAAAGTAAAACTATGTAAATGTATAAATGTTAATAAAGTTACTTCAGTTTACTCTAAATGTTATTTTACACTGTATGCTGTGATTCTAATGTAAAAAAACATTAAAGACATTCATCACCAGTTCAACTAATATTGATTTTTTATTATGGTTTAAATGCAACTTTCCAAGTATAAGCTTTGTTATATGTTTTATAAAGTAACAATTCAAATCTCAATTACTGTAGTAAATCAGTACAAAGACATTCACTCCAAGTTGTAATGACGTAATAATTTTCTGCAGTACATTCTCAAAATATAATTGCTAAAAGTAAATCTCAGCTGTTAAACTAAATATACAAAATGAAAATTAGAAAGAAAGACAGTTCTTACTCATATCGTCACAATATCACACAAAGTTGGTTACAGTTATTGTGTCTTACAAATCAGAATAGTTTCACAACAGAATGTTTAATTGACCAACAGTTTGTAAAATAGCTATGGTTTAAACTTAATGAACACAAAAATCCAACATAATTACAGCAGAAGAAGATGGCGTATGTGCAGTTACCACAGGTTTAAAGACTATTGTTGTCTCATTTCCTCTGTGCTTCATAATGTGACATCTGTGAAAAATATATAGGCTTAAAACATTGCAATTATTTTCAAAGTTGTTTTGGACTCACTGCCACAAGGCTTTTTCTGAGACTAAAGCAGTTCTGTCAATGCATCTAAGTTTAAGAACACTTAGAACCCATGTGTATAACTTAAACTGTTTATCAATGAAGCGTATATATAGATATATTTTTGTAACTTTTTTGTCTGCTCCCTTTATTCATTCAGGGCAGGTTTTCCTTATGCCAGATGCCCTTCCTGTTGCAACCAGCCACATACTATGACTGACAACGGTCACGCGGGTGAAGTGTCTTGCCCAGGGATGTAATGACAGTGTGTGCTTCAGGCAAAGTTCAAACTGCTGACCTTAGTTGGTGGGCGAACATTTAAACCCAGTGTTCCACTTTTGCCCCAGTATTGTGTATAATGTAATGAGGAATAGCACAAGGACAGTGGCACAGTGTTGCTAGTGTCACTAGACTGACATTCAGTAAACAATGTGCCAAAGAGACCTAAGGACATAAGTAAAGAGATAGATCTGAACATGTACATAAACTGACTACTATGGGTCTCCAAGCAATGAGGAGGGCCAATATGCCAAGGTGGTTTAGGCTCAGTGTATTATGTCCTGCGTGGGGTGCATGTGTTGCTCTTAATACTATAGTTGTGTATAAAGTAATGCTGTCCCATCATTGTAATACCCTGCACATGATCTGTATTATTAAAACTGGTCAAAAAACTGTGAGGAATGTGAAAATCTTCAGCCAGAACAGAATGAAGGACATGAGGGCTGCTCACTTAACACTAAATGATACTTTGATGCTTTCTTTAGCCATCTCTTTGCTTATTGACATCCAAGTTTCTGGAATATCTGCAGGCTCTGCATTGTAAGCTTCTGCAAACTTACTGTTGAACTTTTTCAGGACATACTTCCAGTAGTCTGATGCCTCAAGGCTGATGTCTGAAGTTATTTTCCAGTCAGGATAGATTTCCCTGTAACTCTTGTAAGGGTGCCACTCGCCATTTGTAGTTGCACTTCTAAACTGTATATCACTGTTTACTGCTGACGAGCATATGTCAGTGATAAGTTTGTTTGAATCATTCCACACGCGACGACCCAGTGCACGTGACCGATGCAGTGATGCCCAGTGTTCAGTGTGGTGACTTCCTCCTGCATCACAAGGAACTTTACAGAAGGGACACTGTTTACCACAACCTATCATTCTGTTGAAAAGCTCATTCTGAGGCTTCACATGAAGACTTTGGAGCTTTTTTTGTATGCTTGTTTTTTTTAGTTTGCACTGAAGGGATTGTCCCATCTCATTAACACATGTTATCAGCCAAAAGGCAAATGTTTCCTTGTCTGCTTTGTTGAAGACCATAAAATTATCAAGTGCTTCTTTGGAAATGACCAGTTTATCACCAAGCTCTTTGCAGATGTCTTCAACAAATAATTTGACATTTCCACTCTCTCCTTTTTTTGCTTTGTCGACAGCATCATTTATGCTGCGCACACATGAAATAACAAGTTTATCCTCATACTCAGATACAGCTGAGGAGCGTGCATATATCCTGTCCAGAATCCACCCCTTCACATAGTTCTCATAACCTTCAGTGTAGCGCAGATAGTCATCAAACTTATCCTTTTCGAGCAGATCCAGTAAAACAGAGTATTGGAAATATATCCGTGTACTGAACTCTTGGAGTGTCAGCATTTCACTGACGATCTCAAGACCTAAAGAGCGGTTAATGAAGTCTTGAACTGCACCTCTCAGACACTGCTCAGTGAATTCCTTTGCTTTCTTTTGGCACTGGTCTCGTTCATTAAAGACATCTTTGAAATCACTGCGGAACTTTTCTTTGTTTTTATTGAGACATCTGTAAGGATCATTCTCACTGAGAAAATCTTCATGCATTTGCTGAAACTGTCTGGCTGCATCTGCACAGATGTGTTGTTTCAGAGAAACCTCAAAGTCCATGTCATTGGTCATATCCTCATTGTTCAGACGGTCATCTATAATGTGTAGAATCTCAAGGATGTAGGTTTCATGGTAGTTGCTTTTCATCTGAACTTTTTCAGTCACGCTCTGTTGACAGTCAGCAATGATCCTGTCTGCTAACTTTTGTGCCATTGTCACAAAATCCTCTTTCTTGAACCATTTGTAATACTGCTGTTTAGCAAATTTTTTCCATCCCTCAGCAGTAAATTTGTATGCACCTCGACCACAGTCTTGAAGACTCTTTTTACTTAATTCCTGACATGCATGACTCCCTTTGTCTTTCAGGTTTTGTCTGAGGTGGTAGTGCACGTTGCCAATAATATATAAAGGCTCTTGTTTAAAGATTGTAAGTTTATTTACAGTCTTAGTCCACATCTCATCAAATTCTCTGTCTAGTTCTTTATCTGTCATCTTGGCACGTTTTTTCCTGCAGTTTTCGATCAGTTTACAAACCCTGTCCTCAATTTCTTTTGTGTGTCTCTCCCTGACTCTGTCCAGCTCTGTCTGTCCTTTTTTCATGTCTGCTGTTGCAGTGAGCTCATTTATTACTGAATGTTCTAATTCTTTCCGAAGGCTTTTAGCACTGTTTTCAAACTCCTGTTTGTATCCTTCGACCAGATAGACATGACCTTCTTTTTGTTTGAAGTACTGAGTCAGGTTATCAAGAAGAGTTGTTTCCCACTTTAATAGTTCTGTACATGCTTCACTTTTCATGTCAGTGAGAAGTTGTTCGATATTTTGATGTTCCTGAGATGTCACAGCCACTGTTCCAAAGTTTTTGATTTTGGTCTCAGCATTTGTAACCCATGTGTACATGGCTTTCTTAAAGTCCCATTCCCATTTGTTGAACTCTGTGCACAGTTTCATGTATGCATCAGCCACAAGGCTGTTTCTGAAGCTGAAGATGAAGTTTTCAAGCTTCACTGCAGTCCACAGACTTGTTATCCACTCACGGAACTCTAAGATACTTTTAGCAGATGAGTCACATTTCCCTAAAAGGTGGATTACATTTTTCTTGAGTTCATACACAGCTTCACTGTATCCAGCGTTGACTGGGGCCATTGGAGGGTTTCCATTCCACAGCCCAGGGATGTACCAGTTCCCAGTGTCAGGGTTGTACTCCATCACATCAGTGAAGCTCTTGTACTTCTCTTTTCTCTCCATTTTGGCTGCGGCCTGAGTCATTTCATCTAACTGCTGTAAGAGCAGTTTTCTGTCTCTGAGGTTCTTCTCATGAGCTGAAACATCTGACACATTCTGGTGAACAAACTGACATTTGGGCTTTTTCCCCACTTCTTTCATTCGGAGGAAAGCATGCACAACTATCTGGAGGATGTCTTTCATTTCTGTGGAATTCTCCATTGCTATATTGATTATGGTAATATCACTCAATCCTACCACAAGGGTTGCTAGCTCGTTGTCATGCTCGTGGCTATCATCCAGTTGTGCAAGCTCTGGAGACTTGAGGCCCTCAGTGTCAATGATCACTAAGAAGTCACAGTTGAGGGTTTGTTTGACATCTTCACTGATTCTGATGAGTAACATAAAGGCACCTCGAGTGCATCGACCACTGCTCACTGCAAACTGCACTCCAAACATTGTGTTGAGAAGAGTGGACTTCCCTGTGCTCTGAACTCCTAGAACTGTGACCACCAGAATCTTGTTGTTAGGAGACACCAGTTCATGGAGCTGGGCCAGAACATCACTCACCCATCTGAGAGGGATGTTGGAGGCATCTCCATCCACAAGCTCCAGAGGAAAACCATCCAGCAGCAGTTGTGCACAGAGTCTGGGTAAATGCTGCAACTGCTGACGTGAAGAGTAGTTTTCTGGAAGAGACACAGAGGCCTCATAGATCTGACTCATTTCACGGAAGAAGTGCTCAGTTCCTAGTGAACTATTGGAAAGTTGTTCATCAATTTTTTTAAATTCTTCTCTGTTGTCAGATATTTTAGATTTTTCTCTGTACTGTTGTCTGAGCCCTGACAGTTTTTGACAAGACAAATTATCAAGATTTATTCGCATCCATTTTAAGAAATAGGACCTCTCTATGCCCTGGCTTGATATTGCACTGATGAAACAGGACATGGCATTAGACATGTCATAAGAGTTTTGCTCCTCACGGAGTTTCATTTTCTGCTTCTGAAGGTCACTTTTGTAATCTTCTATGTTTTTAGAGCCAACATTTTTAAGCCTGAATTCTTCTTTCTCCAGAGAGGTCAGTTCCTTCCATATTTGGCCTTGCAGGGGAAGCTGTGTTTCCTTGAACTTCAGTGTGTCATGGATTTCTGCAGTGATTGCATCTGCATTTTGTTTGGCCTTCTGACACTCTGGGGAGTCTTCATCCACACATACTCCCAATTCATGTGCTATGCTAGCCATCTGCTCTATTTGCATCCTCATTTTTGAGGTTTCAACAACATTTCTCATGGTTGTCTGCAGTATCTTGACAAAATTTGCATCATTCATTTGTTTTGTTTTCAAAATAACATTACTTTTTCTCAGGTGTAAATTTGTTGCAACTTTCTGTAAAACATCTAGATTTGTTTTTTTGTTACCAACAAGAAACACCTGTGCCCTACTTTTTGTCATTAACAGTTTACACTCAGAATCCAAATTGTCAAAAAACACAAAAACTGCTGACGATGTCTGGCATAAAAAGGAGAACTGTGTTTCACAGGAGGCAATATCACCACGAAGGTTAGCTACTGCCACTGGCTCACTGAAAATGTCAATGTTCTTGTTTCCACAGGGAAGGTACCAAGTAATTTCTGCAAGACCACTGGAAATTATTCTTGGACAGTCACCACTCTCCATGTTGCGATGCACAAAGAAGTCATGATATTGCTGAGAATTGCTCAGAAGTTTATTGAGAATCGCTGACTTTGACAAAGAGCACTCACCAAGTCTCACAAAGGAGATCAGTGGAATTTCAGAGCGAACAATACGTTCTTCAATGAAGCCCTTTGATTCAGAAAGAGACTGAGGTCTGTACTTTTTGACTATGTCTCTCATGGCCCAGAGCATCAGTGTGCACTGGTTTGTGTCACAGTTGGGAAGCAGCAGAGGAACAGCAAACTGACACATTGACATTTTGAGAGATAATTCCTGCTGCACAAAGCCATCAGAACAAAGAAAGAGAGCTGTGATAATGTCAAGGAGATGAACCATTTCACCTGAAGACAGAGCACTTGCAAAACTGCTCAAATCAAAAACTGAATTGTCAGAACTAAGTTCACAACCTGAATTATTTAGTGATATACATTTTACATTTCTGGCTGTTACATTAACCATCATCACTTTCTTTAGGAAATACCACACAACATCTGTGTTTGATTCAGGAGTAGTATCAGCAGTGGTTTTCTGATCAATCTGGAGAATCTTGTTCAGAGACAGCTTCTCTTTGTAGTACTGCTCCAAACCAAGGGTTTCCAGAACAGAATCAAAATGTGTTTCTGTGAAGAAAATAAAAATAAAATAATAATAATAATAATAATAATAATAATAATAATAATAATAATAATAATAATAATAATAATTAGTTTAGTTAATTAACCATCACAGTGCATTTTGGCTAGTGGATGCTCAGTGGGGGGTACTGTGGGTGTTCTTGGAAGTCCTAGTAATTGTAATGCCTAATTCACACTGCTAGAGAGCCAGACACGTACTGCTACGCAGCTGTTGTGAACTCATGCATGGAGTTGAACGGTGTCTATTTGTTACAGAGATCATGTTGCTCACTCTGCCCAATTGGGCTGCTCCAGTGGTGTCTTACTCTTCACATACACCTCCAAAAGCAATGGCGCTAAGTCTCTGAATTGTTTAAAGTGGACATATTATGCAGTTTTTCAAGCTACTGGAAATAAATATTTATGGAAAATGGCAATTAGCAACATGAATCTAACACTATCTAACACTCATTTCAAACTAAATTTCTTCTTATGTACTCAATATCTTTGCAGACCCCCAGGGGGCCTCAGACCCCACTTTGGGAACCACTGATCTAACAGATAGATAAATTATCTGGCTGCTTTGTTGTGGCTGTCGAGAGTTGCAGCGTAGTGAGAGTGAGCGTTTTCTGCTCTTGAGAAGGGCAGCACCTCAGCATACAAAATTATTCAAAATGCATAAATAGAAAAAAAAAAAAAAATACAACTCCAGGTAGGTTTTTGAGGCGGAAACACCATTACACCATTATAACAGGTAAAAGCTCAAAAAAGTCAATTTAGCAGAATAAGGGACCTTTAAGAGCTAAAGAAGCTAAGATTTAGTAACTTGTATAAGGTTTATAATATTGTGTGTATATGTTTGTACACTGAACAAAAATATAAACGCAACACTTTTGCTTTTGCTCCCATTTTTCATGAGGTGAACTCAAAGATCTGAAACTTTTTCTACATACACAAAATAACCATATCCCTCAAATATTGTTCACAAATCTGTCAAATCTGTGATAGTGAGCACTTCTCCTTTGCCGAGATAATCCATCCCTCCTCACAGGTGTGCCATATCCAGATGCTGATGAGACAGCATGATTATTGCACAGGTGTGCCTCAGACTGGCCACAATAAAAGGCCACTCTGAAATGTGCAGTTTAATCACACTGTTTTCTTCACGGATGAATCCCGGTTTACACTTTTCAGGGCAGATGGCAGACAGCGTGTGTGACGTTGTGTGGGTGAGCGGTTTTCTGATGTCACTGTTGTGGATCGAGTGGCCCATGGTGGCGGCGGGGTTATGGTATGGGCAGGCGTATGTTATGGATGAAGAACACAGATGCATTTTATTGATGGCATTTTGAATGCACAGAGATATCGTGACGAGATCCTGAGGCCCATTGTTGTGCCATACATCCAACAACATCACCTCATGTTGCAGCATGATAATGCACGACCACATGTTGCAAGGATCTGTACACAATTCTTGGAAGCTGAAAACATCCCAGTTCTTGCATGGCCAGCATACTCACCAGACATGTCACCCATTGAGCATGTTTGGGATACTCTGGATCGGCGTATACGACAGCGTGTTCCAGGTCCTACCAATATTCAGCAACTTCGCACAGCCAATGAAGAGGAGTGGACCAACATTCCACAGGCCACAATCGACAACCTGATCAACTCTATGCGAAGGAGATGTGTTGCACTGCATGAGGCCAATGGTGGTCACACCAGATACTGACTGGAGTCCCCAGACCTCCCAGTAAACCCCCCCAGTAAAACAAAACTTTATGTTTCAGAGTGGCCTTTTATTGTGGCCAGTCTGAGGCACACCTGTGCAATAATCATGCTGTCTCATCAGCATTTGGATATGGCACACCTGTGAGGAGGGATGGATTATCTCGGCAAAGGAGAAGTGCTCACTATCACAGGTTTGACAGATTTGTGAACAATATTTGAGAGATATGGTTATTTTGTGTATGTAGAAAAAGTTTCAGATCTTTGAGTTCATCTCATGAAAAATGGGAGCAAAAGCAAAAGTGTTGTGTTTATATTTTTGTTCAGTGTATATATGTGTGTGCGCATATATATATATATATATATATATATATATATATATATATATATATATATATATATATATATATATATATATATATATATATATATATAGCCAGGACGCAAGGTCAGAGGGGAGTTAACACCAACTCCCCATCCAGAGTTTGGGTACGAAGCCCCAATAAGCACCATCACGCTGAGCGAGGCAGCAACTGACCTGAGAGATAAAATCATGGCTAAAATGAAGACCAGGCAACCCCGACACCAGTTACACAGGCTGAGTGAAGTACCTTCAGAAAGTCTTTTGGAAGATGTGAATGCAGCTTTGGGAACAATACCTACGATGACCATCACTGAAACCAATGAGCTGATATACACTTCAGCAGCAGTGATCCTTGAGGAGCTTGGCTATCAACCAAAGAGCAACCATAAAGCTCCATATCCACCATGGAAGAGAAGGTTAGAGACTAAAATCAAGGCAACTCGGAGAGAAGTGAGCCAACTGTCAGAGCTCCAGAAAGGTGCAATGAAACAACAAGCACCCAAGAGGTACAGCAAGATGTCCATACCTGAAGCATTGGAAACTGCCATGCAAAGACTCCAAGCCTTGGCCACCCGACTAAAGAGGTACACGAGAGAAATCGAAGCAAGGCGAATAAACCGGCTGTTCTCAACTCAACCAGCTAAAGTGTACTCTCAGTGGCAAGGTAATAACAACAGAGCAGACCCACCAAGGCTGGAGACTGAACAATACTGGAAAGGCATATGGGAGAAGGAGGCATCACACAACAACAGTGCACAGTGGCTGGAGGATCTAAGAGCAGACCACAGCAACCTCCCTGAACAAGAACCAGTAACCATCACAGTGGCAGACATCCAACAAAGAGTCTCAGGTATGAAAAACTGGACAGCACCAGGGACTGACATGATCCACACCTACTGGCTGAAAAAGCTAACTTCACTCCATGAGCGCCTGGCAGCACAAATGAACCAGCTGCTAAAGGATGGGACCCACCCTGAATGACTAACTGAAGGCCGGACAATCCTGATCCAGAAGGAGCCCCTGAAGAGAACAGCCCCATCCAACTATCGGCCAATAACCTGTCTCCCCACCACATGGAAGCTCATGTCAGGCATCATAGCGACTAAGATCAGTGGGCACATAGATCAATACATGAGCACAGCACAGAAGGGCATTGGTAAAAACACCAGAGGAGCTAAACACCAGCTGCTCGTAGATAGAACAGTCGCTCAGGATTGCAAAGCCAGACACACTAATCTGTGCACCGCCTGGATTGATTACAAGAAAACCTATGACTCAATGCCACACACATGGATCATAGAATGCTTGGAGATGTATAACATCAACAGGACTCTAAGAGCCTTCATTGCAAACTCGATGAGGCAGTGGAAGACCACCCTTGAGGCCAACTGCAAGCCAATTGCACAAGTGTCCATCAAATGTGGGATATACCAAGGAGATGCTCTGTCTCCCTGCTGTTCTGCATAGGTCTGAACCCCCTCAGCCAGATAATCACCAAGACTGGCTATGGGTACCGACTCAGGAACGGGGCCACCATCAGTCACCTCCTCTACATGGATGATATCAAGCTGTACACCAAGAGGAAGAGAGACATTGACTCACTGATCCACACAACCAGGACCTACAGCAATGACATCGGAATGTCATTCGAACTTGAGAAGTGTGGGCGGATGGTGACAAAGAGAGGGAAGGTAGTCCATACAGTAGGGGTCCCACTCCCAGACGGCAGAATAGCAGACATTGAGGACAGCTACACGTACCTTGGAATCCAACAAGCAAATGGCAACCTGGACCAGGCCACAAGAAAACCAGCCACAGCCAAATACCTCCAACGAGTAAGGCAAGTCCTAAGGAGTCAGCTCAATGGCAAGAACAAAGTCTGGGCAGTCAACAGCTATGCCCTGCCGGTCATCAGATACCCTGCAGGAATAATAAGCTGGCCAAAGGAAGAGATTCAGACCACAGATGTGAAAACACGGAAGCTCCTGACCATGCATGGAGGGTTCCACCCCAAATCCAGCCCCCTGAGACTGTACACTAAGCGCAAGGAAGGAGGCAGAGGACTGGTGAGTGTCAGAACCACTGTCCAGGATGAAACATCCAAGATCCTTGAATACATCAGGAAGATGGCCTCAATGGACAAAGTGCTCAGTGAATGTCTCAGGCAGTGGAAAACAGAGGACGAGGTGCTGGAGGAACCATCATGGGAGGAAAAGCCCCTACATGGGATGTACCATCGACAGATAACTGAAGTGGCTGATATCCAGAAATCCTACCAATGGCTAGAAAGGGCTGGACTGAAGGACAGCACAGAGGCACTGATCATGGCTGCACAGGAGCCGGCCTTGAGCACCAGAGCAATAGAGGCCCAGATCTACCATACAAGACAAGACCCCAGGTGCAGACTGTGCAAAGAGGCCCCTGAGACAATCCAGCACATAACTGCAGGGTGTAAGATGCTGGCAGGGAAAGCATACATGGAGCGTCATAACCAAGTGGCTGGTATAGTGTACAGGAACATCTGTGCAGAGTACAGACTGGAAGTCCCGAGGTCAAGATGGGAAACACCTCCAAAGGTGATAGAGAATGACCGAGCTAAGATCCTGTGGGACTTCCAGATCCAGACAGACAAAATGGTTGTGGCGAACCAACCGGACATTGTGGTGATGGACAAACAGCAGAAGAAAGCCGTTGTGGTTGACATCGCAATACCCAGAGATTGTAACATCAGGAAAAAGGAACACGAGAAACTGGAGAAGTACCAAGGCCTCAAAGAAGAACTTGAGAAGGCCTGGAAAGTGAAGGCAACAGTGTTGCCCGTGGTCATCGGAGCACTCTGGGCAGTAACCCCCAAACTGGAAGAGTGGCTACAGCAGATCCCAGGAAAAACATCAGATATCTCAGTCCAGAAGAGTGCAGTCCTAGGAACAGCAAAGATACTGCGCAGAACCCTCAAGCTCCCAGGATCCGAGCTTGGATGGATGAAACCACCCGCGGAGGGCAAGAGGACAATTTTTTATATATATATATATATATATATATATATATATATATATATATATATATATATATATAAATTACTATGATATCTGAGGAAGACCTGGCCCGGCGCAAAATCAGACATTGCAAATGGGCTTGGGGAAAGAGCCATACATGCTGCAGTCACCAAACAAGTGTTTGTGTGTCAACAGTTGCATAATGACCCTTGTGATACTGACAAGTTTGACAACTCTGACTCTGACTTGGAGGAGAATACTGTTGTGTAGCCATGCCTTCAGTTTGCTTTTTCTTTAATATGTGGATGAAATTTTCCTACTCTTGCATTATAACTCAAAGTTTTAACCCTACAAAGTTTTAAGTCTTACTTCTTGTAAGAAAGAAATTGTTTTGTTTGTTTGGGATTTTCTTAATGAGGAATCATTTTAAACTGTGAAGGAAAATGGTACTGATGTATGGGGTTTGACTTTACTTATTGATTAATATAAAAAGGGTTTTATTATAATCAAAAGGGAGGAAATGTAGTGGAAATTCATTAATTCCTGTGCTATCCTACTGTTATTTTATTATCTGAGCTGAGTGCTGTACAAGGACAACCGCATGCGTAACAGCTGTAAGGCCAAAGGATGTTGTGTCTTAGTGCACACAAGGCTAGGACATGGCGTCTTCATATAGATTAGTGCAAAAGTCTTAAGATATGCTTGTGACTCTGGGACACGTACTCTCTCCTGTGTATGTTTGGTATAAAACCTGCCTTCTGCTAAGGGGATAGGACGCTCTGCATCTCTCCTTTGTACTGTGTTCTCCTTGTGCAAAATAAAGACAACTCGCTTGATCTCGATTGATCTTCTTCTTGTCAAGTATCTCAATCAAAAATTTCCATAAGAGCTGCACTTTTGCTTTCAGCACCACAGACAGTGAGGGAGGGGCACAGCGGGTGGAGGGTCGCAAATATCAGCGAATGTTCTCTGGGGGTTGCGACTCTAAAGAGTTGAGAACCACTGGTTTAACTCAGTTCAAGAGGGAGTCAAGCAAAGCTTTTAACTGTTATTACTGTTGTGACAATAAAGTGTTAGTGATACAGACCACATGGGATCAACTTCCAGGTCATGTAAAATGATTTAAAAAATTAAATAAAAGAAAAAATTTATATTGAATTACGTCCCTGAGTCGGCCCTCAAATGTTTATTTTTTTGTATCAAGCATCATTTATGATTTTTGCTAATAAAAGAAAATGCAATGAGTTTCTGGATGTTATGATTGATGAAAACATGACATGGAAATTGCATATAGATTATGTAAAAGTAAAACTATCCAAAGCTGTAACTGTTCTACATAAGGTAAAAGAATCATTAACTCTTGTATATTTTGTATAATTCACTGATTGTTCCATATCTGACCTACTGTATTAAAGTATGTGCAGGTGCTTGTAAAACTTTTATCAATCCAAGTTTCCTCTTGCAGAAGATAGGATTATAAATGGGAGTGATACCAGTATCAGGTATCGGTATTGATCAGGGGCGGACTGGCCATCTGTGTATTCTGGAGGATCACAGAACGGCTGGTCGCTGAGACGGCCGATGGGCCGTTTTACATAGACTCCATAAACACATACACAACCAGGCCAGAAAGGGCGCAGCTGCGCTGATGCGCAACAGCGGAGTAGAAGAAGAAAGAACAGCTGCAGCCACTCAATGCAGTCAGGCACTCGAACAAGCCCGCAAGTCCGCCGACAGGCGGCCGTGAAGACGGCGGTGGCGCAAGAGCAGAGGCTGCCGTGCGTTTACGTAATGGATAAAAAATGGTTAATAAAACGAAAGGAGAAGGGCGGAGCAGAGAAAGACAGGGAAAAGAAGCTTAAGTTGCTTGCATGTGAGGCGTTCAAATGTAAAAATATAACAGAACTGTTTGACAGCAGCAGTGCTAAAGCCACATCCACCAGTACAGCACAACATGAGAATGAAGAGGCTGAGAGTGCGGTGGTGGGGGCCCAGCGCTGCTCAGGCTCAGGGACCCACAGAACCAGATGAAGTTTTACCTCAGTTAGAGCCGTGTACAGAGCAAGTGGTGAGTATAGCTTACTGTATGAAACACAGGGCTTTCATAGCTATTTAGGCTACGACATATTTATTCCACCTCCTATACATAGCTCTAAAATCATAACAGTAACAATATGAATAATAATAAGAATAATATTATATCTAATATGGCTGTGAAGACTCATTCATCCAGGCTGATTCCATTGCAATCATAGGTTTAAAAGCTGTCATCTGGACTTGGTTTTAAAGAGAGCTCTCTTACAGTCAAATCAAATTTCAGAATTGAGAAAGCCTCTTGGATAAAAGGTGAAACGTCTTCAACTGTAAAACCCAGTCCAGATGACAGTTTTTAAACCTACTATTGCAACTATATCTAATGTGAATTAAATCCAGGGATGTTCCCAAGCCCTCCAATAATAAGTCATAGTGTAATCCAGGACTAAACTATATCTAAAACATGACACAACCAGGTCTAACCAAGACTAAACCCTAACTAAAATAGGTATAAGCTGTCCAAAACTATAGCTAAACCAGGTTTAAACCAGGTCTAAACAGGGACAAAACCAGGTCTTAATCAGGTCTGTGCCAGGATCAAATCAGATTCGAATCCGGGACTAAACCTCTACAAAACCAGGCCTAAACCTGATGATTCAAGTTCAGGGACTTGAATTTGATGTGTGGACCATGTGTGGTTTAGTCCTGGTTTAGAAGTCAGATCAGTCAGTTTTTTTTAAATGTATTTATGTATTTATTTAATTTTTTTTACATCATGAACAATTTCCTAAAGTCTAAAGATTTTTAGTTTACTATCATAAACAACTTCTAATTGAAATTGTGCTTTTTGTAACTTCGTATTATTTTTTTTATTTTATTTATTTATTTATTTTATTTTTTTTTGGGGGGGGGGGGGCTGGGCAGACTCCAGGGCTGTTTTTCTGTCCCAGTCCGCCCCTGGTATCGATGCCATGTCCAAGTACTCATACTTCATACTTATTCATAAAAGTGGGCCGATACCAGCAATTTACAGCACTGTCATGTGATATTCCCCTCTCACCTGAGCAGTGAGAAATGTGTAGAATGATTTCAAACTGAACTGTATAAAGATAAAAGCAAAGCTGACTCTACATTCTGCTCAACCAGACATCCCAAATCATACGTGAGTCCTAAAACTTAAGCAGTTGTCCTTTTGTTGTCCCTTTGTTGTCCTAATTGTTCCAGAAATGATACCAGCGTGGAGTCTGAAGCAGTTATTGTCTGATAAAACATAAGGAGTACTGTTGCTAATTGTGTTAGCTGCTGTATGTCTTGGCCAATCTCCGCTGGTTATGCTCAGATGCTCAATCTGTCTTTAAAATGATTTTAGCGCCTGAACAAAGGAGAATCTAAGCTTTCACACAAGGTATAATGTGTCCATGTTGAGCAAAGTGTAGCCAGGGTTAGTTGTGTTCAAAGCACTCTGTTGCAAAAAATAACTTAGCAACACAGAGCGGGGATAGACGGCAAAAAGACAACGGTATGGGATGAATGAGATATAGTAGTGTACTTGTATAAATTATATAGTAACCCCTATATAAGTACTGGGTATCAGCAAGTACTCAAATGGAAGTACTCGTACTCATAAGAATAAGAATAAGAAAACCTTTATTATTCCCTCAGTGGGGAAATTGCATTGTTGCAACAGCATAAGTACAGTTAGCAGTAGCAACACAGTGGTATCACCCAAGAGCACAAAGTGTATCAGGGACCAGTCTGACCAAAGATAATTAACTAAAAAACTAAACTAAACTACACTACAAGTGTACACTCATATTGGTTTGAAAAAAAAGTGGTATCGATGCATCCCTAGTATAAAGCACACCAGAAAGCCTTAGCAACCAACCTTCAAAACAGATTTATAAAAAGAGAAAGTATTTATAATTTAAAAGAAACTGAGGTTTTCAAAAAAAACAGATTAAGAACAGTGACAATGGAAAGGTGTATTACAATCAAAGGTGTCAGTTTATGGAACAGTCTTTACAGCGAAATAGAGAAATCTAATTCTATGAATGTATTTTAATGTGTCAAATATTGTATGACAAAAAAGTATGAGACTGCAGAGTAGTAGCTTCTGTAACGTTATATTATGTGATATGTCATAAAATAGATAGCTTTTATTTATCTGAGTTGTTCAGAAATGTTAAATTGTGAATATGGAGGAGACACTATGAGCCTGATCTTGCGAGTGGCTCACGTCTGATCTTGGCGCAGACAGACCCCCGCCAAGGCGGGGCGTGTTGCTGTACAGGCGTGGTGTGTTGTGAGGTGGTCTGCTCTAAATCTGGGGCGTGGTGTGGAGCATAAAAAACCCATCAATGAGCAGTGTTTTTTAAATCATCATTATTATTAGAGACACTAAATTTCACATGAAACTCAACAGAAGCTGCATTTTTTTTTACTTTCCTCTGCATAAAATGATCTAATATCCAACCCAGTTGGGTACGACGCAAATATTCCTCATGGATGAAAGAATGCAGTGTGAACTCTCCGCGCCCACGATGTAACCTGTGGATCATGTCCTGTTCATGTGGATCATGGAATATGCAGACAGAGACAGCTAAAAAACAAAGTAACTGAGTTCTCCCCATGTGGTTTCTTGTTTCATTATCCCATTTGTAAACCAAATCCAAAAGAAAAATAAATGCGCACAGTTTGCGTAAAATGTCTCCAGGGTTGCTCTTGTTTGGAGAAGGCCTAATGCGCAGCAGAGGCTGCTGTTTATTGTGGGTCACTGTTAGCAGGAAACATGGCACTGGAAAAAGGCCTCTCTGTCATCTTCATTAATGATCCACATGAACAGGGCATGATCCATACATCGAGGGTGCGTCGGCTTCGCACATCCTTCTTTCATCCACAAGGAATATTTGCGTAGTATTGGATTGTACCCTGCCCTTCTGAACGCTTCTTTACCATAAGGAATAAGGGTATTTTAAAAGCTGGATTTTTTTTTCATGAGCATTTCCTTGCATGAGGACGGCTCGCTGCTGTGATGAGTAAACTGTGTTGGATTTGGATATTGGATACGTTTATGCAGAGGAAAGGCAAAAAACAAAACAATAACCACCTGCAGCTTCTGGTGTGTTTCATGTGAACTTTAAAGTCTCAGTATGTCACCTGTGCTGCATTCTTTCATCTTGTTCTTTTTGTAATAATAATAATAATAATAATAATAACTAGAAATTGCAATGGCAGAAGCCATTGCAAGTGTTTGTGCGAGCTGGAAATTAATGGCATAAAATAGCACAAAGTGCAAAAACTTTAAAAGGCTAAAATATTGGTTAAAAGTAACAAGCAGAATAAGCAGAAGGAGCTTAAAAATGTGGAAAATGCTGAAAAAGCAAAAGGAAAAGAAAGAAATGCACAATGGGGCAGAATGGCATAATGTGGCAGGTGGCACAATAGAATTGAATAAAGGGAACATGGCCTGAAATTGCATAAATCACTGAAATGCTGAAAGGCTGGTTGTATCAGAAAATGTATAAAAAGTATAAGCATAGACAATATATGGTAA
Organism: Bostrychus sinensis; assembly: GCA_020698575.1. Taxonomy (NCBI): domain Eukaryota; kingdom Metazoa; phylum Chordata; class Actinopteri; order Gobiiformes; family Eleotridae; genus Bostrychus; species Bostrychus sinensis. Next base: position 36,123,390 of record CM036252.1, read on the forward strand.
AAGTCCCATTAGAAATGAATGGGGCAGAAAAAAGGCATAATATAGCACAAACACTTTAAATGGCTGAACTGCTGGTTAAAAGAAGCAGAACTAATGGCAGAATAAGCACAATGAGCAAAAAGGCCATAAGTGGCAGAAAAATGTGCAAAAAACATGAATTTGTACAAGCCCCATTATAAGTCAGTGGGAAAAATATGGCATAAAATGGCATTTTGCACAAAAACCGTAAGTGGCAGAACTGCCAATAATAATAATAATGATTGTTAATTAATTAATTAATTAATTAAGGGGTTTCTCATGCTCCACACCATGCTCCAGATTTAGAGCAGGCCACCTCACAACACCCCACACCTGTACAGGACCATGCCCCGCGCTGGCGGGGGTCTGTCTGCACCAAGGTCAGGCATGCGCCACTCACAAGATGGGGCCCTATAAGTTTATACTTCTCTCTGCCCCTTTTCTTTCATGATATTTAAATTGAATGTTATTATAACTGTTTTTTAATTAATGAAATGAACAATGATTTTAAATGAAATTTTGAATATGTTTTGGTTAACAGCTAAAATAACAAAACTTGTTTCAGTGTCCAAATACTTATAAACCTAATTGTGCACCTGTTCTTTGTGAATTGCTAGATAAATATGTATGAAGGAATGTGTATTGTGTTCACATATTGTTAGTGTTTCTGAGGCATTTCCATTCTCATTACTATGTTGTGTGCTTATGAAGACAACACATCATCAGTGTTTTAAGTACTATTTACTTTATCATCCAGAAGCTAATGTATATTTTCTGTTTGTATCAGTTTCACTTGAACCTTTCGTGCTGTGATATTAGATTATCGCTCATTAGGAACAGTACAGTAAGAATGACATTCAGTCACTGGGACGTGAATCACTTTTATTTATTGAGACATTTCAAATATGTATTTTTCATGGTTTTAAAATAATTTGTAACTGTGTGTGTTTTGTGTGGCTTTTATTTTATGTATGTATTTGATTTATTTCTTTACTTCATTGACTCACTTGTTCCAGCAGAGGTCGCTGTAGGTTCACTCTTTAGCCCATTCTTCAGCTGTGCACACACAGAGAAGAGGTACTGCTGCCCTGGCTCCAGGTCTCTGATCCTCAGGCTGGTTTCATCAGTTTGGAGTTCTTGTACTACATCTTCCCCACTGCAACAGGTCACAGTGTAGTTCTGTACTTCACCAGCAGGGGGGTCCCAGGACAGAGTCACAGAGTCAGTTCTGATGTCACTCACTGTGAGCTCTGCAGGAGGGACAGGCTCTGTGGAGATAAAAGATTGCATTCATTTACATGTGTAGGGGACCTGTGTGCTTTTGCTTATAGTGTACCTCCCTAGTCCAGCTACACTAGGGGACAGTAAGGTTGCCTCCCCAAGTTTTAGGATCCAGGAAGTCTACAACTACATTTTATATGTATTACTAATGAACACAACGGCAGCACGGTGGGCATAGAGGCTAGCACTCCTGCCTCACAGCAAGAAGGTCCCGGGTTTGATTCCCGGACCGGGTGGGGCCTTTCTGTGTGGAGTTTGCATGTTCTCCCCGTGTCTGTTTTCTCCGGGTGCTCTGGTTTCCCCTACCACTAAAAACATGTACAATAGGTCCCCTACGGGGCCAGGACTCCCCTGCAAAAGAGATTCTGAATCTCAGTGGGACTTTCCTGGTTAAATAAAGGTCAAATAAAAACAAATAAAAAACAACACAGTTTCCTGTCCTGCAGAAAACAGAAATAAATTTGGTATTCCAAATTTATTTTCAATTCTATTCTGGTGGCATTGATGGTATTTCACTCACTTCATAATCAGATTAAAGGGTTAATCAGTGTTTTGTGTCTTTCAGCTTCTCCCTTTTTCATTTTAGGGGTCACCACAGTGAACCAGTTGCACAGTGAGTTGGCAGGTTTTTACACCAGATACCCTTCCTGTCCTGAAGTAGGCAATGTGGGTGAAGTGACTTGTCTAAGACACAACAACAGTACGTGCTTTGAGCAAGGTCCAAACCGCCAACCCTCTGGTTGGTGGGCGAAGGTTTAACCCACAGCACAGTCGCTCAGAAAAGGTAATTATTCATTATTGTAAATGGTTTAAAGTTGGGATGGTTTTACACTATCATGGTTGTTAATGTTAAAAAAGGCAGTGAATTTTAAATAAAAGTTCTACCTGGGCCATGGTGTTTTTGTTTTTAATAAGTAAAGATTTTTTTTTTTTAAACAGAATAAGATTTTTTGAATGGTTTTTAGTCAAACATATTGAGTTTTGTTTTTTCGTAATTTAAGTGAAATAAAACTAAATTAGTTTTGTTGTGGAAGATAAAAGTATTATATTCTGTATTTATAAAATAGAAGTTATTAAAAAAATAATAAATTAAAAAAATACACTGAGTCAACTGAAAGTATAAAGTTTAACTTCAACTTTACAAAAAAATTATAAAAGATGTACTTCATTTTTATTGGGTAATCGTTTACGACAAAACTTTTGAGTTCTGTGAACGTATTCGGATTTACAGTGTGTGAGCAGTGATGTATTTTTGACAGTTCCTTCACAACTGTGTTTCATATTCTCAAGAGAGCAATAACAAGCGTAACATTATAAGTTGTATTTATAAAAAAAAAAAAAACTGTATTTCGTATTTGCAAATATATAATGTAATTTTTGGAATTGTATTCTCTTGTACAATGATTTACAAAATGTATTTTATGTACAACTATGGACAAATATATACAAATTTTACTTTTACACGTACATCTTTATTGACAGCTTTCTTACCCCATAGTTAATCAGTATAAAATGTATTTTATTGTCTCCTGAATATTAGAGATACACTAAAACCCTTTGACTGGTGTAGTGACTGTGTGGTTGACCTTTCTTTTGCTGACATAATGCCAGACCAAAAAACCTGAAAACCTGTATTTGGCCGTTTATTCTTGCTCATCTCAATGAGTGGTGTAAGAAACACCAATTAAATCCACTGGGTTGCTCTGCTGTCCACAAATATCATTGTTTGAAACCTTTAAAAAAAAGCGCAAGTGACTCAGCCCTGACCATCTAAATCAAAATCACTCTGTGCAGGTGTAAGTATACAGGTAAGAAAAAAAAATTAGATATGATTTCTAGACGATCTAACAATCACATCTGAGTTGAATTGAATAAATTTAACAAAAAAATATATGTGTGTAATAGTTCATAAAACATGGTCAGCCGCTCGGTTGAGTTGCCAATTCAGGGTCTACAGTCTGGCAGCAGTTTTACATGGATTATCATTCATTTGAATGGGGAGCACTAATATGTTCTATAAACACATTTTATCCCTGTGCAGTCATACTTTGTACTAGAATACAGTTGAATACTGTTTGTGTACTTCATTGACTCACTTGTTCCAGCAGAGGTCACTGTAGGTTCACTCTTTAGCCCATTCTTCAGCTGTGCACACACAGAGAAGAGGTACTGCTGCCCTGGCTCCAGGTCTCTGATCCTCAGGCAGGTTTCATCAGTTTGGAGTTCTTGTACTACATCTTCTCCACTGCAACAGGTCACAGTGTAGTTCTGCACTTCACCAACAGGGGGGTCCCAGGACAGAGTCACAGAGTCTGAACTGATGTCACTCACTGTGAGCTCTGCAGGAGGGACAGGTGCTAAGGCGAGAAAGAATCAGATTTTATTTGTTATGAAGTCACTGATTTCAAAAATGTTAATTCTCTTTAATATTTACCTTTAACATCAGACACAGAGGCTGCAACACTTTGTATTTGGTTTTGTGTCATCCCTGTGATGCTAATCATATAAGCAGTCCATTCCTCAGGAGATGAAGTGTTTTTTAGGACAACAGTGCCCCTCTGGTCAGGGCTGGAGTATTGAACTACAAGGTTGCAATTTTCAGGAGAAGGAAATAGCTCCAAACCAAAAGAAACCATGTCAGAGTCAGCACGGAGCAAAGTAACTTCTGGAGGAGGAACACCTGTGACAACAAACAGATTTCTCAGTTTTTCAAATAAACTACCCACAATAAAATGAATAACAACAGAAGAGAAGTATATGTTATTAATTATATTCTATCTCAGGATACAGTGCTTCAACATGTGGAGAGTTTTGGACAGCAGTGCCAGTACCTGCATGATTTACTACATTAAGGAAAACAACAGTTTGTATCATGGCATCACCCTAAAGGCAGCCATACAACCCACTGAATCAGAGCATGTGCTGGTCTAACACAGATGCTTGGCAGAAACGCAGTGGGATTCCAAATCAAGATGACAGTGATTGGAGGCATACAGTATGTTTAGACCTCCCTGCTCTTAATGTAAAGAGATAGCATTCAGCAGATAAAATTCACAATGCCTGAAATTTTTATTTTTGTCTTGTGATTATTGTTCTGGTGTGATATATCATGCTGCTGCCCCTTGGCCAGGTCTTCATTGGAAATAAGAATTGGTTCTCAATCAATCTGGTTAAATAAAGGTGAAATAAATAAAATGAATAAATAAATAAAAGGTTGCTCTTGCAGTTGCTATTTTTAAATAATCTCACTCCTCAGATTCTCAGGCACAACCCTGGCACCCAGACAGCACTCCTGCTGGGTAGAAACATCTAGAGAGTCTATATCATAGAGCCACAAGACAATGGACCGCACTTTACCTAAAACACATTTCCCAATTTCTCTATGGATGATATTACTGAAACCTGAGTGTTCTGAAAAAGGCTTTATTTATTGAATTCTGTACATACCAGCACCTAAGAATTCTGTCAAGCTCAAACTACAGGTTACCATTCCCTATGTTGTTGTCCCAACAATCAGAGGGGTGTGGCCTGCTCAAGCCGTGATGACATCTTAATCTGATATAATGTGACCAAATGGTTTACCTGTTCCAGCAGAGGTCACTGTGGGTTCACTCTTCATCCCATTCTTCAGCTGTGCACACACAGAGAAGAGGTACTGCTGCCCTGGCTCCAGGTCTCTGATCCTCAGGCTGGTTTCATCAGTTTGGAGTTCTTGTATGACCTCTTCCCCACTGCAACAGCTCACAGTGTAGTTCTGCACTTCACCAACAGGGGGGTCCCAGGACAGAGTCACAGAGTCTGTGAGCTCTGCAGGAGGGACAGGCTCTGTGGAGAAAGAAGCAGACTTTATTTGTTATGAAGTCACTGATTTTTTTTTTTTTTTTTTTTAGATTTCTTTAATATTTACCTTTAACATCAGACACAGAGGTTGCTGTGTTTTGTGACATCCTTGTGATGGTGATCATATAATCTGTCCCTGAGTGTTGTCCTTCTGCAGATAAAGGGTTTTTTAGGACAACAGTGCCCCCCCGGTTGGCGCTGGAGTATTGAATTACAAGGTCATGTGTTTCAGGAGAATGAAATAGCTCCAGACCAAAAGAAACCATCTGAGGGTCAGCACGGAGCACAGCAACTTCTGGAGGAGGAACACCTGTGACAACAGACAGATTTCTCAGTTTTAAAGTGAACAAGATCACAATAAAAGAGAAGTGCTGTTTTCACACTTACTATTGGAGTCTCTGTGTTCCCATATATCCAGTGTGTCTGATGCATCAAAGAACTCCTGTCAAAAACATTGAATTGACTCAGTACTAATTATTTTTGTAGCAGATATGTTAGTATTGTGCATACCTCCTCCTCTTCCTCGTTATCCATGGTTTGCTGAGATTTAGACATTTTTAAACCTAAAACCGTAAAAAAATTAGATTTTAATATTACAACCAAAAATTTGCCATCTTGATAGCAGCTAAAATGGCCTGCAGCAGCCAGCATGCCTGTGTTGTGTTGCTATTTCTGCTTGCTTTTTATTGGTATTTTGGTAGCATTTTTTGTAAAATTAGTAGAGGAAATAACCAATTTGTTGTATGCAAAACTACATCTTAACCTTAAAAGCTTATTTTTTATTCAGGTCTAGTTTAGTATATTTTTTTCCGTAATATTTAAGCTAGCTTGATTTATCCAAAATTGCTATGGGGTAAATTAAGCCTGGTACTGTGGTGGGGTCTTTTGAGCCGCCTTCATAAGTAACTTGAATAAAAATATAGTGTGTATATAATGTGTGTGTGTATATATATATATATATATATATATATATATATATATATATATATATATATATATATATATAATTTTTATGAATTTCAGTTGAAATATCAGCTTAGTAAAGAATCATGAATAAGAATGGAGCTCAATACTAATGAATAATAATAATAATAATAATAATAATAATAATAATAATAATAATAATAATGATAATAATCTGTCAATGCATTAGAGATTAAAATCAAAAAAATAATCATACATATGAAATAAATCAAACATTATATAACCTACCTTTTGTGGCAGCAACTCTACATCATGATTTTATCCCCACATTTATCTTAGTAACAGTACAGCACTGACCATGTCAGAAACAGTAAACCTTTGTGCAAATGTCAAGACCACTTTTTATAGATGTGGTGACTTTCACTATTGTTTCTGTTCACAGTGACTCAGCATTCTATAGCACTCTGTACTTTGTAACCTTGGTTAATGTCTTGAATGACTTGAATTGCATTGAGTTTTTATTTTCACTTTTGATTCTTTAGAGTTCAACAAGGGCTGGTGGTTATGAGGTGACTGTCATTAACTGGACAGTTGTTAATGACCTCAAATGAGGGCTTACAATTTTCACTAAAGCACAACGTACAAAATTCTGGAAAATGTAACAACTGTGACATCTTCCTCCAACATTTTTTACAGTATCAACACAATTTGAGATACTTCATTTTATAAAGAAGAAACCTAATGTATACTTTGGGTTTGTGAAGGGGCAGGAAATGTGATCTGATTAAAACAGCAGACCACATTTCCTGCATTCTGGTCCATTTTTATGTGTGTTTTTTGTCTAAGGGTTTAAGGAAGATTATGAATATAATCTGAATTTTATAATTTATGAAAAACTGTTCAACTTTTCAAGATTTCAAAGGTAATAAACTATAAAAGGAGACACATTGCAAACTCACATATGGCTGTTGCCTCCTGTTAAATAGGCAATTTTTTTTTTACACTTGATTTCATTTCATTTTAACACTGAAAAGAATCACGAGGCTATTTGATGTAAACGTTACTTTAGTGGGGATTTGTAACTTCAGTGCAAAAACAATCAAAGTGTTACTTGCATACCTGCACATAAGACTTAAAGCCTCATTAAATAGGTGCAAAACTGCATACTGGGCTTTATCCATATTAAGAGTAAAACAGTAAAAAAAAAAAAAAAAAAAAAAAAAAAAAAAATCTGATGCAAGCTAAAGAGCTGCATTCCCATTGGGCAAGATGTTGCATACAGCTTGCAAGCTTTGTGTTCACCACTCCTGATTTAGCATCCGGTAAACAGCCTGACCACTGCTCATTCACAAACCCTAAGTGAAGGAAGACTTCTTTGCCCAATAATCTCATTAGTACTGTTAAAAAGTTATTTTTTCTCAACCGTCACCTTCCTCTTATTCCCTACCAAGGTATCTGTTAATTATGATAAACATCTCTTTAGTAACAAACTGGAATATGCTGTTTCACACATACGTATGTATTAGGGCTGGGAAAATGATTGTGTTAACGCAGTGCGTTAATTTATTGATTTAATCGCTTTAATTTCAGTTGACGCATCGATTAATTTGATCACAACAAAAATATTACAACGACACTGACAGAGGCTGCAACGCACCACGAGTCTTCCAGCATCATACGAGCGTAGAAGAAGACACATTTCCATTTCCTGTAGGTAACATCAGGCGCGTTTGAGATGAGCCAGACCTGCGCAGTTTCGATCAGTGTCGGTCTGTGCGCAGTGCACGCCGGTTAGATTTGTGTCCGACTTGTTCCGGACTTGCTCTGATGTCACAAGTGCGACGGTCACCGTGAGATCCAAACGAGACCAGCGCCTGAGCCGCCGCAGTTCATCAGGAGCAACTGCGGAGGCTGCACGGCTCAGTGCATGATGGGAAAACGCACACCTGTCAGCGGTGAATGGACAGGTGACTGGATCTGAGTTCAGTGCTGATCAGAAACGTAACGCACCGACACAAACTGTCCCACTTCAGTACAGGTGTATTTCCCCTCCTCTCATTGCGGCCGTGCACTCTCGTTCACAATCCAGGCGAGGCGCAGTTCATCTGGAACGAGCCTAATGCAACAAGTGAACGAGCTAAAGCAACATGAGAGACCAAAAAGACACATTGCTAAATGGACAATTCTGCTTCAAATCATCACCAGACAGCAATATAGACAAAACAAAAGTTATGTGCAGTCTATGCAAGGATGAGTTCAATTACCACTGGAGTAACACAGTTCATAGTATTTACAATGTTGTGAACCACAACAATTGTTATTAATTGAAGAATTAAACTTATTTTGTTCAAGTTCTAAAAGAGATTACACATGCTTTTTTAGGTATGTTTTGTGTATTTGTTGGTTGTACCTTATTTAGGCAAACTTTGTCTGAGTTACAGCTCTCAAAGAGACTATTCATTTATTTTCTTTGCAAATTTTGTTTGCATTTCACAAGTTTACAGTAAAGTATGTGAAGGTTAATTCAAAATAAATGTTCTAAATTTACAATTTTGTGTTTGTACATGAATTCATAATGCAATAATTGTGATTAATAACTGGTAGTTATTAATCACAATTAATTTTTTTCAGATTTGCAATTATTAGTTAATAATTATTTGTTAATTTTTTAAAATCGATTCCCAGCCCTAGTATGTATGTCTGTTTTCCACAGAACCATCTGGGGGGAGTTGCCTCACTTCACTCTTCTCCTTGACCATGTGTAATGTCTCAGAAAAGTACATTTGGTTTATGCCATGTTAAAAGATTGCATGGAGCTACCCAAGGTTTTATGTTTGTTTGTTTTTTATAAATGCAAACTTTGGCACAGAGAGTGGTGTCCAATTCAGCCCTCGTTTTTTAATTCTGAACTGGTAAGTGAGATGAGTTTTATGCTCCTTGAAGGGAGTAGAATTTTGACCTAAAACTAAATGTTACTGATTTACAGTGAATGACTGTCTAAGTCTAGTTTTAGTTTCAGTGTGTGACGTCAGAGATAACCAACAGGGCAATTCAGGTGAGGAGACCCTTCTCTTATAGATCATGGTAACCAGCAGATGTGCAGACGTTCTGCCCATAAGTTATATCTGGATATTAAAGGAGTATTATTAGTACTAGATGGCTCTGATCTTTAGATCCTCAGGTGACACTGTATTGAAAACAGGTATAACTCTGAACTGGAAATCACTGCATGGATCAGGAACATGTCCAGAAGTCACTGTCTTTAAACACAGTTTGCTCAAATATAAGTTATAGGAGTCTTCTCTGGACCAAAGGTCAAAATTGAAAATTGTTCTTTGGTCGGATAAATTATAAACAAAATGGAAAAATATAAACCCAGTTGACCCACAAAAAGACAGTGGCATTTCTGATATTATAGTTTTTATATTTTTTTATTATTTTTTATTATTATTTTTAGAAATGCCTGTTACTTCCTAATAATGCCACATTTCTAAAATGATCCTTTTGTGCTTAGTCATCTTACTGAAGTGTCGCCAATTTACATAATTAGTTAATTAAAATTCTCCTCCAACTGCTTTTGGTGCTCCCATTCCCTTTTTTTAGTCAGTTTAGTTATTTGCAACCCCCCCCCCCCCCCCCCCCCCCACACACACACACACACACACACACACACACACACACACAAATCAAAAACCACCTGATGCAACACTTTAATGTGCACACAAAAATCAGGTGATGGAAACACACCTAGTATCAAGAAGAGGGAAGTGAGAGGATGAAAGTGACAGAGTGAACCGCTTTGATATCTATTAATGTCACAAAGCTAGAGAGCACGTCTCAGTTTAACATTCTGAACCCTTTACAAAATGAACATTGTTCTCTGGTAAAACAATGTAGTACTGTATGTGTCATAAAAGAGAGCTGAGGGTCAGGTGCTGATTATAACTGACAAAAAGTAATAAAATACCTTTATAAAAGCTGATCATAAAAAATAAAAAGTTTTATAGGTCTACCTGTAAAGAAAGAACACACACTGTTCTCTATTTTAATACTTATCATAAAAGTCAAACAGCTCTAACCTTTGGATCTACTCATTAAAAAAAATAGTCAGTTGTACAACACTCAAACACATCTGGGTGAGGCTGGATCACTGATATTAAATACAACTGTTATGAAGTAAAACCAAAGACTGTAAATGTCTGTGCTCACTCATGACATCTGCTGGACTGTGGCATTTTAACAGTCAGTGCCATTAAACTGTCTGCGTACAACACTGAGGAGTCTCGGGAAGCACAACATCTGCATTTGCTTTTTACTCACATCCCCTAATTGTGTGTGTGTGTGTGTGTGTGTGTGTGTGTGTGTGTGTGTGTGTGTGTGTGTGTGTGTGTGTGTGTGTGTGTGTGTGTGTGCATGTGTGTGTGTGTGCGTGTGTGTGTGTGTTTTTATCACCTTGTGTGTGTGACCGCCACCTGACAGCACATTCGCGGAGTCTAAACAATGCCCGGACAAGTTTTCAGAGTGATCCCCACAAATGACAAAAAACAACTTTGAGTGCTAAAGTGTGTGTAGTATAATTTACTCAGTATCAGCCTCTATCGGTGGAGTATGGTACTGCACCTGTACACACTCTTACACACAAGGCTAAAACGCGCATGCGCAAGCCCTCCTGAGTCAGAGTTTTTAATTAGCTGCGATAAAAATATAGATAACATTAAAAAGTATCACAGGATCAAGAAATCAGAAAATGGACAAATTAACTTTGACGAATGAACCATAAATTAAATTCGATGGAAGGAGAAAACAGGAGGGACATTTAACAACGCTTGACGTCTTACATCTGAATTACAAGGTAAGTGAATTAAATGCTGGTAACTTAGCCTAAAATACAATTCTAGATTTGCAAAAAATAAAGTTAGGTAAAAAAAAAAGACATATGGTACGAAATAGTTTAATTGGACAAAACATTTTTTATGACAAAGTTTTAATAAAGCAAAACGTGTGGCCTAGTTTTATTTTGATTAGCTTAATTACGTTTCATGTGCTAGTGACCGGCGTTAGCTGTTATGCTAACTAGCAAGCAGCTGGTGCAAGCACATGTACAAGAGAATGGAAACAGCAGCAATCCTTGTCTGTGTAAAAGGTATCTAAATCCATTACTTATTTTAAATGGCTTACTATTTAGATATTTTTATGTAGAGACTGATAAGTTATGTGCATTTTTACATTCTAGTTTTTTACAGTTTAATACGGTCCAGTTTCACAGAACTGGTGGTGTGGGTACCACAATAATTGAATCAAAATTATTATTATTTATTGAGACGATGAAAAATAAAGTAAAACAGGCTATATATATTCTTCTTCTTGTATTTGTAAATAGAATATCTGCATTCCAAAGAATGGTACCTTAAGTAAAGACGAAATACATTTTAAATGGAGGAATTAGCGTTAGCCACCAAACTTAATGAATAATGAAGATATTTTGACAACTGACAGCCACTTTATCAAATATACATAGCATCAGAACCTGGTTAGATAGCTTTAGGGAGTGTTTAGCTGTTTTAATTAACTAATGAAATTAACTTTCTTGTGCTTTTTGAAGCATTGATGCATCTCGAGAAGACCAGAGTCTTGGAAGACTGGTCAATGATGACCACATACACCCAAACTGCAAAATGAAAAAGATCATGGCAGCAGGGTAACCACACCTGTGTCTCTTCACAATTAGGGACATAAATCCTGGAGAGGAGATAACGTACAACTACGGAGGAACAGACTGGCCATGGAGACAACAGGTGTGTGTATAAAAGATACATTTTCAGTATGTGGTGTGATATAATTACAGCAAGACTAATTACATGAATGAGACTGGTCACTAATATCTACCTTATTTCTTTAGGATGGAGGACAGTGCCCACCTGTCACCAAGGTTTCTGACACCTATCTGTCTACTGCTAAAGACTCAGACCATCAGAGTACACTAAGCATCAACCAGGTATGTGTTAGAACCTTAATTATATTTTGCATTGTTTTCAATCTAAGGACAGTTTGGTTTTGGTGGACTACTGGGGTCCAGTTACACACTTGCCAGGAACACTGGTTTGTGGGGACAGTGATTAGGTCATAAAGTGATGATAAAGTACAGTCTGTCGAAAACATTTATACACTTTTTTTCTGTTATTATGTCTCTGCACATTAGTATAATTATTTATCACTGACCGTTATTTTAATAATAAAAGACTACATAAGTAAATGCTTTTTTAACATTTTATCATTATCTATAATGTCCTTGATCTGTTCTTGTATTTAGTCAATGTGTCCTGAAACATTTAAAAGTAATGCACGTGTATGCTCCACATTCAGTGTCATAGGAGCAACAGATACAGTGCCGTTATGTAATTTTTGTTTTTTAAATACACAAGTGACTTGTCTGCATTTGCTCTGGTCATACAGGATGGGAATGCCAGCTCTGACTTTTCACTCACTGCCACAATGCAGGAGCAAGAGTTTGTCCCAAGGCTACGGAGCACCAAAAGTGTGCAGGTCTACAAAACTTCCTACTTGGCTTTGTTTGCTGATAAAAATTATGGTCGCATTAGTTTTGTTTTCTTTTTAAAGATAAAGAACCAAATTGAATTTGATTCAGACGACTTTTTGACCTCACCTCAAATGACACTGAAGAATATATTCCTGGAACCAATGGCAGTGATGATTCTTCTGATTGTACAGAAAGAAGTCAGGTTCTTGAGCTAGATAATAGAGAAAGGAGCAAGCTCACAATCCTAAAGTCCAAATAATCAAAAAATGGCAAGCGTTGTGTCTCAACAGTGAATGAGGGTCCCTCAAAACAGCTGAATAAAAGAGGAAGGTCTCCCACAAGAAATGCAAACAATTCTCAAAAGCAACTCAAAAGGAGAAAGTTAAGTGCACCACCTTCTACATCAAAAAACCTCAGCACCCATTCTTCAAAATGTCATAAAGAAGACACTGAAGATCTAATTGAAAATGCCATATCAAATGAGGAGCAACATCTTCCAGACAGTGCTTCTTCACCATCCGTTACAGTCCACAACTCACTTTCAGTTCAGGCTGTTAGTAAAAAACAGGATGGTTCACGGATGTATAACAAAAAGCAACATTGCTTGTATTGTAAAGTGGGAGTTATAAAAATATCAAGACATTTGGAGCATGCCCATAAAATGAGCAAGAGGTTGCTCAGGCTTTGTCTTTTACTAAAGGATCCAAAGAACGGAAATTACATCTACAACATTTAATGAACAGAGGAAACTTTGCACATAATGTTGATGTGTTGAATGCAGGCAGGGGTGGACTAATAATCTGCCATACCGGGCAAAATCCCGGTGGCCTGACGGTCCACCTTTTTTTTTTTTTTTTTCATTTACTTATTTTAAGTTGGGGCGCACTCAGCTCTGAGGGCGACAGACTGCTACGTCATTGTGGCGCGCAGTTTGTTTACAAGTCGAGCGAACCACTAACACTTTTAAAACCGGTGTAGTGGAAAACATGAGACCAGCGGCATGAAGTATGTGTGCTATTTTGATTCTGCTTTGAGTCTCATTCGTGAGACGCGGTCTTCAGTCACACCTTTTGGAATAAGCCACATACAATAAGCAGCGAAGGCACCGCAGACGATGAGAGAGGCTTCAAAACTACTTCTGCTGTCTGTTCTCTTCTTCCTAAAGGTGAGCGCAAGGGAGTGGCGTTGCTGCGAGTTTTGATAATGGAGTTTATTCACTTTTTACTGAGATAAGAACAGTTGCGTACATGACATGCGTGCATGAGCAACCGCGCCGTGCCGTGGCCCACCCCCTCCAACCGTGCCAAAGTCCTGAAGTGTACCGCGCCTGGGCGCGGTTTGGAGCACTCACATTAGGCAACCGTGCCATGCTTTAGGGGCGTTCTGGACTCCCGTTTCCATAGTGTTGAGTATGGAAAAATGGAGAAATCAAAGCGGAAAGGGGGTGCGTAGAGGTTGCAAGAAAAGAAGATAAAGAATCTCACAGCAGATGCTGCAAACTGTGCCAAAATCACAGACCTATTCACTGGAGGGGCTGCTGTAGCCCCCACGTCCTCTGTGACGGTGCAGGTTGAAGGTGAAGTCAGCAGCAGCAGTGGACAGGGAGAGGAGCAGCCAGGGATTTTTGAAAGGGAACCCGAGGGACAGAGTGAGCGGGAAGTGTACACAGCAGGTAAGCAGCCAGGGAAGACATACATAAATTAGTAATCGGTTGTGCTCCAGTAATTATGAATGGCCTGTCTAAGCCAAAAATGACCGGCCCGTTTTTTTGTCCCAGTCCAGTCCTGAATGCAGGCACAGGTCAGCTTGTTCCTCACAAGCAACCTAAGGAAGTTGCAGAAGCACAGGATTTCATGCATTGTGTATATTGCCAAGGCTTTTTTTGAAAGAAAATTCTTTGGAAGCATGTTATGCAATGCAAGTTCAAACCTTATAGATCCATCAAATCCATTCAAAACTCGTGTTCAGGCTCTCTACCTGGCATCAGAGATGATTTTTGGAAGCTGTTAAGCAACATGATGCAGGATGAAGTTTTTTCTGTTGTCAAAATAGACCAGTGTATTCTGGAGTTTGGTGAGCATCTATATTGTAGGGTACATATATAAAAATATATACACTGAACTAAGACAAAGATTAAGAGTAATAACTCCGCATTGGTACCAGTTAGCCTTGCGCTAACGTGCAGATTAAAACACCTAAACTAATGTCTTAAGAGGGAAGGATTGACCAGGAGGGACTCAGTTTAATAGATGAAGACCACCAAACTCAACTTAATTTAGATTAAGTATAACGTTTATTTACACAATAAGGTGGAATAGTGTACTGAGGCACAGGTAAATATTGAAAGGAATGTAATTATTAACAGAACCGTTATGCAGAATTATTGATTAACTAATGATAAATTGCAGTGGAGTAAGTAATAAATTGACTTATTAAATTATTGGAGATTTAGGAACAAGGGAGTAGACTCTGAGACTATAAGCACCAACTTTGTCAACATATACAACACTGGTCTACCATCTTCGGTGCAGGAGGGGAAGGTGGTGACGACAGCCAGCCTCCGGTTTCAGCCAGGGGCTCGGATGTTGTTCTTTGTCCTTTAGAGCCGCGGGGTGTAGCAGGGCTGGTGTTCCCGGCTCCAAACAGCGGTTCGTGGTGTGTCCTCCAAGCTCAACAGCCAGTCGCCAGGTGTCCCGTTATGTTGAACAGGAGCGTGATGCCGCTCAGGGAGAGTTTAGCTGTTGTTCAGCGTAAGGCAGCGTCAAAGTCTCAGAGTATGGCAAATGTCCCTTTTAATGCCAAATGGAAAATTCAATAAAAATCCTTTCTCAGCGATTCAAAACTTTAGAAGTATAACTTCTTAAATTAGCTGCTTTGGTCAAGGCAGCGATTGTTAAAGCTGGCGGATGTTGCGCGGAGCGAAGCTTTTCAAAATAAACTACAAAAATGATACTCGAACAAAAGTTTGGGCGACTTATTGTGAAAAGATGTTATCACCGGCAAGGTGAACTTAACGCAACAAAAATGACGAGAAGAAAAGAAAAATTAAACTTAAAAGACGAAGGAGAGACGGAGACGAGACAAGACGAAGACAAGACCAAGACAAGACAAAGACAAGACAAAGACTAAAACAAGACTGAGGAATGTGGGCCGCACCCCAAGATAAGACTGGAGTAAAGGGGTGTCCCTGGTTCTTCCCTCTGAACTGATAGTGGAGAGGACTCAAATTACCTCTGCTAGACACAAAATAAATGTCATAAAAAGAAATGTGTCTTACTCCACTTCAATTTACGCACCTTTAAAAACATGTTATATTTAACAGTTTGCACAAAACATAGCTATGACATTTTCCTGTAAAGTAACATGTTAATGCATATAAAGTCTTTTAAACAGATGAGATGTGCCAGGTCTCTGGTTCTTATCAGAGAAGAGAGGAGGCCTCTTCTGGCATTTTTATTGGTCTGCAGTTCGTGTAAGACAGATATATGCCTTTGTTTTGCATCCTTGGTGGGTAAGAGCAGACTTCTCGTCTCCTAAAGGAATGTCCATTTTTGATAGAATTTCAGCAGTGGTCCAGATCTCCTACAATATAATCGGTTAGAGCATGATACTGGGAAACATGAATACATTCATCAAAAAATGAGAGAGTTGGGAAGACTTCTGTTATGCTCAAGAAAAAACACTCAATTAAAGACCATTGAAGATCACATCCTGCCTGCAAATTCAGTGAAAAATGTAGCTGGTTATGAAAGTGGAACTGGTACATACAGATGCCCAAGTTTGGCTCTTAAGCTGGGACATAGCTTGACAAAAATTTCAGTGTTAGTTGAGAGCAAATGTTCAGAGCAACTTCAGTGCAACGAAAAGTGCACATACATTCCATCAAATATACGAAGCAAGATGGCATGAAATGATATCGGCATCATCTTTGAGAACACTTCAGGAAGTTAAGTAGAATGCCCCTCGTTTACTTCCATTTACAAGAGATGTCCAGACATTGCATTCCTGTTTAGATATGAAACAAGAGAAACTTAACACCATGCTATCTACAGAAACATCATCACAGACATGGGCAAAACTGGCAAAAGTATCTTTGACTCAAGTAATTCTGTTTAACAGATGAAGATCAGGTGAGGTGTCAAAAATGCCTCTTTTAGCATATTTGTCTCCAAACCAAGATCCACTAGAAGACCTGAGTGATGCACTCTCAGATTTGGAAAAGAAACTGAAATCACTTTTGATGACAATTGACCTCTTACTCATGGAGATACAATCATAAATAGCTAATAAAGTAATACTTGCATGGAGCCCAGGGGCCTATGGAGATTGAGGGCTTATCGCTAAAGGAGCTGTTATTCAGCGCAAACTTCTCTCTACACTCTTCTCTTTCTCTCTCGCTGTTTCTCACTCAGCTGCTGAAGTGTGTGAGCACACCTTCCACCTCCCCTCCTCTTTCTGTGAGACGAATGCTGGCGCTGCTCTCTTCTGATTAGTTGTTGTGTATAAGTGGGCGGGAGCAGCCTTGAACAGCGGCACGTTTCTCTGGCTTCACTTTTGCACAAAGCGTCTTATTTAGTGTAATACGAACAAAGAATTAAAAGAAGTCCTGCACACAAAAGTGAGTTAAAACTGACTGTTGACAGACGAATAAAGAACTGCTCACACAGATTTAGAAACACTGTCAAGTCAACATGAGTAAGTCTGACTGCAAACAAGTGCCAATAATGGGGCACCACAAAGGTAGGCATTGCTGCAGGGGGGAACTGGGGAACCACTAACAGAGGATTTCAATACAAGTAATAAGGAGCATGTGTAAAACATAATAAGCTAAAGCTAAATTACTCTATGCTCTGGTCTGTGTAGAGAAGCAGCTCATGTTTAAAATGTGAGAGTTGTTATAAGAAACAAAGTCTTGAAACTTGAAGAGAAGTAAAATCATAATTAGTCTCCCTTTTTTACTACAGTGTAGCAGCAGCTGGAAATCATATTTGATCATCTAAAATGCATCTGATTACAGGAAATTATCTGTTTTGTATACATTTTCCGTGTCTTCTTTTGTACTACATATAAACCTACTACAAAAGCAACTAACCAGCCCCAGCCAGCGCCTCTCTCAACTCAGATAAACTCATCCACTCACAGATCCTCGCAGTGGAAACATAGAGCAACTTAATGTCTCAATGAGGAAGGGAGGGGAGAAGTGATGTGGTTTTTTTACAGTGACTGTAAATGTGTGCTCTGTTATTTAGAGAAACTGGACGAGCTAAGTTCCTGAAAATGTGGGTGAACCACCAAGTCTCAACATGAACTGTGTGGCGTTGGTGCTGTTTCTTGGTGAGTTTGCTTATTACTGCAACTAAATGATGCTTATTGTTTGTGTTAATTTTTATTCCATCAGTAACCTTTCAGTAGTTTATCTCTAGTTTACATGTGATAGGAATCAGGATTTGTCATTGTAATAACAGTGGAACAGTTCATCATATAACATGGTGTGTTGGTAAAAAGGGCAGATCTTAGCTGTTGGGGCTGTAGCTGAATTAAGAAATAACTTCTTATTCATATCGCTGTAACTCTTGGTTCATGTGTTGAACAGTGCTGAGTGATGGAAGACCTGGACTCTCCAGAGCTCACACTCAGGTTTATACAGCAGCAGAAGGAGGAAACATCACAGCCAGATGCCTTGTAGCTGTGTCTGGAAACTGGAAGGTCTTCTGTAAAAGAGACTGCAACAAAAGAGACGACATTTTGGTTGAAACTCTATTTGACAGACGTGTGAACGGCAGATACAGCATAAAATATGAGAGCAATGGTTCATATCCTGATGTGATATATGTGAGCATTACAAATGTGAGCAGCTCTGACTCTGGGACATACAGCTGTGTTGTAGGAAAATGGAGACGATGGACCAAGACACAACAGGAGTCTGTGAAATTTATAATCCAGGTCACCAGCAGTAAGTTTACAGCTGTATTTATTTACATTGTCATAGTAACTAACTTTGTGTTTGAGTAATGGTAAGATGAGTGTTTAAAAGAAAAGCAATCAGCAGACACACAACCTACAGATGGAGTTTAATGATTCAATTATTAATACTATATACACTTGCGATCAGAAATGTTTAACCTCCTCGCTACAAAAGACAGATGTAAGACAGACAGATGTAAAGGAAAGATGATGAAAAGGACAAAAAAGACAAAAAAGTCCTGAAACAGCAAATGTTATGTAACATATCTGAGTTATTTTGACGACACAAGTTTACTTAATGGTTCCATATTCTGATAAATCGTGCATTTTTCTCCCAGAGGTTCAATTCAAAAATATTTATTTATTGTGCCAATACAAAGTGAAATATTTCGAGCATTTTTTTTTCTGATAATTTTGATAATTATGGCTCAGAGTTGCAAAATATTCCCCAAATTCAAGTATTCATAAAACTAGCATGCAGTTAAAAGAAAAACCCAGAGCAGAACTTTGAGGAAGTTCACAGGAAATGACCTGAGGCTGGAGTCAGTGCATCAGGAGCCCCCACACAGATGGATGAAGACATTTATCTACAACTGAGTCAGGACTGTCCTGAACCAGAGACAAGGTCAGCAGCATCATTTCTAATGGAAGTTAATAGGCCTCAGTGTTTCCTGAAGTATAAAGTCAACACAGCCTGCATGCTTCCTTCTGCTCACAAGCTTTATGGTAGTTTCACACCAACAGGAACTGGTCCAGGCACAAAAGACACTTTTGAAACCTCCCACCCCTCGTCAGCAACCTGAGGAGGGGCTGGTGACACGAGAACAGCGACCTTAGCTTAGGAAAGAGATTTTGTCGCTTTTGGTATGAGTCCATCATTATGGAGATGGTGGTTTGATCATCCAGCAGTACTTGGGTTACTGTCCACACTGCCTAAAGTACCACACACTGGGCAGACGACCATGGCAATCTGAGGTGAGACTCAGCTGCTCGCTGCCTCACTTCGCGTCTCACCCATGTATTTGAACAGGAAATATGCACATTCAGCATTTTTGACTATGAAATTATGGACATTAATGGATTCAAAAAGAAAATCAATATAAAACACAGACCAGAGAACTAAATTTGAATAGAATTTAATTTAATCATTATTTGTTTATTTTTTACTCTTCCGCACGTCCCTGGTGTGAAAATGTATGAGTATAATGTAATAATGTCTACCATGATCCTGAGAGGACCATAGTCCACAGTCCTGTACTGCAACAGAGCTGATCTAAACTGCAGTGTTTGCAATTAGCACGAAGGTGTGGGCGGGGCCAGCAGGGTTTTAAAGCAAAATGCACCTAATCAAAGCATTTTCTGCAAAGCTAAACAGCTCCCCAAAAGAAGACTTTTTAAAATGTGAAATATGACCACATTTATTTCAAAACGCTTGTAAAAAACCTAATATGGGACCTTAGTACTTTGTGGAAGCATCCTTTATCTTTTATAACCTCTAACAAATGTTTTTGCTAACAAGCTTGTTACACCTCTCGACTGGAATCTTTGCCCATTCTTCAGGTACAAAAGCCTCGACCTCAGTGATGTTTGATGGCCTCTGTGCTGCAACTGTCTTATTTAAATCCATCCAAAGATTTTTTTTATCAGATTTAAATCTGGAGACTGAGAAGCCCACTCAGGATCAAACTTATAAATTCTGAGTACAGCTGTATAAATTGAATGCAGCTTGCAGTCACCTCACAGCTTTTAATGTGTCCACAAAACAGCAAAGTTTAACAGTGCCTTCAGATTTATAACAATAGACTTTTTTTCATTCTAGTGCAAACAGGTCCAATCTCCTCAGGACCCAGTCCTCTGCTGTGGCTCCTCCTGATCCCTGTTGCCATGGTGATGACCTCAGTGCTACTATTACTGGTCTGCAAAAAGAGAGGCTCACAAGATGGTGAGGAAACAGGAAATTCAACTTCTTTAAGTTCCCTTCTCTCTCAGTGGCATGCACGTTCCTCCACACTTCATTATGACATTTTCAAAAACACCTCAGTGTCTAAACATACCCTCCACACCTGGTTTATTGTTTGGATATGAACCTGAGGGAACCCTACTATAATCTCTGGAAATGATCCTGAAAGTACTCTTGTATAACATCCGAACATAATCCTGAGGGGAACTTAGTATAATTTTGGGCGTGAATCTGATGGGACCCTATTAAAATGTCTATACAAAATCCTGAGGTATAATGTTCGGACATGATCCTGAGGGGACTCCAGTATAATGTTGAGTGATGATCCTGGGAGAGCCTAGACATGATCCTGAGTGGACCCCAGTATGATCTCTGGATATGAGAGTATTACAGACAATTAAAGGACCTGTAGAGAGCAGCTAAAACCAGAGAGCACACCTCTGCCAGGGCACTGACAATGGTAAAGACGTTGTATCCAGTCCTAGACTCAAACCAGGAATCTTCTTATTCAGGAGTAAACACAAGTCCTAGTATCTCAGAATGGTAAATAATAACTTTTCCAGAAAATCTTATAAAACAGAATATGTAGCAGTGTGAAGTAGTTGCTTAAATTAATTTAATGACTTTAATGACTTATGTCTTATTTAACAGATATGAAAAGTACAGAGAAATCAAAAGGAAACAAGACAGAGGTGGATTTCTACTCTTTTTTAACATAAACAGTCCTTCATTTGTCAGGTAAACAATAATTTAGTGCTTTCATATTTTTCAGATTGTGATATATGAGAACTCATGCCCAGCTGCAGACTCTGTTTACCAGAGCCTCTCTGTGGACACGATGGACCCAAACCAGACCTACAGCACCATCAGAGCTCAGACATGAGCTGTTTCCTCACTGCCAGGATCATCTCCTTTGCCCTTGGTTTCTCAGAAGACAAGGCAAGAGCTCTTCTACAGCAAGAGAAGATCTTTGGAACAGGCTTTGTAAGAAACTGAGCAGAACCAGCAAAAACCCCGCCCACCATTAATACAGCAGACGTTTAAGTAAATAAGTCAGTTTTTAATATAGATGTTTTATTGTTCAACTTTGTTTTATAAGTTTCAAAAAGTAACATATTTAATAAATCTGTGTAATATGTGCCTTAAATAATAAAAATATTACATCTTTATTAAATTTACTTTTTAAAATAATAATGTATTACATTTTATAATGTCATTTTATTATTATAGGCTGACTAAATAAATGCCTGATTATGATCTGTGACAAAAACAACTATTTTTGTTGAAATGTTCAGGGCAGTTCAGACATTAACAGGAGTAATTTAATCTCATAAGCATAGGATAAAAATGATATTTCTAAATGTACGATGACAACAGTGTGAAAACTTCACAAACGTGAAGAGAAAACCGTGCTGTGCACTATCTAAAGTATGAGCAAGGAAAATATATAATGTCAGCTTTTAAACTGCCGTCACTACAATGGAGTCAACTTATTTATCTATTTGTTAGCATCATGTTGCTAATAGCCATGCTAAATTGCCCTTTTATGCTCTGTCCATTCCTCATGTTGCCAGCAGGGGGTGACAGACACTGCTCTCGTTCATTTCATTTAAAAGTGGTGTACAGCTCTGTTTCCACTGATTCCTCACAGACATTTTTCATTTTGTTGTAAAATGGCATCATACAAAAAGTTTAAGAAGTAAACTGCGCTTTTTCTTTGATTATGCGCAAAAGACTGCAACACTGTGCTCTCTGCTGCCCTCTGCTGGCCTTTTCATCTGCTTCTTTATGGCACCAGTAGAGTATTTATTAAATATTCTCTTTTAACCTGATAATGTTTGTAAAGGTTAAATGTGCTGCTGTTCTAGAGGTGACCAAGATTAATTTAAAAATATAAATAAAAGCAGAATATAGCCACTTTAAATAAGATGAACAGAAAGTGTGGAACTGTTTGGAGCAGCTCTTGGGCAGGAGCTGATAACTTGGATCCACATAAAGGAGACCAACCAAGGAAGGATCCAAGAAAACTCATCTCACTGTGGACTGAGCATAGACATAGCCCCCTGGTGGATGGCTGCAAAATAAAACAAACAAACAAAAAAAAAGCAAAAAACAAAACAAAAAAAGAAAGAGGAAATGTGCCAAAACAAAAAGCAGAAGCAGTAACATTTCACTCAAGGACACTTCACCAAAGTAGTTTTGACATTGATATAAGCCTCTTGTACAAACTTGGACCAATGCATTCAAAAGTATTGTGTATATTATAATTGAAAAGTTAGGTTTGTACAAAATTAGGCAAGATTCATTTAGTCTTTATATTTAAATATGTAGTAATACTGTATCTGCCAGTTGTACTTTAGGAGTTTAACCTTTGTAGTGCCAAAGTTAATACAGCTCTCTGTATGTTCTACATTGTTGTATGTAACAAGTACTTACAAAAGTACACAGTAGGCTGCAAACGCATTTACATTTAGAGAAGTACATTTAGAGAAAGGGAGGAGACGACAGAGGTGTGAGTTTATCAGCCTTATTCTGGTGTTTAGAGAAGTAGCGCAGTGGCACTTCCTTTATTAAAAACCCAGCTCTGTCCATCACCATGAGACTGTGTCATGTTTTAACTCTGTTTCTTGGTGAGTATTTGCTACTTAATACTGTTACTACATGATGTTTTTGCTGTGCTTTTTGGTGTTTATTTCTCCCAGGCATAACATTATGACCACCTGCTTGTTAATGGTGGTTATAATGTTATAGTGTGTAATGACCACCTGCTTCATATGCAACAAACCTTCCATCAGAACCAGCATTAACGTCTTCATCAGTTTGAGCTGCAGTAGGTTCCCAGGTGCATCACCTGTCGCTGGTTCACCACTGTTCCTTTCTTGGACCACTGCAGACCAGGACCAGCCCACAAGAGCTGCAGTTTTGGAGATGCTCTGACCCAGTCATTTATAACCATTATAATCTGGCCCATGTCTGACTTTCTCAAATCCTTACACTTGGCCATTTTTCCTGCTTTTAACACATCAACTTTAAGGGCAAAATTTTCAACTGCTGCCTAATTTATCCTACCCACTAACAGGCAACATGATGAAGAGATAATGTGTGTTATTCACTTCATCTGTCAGTGGTCATAATGTTATGCCTGATCAGTGCATATTATAGATGTTACATTAACTCTTGGTTCATGTGTTGAACAGTGCTGTGTGATGGAAGACCTGGACTCTCCAGAGCAGAGACTCCAGTTTATACTGCAACTGAAGGAGGAAATGTTACAGCTAAATTTATGTTTTTTAAATCTGACTGGAAGTTCTTCTGTAAAAATGACTGTAACAAAACAGAAGACATTTTGGTTGAGACTACAAGCTACAGAAAACAGAACGGCAGATACAGCATTAGATTTGAGAAACAACCTTCAGATCCTTATGTTCTGTCTGTGAGCATTACAGATGTGAGCAGCTCTGACTCTGGAACATACAGCTGTGGTCTAAGAACACAAGAAGGATTGATAACAAAGTCTGAAGAATTTATAATTGACGTCACAAAAGGTAAGTTTAAAATGGCGTCTGTCATAAGCTCTGCACAATTTATACCACAGGTTTGTAACACAGGAAGAAGCTAATGACTTTTACCTATTTTACTTATCAATACCAATAAATGAAGTTTATCAGTGATGTGTTACAATGAAGTTTAATTTTCCATTAATTTTCTCCATTGACTTTTATAAAAATCTGTATTTTAACAGTTTAAAGCAGGCCTATTCAATTAACAGCCTGGGGACCACATGCGGCCCCTGAGTGGCTCATCCTGTGCCCCATCTAGCAATAGAGCATAGATGGGGCAGGTACAAAAAAATCCAGCCAGACCCAAGCCCGTGCTTATTCTCAACAGGCAGACCCTGGACCTCCTGAGGCTTAGATCCAGATCTAAAGCGTTTTTCATAATGCTCATATAATTTAACATTGATAAATATTGCTGCATTTTATTTTTGAATAGAAGTGAGTTAGATGTGACGGGTCCTTTTTGCTGACTATGGTTAGTTCACTGACCTGAAATGAGCTAAAATTAGATAAAAACTCCTAAATAAAAGTGAATTCCTGTGCTTTCTGAATTAAAATGGACTTTGAAAAGCAAAGGTCTCTAATGTTATGTTTCTTGGTCCAAAATTAGACAGGTGAAAGAGGCATGAACAAGATGTGAATGGACTGAGTCTACTGTTTGTGCATTTTAGTTCAAGAGGCAACATTACACTTTTATTCAGATTTTAAACCAATCTTGGTCTCTTCTAGAACAGCAGCATTAAAAACATTTGACTAAAAGAAAAAGCTTTTTTTAATAAGTACGCTGCTGCTGTCATAAATGAACAGGTGAAGAGACCAGCAGAGCACTGTTGTCTTAACAATTTAAAGAATAAAAAGAACTTTACTTCCTTAACTTTTTTGTATGATGCCATTTCGCTCCAAAATGAACAATGTCTGTGAGGAATCAGTGGAAACAGAGCTGTACACTGTTTTTTGGGATAAATGAATGAGAGCAGACTGGATGTAGAGGGCTTGCTGATTAATCAGTGCTTCCTGGAGGGGGTGGGGTTTGTGGGAGAGGCAGAGTTTTGTGAAACTGAGCATATTGAGGCCTCAGAATGACCATGCCAGAGAATTCAAAATTACTCAAAGAGGCGTGAATGAAACAAAACACAACTCCAGGTGTGTTTTTGATGAGGGAACAACATTATAACAGGGGAGAAAGCTCAGAAAAGTTGATTTTGAATCATTTAGGCCCTTAAGCCACTTATCACTGACCCTGTATTATGGAGCTGCAGACTTATTTTTGATTATATTCTCTGGACCCCAAGCAATTTCAGTTGCAGACCCCTGTTCTAATTGACGTTATTAATGGTTAATGATTACGGTGATAAATAATTTGTATCACCAAAATATTAGTTTTTAACCCCGTAGAACCCAGACATATAATATTTGTTGGAAAAAAATCATCCGTGCTAAATTTTAGTCAACGGGGATGCGTAAGAACAAAAATTTGTCAATATTTTTGGTAAGCAGCATTCATGAATTAGTTAATACATTTAAAAAAAAGACTCCTACTTTTTTGCCATGACCTTTGAATTATATGCTGCATATTTGCAACAGAGGGTGCTACAGGGTTAATTAGTAGTATCGTTGTCACTGGCTGACTTATGAATTTTTTTTTTTTTTTTTTTTTTTTTTCACCTCGCTGCCCTGTAGGATTTGTAGTTGAATGGGCCTGGTCTAAAGGCTTGAAAGAGGCTAATCTCCTATGGAAAAACTAATGACCATAACACATTTTATTTTGATCCAAAAATAAAAATACAAAAAAATTGCTGGAATAAAAGTGTGTACCTTCTGTATTTGTACTTTTTCCCAGCTTTATTTATTTTATTTTTTTATTTATTTTCAAATTGAAATCTGTTGTTTTTCAAAAACATAATTTATTGGGAAACTCTCCTCCACTGTTGAGCTTCATATCAGATGTATAAATAACATGTATAATTATAATGTCCAAGTACTTTTTGCTCTCTCCAGCTGTGACATCCAAAAATCCAGATGTTGTTTCCAGAACTGCTCCAGGAGTTCCATCATCTGTGAGCTCCAGTCCATCTGAACACCTGCAAGACTCTACTGCCACACTGTCTGGTACTGTCTCCTTCACAACTCACTGCATGTGTTTTAACATCAACTTAAGTTTTATTTAATGACATATAAAAATGGAATAATAACTGTTCAAACTCATCTCAAAACATCACCAGGCTAATACAAAAAGAATCTAGACTGGCTCTCTAAATCTTTTTTTTTTTTTTTTTTTTTTTTTTTGGCACATCCTGTGGCTAGATTCAGCTAATTCAGTACATTTAAATATATTTAAAAATACATTTTTACCTTCCTCGGATCCAGCTGTTGCTCCCAGACCTTCTGTGTCTGTGAAATTTACAATTCAGGTCACCAGCCGTAAGTTTACAGCTGTATTTATTTACATTATCATAAGAACTAACTTTGTGTTGAGTAATGGTAAGATGAGTGTTTAAAAGAAAAGCAATTAGCTGACACACAACCTACATATGGAGTTTAATGATTAAATTATTAATACTATATACACTTGCGATCAGAAATGTTTAACCCCCTCACTTCAAAAGACAGAAAAGTCTTGAAACAGTAAACATTATGTAACATATCTGAGTTATTTTGACGACAAGTTTACTTAATGGTCCCATATTCTGCTAAATTGTGCATTTTTCTCCCAGAGGTTCAATTCAAACACATATATTTCTAATGTCAGTACAGACAGAGTTAAATATTTCATATTTCAAGTATATTAGATCATTTTGATAATTATGGCTCCGAATTGCAGAAATGTCACCCAAATTTAATTATTCACAAAATTAGTATGTAATTAGAATGTAGTGAAAAAAAGAAAAGAACAAAGCAGAACTTTGAGGAAGTCCACAGGGAGTGGACTGAGGCTAGAGTCAGTGCATCAGGAGCCTCCACACACAGATGGATGAAGACATTTATCTACAACTGAGTCAGGACTGTCCTGAACCAGAGACAAGGTCAGCAGCAGATTCTCTAATGGAAGTTAATAGGCCTCAGTGTTTCCTGAAGTATGAAGTCAACACAGCCTTTCACTGTGAAGTTTTAGAGCACTGCAGGTTTCCTTCTGCTCACAAGCTTCATGGAGATACTGATTTGATCATCCAGCAGGATGCCTGCCTAAAGTACCACACACTGGGCAGACGACCATGGTATTACTGGGACAGCCTGACCAGCAAACTCTCCAGACCTGACCCCAGAGAGAATCTGTGGAGTACTGTCCTGAGGAAGAAGAGAAACAGCAGACTCAGTAACACAGATGAGCTGAAGGTCTCTGTCAGAGCGACCTGGGCTTCATAAAACCTCAGCAGTGCAACAGGCTGACCCCCTCCAGGACACACCTCAGCAGTGCCCCCTCCAGGACACACCTCAGCAGTGCCCCCTCCAGGACACACCTCTGCAGTGCCCCCTCCAGGACACACCTCAGCAGTGCACATACTGCACATACTTTTCAGAATGCCAACTGTTTTAATCATTGTATTTATTGGTCTCATGAAATAATCCAATCTTGTGAATACTGTGAGCCATAATTATAAAAAATTATATGAAAAAAATGCTTGAAATGTTTTACTCAGTATGCACTGACTCTAAATATTTGTGTTTGACTTTTAGAACTTCTGAGAGAAAAATGCACTTTTACCTGATATTCAAATTTCTTGGATAGAACTTGCACATCATCACCGAACTCGTTCTGATAATTGCCATCACTACGACACAGTCAGCCCATGTAGCTATCTGTTAGCTTAATTTTGCTAATAGTTGTGCTAATTAGCCATTATATCATTCTTTGTCTATCTCCCACCGTTCAGTACAAGCACTCTGAGACTCTCCTCATGTCTGAACTCAAATCCTCCCAACTTTATTCATGTGTGAACCAGTGACGTACGTGAGGTTCATGGCTGGTGAGGCACTGACATCAGAGCAGGGGTCTCCAACTAAAATTGCTCGGGGTCCACAGGATTAACCTTCCACTGCTGCTGGGGTCCGAACAAATGTATACAATACATTAGCCTGACTATGGAAAATGAGTGTGCACATTACAAGTGTCTGAAAACATTATATTGGAGATGTGAAGAGAGACAGAAACAAGAATCTTGCCAATGATAAGCCTCAGCCCAGTTAATGAGGGGACTGGGCAATCTGAGGTGAGACTCACCCATGTATTTGAACAGGAAATATGCACATTCAGCATTTTTGACTATGAAATCATGGACATTAATGGATTCAAAAAGAAAATCAATATAAAACACAGACCAGAGAACTAAATTTGAAAAGAATTTAATTTAATCATTATTTGTTTATTTTTTACTCTTCCGCACGTCCCTGGTGTGAACTAAAATGTATGAGTATAATGTAATAATGTCTACCATGATCCTGAGAGGACCATAGTCCACAGTCCTGCACTGCAACAGAGCTGATCTAAACTGCAGTGTTGGCAATTACAAAAAAGTATTACAGACAATTAAAGGACCTGTAGAGAGCAGCTAAAACCAGAGAGCACACCTCTGCCAGGGCACTGACAGTGGTAAAGACGTTGTACCCAGTCCTAGACTCAAACCAGGAATCTTCTTATTCAGGAGTAAACACAAGTCCTTGTATCTCAGAATGGTAAATAATAACTTTTCCAGAAAATCTTATAAAACAGAATATGTAGCAGTGTGAAGTAGTTGCTTAAATTAATTTAATGACTTTAATGACTTATGTCTTATTTAACAGATATGAAAAGTACAGAGAAATCAAGAGGAAACAAGAGAGAGGTGGATTTCTACTCTTTTTTTAACATAAACAGTCCTTCATTTGTCAGGTAAACAATAATTTAGTGCTTTCATATTTTTCAGATTGTGATATATGAGAACTCATGCCCAGCTGCAGACTCTGTTTACCAGAGCCTCTCTGTGGACACCATGGACCCAAACCAGACCTACAGCACCATCAGAGCTCAGACATGAGCTGTTTCCTCACTGCCAGGATCATCTCCTTTGCCCTTGGTTTCTCAGAAGACAAGGCAAGAGCTCTTCTACAGCAAGAGAAGATGTTTGGAACAGGCTTTGTAAGAAACTGAGCAGAACCAGCAAAAACCCCGCCCACCATTAATACAGCAGACGTTTATGTAAATAAGTCAGTTTTTAATATAGATGTTTTATTGTTCAACTTTGTTTTATAAGTTTCAAAAAGTAACATATTTAATAAATCTGTGTAATATGTGCCTTAAATAATAAAAATATTACATCTTTATTAAATTTACTTTTTAAAATAATAATGTATTACATTTTATAATGTCATTTTATTATTATAGGCTGACTAAATAAATGCCTGATTATGATCTGTGACAAAAACAACTATTTTTGTTGAAATGTTCAGGGCAGTTCAGACATTAACAGGAGTAATTTAATCTCATAAGCATAGGATAAAAATGATTTTACTAAATGTACGATGACAACAGTGTTAAAACTTCACAAACGTGAAGAGAAAACCGTGCTGTGCACTATCTAAAGTATGAGCAAGGAAAATATATAATGTCAGCTTTTAAACTGCCGTCACTACAATGGAGTCAACCTATTTATCTATTTGTTAGCATCATGTTGCTAATAGCCATGCTAAATTGCCCTTTTATGCTCTGTCCATTCCTCATGTTGCCAGCAGGGGGTGACAGACACTGCTCTCGTTCATTTCATTTAAAAGTGGTGTACAGCTCTGTTTCCACTGATTCCTCACAGACATTTTTCATTTTGTTGTAAAATGGCATCATACCAAAATGTTAAGGAAGTAAACTGCGCTTTTTCTTTGATTATGCGCAAAAGACTGCAACACTGTGCACTCTGCTGCCCTCTGCTGGCCTTTTCATCTGCTTCTTTATGGCACCAGTAGAGTATTTATTAAATATTCTCTTTTAACCTGATAATGTTTGTAAAGGTTAAATGTGCAGCTGTTCTAGAGGTGACCAAGATTCATTTAAAAATATAAATAAAAGCAGAATATAGCCACTTTAAATAAGATGAACAGAAAGTGTGGAACTGTTTGGAGCAGCTCTTGGGCAGGAGCTGATAACTTGGATCCACATAAAGGAGACCAACCAAGGAAGGATCCAAGAAGACTCATCTCACTGTGGACTGAGCATAGACATAGCCCCCTGGTGGATGGCTGCAAAATAAAACAAACAAACAAAAAAAAAGCAAAAAACAAAACAAAAAAAGAAAGAGGAAATGTGCCAAAACAAAAAGCAGAAGCAGTAACATTTCACTCAAGGACACTTCACCAAAGTAGTTTTAACATTGATATAAGCCTCTTGTACAAACTTGGACCAATGCATTCAAAAGTATTGTGTATATTATAATTGAAAAGTTAGGTTTGTACAAAATTAGGCAAGATTCATTTAGTCTTTATATTTAAATATGTAGTAATACTGTATCTGTTGTACTTTAGGAGTTTAACCTTTGTAGTGCCAAAGTTAATACAGCTCTCTGTATGTTCTACATTGTTGTATGTAACAAAAGTACACAGTAGGCTGCAAACGCATTTACATTTAGAGAAGTACATTTAGAGAAAGGGAGGAGACGACAGAGGTGTGAGTTTATCAGCCTTATTCTGGTGTTTAGAGAAGTAGCGCAGTGGCACTTCCTTTATTAAAAACCCAGCTCTGTCCATCACCATGAGACTGTGTCATGTTTTAACTCTGTTTCTTGGTGAGTATTTGCTACTTAATACTGTTACTACATGATGTTTTTGCTGTGCTTTTTGGTGTTTATTTCTCCCAGGCATAACATTATGACCACCTGCTTGTTAATGGTGGTTATAATGTTATAGTGTGTAATGACCACCTGCTTCATATGCAACAAACCTTCCATCAGAACCAGCATTAACGTCTTCATCAGTTTGAGCTGCAGTAGGTTCCCAGGTGCATCACCTGTCGCTGGTTCACCACTGTTCCTTTCTTGGACCACTGCAGACCAGGACCAGCCCACAAGAGCTGCAGTTTTGGAGATGCTCTGACCCAGTCATTTATAACCATTATAATCTGGCCCATGTCTGACTTTCTCAAATCCTTACACTTGGCCATTTTTCCTGCTTTTAACACATCAACTTTAAGGGCAAAATTTTCAACTGCTGCCTAATTTATCCTACCCTACAGGCAACATGATGAAGAGATAATGTGTGTTATTCACTTCATCTGTCAGTGGTCATAATGTTATGCTTGATCGGTGCATATTATAGATGTTACATTAACTCTTGGTTCATGTGTTGAACAGTGCTGTGTGATGGAAGACCTGGACTCTCCAGAGCAGAGACTCCAGTTTATACTGCAACTGAAGGAGGAAATGTTACAGCTAAATTTATGTTTTTTAAATCTGAGTGGAAGTTCTTCTGTAAAAATGACTGTAACAAAACAGAAGACATTTTGGTTGAGACTACAAGCTACAGAAAACAGAACGGCAGATACAGCATTAGATATGAGAAACCTTCTAAATCTTCAGAGCCTTATGTTCTGTCTGTGAGCATTACAGATGTGAGCAGCTCTGACTCTGGAACATACAGCTGTGGTCTAAGAACACAAGAAGGATTGATAACAAAGTCTGAAGAATTTATAATTGACATCACAAAAGGTAAGTTTACAATTGATTACTGGTTTGGTAACACATGTAGAAGCCAATGACTTTTACTGTTTTTGTGATTCATTTAAGATGCCTATTTCAAAAGGACTAAAGGCTTTTGGCATAGGCCATATAAGCAGCTGCCTGGGGCGGCCAGTAGCTGGGGCATGTGCAATGCTGCTGTGTGTTGTCAGTGATATTGTAAACTGCTGCCAGCATGACAGGTCTGGTTCATCACAGAAAATAAATTCAAGGTTTAATTCAAGTAAAGCAAGGGCATAAACATATTCTACTCTTCTCAAGTTTCAAATCAGTCTTTCTTTGATGACAATCGCCCTGGTAATTGTGGGGAAATCATCATTAGTATCTCGCAGAAATAAGACATGCAGTTACAGATGATGCGATCAAAGGTGCAGCACTGCAGTGGTGTGCAACGTATCTCTCTCTTATTTTAGCTGTATTATTATTAAAACAACAAAAAACTTAGGTTCAGACATCCTGACAAAAATGTTGTAGCCTGTGGAGTTTTTTGGAGCCTGCTCTGTTCACAACCCAGTGTGATGAGACTGAAGGCTGAGAGGCTGTGTGTTTCTGTGCAGGGGCGGAGCAATCACACACAGGGACTGGGGCTCCACTGGGGAACCACTACAAGAGAAACTTTGTCAGATATTTACACACAAAAAAAGTTAATGCCCAGATAGCTTGATTTATGCTTCTGTATGAGCAGAGCAGCAACTCATATTTAAAATGTAATAATAAACAGTGTTTTCTCTTGAATTTTGGAGAGAAGTAAAAGCAGAGCTAAATATGTAATTATATCAAGCCAAGTTGTCATGAATCAAGTACAGAGGATTCATTTTAAGAAAGCAATCAAAATAATCTAATGTTAATTTTGAGGGATGTTTATTTGTCCTGGCGCTACTTCTCAAGCTTTCACTAACAACTAACGATAGCTACAGACAGATTTATCTTCAACTTAAGTTTTATTTAACGACATATAAAAATAGAATAATAAATGTTGAAACCCATCTCAAAACCTCACCAGACTAATAGAAAGGAATCTGGACTGGCCCTCCTCATATATATAAATCATATTTTCTTTTCTTTTGGTGCACATCCTGTGGCTGGATTCAGCTCATACAGTATAAAATATATTTATAAATACATTTTCCAGCTGCATCTTCCTCAGATCCAGCTGTTGCTCCCAGACCTCCTGTCTCCTCTCTGTCCTATAATGGGACCACCACATCCCGACCATCTGAGCACCAGCAGCAGCTCACTACATCTCCATCTGGTACTGTACTGACCACACCCACTGCACATAAGACACATCTTTACACCAGAGTCAAGTCAATTCTCACATCTTTATTAATAATCCTGACACAGTAGTTTTGTGTTTTGTTAGAGTAAAGACAGTGTGTGTTCTGACAGATGTGCTGCTGCCTGTGGTTCTGACAGCTGTTGGGATCTTCATATCACTGACTTTATTCATACTGTACTGGAGAAAGAGAGACAACAAACCAAGAGGTGAGTCAGAAACCCAAATCTTTAAATATGAAAATATAAGGAAATGTGTTTATTTGTGTGTTGTGGTTTTCTACAGAACCTCCTGAGGCCACAGCTCAAATACCAGAGGTGAGTTCTTCATCAAATTGAATATTGATATTATCCAGATGTTGTCACTAGATCAGGGCTGCCCAAAGTCTATAACAAGTCTGTCTACCTAAATAATGTAATACTTAAAGGCTGTTTCATCACTGATCTATCTGTATCTGTATGTTTTGCATGTTCTCATTACATGCAAAAGATGATTGCATTTGGCCCTCGGTTTGCTAATTCTTAAAAAAAAGTTTGTCCCCCCATGTGTTTTGTGTTTTTGAGATTTGCATGGTTACATTAGTCAGAATGCTAGATACTCTGGGGAGACTGAACACTGGACTTTCTTTAGACCAGCTGTGGTCTGTACAGTCTACAACAAAACAAGCAGAGCAATCAAAGGACACATATTTTTGGAGCTTTTTGAAATGCATTACTTGCATTAGGATTTAATGTTTTATATTTTAAAATATTTCCTCCTGGATCCAGAAGAAAAAAAGTTTTAATATTTTGAATACTTTGACATAACTTAAGTATAAGGCTTGAAAGAAACATGTTACTGCATGTTGTTTATTTAGTTTTTTTATTAAATGTCATTTGTAGAGGACACCGGGTCTTAATAGATATTATATTGTAATTAAATAAATATGTGATAATAATATGTAAATATGCTCTTTCCCCTTTCATGCATCACTGACCTGTGCATTTTAGGTCACTGCTGTTCAATCACAATAGACCCTTCGCCATTACTGGTGCTGGGGCCTAATTATAAAAAAGTTGTGTAAATCATTCAATATTAAATCATAAACAGGTTTTAGGGTTTAGTCAAGGTTTACTTTGGGAAGGGTTATTGTTAGGGATAAGGTTAGGGTTAGGTAAGGCAAGTATAACTAAGATTATGTTGATATGGTTTCAGAAAATAAATGTTAAACCCTGATGTCCATTACAAAGAACGTAAAAGAAAAAAATATTTTAAAAGGGCTAAATTGTAAGTACATTGGTGAAAACTTGTTAAAATATTATTATGGCCCTCATCTGCAATCATAAATTACATTTGTGGAGTTACTAAAATCACTTTCATAACCTGGGGCCAAAAAATCTGGCTGATGAAATTACTGCCATAATGAAAAGAAAGCTCAGGTGCTCTGATAGACCCATCCCAACAAAAACCCCAGGAACATACAACACTTTCACTTTGCTAAACACTTGAATTAGGTTCTTGTCCCTTTAAGGCCCCTTGGCCCCGCCCATTTCACTCTGTCAGCTCCAATCTTTTCCAAACCCTGAAATAAAAAAGGAGCAGCTGAGATGAAGTTGAGGAATTGGTTGAGTTTTGTTGATGATGCTACTCACTGATAATGATAATCAAGTAAAAGCAGGAGAGGTGGCTCTGCTGTTCCTGAGAAGCTTCAGAGTAAAAATGTTTTTCAGAGGGACCATGAGTATGAGGAGGTCCCAGACAGGAACAGAGCTGGTCCAGTGGAGATGTGTCCAGCCTCTGTCTCCTTCAGTAACACCACAGAGACGTCTACAGTCTACAGTCTGCTCTCAGCTCCCTGTGGACAGATCCAGGTCAGATGTTCACATGTGGACTTCAGTCAGTTTAGACTTAAGTATTTAGTATTTAGTAGTTTTCAGTATTTGTTGGTGAATGGGTTAATCCTGACTTTGTGGATGAGTTAAATGCTTTTGTGTCCTGTTTGTCTTTGTCCAGACTGAAGACTGCTCCAGTAAAGTCACGTACTCTGATGTGGTTTTTGCCAAAAGCAGCAGCGCCCCCCAGAGTCAGACTGAGGCAGCTGCAGGTGCAGTCCAAACTGAAGCTGTTACTGTGTACTCCACTGTCGCAGTACCACAGCAGTAACTTCAGGGAGTAACTTTACTTCATGATGTTGTATTACTTACTGTTGAGGTTCATATTGTGTCTGTTGAGTTGAAGAAATGTTTTTGGTAAAAATCAATCCAATCAATAAAGTTCAAGGCCCCTTTTTTACATCTTTTAATAATTTGTTGAGCATACTGTTTACATTAACAGTCAAGTCAGAGTCCTTCTTTCAGAGTCCTAGTTGGGTCAGAGTCCTGGTCTGTGGGAAGAGTCCGAGTCTAAACCCTTAAAACAATGACTCAAGTCCAAGTCATTAAGTCTTAAGCTTATGAGTTTGTCTGGATTGTGCCATTTTGCCTTTATTTAATGTGTTAATGTGACCGGAACAAAACATTGCTTCACTGTTACAGAATTAAAATCATTGGTTTTCAGGGCACTCTTCATTTTGACCACAAATAAATAAATGGA
Source organism: Bostrychus sinensis (assembly GCA_020698575.1). NCBI lineage: Eukaryota > Metazoa > Chordata > Actinopteri > Gobiiformes > Eleotridae > Bostrychus > Bostrychus sinensis. The sequence goes on from CM036252.1 coordinate 36,159,013, forward strand.
TAGTGAGGACGTGTCTGACTCAAAGCTACATGAGTTTTTATTCTTTCTCTTTTTTATCCTTTCCTGAGCAGATGTAGCCAATGCTTGTCTCTTCCTCTGTATTTTAACTGAGACATAGAAAATGTGGATGTAATGATCATTTCCATAAGATTCAAATGTGAGATGATTTGTGTAAATAAAAATAAACCAGAGAGAGGCATTTTCCAGTGACAGAAACATGCAAATAAATAACAGTTTCACTTCCTTCATGGAGAACAGTGGTGTTCCTTTTCAGGTGCAGTGTGTTAAAAAAATAGACATTTACTCAGAGCCAGATCACATCTGTCAGGTTTATTTTTATTTAAACCAAACAGTTTATGATGTTACATGTGTACGCAAAGAAATGGTAATTCAAAGATTATTCCACAAAATATAAAATCACAAAAATTCTTATAACTGTTGTGTTAGATAAATGCTAATAACATGTTAACATTTTGACTAATCTACAGTTCTGCCACAGCTTTAAACTAAATTAATCACAGTTGAATGAAATAACAAATGTAAATAACAAGCCGTCACCATTAACTATAAAATTACACTTTCACTAATACCACTACTACTACTTTAAACCCACACCCATTTATTTGAAACCTGTTACTTCATGCATTTCCTTAAATCCAACTGGAAACACTAGGACTGCACAAAACACTGACAAAGACAAACAACAACAAACACATTATGCTGTCATTCATATTTTTAAAACAATCTTGGTCACCTCTAGAACAGCATTTCACATTTTACAACCTTTAAAACCATTATCTGCCTAAAAGTTCTTAATAAGTGCTCTACAGGTGTCATAAAGAAACCGTTGAAGAGCCCAGCAGAGTGTTGCAGGTTTTTGAACATAGAATATAATTCAAGAAAATAAGTACTTGACTTCCTTAAATGTTTTGTATGATGCCATTTTACTACAAAATTTAAAAATGTCTGTGAAGAATCAGTGGATACGTTTTTTGGCTGGAGGATTTGTTGATTGGTCAGTGCTTCCTGGAGTGGGTGGAGGTTTGTGGAAGTGAGCATTTTGAGAATACAGTATTACTCAAGCAGGTGTGAATGAAGCAAAACACAAGTCCAGGTATGTTTTTGGTGAGGGAACAACATTATGACATGGTAGAAAGCTCCAAAAAGTCAGTTTTGCAGAATATAACCCCTTTTTTCGTTTGACAGTTTATTTCAAAACTGGTTGTTTTATTGTTACAGGTCAAAACTGGTGTTAATTTGGATGAAGCAAACGTACAAGTATGCCACTAGAGGACTATTGACCACTCATTATTCCTGTTGTTAGAATCATAGTTAATCTATGTACACACCAGACAACAATTAATCCATTATCAAATTGGTTGCTGATTAATTTAAAGGTGCCCTATTATGCTAAATTATTTATTTATTTTTTAACGCTTTTAGCCTTGTAATGTTTGCACCTCAAATACATATCTGGAGTAATATTTAATTTCATTCACATCATTTATCTATCTTTTAGCGTCATGATGCTAGTAGCTGTCCTAAAAAGCCATTTTATGCTCTGTCCAGTCCCCACCGGTGCCAGCAGGGGGCAACAGAGACATAATCAAGGGTTCTCTGCAAAGCCACAGTAACAGCTCCCCAAAAGAGGAGATTCTGCACACATATACAATTTTTTTTAAATTAAGAAACGTTAAATTCTAATGCAAAGGTGTCCAAAATTATTTCCTGCCTGAAAAAAAGCATAAAATGTCCAATTCACCTGACCATCTGTGTTCTTCCACGTCTTGAGGTGGCGCAGTAATGGCCTTTTTACGGCTCTGGTTTTTACAAGTGGAAGTCAATAAAGTAAAGTTATCATATATTCTATGATTTCCATTATTGTGCAGGCCTAGTGTACACCACATTTAGGGATATTTTTGACTCAACAAGAAACTGAACAAACAAAATTGTACTCGTCCCCAGCAGACTTTCCCCACCACTTATTCCCTCCTCCCTTTGCCACCGCTCCAGCCAAACCACACTTATGAGGTTCTCCTTTGTCCCAGTTCCCATCATAGACAAACTGCCCATCTATCCAGAGCCATGTCTTGAACATGCAGGTGTAGTGCAGCCCCACCCACACGTGCGCGGTGTCGGCCACGTTGGCTCGCTCCTGGACAATCCTCTGCAGGTGTTTGTTGGTCATCACGGCCAGGTCGTGGTGGTTCTGTCTGCAGTAGTACAGGGCGTCCTCCCAGCTCTTCTTCTCTCTGATCAGGATCATGTGGTCTGTGCAGAGAACAGGGAAAGATTCTGGTCATGGTGAGGGCCACATATTTTTTTTTATTTGTTTGTTTGTTGTTGTTTTTTGTTTTTGTTTTTGTTTTGTTTTTCACAAGACACTGTATTTTATTTAATTTTTTGTGAGGGAGCTTTAGCAAACATCTCCTTACTAATCAGGTCCATTATCATCTACAGTAGGGCAGCAAGCATTTTTTTGGGGTTAATAAATAATGGGATAGTCATCGCAAATAATTATGGCTGACTATATCCACACTGTACAATATCTTAGGTTTAGTATTATAAAAGCAATGATAGATGTCCTGACAGAAGTTTTTGTAGCCTGTTGTGTTTTCTGAAGCATCTGTCCACAGCTTAGTGTGAGTTTCTGTGCTGGAGCAGCTGTACACATCTGGGGCTGGGATTTCACTGGGCATTGGGAACCAGTACAAGAGAAACTTAGACATTTACATAAATACAAAATAGTTTAATTATAGGGGTTTGTTAAAAAACTAAATCTTCAATCCTGGAGAGAAGTAAAACCATAAATTGTGCCCATATTTTTAAGTAGGAAGCTGAAAATATTACATCATCTAAAATGTGCAACAATACAGGAAATTACATTGTTTTGTTTTATTTTCCTGGGAAGGGACCCCTAGACCTACCTGCCTTTTAATTTTTTCCACATAAACAAAAACCATCAGCTACACCAGGAGCTGCAGTTAACCTTGGACACCAAAAAAGCCAGGGCTGCCTATAATAAGCTCCCTGCATCTCCCAGTTAGTGACTGAGAAGTAAAAACTTCAAATTGTACTTGTATTGTTTCAGGTTGGTAGCCATCTATAATTATATTTTTTAAAATTCACCAAAATAAAGGGAATTGCCTATTTTTTGTACAGATTTTCCTCGGGAGGACATTCAGACCTGTCATATAGTCCCACACACTTTCAAACCACTCTCTACATGAAAACCTGTCACACACACTGCTGATAAAGCATAAGCGCCAGGAAATGGTACATTAGACCTTATACAGTATACAGTATATACAGTGGAACTACTGTATACAGTGGCTCTATGTGGGGTTCCAAATTCCACTTTAACCCCTGGATATAGATGAAATTGTTTTACTCTTCCAGGTCAAAGCCGATATTAATACTACTACTACATAAGTGTTTTTCCTAAATTTGATCAAAGTGAACCTAAAAGTACTGTATGCCAGAACTTTTTGCACCTAAAAATCAAATTATGAATCAAATTCTAATATTTGAACATGTACTCACTGTCATAACAAATAAAGGGATGTTCCTCTGTACAGTTGCCACTCATCCATTTCTTCTGCTCTCCCAGTCTGGCACACTGCTGATTGGGTGGGTTCCAATCGTTATCTAAAACTGTTTCTTTTTCATCCCAGTTTCTGAAAGAGGACTTGCTTCCATCAGACCAGTACCAAGAGTCTCTGAACAGGCCAATCCAGCAGATGGGACATGTGTTTGTGTCTGGTACATCCTGCAGTCCACTGATCAGGTCAGTGTGGTTTTCTCGGCAGAACTGCAGAGCCTCCAACCAGCTCTTTTTATCAGAGGATTTTTTAAAAGTTACGGAACTGTTTGTTGAACCTGTGGACCAACAGAATATTCAGTTTTAACTCTAATCACACTGTGTGAAAACACTAGTAACATTGTATAAACGTTTATAGGTAACACTTTATTTTACACTACATACATTCATACATAATAGTATTCTGTGCACTTACAGCTTGTAGGTACAAATGTAATAAACATTTCTTACACTATTTTTCAAATCATGCAGCATTTTCAGACCGCAGAGTTTAGTGACTAGCGCCCCCTGCTGTTGTAAATAGTTATTACGTCTTGCTCAGTTGTGGGTCTGAATCGCTCCGGTGTCTGCAGCTACTTTCAGTGGCGACAGAGGAGACGTGAGGAGACAAAGCAGTCGCCTCTGCTGACAGTGGCCAGGCGTTGGGTTGGTGTGTCCCAGGCTTTATCTCCACTGGGGTTAGTGCAGTAAAATGAAGTGTACCTGTTGTGCATCTACCGCTGATCTCTAATTCTTCAGAAATGAGACAAAACATGCCCTGCAGCTGTAACAGCTCCTAAATCTAACAATAACATTATTTTAAATATTTTGTTGTTGTTGGGTTATAATAATAAAATAATTCAACAAAATAAACCATTACATTTACTTAAGTTGTCAAGTTCTCAATGATAAACAGTTATAATAAACAGTTATAATAAACAGTTAAACAAATAGAAATTAACTACTGATGCTAAAAGACCTTTTTATATCAAAGTAATTTTATAGTTGTGTCCTTGCTTTTTGTCAGCTCCGTAGTCAGTTTCTGGGAAAATACTTTAGAATATTTACTTCATTTTAGTTTCCCAAAAAAAAACTTCTGTTGTCAACAAGTATATGATTCAAAACAAAGTATCTGCCCCAGGTTTTTCGTGTGTTTTTGGAGCTAAATACCTTCCTTTGTAACTCTGTCAGACGTCAACTCTATCATATTTTTTAGTCTGACCGAGCTGACTGATGAAATCAGTTATTTTAAGTTGTATAGTAAGTTTTTTTGAGTGCAACTAAGTTTTCATTTTATAGATTTATTTGTTTTGTAATGTCAGTATTTAATTCATTTGTGTGAGAGAGAGAGAGAGAGAGAGAGAAAGAGAGAGAGAGAGAGAGAGAGAGAGAGATTACAGCAAAAATGCAATGCAAAAGCCAGTTTATCTTGTGAAAAACAGCACAGATTCAAAGAGTGGATGTGCAAACTGCTGTGCCAACTTTAAAAAAACAAAACAAAGCTGGCATATTATTATTATTATTATTATTATTATTATTATCCATCCATCCATCCATTTTCTACCGCTTATTCCCGTTAGGGGTCGTGAATGACTGGAGCCTATCCCAGTAACTTTGGGCCGAAGGCGGGGTACACCCTGGACAGGGGCCAGCTTGTCGCAGGGCTGACACAGAGACGAACACAGATAGACAACCATTCACTCACACATTCATTCACTAGGGTCAATTTAGAGTCACCAATTCACCTAACACATGCATGTCTTTGAACGGTGGGAGGAAGCCGGAGAACCTGGAGAGAACCCACGGTAGCATGGGGAGGACATGCAGACTCCACCCAGAGAGTTAGTGTGATGGTGTGTATTGGTCCGCCCGGGGCTCGAACCCACGACCTCCTTGCTGGGAGGCGAGAACGCTAACCGCACCCCATTATTATTATTATTATTATTATTATTATTATTATTATTATTATTATTATTATTATTATTATTAGTTAGGGTTAGGGTTAGTAACAGCTGTTTAAAGTGGTGCAGAGAAGTGACATGTGCAGAACTCTAGAGCAGAAATATTTTTATAGTTTCTAGTTTATTCTGAATCTGGATTCTGGATGCAGCTTTATGTTGCATTTGTGCAACTGCAAACTGACAAAACTGGGGTTCATGGTTTTGCTACAATAGGCTTTTATTTTTCCTAAAGAGAAGACAAACACGTTTTACTTAATCTTTATGTTTATATAATTAAAAAGATTATTTTAATGTAAAAAATAACTATAATTTACCTAAAGAATATATCTGTGAAAAAACATAATGCCATCTATGTTTTATTATAAAGGATTATACAAAGATGAGAATGTTCAGTCTCAAAGTTTCTGGCCTACAGAGCATGACAACACTGAATCATGTTGGATTAACACAAAACTCACAGCAAGAAGTTTGGATCCAAACTTCAGTCTGACTTTTATTGCAATGGAGAATTGAGTCAGGAAAGTTTGCTTTGTTGTTGTGGGTGTTTAACACGAAATAATGGTAAAGGCAAGAGCTGGATTTTTACTCACTGTTGTAGCAGATGAACCAGTGATTTTCCTTACAGTTTGCATCGTGCCAATGCTGATTCTGTACATACACACAGCCTTCCTCTTTTTGGTCATGATTGTAGTTTGGTTGTTTATTTCCCCACTTTTCCTGACTGTGACTGAACTCAAGTCCAGGTTGGGACCAGTGCCAGATCCTGTTAGTGCTTTTTTGTTGGTGAAGCCCAATCCATGCCCCTGCTGCCCCTGGACAGCAGGTCACATTTCCACAGATTCTGTCTGCATCTGTCTGGTTATACACTGTGACCAGGTCTGTGTAGTGCTCTCTGCAGTACTGTCGGGCTTCACTCCAGGTTTTATTCTCATTAATGAAGTGGTAACTGTAGTTCTGACACACGCTGACAGAACACAGGCCTAACAAGAAGAAAGTGAATGATTTATTACAAGTGTCAACAGTAAAACAGTAAAAAGACACAGAAGTACTGACTCACTCAAAACAAGAATCAACAGACTCTGCTCCATCTCCACCTGCAAACAATCAAAGTTAGGATTTACTCTTCTAATATTTGGTGAATGAATGAATGAATTAGCAAATCTCATAAACTCACAATACTTCACAACAGAAGAACATTTCAGCTGTCAAATCAGAAATATACAGAAGTGTACTGCATATTTGCTGAAAAATGTTTGTTTTTATGAGAAAAGTTGGTTCTGTTTTTATGAAAGCATGTAGATTCTGAAACATCCAGGCAGATATAATTGATCAAAAAAGAAATCAAGAACCACTGGACTTACATTCAGTTAAGAACTAATATTTCACCACCAACCAGGTGGCTTCACCAGAGCTGTTTTTATGAGAAATATTATGTTTTTATGAAAAAAAGTGTTTTTATGAGAAAAGTTGGTTCTGTTTTATGAGAAAAATGGTGGCTCAGATCACAGCATCATGCTGCAAATGCTGGATGCATTTTTGCAAATAAACACATTTAAAATATTTGTAACAACTTTATTTTTGTCATAAAAGTGATTTTACTCATAAAAAACATTTGTTGTGAAAACTCTCTCATTCATAAAAACAGAACTAACGTTATTTTTTCAAGTGAACGCAATACGCATGTGTAGAAATAAAAACTACTTCATGACATTATTTGTAAATAAAAAACTAAATAATAACTGTTAGTTGATCTGCAACACTTCAGTGAGATGTCTCTGGATATAAAAGGAACATTTTAGAAAGGAACAGTCTCAGGGCTCGCAAAGAAAAAGCTGACAGTCCTCCAGGCAGGCACTCTTCAGATTTTAGTAGCCCAAAAAGAAATGAAGAAGCTCAAATAAAAGAACTTGTTTTAATGTAGACAGTGTATAAAATATTAAAATATGTTTCCTAGTCTGACTTTTCAGAACTCTGTGGTTCTGTGTCTGCTTCTCTTTCTCTGTCTCTGTTTTGATCCTGGCCTGACTGTTTTCCTGAGGAAAACTACATGAGTTAACACAGGTTTAAGATTTTTTTGTTCTGCACAGCTCCTTTTTTTTTTTTAGGGGTCTATATTATACAAAATTGTCTTTTCTGTGTTTTCTACCATGTTATAATGTTGTTCCCTCATCAAAAACATACCTGGAGTTATATTTTTTGTTTCATTCACGTCTGTATGTACAACGCTTAGTTCTACAAACCTCCTCCTCTCCCATGAACCCCCGCCCACTCCAGGACGCTCTGACCAATCAACAAGCCCTCTACATCTGCTCTCATTTATTTATCCAAAAAACTGTGTACAGCTCTGTTTCCACTGATTCCTCACAGACATTTTTCATTTTGTACTAAAATGACATCATACAAAAAGTTTGAGTGAATAAAAAGCTTTTTTTCCTTTTTGTGTTCAAAAGACAGCAACACTTGGCCCTTTGCTGTGCTCTGCTGGTCCCTTCACCTTTTTCTTTATGGCATCAGTAGAGTACTTATTAAAAACTTTTTTTTTTTTCCTCATAATGTTTTTAAAGGTTGTAAATGTGCTGCTGTTCTAGAGGAGACCATGATTGGTTAAAAAATATGAATAAAAGCATAATATAGCTCCTTAAATATACAGATTTTGCAAAGCGTTAAATGGAAAAATGAACGGGAAATGCACTTCAGGAACAGTCAGTGAGGCATCAGTCCACAGGGAAATAGCAATGTTAGTTGCAGTAGTAATAATTATAATAGTACTAACATTAGCACTACTATTAGAAGTAATAATAGCAGAATCTACATAATATTACTTTTCACTAAAGTAAAGTGAAGTACTTTTACTTGTAGTTGAGTATATTTTTTAAACTTTTACTTAAATATAGATTTATGTGAATTGGGTGATTTCTGTCAACCCTAGACAGGCAAAGTGGCAATGTTAAATATAGAGATAACATTAATAAATGAATACATGAATAAAGTCCATACACACAAAGCCAATACCTATGTTTCAAAATATTTCTTAGTATTGTACTTGTCAGGCGTGGAAGAAGTACTCAAAATCTGTTCCAAAGTAAAGGTACTTTTAAAAAAAAGTTTAGGGTAAAAACCTTTTTCTACTGCTACTACTTTGATACATGAAGAAGATATATTATGTTTTTATTCATATTTTTAAACCAATTGTTGGTCACCTCTAGAACAGTAAGTCATGCTTTACAACCTTTAAAAATATTATCTGACTTTTTTTTTTAAGTACTTAAGTGCAAACTGTTGTAGCCTTTTGAACATAATTTAAAGAATAAAAGGAACTTGACTTTCTTTAAACTTTTTGTATGATGCCATTTTACTACAAAATGAAAAATGTCTCTGAGGAAACAGTAGAAACAAAGCTGTATACGTTTATTTATTTATTTATTTATTTATTTATTTATTTATTTATTTATTTATTTGGATAAATTAATGAATGCAAGCTAGATGTAGAGGGCTTTTTGATTGGTCAGTGCTTCCTGGAGTTGGCAGGGGTTCTTGGGAGGGGTGGAGGTACAAGCATTTTGAAGGCTCAGAATGGCCATGCCAGAGAATACAAGATTACTTAAACATGCATGAATGATGCAAAACACAACTCAGGTATGTTTTTGATGAGGGAACAACAACATTATAACATGGTAGAAAGCTCAGAAAAGTCAATTTTGCAGAATATATTCCAGGTCCAGAACTCCCTTGGAAAAGAGGTCTGTGAATCTCAATAGGACCTTCCTGGTTAAAGAATGTTTAAATAAATAAAAATATTCTTGTTAAGATAAAAAACAACAACACTTTTTTCCTCAAAAATGCACTCAAGGTAAACTCAACAGGTTCTTTCTTCAGTTTATGAATATTAAATGTCTTTCTGACTCCACCAGGAAAAACAACAGCAATGGGAATTTTATCAAAGTCTATTTCCTTGTCCTTCCTGAGAGCGACGAGAGCCTGAATCATCTCTTTGTTTGACTCCTTTGCATGTTTAAGTTAGTCCCAAAAGTATTCATCCTGGCCCTGGACAACAACCCAAACACAGTCAGAGTGGTAAAGACATGGTTGGAACAGCTCACCAGGGTCCAGACTGGAATCATCAGGTCAATCATTTTTCTCTTGTTTACACTTCTTAAAAAATGTACTTAGAAAAATGACTCAAATAAAAGAATCTTACATTAGGTACACTCAGGATGAAGGGTGACCACCTCAAAAAGTATTAACTGTCACTAAGGACATTTGGTAACACTTTCTATGAACTCGCTGTTCATAAGACGCTATAAACACATTCATAAAGCACTATAATGCATTCATAAGGTTTTATAATTATTGACATAAGCTGACATAAATATGTATAGATACTCATAACTACACTTATATGGCATTATAATCTTTGTTATAGGTGTTTACAACTGAAGGTGACACAGTGTATTATAAAGCGTCTTTGTCCTCATGAGACCAGCAGTGTTGAGCTCAGTATTATAAGGCTTCATAACAGAATCCATGAATAGACCCAAAGCAGCTCATGTGTACTTGTGTCAGAATTTCACGTCTTATTCATATATTTTTTGTCAATGGTTATTTTACTGCTCATAAGCACTAATTAAGAGATACAAGCACCCATTGCATAGGCTGGGTAAAGTGAGATTAACTTATAATTACTCATAAAAATTCATAGGGCACCATTACAAACGGTAAGTAAAGTGGGGTTCCCCTCATACATAAGCACTAATTAAGAGACATCATAACAAAAAGTTAAAAAACAGTCATCTGGATTTTTAAAGTTGAAGACGTTTCACCTCTTATCCAAGAGGCTTTCTCAATTCTGAAATTGAACTGGAAAGAGAAGGTATATCTTTTTTGACAAAGATTGCTTCTTTCACTCCTCACTCAAGCAATCTTTGTATCTTCTTTCTTTGTATCTTGCAATCTTATGTATGAGGGGAAACCCCACTTTACTTACCATTTGTAATGGTGCCCTATGAATTTTTATGAGTAATTTAAGTAATTTAATTTAATTTAATTTAAATTTATGAGTAAGTTAATCTCACTTTACCTTATATATTTTTCTAATAGAGCATTAAAATAAAACAAATATAAACAAATTTACTACAAATTTTGCGTTATTAACGACAAAAAATTTCCTTGCTATAAAAACACTTTCAACTTGCCAAATTGAATACTTAAAGTCACTGTTGTTATTCTTAAAAAAACACAAATATTGACTCATTTTGGCGTAGCATTAGACTGAAACTTTACTAACCTCTTGTGTCATAGGAGGATAAAAATGTCCCATTGACTCCCATTAAAGCCACATTATTATAAAATTGTGCATTCTGCAATATCAGCATTTCATTTGGAAGAAGAGTCATGAAATTATGACATTTTCACTGCATTCCATCTGATTCAAAACACATGCATGGGCCTAAAATGAGAAACTGTTTAATCTGATGGAATACAGTAAAAAGCTTACCTTTAAGGCTACGTTAAAATTTTAGTTTGATGTCATATGTTAATATTTTAAGGTGGTAAATTGGTTGAGGTGTTGTTGGTGAGTGGTGGGGTCAGAAACATAACAGATTTCGTTGTAACAGTACCCAGGACCACATGAGTAAATCTGGTACTTCAGCTGGAGTATTTATGTTCTCAGCAGAAGTCTGGTCTTTACACACTTGTTATAGATATTTGTATCTATCTTATTAATATTCTGGTAATCTGTCTGCAACTTTGGAGCTGAAAAACTAGCAACAGTATGTTTATCTAAAATATGCCGTCATCATTATCCTCGGCAAATATCAACAAAAACACAGTTAGATAAGAGCAAAGACAGCACTGACCTGGTTGGTTTACTCTGCTCTCTGTGGTTGTGTCGTTGGTCTGTCTCTGTGTTAGAGCATCACAACTAAACAGACTCTTTCCTCTGCTTATGAATATTAAATATACATATTCTAGGCCCCACCAGGAAAAATACAGCCATGGGGATTTTGGCAAAGTTGTATTTCCTTTTTCCTCCTGACAGAGTGATGAGGCTGGTTTTTGCCAAATACAGTAGGAGGAGGTGCAGCGGGCTTTATTTATTTATTTAATTATTTATTTATTTATTTATTTATTATTTATTTGACAGGAACAGTACAATTAAACATTGCTACCAAATAGGCAACCGATGTAATGCACATAAGGCTTTTAGCCACAGGCTAATTTGCAGCCTCCTAACCTCCTGGTTAGGCTTTTAGAGATGTTAGTTAGTAAAAGGCAAGTAAAGAGAAATACACACATAAACATATACAGACATATCTGTCCACTCTACACCTCAGGACAGTTTAGTGTTCACACTGTTGATTTTCTTTAAGCCAGTATTTTAGTTTTGCAGAAAAAAGTCTAATGTCCGACTGTGACTTAAGCTCTAGCGGCAAAGAGTTCCATAAGTGTGAAGCTTTCACTGAGGACGCCGCCTGACCCAGAGCTGTCGGGCATCTTTTCACTCTGCAGTTCCCACTGACTCCAGCCCTTGTCCTCACACCTTTGTTATTATATTTTGTATCAATTCACACATTACAGAAGGAGCAAAACCATTAAGACACTTAAAGATTGCTTTTACAAAGGAAAAATTGATGAAATTATCAAAAGTCATCATATTGTATTTTTGAATAATTTGGCAGTGATGCCACTTCATTGGTTTTTGATCAAATACTTTGAGTGTCTGTTTATGCAGAGACACTAAAGGTTTCAGTACAGATTTAGTAGCCTGGCCCCAAACGATGGCACAGTATATGTGAGATAAAATTATTGCATGCATATACACTTGTGCAGCTTGGATAGATATACATGGTCGAATCAAGCGAAAGCAGTTTATATTTGTCTTTAGTGTTTTTGTCCTTTTCTTAACATGGGACATCAAATTTGAGTTTAGAATCTAGAACTACCCCCAGGTACTTGAATTCATTCACTTCCTCTCTAACATTTTGATCAATATAGACTTTAAATTCTTTTAATGTTTTTCTCTTCAGAGAGAAACACATTGAAACCGTTTTAGTATAGTTCAAAGTTAAACATTTATCATGGAGCCACCTTGATATGTCGACTAACTGTCTGTTTAACAGCTCTGAAGCCAGTTTGGGGGTGTCTGCTACAACATAAATGAATTGTGTCGTCTGCATACATTTGGCAGATTTCTGGCAAGTCATTTATATATAAGCAGAAAACCAGTGGGCCCAAAATGGACTCTTGGGGCACACCCAGATTACATTTTTGGATCCCTGATTTTACACCATTTATTTTCACACATTGTTGTCGCAATTCAAGATAAGATTTAGACCAATTTAATGATTGTTTAGAAAAGTTAAACTGTTTTAATTTTCTGATCAGAACTAGGTGGTTTACAGTATCAAAAGCTGTCCTGAAATCTAAAAATACTGCTCCAACACACTTACTTTGATCCAAACTACTTTTTATCATCTCTGAAAAATGGCATACAGCCATTTCAGTAGAATGCTTTGGTTGAAATCCAAATTGCTTAGTGTTAAGCAATTTATTTTCTTCCATTTATCACTCAACAACTCCTTTAGCCATCACACTGACTCAGAAATGGATAAAAAAACTGACTTTATTCTTCTTCAAGCCTAAATTTATTCATACTACTAGCTTCTTCCAGTGACAGTCCAACACACAGAGTAATTACCTGTCTGTAGTTTACTCATGGATGTTTAATAATGAATGTTGATGCTGTTGTTTTCAATGACTATCATTCAAACAATAAAAAGAGATACCAGTTTTAACAGAGAAAGTCCATGTTATGAAAACAGATAATAAACAACACAAAATCTGACCTTTTTGGAAGTTGTGGCTGTTTCTTTTACATTGTGGTCTATGGGATAAATAGTGTCCACTTGTAAAAATGCTGACAGAACACATTATTATACATCCATGAGTTTACTGGGCCCAGGCAGGTGATGTGCAGGTGAGCTTGAGGTACATTTAGCAGGACAACAGTTGCTTACATTAGGTTGCAGCAGTATTCATGAGCAGAAAACTTGTCTCAGTGATACAGTTAAAGGCCCACTACCCAAGTTTTTGAGGATGTGAAAAAAAAGTTTCAACACATCTCTCCTCCTCTCTCTTATATAGGGTTTGATTTCATTTAATATCAGATTTGTACTCTGCTTCTCTTTTTTTTCTCTGTTTTCTGCTGCTGTGTGATGTAAGCAGCAGCAGCTAGAGCTAGAATTGATATTTTATCGAGCTTGGACCTGCTGCTGACATTACTCCAGTGTATAAAGACATGCACAAGCTTGGACTAAACCAAAAGTGTCTCTGATCTGTGCATGTGATTGGTGAAAAAAATCACCTGCTGCACCTGCTCTAGTTCCTCCTTAGTAAAAAAAAAATAAAAAAGTTTTCTAATAAAGCCCAGATGAGGTCTCAGTGTCTCAGTTTCTGCAGGGCTGAGGTCTTCCTCTGACTAAAGCCCTCTACAGACACTGCTGCCTCTTCATATTCTTTTTAGTTCTCTTGTGAATAAAGTTAGGAGGACTTCAGTTCAGACATGAGAGGGGAATCTCTGAGAGGTTGTACTGAATGGTGGGAGATAGACAGAACATGATAAAATGGCTAATTAGCACAGCTATTAGCAACATGAAGCTAACAGATAAATGAGCTGACTGCTTCTTTAGTGACAGCAGTTTAAGCTCAGAAATTATTAGTACAAGTCTGGTGTGTTTATTTTAGAAACAGTGCAGGAGTGGCGAGGTTTTATGTGTCTATTGTAGAGCTGTGAGAACAAGCGTTTTTGCCTCTTAAGAAGGTCAGCGCCTCAGCATACAGAACTACTTCCAACACAGTGAATGAAACAAAATATGACTCTAGTTATGGTTTTAGTTCCAGTTACTTTCCTTGCTGAATTACTTTAGGCAGTTTAACAGTTTATAATTGTTTTATACTATTTTGGTTTGTATATAAAAATATATAAGACACGAATTTAATAAGGAATTTGTTCGACATCCACTAAAAACCAGCACAGCATTGCTTCAAGTGTTTAATACCAGAAAAGTCATGTCACAGAACCGCAGCAGAAACAGAACTGAATGTGTCAAACAGAAAAAAAAGGAGATGAGAAGTGGTTTGTGATTTAGAGAAGTTCTGCTGACAGAGTTCTTGCAAATGTGAGGGAAACACCAAGTCTGAACATGATCTGCCAACTTTTAATACTAGTTCTCTGTGAGTACACCACTTTATACTGTTACTAATTTATGTTTTGTGTTCATGGTCCTTTCTGCCATAAATTTTCATCATGTATCTCCAGTTTACCTTGTTAGCAGAAACTTGGTGATATGAGTTTTATCATAGGGCCTGGGCATATGTTTTTGTTGTGTGTTGGTTAAAAGAAAAACACTGTATCACCTTCCAGCAAATGTAAACTACTTTTATGTACAGACTAGGGGTGTCACGGTATGAAAATTTAACCTCACAGTTATTGTGACCAAAATTATCACAGTTTTTGGTATTATCGCGGTATTTTTGTGTGTAGCGCAGGGGACGAGCACCAGGTATCCCCTCTGGAGCTTGTGAGGTGCCCACGAGGGATATTTATAAATAGTGACTACTGCAATGTTCTAGCCATGATTTCTTTTCTTTTTTTATTAAACTTGTTTTCTTGTTTAATTACAAGATTATTTTTTATAAACATTGTCACCACTGCAGTATCTCCAAATATTTCAAGAGATCTGCATATTTATTGTTGGCTTGCACTCTAACAGGTAACTGCTTATTATTTACATGCAAATTAGGGACATAATTGGCAAAAAATACTCTGTATTTTTATTATTATCATTATAAATGTTTTATGTACTACTGAACAGTGCTCTAAGGTCTGTAAAATATTGGCATTATGCACATATTTGTTGCTGTGTGCTGATTGGTCTGTGGCAGAGAGAAAGAGGCGGAGTTAAGAGCACAACAGCAGCAGCTGCTGGTGTCAAGATGGAGGAGGAGGAGAAGCTCATGGTGACGCGCAGGTAGCTCGAAGAGTAGAGCAGTGAGAAATACTTTCACATTTTTCATGAGTCGCCAAAGTCGCTAGCAACACCAGAAAAAGTCGCTAGATTTGTTGCTTTTCACTTTTTTGAAAATAAGTCTAACTCTAAGTAAGTTACTACACCGTTTACCGTGACATCCCTAATACAGACCTGATCAAAATTTTAAGATCAGATGAAAAATTGCAAGAATTTACATTTTGCACTGTTGGATCTTAAGGAGGTTCTAAGTAGAGTTTCAAAATGGAAAAAGAAGAAATGGGAGTGAGACAAAAAAAAAAAGTTGTGTAAGCAATTTACTAAAAACTGAAATATGCTGAACAAAAGTTTAAGACTATTGCTAAAAAAAAAAAAAAAAAAAGCCTTAAAAGAGAAATAAAACTTTCTTTCACCTTTTAGTGTCCCATGTTTGATGCTCCCTTGCAAAGTCCAAACAGGAGTTTATGGTGTTGAAAAAGACGAGGCGTTGTTTTTTGTTTTTAAAGCCCTTTTCTGGCAGATGCTGTCTGATGGTTATTGAGCTGCACTCGGCACCAGTAACATCTTTAAATTGGGTCAAAGATTGTCCCGTGTCTTGATGGACAGCCAATTGGATCTTCCAGCTCAGCGCTAGTGAAAATTTTTTGGGTCTAACACTTGACTTTTTTGGTCCATAATCATCGGGATCTTTTAAGAAATTCAAAATGTCCAACCTCAACAGCCCCTCGAGCCCAGCTCAACACCATTTACAAAGAGTGGTGGGATTGTCATCAAGATGTCATGCCAGTGTGAACACCTGACAGAGAACCACAACTTTTGCACAGATTTTGGCTTTTAAAAGCTGTGGTCTTAAACTTTTGATCAACTAATGAACAGTCTATTTCACTTTAATTGTTCTTGTCAATACATTGCTTGCTTAAATGTTGTTTTTCTCTCACTCCCATTTCTTCTTTTTGCATTTTGAATCTCTACTTCCATCTAACAGTCCAAAATGTTAATTCTTGCAATTTTTAAACTGATTCTAAAAATGTTATCAGGTCTGTATGTCTGGATATAATATTATATGAACAGTGTTAACTCTTGGTTCATGTGTTGAACAGTGCTGTGTGATGGAAGACCTGGACTCTCCAGAGCTCACACTCAGGTTTATACAGCAGCAGAAGGACAGGACATCACTGTGGAATGTCTGTTTGATTTTGATGGAAACTGGAAGTACTTCTGTAAAAATAACTGTAAAAGAGCAGAAGACATTTTGGTTCAGATTTCAAGCAACAGTCTGCAGAACGGCAGATACAGCATTAAATATGAGGAACATTATCCAAATCCTAACATAATGAATGTGAGCATTACAGATGTGCGCAGCTCTGACTCTGGAACATACAGATGTGTTTTGGGAAAATGGAGTGATGGGAAATGGACAAAATCCAAGGTCTCAGAATTTTTTATTCATGTCACCAAAGGTAGGTTGATTATTATTATCATTATTATTATTATTATTATTATTATTATTATTATTATTATTAGTAGTAGTAGTAGTAGTAGTAGTAGTAGTAGTAGTAGTAGTATAAGCATAGTTTCCATACTTTGGTAATGCTATTGTTGTACTGTATTATAACATTAATTTTATAAAGATATGACTTTTTCTCTCAAATGCAGCATTTACCCCCAGACCAGCAGTGACCTCAGCTCTCTATTCTCCAAGTACAGCCCAGCAGAGAGTGTCCTCATCTGGCTCCAGTCTGTCTGAACATCAGCATCAGTCTGGTACTTCCACACTCACACCTCATTCTGAATTTTCAGTAAAAACAAGTCATTTCAAATCATTTAGCTCAAGTCCGAGTCAAGTCTAAAGTCATGAAGAGCAAGTCAGAGTCAAGTCTTTTTGCAGTATTTGTCAAGCAAGTCTCAAGTCCTAAAAGTAGTTACTTGTCCAGTCTGACTGGAGTCAAGTCATGTGACTCGAGTCTCCCACCTCTGCTCGACTCACACTCGACTTGGAGTAGTCCTATGCGACTTGGACTTGGACTCAAACACCGAGGACTCGGGAGTGACTTGGTATCGAGAAATTGTGACTACAACACAAAACGATATGATTCGATACGATTCACCTCTTTCTTAGCGATACAATCAATACAACAACTTTTTGCCAAAAACACAAAAGTTTATTCTCAAATGTAGCATCTCAGCCGGGATTGAAGAAATATAACATTTGATTTCATTAAAAACACAAAAATTATACCCAAAAAGATGTGTAATATCTGTTTTTATTTTAACATGCAAATTTCCAATATCGATATTATTGTTTTTTTACCCCATGGATATTGATACACATTACCTAGAAAATGATGCAAGGTAATGTGTATTGATATAGTTGTATTGTAGGAAAAAAAAATACACTGATATAATAACTGTATCATTACACTCACTTAAATTCTCATGTACAGTATAAATATATCAGGTCCAGGTACTTTTTCCTCTGTCCAGCTGTGACATCCAAAAATCCAGATGTTACTTCCAGGAGTTCCATCATCTGTGAGCTCCAGTCCATCTGAACACCTGCAAGACTCTACAGCCACACTGTCTGGTACTGTCTCCTTCACAAGTCTCCCACTGCAGGTCTTCTGTTAGTGAGTGTTGCTCAACAGCGCCACCTGGGATAGGCCCAGGACTGTACACTTCTACTTTAGGACTCACAGGTTCATTACACTACTGGTTCTCAAAGTGTGGTACAGGTGCCTCTGGTGGTACGCAGGTTTCTTCTGCTGGTACTCAGGAGTCTATTACAGTTTTAGATCCTGACTTAGTTTTTATTGAACCTTTATTTATTGCATGAAGTTCATTTCTTGTTGGTTTAGTCCTTATTTTTCCTGGTTTAATCCAGATTTGTCCTGATTTAGTCTTAGTTTAGTCCTAGTTTAGTTTTATTTGTTTAGATATTTGTTTTTCTTTTTAACTAACAGACAACAGCAAGTGAAAGTGAAAAGTGTCCTTTCCAGTGTTAAAATTTGTAACACGTGTCCCTCAAGGATGTGTGAGTTCTCCTTTTCTTTTTACTCTGTACATCAATGAATGTAGGAGCAGTCAGATGAACAGTCACATCATTAAGTTTTCAGATGACACTGTAATTTTAAGTCTTCTGCATAAGGATGTATATGAATGAGGTTGACATCTTTAAGAATTGTTCTGACAAACATAATCTTGTTTTTAATGTTAAAAAGACTAAAGAAATGCTGTTTGACCCCTGTAAAATCAGGGACCATGATCCAGTCACAATCCATAACAGTGCCATCGCTCAAGTATGCACTTTTAAATATCTGGGCTTTCAGCTTGATTGTACACTCAAAATGAATGAACATGCAGACTTTTTGTGTGGGAAACTTGCTCAGAGGCTGCACTTCCTCCGCCGGCTCAGGCTGTTTGGTGTGAGTGGTGCAACAATGTGGGCTTTTTACATTGCAGTGCTGGAAAGTATTATGCGGCACGGTACGGCTGCATGGTTTGGGTGTGTTAATGTTCATGTTTTAATGTTCATCATAAAAACAAGCTTGAAAACTGGGTAAACGTTAGAATGAAAGTGATAGATAAAAAGGTCTACCCTTCCCTACAGTCCATCTGTGAAGCATCAGTGGCCCGGTTGGCTCATAGGATTTTAAATGATCCTTCACATTTTTTATTCACTGAGTATGAGCTGCTGCCTACAGGAGTGCATTATCGAGCCTGCAGGTGTAAAACCAACCCACTAAAGCTCTCTTTTATTCCTACATCTATCACTTTGCTTAACAAGGAGCTCACTGTCTCACATGCTGCATTTAGTCTTGTTGCACTTGACTCTGCCTCTTTTATTATTCTGTTTTTATGTATTTTGGTTTTATGTTTTATCCTAAATGGTTTTAGCTTGTTATTTATTTTGACTATTCTCATCTATGAGAGGTGCAATAATCAACTACTCTGCATTGCACTATAGAGTTACAGTAACTGTAACTGTTTTTATTTCCTTGAAGAAGGCTCACAATTACTGTGTCATCTGCGTACTTTAAAATAAAAGTGTTTTTCAAAAGTGCTCTGACACTTTGTGTAAAGGATAAATAACAAAGGGGACAGCACGCACCCTTGTGGTGAACCAGTGGAAGAGCACACTCTCTCTGAGAGAAAACCATTAACTTTTACTCTCTTTGTTCTGTTTGTTAAAAAATCTAAAATCCAGCCCATAAGATAAATGCTTAAGTTAAAATGGTGTAAAAGCCTCTGGGTTAAAATGTGTGGATGAATTGCGATAAAAGCTGATGAAAAGCCTATGAATAAAAGCCGAGCGTGACACCCTTTACCCTCAAGGTGCTTAAAAAGCAGATGAACTAGAGTAAATGTGGCATCTTCCACTCCTCTGTTGGGATATAGGCAAACTGCAGTGGGTCAAGGGCCTTTTTTAAAATTTCTTTCCGTACCATTTTTTCAAACATTTTCATGAGGATGGAGGTCAGGGCAATAGGCCTTAGGTCATTCAGTGTTGAACGACTGGTTGATTTGGGAACAGGGACAACAATAGCATCCTTCAAAATTTTGGGAACATGCTGTTTTTGCAGTGACTGATTAAAAATATAATAGAAGATAGGGGCCAGTTCCTTTGCACTAGGATTTGAGCAAACGGCCACAGATGTTGTCTGGTCCCGGGCTTATATTTATTTTTGTGCATCAGAATGCTTTTTCATCATTCTCCTGTCTCAGGGGAAAGTGCTCTGTGTCAATAAGTTTGGTGCCAAGTTCCTGAATCTCAGCTAAAATCAGAGGTGTTAAAACGATTATAAAAAACATTAAGTGCGATAGCAAGGTCAGTGTCTGAATTGAAGCTGTTTAAAGTGACATTCCTGGTATTATTTGTGCCCTGGAGTCCAGCAATGGTTTTCATAGAAGACCACACCGACCCAGTAGCCATCTTATTCTCCAGTTCAGTTTTGTACTTCTGTTTTGTACTTCTGTTTTGCTTTAATAATTTCAACTTTAAGCTCCCTTGTGGCCAGGTGTAGGTCTGCAGCCATACCCTTCTTAAAAGCAAGCTTCTTTTTATTTATGCTCGACCTAACTGTTTTATTGACTCATGGCCTGTTATTAGACCTTCACTGTCTTCTTAGTAACAATCATGTCCCTGCAGAACGTGGTATATGAACATATAACATCTGTCAGTTCATCCAAGTCATCACATGACTGCTTGAACATGTCCCAATCAGTGGAGTTAAAACATTCTTGCAAAGTGAGCTCAGAGTCATCAGTCCAAATCTTTACTTCCTTGGTCAGGACATTTTCTGTTTTTGAGGACAGTTTTGTATTTGGGTAAAAGATACACACCGTTGTGGTCAGCGTTGCCCAGAGGGGGAAAGGGAAGTGATTTAAAAGCATCTTTTACTGACCCATAACACAAGTCCAAAATCCTATCCTTCCTGGTAGGGCAGGTGACATACTGATAAAAGTTTGTTAGGGTCTTTTTCAATGAGACATGATTAAAATCACCCATTATGAAGTTAGGAGAATCAGGAAAGATGCACTGCGGTTTCTGAATAACATCAAACACTGTGTTGGAGGCAGAGGCAGTGTTAGCCTTCGGGTGAATGTACACAGTTGTTATGAAGAGCTGGGGAAACTCATGCGGCAGGTAAAAGGGGCGGAGCAATACGGACAGGAGTTCAACATCTGCCGTACAGATTTTCTCCCTGACAGTTACAGATTTACAGTAGCGATTGTTCACATACAAACACACTCCTCCTTCAATCAATATTATTGTTTGTTTTCCCCATGGATATCAATATACGTTACCTAGAAAATGATAGGATTTGATACAAGGTAATGTGTATCGATATAGCTGTACTGTAGGAAAAAAATACATTGATATAATAACTGTATCATTACACCTGTAGTAGAAGCCAATGACACATTTTAAGAAGCTAATTTCAAAGACACTCACTTAAATTCTCATGTACAGTATAAATATATCAGGTCCAGATACTTTTTCCTCTGTCCAGCTGTGACATCCAAAAATCCAGATGTTACTTCCAGGAGTTTCATCATCTGTGAGCACTGGAAAGTAAATAAAAGTCAGATATTTGTACATAATAAATACACACATGTTATAAACCTGTTCTCAGGAGCCAGTCCTCTGCTGTGGCTGCTGCTGACCCCTGTCGTCATGGTGATGACCTCTGTGCTGATGTTACTGATCTGCAAAAAGAAGAGGTCACAAAACGGTGAGGACACAGAGACATTGAGTCAAATGACGAGGGCCCAGTGGCAGTGTGGTTAGTGCTCTTGCCTCCCAGTGAGGAGGTGGTGGGTGGAGTCTGCATGTCCTCCCTGTGTTACTGTGGGGGACTCTAAACAGCCCCTAGTGAGTGAAAGTGAGAGTGAATGCTTGTCTCTGTGTGTGTCTCTAATTGGCCACTGTCCAGGGTGTACCCCGTCTAAGGCCCATAGTTGCTGGGATAGGTCTGTCTCTGATTCTGATAAAGCTCCTTTGTTTGAACAGATCAGGAAACCACAGAGAACTCAAGAGGCTCCAGAACAGAGGTGACTTTTACAGACAGCTTTTTACACTTGTTAACGTGAGAGGAATAAATGAGGCTTTTCTTTTCTTTGTTTTTCAGACTGAGATGTATGAGAACCTCCGTCCAGTCTGTGAACCTGCAGACTCCACTTACCAGAGCCTCTCTGTGGACACCATGGACCCAAACCACACCTACAGCACCATCACAGAACACAGATAGGTCTAGTGTGGAGCAGTTTGGATCAAATGAGACTGGAATGCAGACCAAACTACTGCTGGATGTTTGCTTCAACAAAACAAAAAACAAAAACATTACTTTCTTTCACACATATTTCCCAGTTACATTATTGTTATTATTATTGTTATTGTTGTTGTTATTATTTGTTATTATCATTACTATTACAATTATTAATATATTATTATTATAATTTATGTTGCTGATGTTGTACTGTCATTTATCTTTAGTATTATCATTATTGCGTCAACCTTGTACACACACACAGTCATTTTTGTTTGTTTCTTACTGTGTTATTGTTGTTTTTCCTTGTCGTGTCTGTATGTTGTTTGTTTTGTGCTGCAAAATAAAAAATAAATTTATTTAAAAAGAGACATGATGTAACTGACAAAACCACATTGCGTGCTTAGCATTTATTCACACTCAAACCTTGCTGGTGATGTTTCTAGGTCTTGACCCAGAACATTGCCAAATCAAAAGTTCTGGGAAATCAGTTGTGGCTCTGTTGTAGAATAACTTTGCCTGTGTGAAACAGACTTTACTGTTTGTAGTTTTGGTAGAGATCGAAGCTCAGAGTACAAAGATGGACCACTGCATTCAAATGTATTTTTTATATTATGATCAAAAAGTCTGGCAATAAGTGTAGCTACAAAGTTAGGCCTGATTAATTGAGTTTTTATATTTAAATCTGTAAAAACACTGTATTATCCGCTACAACACATTTGTATCAGAAATGACGTCCACTAAAGACCAGCACAGAGTTGGTTTTATTATTTAAGTCCAGTCAAGTCAGACTTAAACAGAAACTGAATGTGTCAAACAAAAAGGAGGAGGTAAGAAGTGGTTTGTGATTTAGAGAAGTGCTGCTGACAGAGTTCCTGCAAATGTGAGAGAAACACCAAGTCTGAACATGATCTGCCAACTTTTAATACTAGTTCTCTGTGAGTACTCCACTTTATATTGATACTAAATTCATTATTTCTTCAAAGTGTATGTTCAGTTTAGCTTGCTAGTTAGGAGTTGGTGAAATAAGGCCTGTGTTTGTTTTTTGTTTTGTTTTTTTTGCCTTTTTTTTTTTTTTTTGTGGGTTGTTTAAAAGGAATATATCAACTTCTGGTAAATGTAAATTTAACTTAACTAATATTTGTTGAACAGTGTTAACTCTTGGTTCATGTGTTGAACAGTGCTGTGTGATGGAAGACCTGGACTCTCCAGAGCTCACACTCAGGTTTATACAGCAGCAGAAGGAGGAAACATCACTGTCAAATGTCTGTTTTATTCTCATGGAGATTGGAAGTTCTTCTGTAAAAATGACTGCCACAAACATAAAGACATTTTGGTTCAGACTTTGCTCAACACTTGGCAGAATGGCAGATACAGCATTCATGTGTTACATTATTCATATCCTAACATAATGTATGTGACAATCACAAATGTGCGCAGCTCTGACTCTGGAACATACAGATGTGGTTTGGAAACATGGAGCAGAGGAAAATGGACAAATTCCAAGTTCTTAGATTTTTTTATTCAGGTCAACAAAGGTAGGTTTCAAATTAAAAAAATAATAATAATAAAATGATAATATTAAAAAAGGAAACTAACATAGAACTACATGTAAGTCAAAGCCGTAGCTCTGGAGGGTGCCCACTAACCCAAAAGTTGGTGGTTCAATCCTCAACATCAGCATTGCCTACTGTTGTCCTTGGGCAAGACACTTCACCCTCCTTGCCTGATGGATGAATGTGTTAGTGTGAATGTTTTAGTGTTTGGTGGTGGTTGGAGAGGGTCCCAGGGCAGCTGTGGTTAGGTAGATTACCACCATCACCACCACCATCAGTCTGTGGGAGTAAATGACTAACAGACTAATGTAAAGCACTGAGAAGCTTAGGCCTGGAAAATGCAATAGATCTAATTCATTATTATTATTATTATTATTATTATTATTATTATTATTAGTATTAGTATTAGTAGTAGTAGTAGTAGTAGTAGTAGTAGTATAAGCAGTTTATACCACACATTTGTAATCATGTTAATATTGTACTGTATTATAACATTCCTTTTATATGACTTTTTCTTTCAAATGCAGCATTTACCCCCAGACCAGCAGTGACCTCAGCTCTGTATTCTCCAAGTACAGCCCAGCAGAGAGTGTCCTCATCTGGCTCCAGTCTGTCTGAACATCAGCATCAGTCTGGTACTTCCACACTCACGCCTCATCTCTGTCACATGTTAACTAGGTCAAATGTTTCAGATCCAGTTCTCATTCACAAACAAGAGGCCCTGGCAGAAATAAATAACAACACATACAACATAGACAGAAATACACAAAACAGCACAAAACAAGTGTAAAAATAGGAAAACAAAAATACAGTGAGAATGATGATGAGGTCAGCTAACCCTAACAAAGAGAGGGGAGGAGTGTGTCTGCATGTATGAGAATGAGATGTGTGTGAAATGTGTGAGAGTGAGTGTGTATATGTTTGTATGTACATAAACGTGGATCAGATTTATCAGCAAGAACAAGTGTCATCTATGATCTGTTTGAACATGGAAACTGACGTCAGAGATATAAGTTTGAGGGGATTTGGCTTTAAAGGACCAGTCCACCATTTTTCCATACTAAACTATGTTCTTCCCTGATCTTAGACGAGTTGATGTGTACCATGCTGAGCGAGGGGTTATACAGGGGTCAAAACAGTTAAGAAATGAGCAAAGTTCCATAGTTTAAATAATACATATTGTCTATATTGTGTATAATAAATACAGTAGATTATGAATGTCCGATACTATCATTGTTGCCAACTTAGCATCTTTGAAGCATGATTTAGCAAATTTTCAGACGCCTTTAGCGCCTTTTTCTGAAAAAGTGACTAGCACCAATTTAATGACTTTTTGGGAGACCCTTAAGGACTTCATAATATACTTTTGAACAACAATTCTCCAGAATTGCATCAGTGGCGTGGAAGTGGAACTTCTGCTTAAGTTTAGAAAAGTGAAAAAAAAAAAGCTTTACTGAACACTATTAACATAAAAGTTTGTGGGCAGGGATGAGAGAAGAAGAAGTGTGGTATTGCTGACAATGATGTAATTAATATGCATCTAATCTGTATGAGATGCCATGAGCGGTGCAGTGTGTTGTTTTTTCTCACATGGTGGAAATAATCCCATGGTTCTATGAGACTCAGACTGAGTGTGTCCTGACAGGTGTGGTTCTGTCTGTGGCTCTGACTCTGGCAGCTGTTCTGATCCTGTTAGCAGCTACTCTGTTCATACTGTACCAGAAGAGAGCCAACAAACCTCAAGGTGGGTCAGAGCTTCTTAACATGTCACATTAGAAGAAAACTGTCTTTATTAATTGTGTTTTGTAGCTTCACATCCAACAGAACCTCCTGAAGCCTCAGAGTACGCTCAGATACCAGAGGTGAGTGTCTTGTTCACACTAATAAATTCTCTCATCCAGACTAAAAGAGAGAGCAACTTTTACAGAGCACCCATCTGTACGAGGAGATCCAACAGAAGAACAGAGCTGGTCCTGTGGAGATGTGCCCAGCTTCTGTCTCTGCCTCCTTCAGAAAGACTACAGAGACCTCTGAGATCTACAGTCTGGCCTCAGCCCCCACTGGACAGCAACAGGTAAGAAATGCACAGTCAACTCTTTAACAACACATTTTACAGGCAGTGGGAAAATAAAGGGGAGATATTTTGCTAACTCAATTTTTTTTTCAGTTTTCTGCAATGTTATAATATTATTTAGTAGTAGCAGTATTTTGTTCCACGCATGTTTAAATATCCTGTATTCTGAGGCGCTGCCCTCCTCAAGAGCTAAAAACGCTCTGTCTCACCACTCTATGTAAACACATTAAGCCCTGCCTTCTACAGGAAGCACTCCTGCACGTTTCTAAAGCACACACATCATCACTGTTTTCAGCAGGAACTAACTAAAAACCAGGCTCTTTGCCCAGGGGCGGGGCTTAACGTCACACACTTGGTTGGTGACCATTAAAGTTGACTTATCTGGATAAACAAGTAACACAGTAATACAGAGTTTATTTGTGGTAACAGATTAACCGCGTAATAAGAGGAAAAATGTGACAATTAATATTTTACAGCCACATACTTGTACTAAAAACATAAAATAAACTAACCCTAACTCTACCCTTAACCAATTTGACAAATAAACTCACTCACTTGTCAAAATTAGCATAAATGCTACATGAGCCGCAGACGTACACCAGGGTTTACATAACAATGTCTCACTAAACCACACCCACCCGGGGAAAGTGCCTGGTTTTTAGTGTGTCCTATTTTCAGCTTCAGGCTTAATCTTCGGCCCCTACGAGACAGTCAGCTCATTTATCTTTGTGTTAGCTTCATGTTGCTAATAGCCATGCTAATTAGCCATCACACTTCCCTCTGTCCACCCTCCACCATTCAGTACAAGCACTCGGAGCTCTTCTCATCTTTGAACTCAAATCTTTCAAACATTATTCACATGTGAACTAAAAAGAGAAGCTCAGGAGGCAGTAGTGTCTGTGGAGGGCTTTAGTCAGAGGAAGGTTTGTCAGCAGAGAGGAAGAAACATTTCCCAAAAAGAAGATGTTTTCATAAACTTTTGAGGTGTCCCAAATTATTTCAAAAAGCCTGAAAAAACCCTGATAAGTCTTTTGGTAACATTTGTGATAGTCACTGGCACACAAACCCAAGACTAAAGAGTAACGTATTACAGAGCCATGTGAACACAGGGGTTTCCTGTTAGCATGAAAACATGACTGTTATTGATACAAGTGGACCTGTCTAACACTGGAGCAGTGTGCCAGTGTTAAACAGGAACCAGGTCGTTTATAAAAATAAAATCTTTAACCACAAGAGTTACTCATCTTGAGGAAGTTGTTACTGTAAATCCCTTTTATGTTTAGTGTGAAGTAATGTGAAGCACTCTGCTCTGCATAAAGTGCTAACCTCAGATCAGTCTGATCTGTCTCATCTCCTGTTTAAAAATTTTGCAAAGAGAGGACTTTCAGTAGAATATTTGGAGGTGACAGAATCCACCTGGTGACAGGTTACCATGATTTATTTATAGCCAGTCACAGCACAAATGGTTTTGATAATAAAAAAGTAACAAAAATGTTGTCAGCAGATATTTGATGTTTCTGCAAATGTACAGCAGCATACATTATGTTTTTCTGGGTCACCATGTTGTTAACAAGTATTGCCTAGAGGCTTGTTGCTGTCGGCAAACCTAAAACCTGCCCACTCAGCAGTACTGCCACACTGGCTTAGTAACACCAGATCTTAAGCACGAGGCAGAGAAAATGGTCCACTCTGACTCACTGTCCTGGGCTCCATCCTGGAGCTGGAGCTGAGGACCTCT
This sequence comes from Bostrychus sinensis, assembly GCA_020698575.1. Taxonomy (NCBI): domain Eukaryota; kingdom Metazoa; phylum Chordata; class Actinopteri; order Gobiiformes; family Eleotridae; genus Bostrychus; species Bostrychus sinensis. Next base: position 36,186,717 of record CM036252.1, read on the forward strand.
CTGACAGAGGCCAAATGTTCCCAAGTATGTTAAGGTCTGATAAAGCAAACCAATAACAACCAGTAGTTTGTCCCCACTGGGCTACTGTTAACTTCCAGACAGAAAGGCAGCCTCTTGTTCACCATGCTGACTAAAACAAGGAGCTGTCATTAAGCTCTCAGCAGCTCACCACCTCTTACTGTGGGCATCTAAACTCTACATAGAGACTTTTTCAACCTCCTGCACTGGACCAGGGTTCTCCATCTGTGAGGTTGTGTGCTTTTAAAAGAAAAGTTGTGCATAAAGATGTGATTGTGAGCTGAGGAGCAAACCACTCTAGACCACTCTAAACATCTAAATACATTCAGATTAATAGAACTGAAGGTGAGCTTCAGTACCAGTGACATTCAGGAGGAAAACAAAGCAACGTGACTTAAAATGATCAGGATTTCTGAAACTATCATCTAGAGAGAGATTGTTATGACACAGTTTTCTGTATTTTAACAAAAAGAACATAGAGGTTGACTTGTGCTTTCTCCTCTGATCTATTTAACCTATTTGTCTTTGTCCAGACTGAAGACTGCTGCAGTTACTCTGAACTGGATTTTACCAGAACCACCGGCGCCCCCTGGTGTCAGACTGAAGCCATTACACATGGAGTCCAAACTGAAGATGTTCTGTACTCCACTGTCACTTTACCACAGCAGTAACTTCAGAGTTGATCTTTCTAAAGCAAATTAACTAAACCTAAAATACACCCATTTGCATTTATAACATTTATTTATTACATTGTTATTCCAATTATATTATTAGCCTGTAATGTGTCTGTTATTTGGTTGACTTTTTAAGTACAATATTTTGTAACAGTGTTATAATAATGTAATACTGCTTTCCCAGATGAGCCCCTTCTTTGTAAGTATAAAGTGAAACACCTGCATTTTTCCTTATTTTCTGAAAATAAAAACAAAAACTCAAAAAAGAAAAGAAGTCTCTGGTGCCTTAAATCAAATGTTAAAGCCAAATAAAAAACAGAAAACAGTAAGGTGCCAGATGACCGTGCTCAGTTTGTATGGAACAGAGCACAGCATCTCTACAGTTTATCAACAAGAATTTGGTATTTAAGTAAAGTCTGACTATAACTATTATGGAAATGACTGCTATCGAACATTATTAACATAGATTGTGCATTAATCTTCTGCCACTTCACCAAAAGGATCTCATGACCCTCTTGCTGGAACATGTCAGCACTAACCACTCTGCCACTGTGCCCCCCTAACACAGATCAGTGGATACATTTTTAGTTTCTCATTACAGTGTTTTATTTGTCATGATGATACCAGGAGCCTCACCTGCCTCCTTGTCTTTATGACAGTAGATAAAACATACACAACTAAAGTTCAAACGCAAACTACGGTGTCTGAGAAAGGTCACTGCAGTGCAAATTAACAAATGCATGCAAATAAACACAGCACTAGCATCAGTTTCAAAACCTGCTCTACAAACCAATAAAGCAACACAGCACTGGCAAATTTAGAAAACCTCTTCATCATCACACTCACCACACACTACAGAGAATAGTTTGTGTAGTTAAAGAATAGCTGTGCAGTGGTGAGAGTTTGTCTTACAGTATGTGAGCTGTAAGACATATACTAACATATGTCTTACATATGTAACACTCAGCTAACATATACTATGGTTTGTTACCCAGCCTCCTTTGTTTTCATGTTGTTTACATTTTTGTACATCTTTCTTTATTCATAGTCTCTGTATGTATTTATGTATGCACCCTGTTTGCACCCTGTTTGCCATGGGACACCCTACCTCAGGTCTAATGCCCCAGACAACATAGCTCCTGGGATCATTGGGGCTCAGACTCTCCCCACCAGGATAAGGTGTCAGTTCAAGGGGGACAGATTTGAAGGTATATTGTAGTAAATACAGTGTATTGTTTATTGCAGTGCATGACCTCAAAAAAGGTTGCTGCCATCTCCTGGTTAGAAGTGGTATTAGATTGTTTTGTCTGTTGTCCAGGATTAAAATGCAAAAAAAAAAAAAAAAAAAAAAAAAAAAAAGACCTCCTGACCCAGTGAAGAGAGCTTCTTTGATACTTATAACAATTGCACCCCTTATGAAATTTGCTAGGAGCAGTCACTGTATAGGCTTCAAATCAGCTGAACATCAAATCTATATTCATCACTTGATGATCTAGAATGCTTATATTTTTTCACATCATCCACAAACCCCTGCAGGTGGCTCACCTGGTGGCATCTGGAGTGACCTGGGTTTGATTCCCGGCTCAGGTGAGTTTGCTCAATGTCATTCCTCTGTCTCTTCTCTGGTTTCCTGTCACTCTCTGTCAAATAAAGACAAAAAACTGCAGCAGAAACTTTAGAGACTTAATGAGAAATGACTTCAGAAAAAAAAGGAGATGAGAGAGGTGTGGGTTTATCAGCAGTGCTCTGGTGTAGAGAGTGGTACAGAGGCACTTCCTGGATTAAAACAGAATGAGGCTTTAGCTCTGTCCATCACTATGAGACTGTGTCATGTTTTAACTCTGTTTCTTGGTGAGTATTCTCTACTCTACTCTCTGTAATAAACCTTCACCTTCATCTTTCAGTGGCTCCAAATGTGACTTTACAGATAAATGTGAACTTGTGTTATTGATATGAGAATAACTCTTGGTTCATGTGTTGAACAGTGCTGTGTGATGGAAGACCTGGACTCTCCAGAGCTCACACTCAGGTTTATACAGCAGCAGAAGGACAGGACATCACTGTGGAATGTTTTTTATGCCTCTGGAAACTTGAAGATCTTCTGTAAAAATGCTAATAATATGAAGCTTTTATTGACATTTTGATGGCTATGGCTTCAGTGATTACACAGCACTATCAGAGTAAACTATATTTAACAACTAGAAAAGTATTTGTGTTGTTTATTCTCTTTAGTATTCACAAATAAAAGAAATTTATGTGTCACAAATGACCAGTTCAACAGCAGCAGTTCTCAGCTCAGGTCTGACTGAGGAAACAATTTTTTTTTACCCATTTTCATTCCTGATCATTTTACTGTGTACTTTTTACTAAAACAAATTATTTTTATAAAAGTATTTTGTAGGAGACATGTTTATAGGTTGTTAAGTTGGTACATTATGTCGATGTCCTAAAGTCTTATTATCAATAGTATTGATAATAAATAATAGATGTCATAGATGTCCTGTGCTATGCATAAAAAGAGGCAAGGATTTGGTGAACCTGCCACCAAAAAGGCAGTGCCCCCAACACACCAATAATAATAATAATAATAATAATAATAATAATAATAATATATTATTATTATTATTATTATTATTATTATTATTATTATTATTATTATTATTATTATTATTATTATTATTTTCTTGGCAATAGTTAGGGATGCCAACAGACTGTTTTTATGTTTAGGTGGTATGGTAGTAGTTGTGGTGATGCCAGGTAAACAGAGAGTGACTGAATGTGAGAGTGAAAGGTCTCTCTGTCATTCCTCTGTTTCTTCACCTGGTTTCATGTCCTTCAAAAAAAAAAAAAAATGGCATAAACAAACTTCAGCAGAAACTTGAGCAACTTCCTGAAATGTGAATTCAGAAAAGGAAGAGACAAGAAATGTGTGGTTAATCAGCATTACTCTGGTATTTAGCGAAGTGGTACAGAGGCACTTCCTGAATTAAAACACAGAATTAGTTCGACTCTGTCCATCACCATGAGACTGTGTCATGTTTTAACTCTGTTTCTTGGTGAGTATTCTCTACTTAATACTGTTACTACATGATGTTTTTGCTGTTTGTGTTCTCAGTTATTTCTGTAATAAACCTTCACCTTCATCTTTCAGTCGCTCCAAGTGTGACTTTACAGATAAATGTGAACTTGTGTTTTGATATGAGAATAACTCTTGGTTCATGTGTTGAACAGTGCTGTGTGATGGAAGACCTGGACTCTCCAGAGCTCACACTCAGGTTTATACAGCAGCAGAAGGAGAGGACATCACTGCTAAATTTGTGTTTTATGCCTCTGGAAACTTGAAGATCTTCTGTAAAAATACCTGTGACAAAAAAGAAAACATTTTGGTTGAGACTTCAGCCAACAGCAAACAGAACGGCAGATACAGAATTGAATATGATGAACATTCCTCATACATGTCTGTGAGCATTACAGATGTGAGCAGCTCTGACTCTGGAACTTACAGATGTGAGTCATGGAAAGGATCGGCAATACAGGACTCTGAGCAATTTGTGGTTAATGTCACCAGTGGTAAGTTTACATATTACATATAAAAACAGTTTATATTACATTATTGTAAAAGTCTGTCATAAGCTCTGCTGTTTGCTACACAGCTTTATAACACCTTAGATACTTTTAGTCATTTGTTAAAATAAAAAGAGTTGTGCTCTGAGCAGGTGGAAAGTAACTAGATATTGTTACTCAAGTAAAACTTTTATCATCTCTAAATTAGTATTTTTTCTACTTGGTGGCAAAGTGAGTAAAAGCAGTAGTAGTAATAGTCACAGTGGTAGTAGTAGTAGTAATAACCCTTGTAGTACAAGTAGTAATACTGAATTAGTCTTATACAGCACTTCGTAGACTCTGAAAGTCATTACAACCAGGTGCATTATTCCTTCTCTCCTCAGTCACACTCAGTGGTGGTGAGATACTTCTGTAGCCACAGCTGCCCTGGGGCAGACTGATGGTAGTGTGGCTGCCAATCTGCACAACTGGCAGCTGCAACCAAAAAACAAATCTGTCGTGCTGACACTTTCATACAGCAAAGTGTGTTGCCCAAAAGCACAACAACAGTATGCAATGCTGTTAGCGGTTATCAAACTGGCAACCTTTGGATTAGTGGACAAACGTCTCTACCGACTGAACTACTGCTGTAGTACCAATACTAGCAGTCATAGTAGTAGTGGTTGTAGTATTAGTAGCATTTGTAGTAGCTGCAGTACCAATCTGCCAGTTGTGCAGATTGGCACAAGAGTGTCTTGCCCAAGGACGCAACAACAGTATGCAATGCCGTTAGCAGGGATCAAACCAGCAACCTTTGGGTTAACGGACAAACGTCTACTGACTGAACTACTGCTGTAGTACCAATACTAGCAGTCATAGTAGTAGTGGTTGTAGTATTAGTAGCATTTGTAGTAGCTGCAGTACCAATCTGCCAGTTGTGCAGATTGGCACAAGAGTGTCTTGCCCAAGGACGCAACAACAGTATGCAATGCCGTTAGCAGGGATCAAACCAGCAACCTTTGGGTTAATGGACAAACGTCTACCGACTGAACTACTGCTGTAGTAGCAATACTAGCAGTCATAGTAGTAGTGGTTGTAGTATTAGTAGCATTTGTAGTAGCTGGAGTAGTATAAGTAGTGTCATTACTTACTGAATAATAGTGACAGCAGTAATAGTGGTAGTAGTAGAGATAGTAGTAGTAAGTATGCTTAAGTACACGTGCTCTCTAATGAAGCAGAAAAAGGCCTAAATAATATCTTTAAAATTACACTTTATACTGCATGCATTTTACTTTTTCTCAAGTAATAGTTTTGTTGAGTACTCAATAATACTATTATACTATTCTGTAGTAACAGTACTTTTGCTTGAGTACAGATTTTGACTACCTCTTCTATCTCTGTTGGTCTAAAAACATTATTAACACATCACCTCCAGATACTTTTGCTTTTTCCATCCTCCTCAGATCCAGCTGTTACTCCCAGACCCTCACTGTCCTATAATGGGACCACCCCACAGAGGAGAGGACCCTCATCGGGACACTCCAGTCCATCTGAACGTGAGTTCTACTACACATGATACTCTTTTATTTATACCCATGTACAGTAGTTAGTAGTAGTAAGTAGTAAGTGTATACTCAGTGTGTGTTCTGACAGATGTGCTGCTGCCTGTGGCTCTGACAGCTGTTGGGATCTTCATATCACTGACTTTATTCATACTGTACTGGAGAAAGAGAGACAACAATCCACAAGGTGAGGCAGAAATAAAGTATCTATCTGTTCTCTGAAAACGGTGAGGACACAAAGACATTGAGTCAAATGACGGGGGCCCGGTGGCAGAGTGGTTAGTGCTCTTGTCTCCCAGTGAGGAGGTGGTGGGTGGAGTCTGCATGTCCTCCCTGTGTTACTGTGGGGGACTCTAAACAGCCCCTAGTGAGTGAAAGTGAGAGTGAATGCTTGTCTCTGTGTGTGTCTCTAATTGGCCACTGTCCAGGGTGTACCCTGTCTAAGGCCCATAGTTGCTGGGATAGGTCTGTCTCTGATTCTGATAAAGCTCCTTTGTTTGAACAGATCAGGAAACCACAGTGAACGCAAGAGGCTCCAGAACAGAGGTGACTTTTACAGACAGCTTTTTACACTTGTTAACATGAGAGGAATAAATGAGGCTTTTCTTTTCTTTGTTTTTCAGACTGAGATGAATGAGAACCTCCGTCCAGTCTGTGAACCTGCAGACTCCACTTACCAGAGCCTCTCTGTGGACACCATGGACCCAAACCACACCTACAGCACCATTACAGAACACAGATGGACTCATGTCACTGTGGACTGAGCACAGACACTGCCCCCTGGTGGCTACTGCTGCATAAAAAATGAAACAAAAGCAGCAACAGCTCACAAAGATTCCTGTTCTTCAGAGTTAAGCCAGTGTTAACATCAAGTTTATAAAAGTGCTATTTGAACATTAGCTGCTCTTGTAAAGCACAGAGGAAATAACCTTGTACAGTATTGTGTGTTAATAGCGAGGCTTCATCTGTTTATATAATTCATATCCTCACTTTTTTTAACACATTTCTCTTGCATTTTCTTTTAAGCTTTTATCGACATTTTGATGGCTATAGATTGTGTGATTAAACATTATTGGTCTCTTTAGTATATTTATTCTCTTTGGTTTTCACAAATAAAAGTAAGTAAGTTGGCACATCGGTATTCTCTGTCTGCATCAGGACTCTTTTGTCCCACAGTGTTGTTTTAATAAATGCAGGTAAACACATCCTGGCTCTCAGTGTCTCTGTTGTAGCCTAGAGGCCTCTCAAACAACCTCACAGACTCCCAACTGTAGGACCCACTCTCATCCTCTCACAGGCTAAAAGCTTTGGTTTGGAAGCTGCATCATATTCATGAGGCAGGCACAGTGGCAGAGTGGTTAGTGCTCTTGCCTCACAGTAAAGAGGTTGTGGGTTTGATTCTCTCTGGGTGGAGTCTGCATGTCCTCCCTGTATTACTGTGGTCCACTCTGGGTACTTCCTCCCACCATCCAAAGACATGCACATGTTAGGGGAACTGGTGACTCTAATTGTCCCCTAGTGAATGAATGTGAGAGTGAATGGTTGTCTGTGTCTCTGTGGCATTACTCTGTCTCTTCTCTGTTTTCATGTCAGTCTCTGTCAAATGAAAGCAAAAAACAAAACTGCAGCAGAAACTTGAGCAACTTCCCAAGAAGTAAATTTTAAAAAAAAAGGAAAATACAAGAAATGTGTGAGTCAGTCCGCAGTACTCTGGTGTTTAATGAAGTTGAACACAGACACATCCTGGATTAAAACAGAATTAGTTCATTTCTGTCCATCACCATGAGACTGTGTCATGTTTTAACTCTGTTTCTTGGTGAGTATTCTCTACTTAATACTGTTACTACATGATGTTTTTGCTGTTTGTGTTCTCAGTTATTTCTGTAATAAACCTTCACCTTCATCTTTCAGTCGCTCCAAATGTGACTTTACAGATAAATGTGAACTTGTGTTATTGATATGAGAATAACTCTTGGTTCATGTGTTGAACAGTGCTGTGTGATGGAAGACCTGGACTCTCCAGAGCTCACACTCAGGTTTATACAGCAGCAGAAGGACAGGACATCACTGCTAAATTTTTTTTTATATGAATCTGGAAACTTGAAGTGCCATATTTTCCAGACTATAAGTTGCATTTTTTTTCATAGTCTGGCTAGGAGTGCGACGTATACTCAGGTGCAACTTATATATTAACATATTTCACGTGTTCGCTAGAGGGCGCTCTAGGTTTGTGTACCAGCATCTGCTGCAGCTGTACCACTGACAATTTAAAATGTAAACATTACCGCTAACAAGACAACGGAGAAAGAGCGAAACAATTGGAAATGGAACTGATGCTGAGTCTGATGACAGCCACACAGAGGAGGAAGCGGCGCTTCGTCTACCTCCGGAGTTGTTCAGAAGCGACACCGAGGATGAAGAATTTAAAGAATTTAGTGATTAGGAGTGAGATTGTGAGTCTTCCTGCTTCTGTACAGTGCAGACGTGTCTTCTCACTGCTCCCGCTCTGTCTAGTGCTTGCTCCTTTTTTTTTTGTCTTGTCAGACTTTTTCTTTTTGACCCCCTGCTGTGCTGTGCTCCTGAAAATACTCCAAATTGAATTGATAACCCAACTTGGCAAAATAAATGTGCAATATGCATTTAAATGTATTCTGCTTTAAAAGTTGGTCTGCATGTTTTCCTCCCACTATACTATTGTCTGACCTCTTGCTGACTCTGCAGTAGTGCACTTTAGCTTGTGTGACTTATTCAGGGAAAATAATATATACATTATTACATTATTCCACTGGTACTGACCCTTATTGTTTTAACATTTTGAAAAAAAACTCTGTGATCATGTGAAATTTAGGTGAACTGGGTGTGTTATGAATCAGCAGATCAGCTATAGGCAAGCAACTGCATAGGTTTTTATACACTTGCTATTGCATTCAGATTGCCAACAATGAGTGGGTCAAAGAAAAGAAAAGTTGACAACGAGTGTCAAATTTTTAATAAAGAATGGACACCAAAATGTTTTTTTCAGGACCGGTCAAAGGCTGTATGTCTTATTTGTCAAGAAACCATTGCCATTTTCAAAGAACACAATTTTAGCTGCCACTTCAACACGAAGCATGCTAATTATGCTAGCAGTCAGTCAATACAAGAAAGTTAACAGTTAACTGAACAACACCTGAAATCCGTCCGAGACTAGCCACCACTAAAGAGACACTAAAGTTTGATGCACTGGCAAAAAAGAGTCACCAACAACACTGTTCCCACTGAAATAAATAAAGGTAATGACAGTCAACCATATTATTGTTATTCGTTTTTAGTTTTATTTATTTATATTTCAACAAAACCTAATCTGCTACTGACCTGGCCCACCTGGCAAATTTTAAAACCCCATGTGGCCCTTGACTCCAAAAGTTTGCCCACCCCTGGCCTAAAGCAAATGATAGGTGAAAAAACATGCCGTCTTCTTAACCTCTGATTGTATTATGAGCTAGGTGTCCATATCCACAAACCTTTTTGCACTGTGTTGTGTAAGATGCACCTATATGTAAATGTACTCCCAGCCCCTCTAAACTCAATGGAAATGTTGCTTATGCCTCACCTCAACTACCTGAGATGTCAGAACTAAACGGTGCCAGAGGTAGGCCAGTAACTGAAAAATGAATTTAATATTTTGTTGAATGAGAACAGCTTGCTCATTGTGCTGTGAAACTGAGCTCTGGTGCCTACTGTAGCCCGCTGCAAAAGCATACAAATGTATTCATGCAACAAACTGATAGCAAAAAAGCTGTCTCTCGCGCACATACACCGATATGAACACACGGCGCCGAGCATTTGTTATTCACCAGCAGCCCGCAGTGATTGACTGGTCTATTTGTCTCTGCGCAGCGTATAAGTGGGCCACTTGGTATTCTGCCTTATTCATGTGAAACCGGCTCAGACATGCTGTGTAAATGTGTGTGTGTTACACCGGGCTTTGTTTCTTCTCTCGTACGGTGGAGACGCAGAGAGGGGCCAAGGGAGAACAAGGTGCTAGAGGGACACTAGGAGGGGAGCCATGTGAGATTCTTTGTATAACTGTAACTCTATGTATTTGTCAGACGTTAGAACAACAATAATTCCAGCTGCTGGTGCAAAGTGTGGTCAGGAATACTAATTAATTTGAGTGTGTTTTGCACTGCTGATGTCAACCTGCCTCTTCTGTCTCTGTAACAGTTGGACTGCACTCATGGGGTTGCCACTTTACTATGGCCTTTGTCACGTATTTGCCTCCACCACATTTAGAATTACTAAGTATGCACTGTGGAAACAAAATGGACACTAGCCTCATATCTTAGGAAAGTTTTGTTTGGACTTCAGACCACTGTATTTTACAACTGACTTGGATTTTCACTGTTGTGGTATAGCATGGAATAGTACAGGTTCATTTACATTGGTTTCCATCCAGTTTGGCCATGTTATACTGTAGTTAATAGAAAACCAGCACAAGGGCCTTGTCTCAGTGTAAAACGCTCAAAGAGGCAATACAATTGTTTTGCTCCTATCTTTGACTCTGACTAGCCTGGTGAGCCAGCCTCTCCAACTTTCTTTTTGAGAGCAGGACAGTTTGGTTTCCTCACTCGGAGGGAAGCGTTTCTCTCTGGTCAATTTGGAACTGGCCTGTTACATCCTTTTCTCTGCAGCATGTCTTATGAATGTGGAAGCTGACCAAGGTAGCAACTTCTCTGACCTTATTAACAGTTATTAGTGCTTTCCTTTGTTACCTGTTGAATTTGCTGGAGTCCACGTTGTTGTTCAGTCCTGTTTTTTTTTTTTTTTTTTTTTTTTTTTTTTTTGTCTTGTTTCCATTTTAACAACAGTAAAGTCCCATTGAAGTCTGATAACATTCAAATCTTTGTGCAACTGGCTTCTTCTGCTGTCCCTGTTCAGACATAAGTACAGAGCTGCTCATGGTGTTTTATGGCAAAAAGAGCTAACCACCAGGTTTGTTTGGATCAGTAGTGCACTGCTTTTGTCCCATCCTTTGTTTCTCTGATTGGTCACTCCGCATGTCCTTGTTCCGCCCATATAAAAGAAATTTAAGCAAAGGAGTACCAGACTAACTTCTTTGTATAGAATAAGAAAAGAGTTTGTCTGGCAGGCCAGGCTAGACTCTGACATCGTCAAACCAAAATTCCACATGCATTTATTAACTCTTTCCAAGCTCAAGTTTAGATGCCATAACTTAATTGCTTTTCTCAAAACAGGCCACAGGCTTTGTATGCATCTGAAAACCCAACCCAGAGTATTAATTTTTTTAAGGATTTATACAGGGGGGACAGTGCCCACCAAGTTGCCCTGTTGTCAAGTGCTCGATACAGCCCCTTAAGAAAGTTATATAAAAAGAATTACACTGGCCATGTCTCAAGTCAGCGTGGGTTTGGAATGGCTTAAAGCACTCGGTCACTCAGTGCTATTGACAACATTTTCTTCTTAAGAAAGGTGCACTGGGAGAACCTGCCTGCCCGGGGACTTTTGCTGCGGGCTACACACGGGACGCCTGGAACAGCTGGCAGTTCGTGTGCCTGGAAGCCCTGTCCATGGAGAATGTGGAAGATTTATTCACATTATTATTAATTGATTTTTGATAGCGGGTTCCTATTCCTCGGCCCTGCTGCCCTGACCTATCGGAAGATTTGTAAGACAGCTGCCAGCAAATTCACCCAGCTGTCTGTGGAAATTAAAGGGTGCTTCTGGGATGAGAGTGACCGACTGAAAGTATTACATCAGAGAGTGGCACAGACTGAGGCTGTGACATGTGAACACATGGTGAACTGTTACGTGTGGTCACTGCACTGACCATGAAGCTGGATGAAATGTCAAAGTCACTCCATGAACTGGATGTACGCCAGTGACGCTGAGGTCCAGAACTGATTGATTATGATCTGGACAAAATTAACCGAAGATCAGGCTAAATAGATTAAAAAGAAATAGAAGTTTGCAAACTGTATTTAACTTTCTGAAGAGCGTGTGGCGGTGCTCATAGTAGCTGCGGCCGGAGGCTTGCTCCAAATTCTTGCATTTTTCCCACTGAGGGACTAATAAAGGTATTCTTATTCTTGTTCTTATTCTTATTCCTCATATTACTGCAAACAAACAAATAGCATGTGAGAAATGAAGTACGAGTATGATTAAAATGAATATCCATTCTGCAATCCATCCACAAAGAAAGGGGTAGAGCCTGGTAGTGAGAGGATGGGACATGAGGGAGAGGAGAGGAAGGGGAGCAATGGACACTGAGGCTGTGCTAGTTCAAGGAGCTCTGATCAGAGCGCAGCAGAATTACAAAATTAGTTCAAAATCTTTAAAATTGTTCATGTGAAACACCAAGTGAGGTTTGATTTTTGTAAACAAAAGCAATGTTATCTGAAGCAAGAGAAACAGACTTTCTGCCAGTTTTTATTTAACAGATTTTATTTTAATTACAGAAAAATGTAAAACTGTAGTGATGCTTTCTCAGACATGCAGGCAGCTCTGAAGATGGTCAGTCTGACTCAGAGACAGTTCTGGAGAGCTCCCAGTCCTCAGATGCAGCGCCTCCCTGTCCTTCGCTGGTCCTGCTGCTGCTTCATCCTCCTGCTCTTCACCTAAACTCTCTACACGTCTGGTTTCATGAATTTAGGAATGAATCTGAGATGGAGCTGCCATTGTGTCTTCAGAGCACCAAAGGTACGCACAATTTTGTGTGGTGTTGTAGTGTGCTGTCCTGTACCAAACAAAAAATGTTCACGGTTTAAAAATGATTATAATATTATGTAATCCAAGTTTGAATTTTGTGCGTCATTGTAGGTGTAACTTACTGCTTTCAGGCTGATGGTATGGGGTCATTATACTGATGATTTATTGAAGGCAGTAAAGTTAGGGTTAGAATATTACCCCTGCTGTATTTCATATGTAATTATTATAATTATCATATTAAATGCTGAAAGAAAACTAATCCACAAAGAAGCTATGAAAAAAAAAAAAAAAAAAATGCAGTGTTTAAATAAAAAAAAGTCCAGAGAGGTTGAGGAGTGTGTTTTTACTTGGATAAAAAAATACATCTCAGAAATAACTTCTGGACATTGTGAGAGAGCCTTTAGTAAGTCTGTGTAGTAACTGAGATATTAAATTAAATATAAAATAAGAGTCACCTGTCTGCAGTGAGACTGCTGCTCTGAGTCGAGAACTGACACTTTATTGGAAAAAAAAAAAGCTGCAAATCAGTGGTTTGTAGGAGTTTGTGGCTTGTGGCTCCATAAGTTCAGGAATGGCCATGGATCGCCCCCCAGCAGTGAAAGGAAGCAATATAAAAAGCGCGTAACATTTATTAGTAAAAAGTTTTACATAAGACTCGTGAGGGGAGGGAAAGGAGAGAGCTGTAGTGCAGCGGCCAAAGCAGTGGACTTGTCCTGAAGTCCAACCACGGGCAAACGAGTGCGAGGCAGGTTCTTTCTCTTCTCAGGCCGCGCGGGTCGTTCACCATGAAAACAAGTCAATGTTGTGATATACACACATTTCCATGACGGTCACGTGCCCCCTGACACGGCTTCATGCCCTCCAAAGTACTTTGAGAAGGTGTACGGCAAAACAGATCGTGTGATTAATTTGTGTTAATAAATTTTAACGCATTAATTTTATTTTTTTATTATTTGCATGCGTTAATGCATTAACATTGACAGTCCTAAAAATTTCATTTACATATTAAAGAAAAAGTAAAATAAAACTGAAGCCATGGTTACACAACAGCTTTCTCATCCAAGTCAGAGTCAGAGTTGTCAAACTTGTCAGTATCACAAGGGTCCTTATGCAACTGTTGACTGCATGTATGGCTCTTTCTCCAAGCACATTTCCAACGTCCCATTTGGTCTTGCTCAGATATCATAGTCATTTTGTTAAACGTACAAGATGAGTCTGGTTGTTCTTCAGTTGCAGTAACAACCTGTGAGGTGTGTGCTCTGCTCGTTGTTAAATGTATGTGTATTGTGAATTCACCGGAGCAAACACAGGCGGCGCTAGGCTCACACCTGTGCCCGTGCAGGTCAACGCAGCCTGACTGCTGTGAGAGTCAGTGAGTGTGGTGATAATCTTAGTCAGTTTGGATGTCCTCAGCGTCCACAGAGGAAGGTTGTTGTCCCGCGGCTTGGGGACCTTCTGCAGTGGCTGGCATGGATCCAAGTGGAAGTTGTAGAAGCTGGAGATGGTGCAGAGTTTGGTTATGGAGAGTTGAAGCCCTGCTTAAAGGAGCCAGCGTTGTCCAGGTGGCTCAGTAGGTCGAGTGACCAGAAGCTGTGATGTTTCCAATACAGGCAGAGCGTTGGGCCATGCGTATACGTATAGTACGTTTTTGGTATACGTACTATCTGGGACAACCTGCTGAAAGAAAACAGAGGAACATGTTGCACACAAAACAATGCCATCCCTTGCTGGAGTGGTCTGGAGTCTGGACCATAGTTTGAGCTCTGATTTTCAATGTGTCATGATTTTTTGTAGATTTGTAACTTGGCAAAATAAGTTAGACTCACATAGTTAGCACATAAAAGCATCCAATATGATAAGGCAATATGAAATAACTTACCTACCGGTGTTATAGTTACCACATCCATGTATTTTCCTTGGATTTTCCATTGTTACACACTTGACATGTCTGAAGTGTGCTTGTCCCATATTTCATATTTTTTCATATGGGTTTGTATCAGCTCAGTCTTTTGTTCCGTTTGTTTTACTTTTAAGTCATAGTTCAGTCTGTGGAGAGAAATGTCAGCATATACACACAACTCTTCTCATAGAGTTGTTTTTATTGGGTTCAGATATATATGAATACAATCTGTTGGATCCTTATTATCTTTTTTTTTCACCTGTTAACACTGTTAATTTTCAGAACAATTCACATTTTGGATCATAACAACACATAAAGAGTGGTTAGAGTTCACACATTCACATTCACACTGACACAGTGTTATTAAACCTGGTCAAGTCCAAATCAGAGTCTGGTCAGTCCCAAAAATGTATTTCACCTTTAATGTTTGTGCACAGTTTTTTAAGAATGACGTCATGTTAAACCAAACATTTTGTTGCATTATTGCAGAGGCCAGGAAGTATCCTGTCTGTGATCACATGCCCCATGAAGGTCACCACTGTTTTAGATGAGGAGAGTTTCTAACCATTTGTTGCAACAAGTTCAATAGACCTTTGAATAAAAAACAATGCTTACTAAATTAGTTATTTTAAACTTACAAAAATACACAGAAGTCTAAGTAAATGCAGATTCTTTTCCCCAGCTGCAGGTGTTGTGTGTGTGTCTTTACCTGTATTATGTGCTATGCTTATAACACATAATGGACAAGATTTCTGTGCATAACCTTTCAACCCTTTTGTGAACCACCTTTGCATAAGTGCTGTTAACATCCTCCCTTTTGACACATGGTCCAGCCCATGCATGTGTCAGTTTGGCAGAATTTAAAAAGAAGTGGTGAAGGCAAGGCTTGGGAAAGGACACCAGTGATAGCTTTAATGTTGAAGGCAATATTGTGTCTTTTTTTTTCTTTTCTTTTTTTTTTGCTTTGATGAGAGCAAATTCATAATTGTGAGTAAGACCACCATTCTAACTAGAGGCCCTGTGAAGGCAGGGACTCCTGTTACAGAGGAGAGAGCAGGAGAGGAGATGAGAGCGGGAAGGACAGTACGGAGGACAGGAGGGAGAGAGTGTGGGTGTGATTATTAATCTTTAAATTTGTCAAACAAAATGTATGAGAATAAATTTGGAACTTTACAAATTGGACTTGGTCCAATTTTAGTCTCAAGATTGAGAGGATTCTTTTAGATTTGTTACAAATATGCATTAAATATGCATTTCAGTCATCAGACTGTCTATGGCCTTAAGATAACAAGATTCAAGGGCAGGATGTAGAGGATGTGCTCTGAAACTGTTGGGTCGCATAACAGAGCAAGGGTTAATGACACTGGAGGCATTCAAACAGAAATATGTGTGGACAGCATGGAGTTTAGGACCGGATTGGAAAGTATGGTGCCTGCAATCAGCCGGTGTTGAGGTCAGCACAAACACCCATTAAACCTCAGCCAAGTAAAATAATATAACAATAGTGGGAGACCTAAAGTAGAAAAAACTCTAATTCTCAAAGCACCCATAAAAAGTGTATAAAGACCATTATGCAAATTAGACTTTACAGACAGCGGTAGACTAGTAGGACCAATCTGACCAAGTGGATTTAGGAGTCTAAACTTTAGTTTTAGAATTAGGCAGGGGCCGAACTCCTCTCCTGTACCTTGTGAAGAAACACCTGTGGTCATGTGACCTTTGACCCCACACATAGGAAACTCCCCAGACTTCTTCAAAACTCCTCACTTGTGCTATATACACTAATATCAGCTTGTTATGTCATGTAATAACAACAATACAACCTTAAAGGTGAGAGATCTCTTTTCAGCAACAAATATTGCCAGTGGGATTAAACGGGTTAACAGGTGTGAATGTAACTATTATGTCAAATAATTTTAAATAGATTAGTAGTAATAGATTAAATAGATCAGTAAATCCACCTGTGGAAAATGCATGGAACAACCCAACATGACATTGTTTGGTATGGGCCCGACCCTTCACCACTTCTTTTTCCAAACACCGGCTGAAAATTGTTATGGAAATTTTAGATTGAGATACTTGACAAGAAGACAGTGTCTGGATCAATCAGTGAGTTGTCTTTATTTTACTTGTGCACAAGGAGAACACAGCACAAAGGAGAGATGCAGAGTGTCCTACCCCCCCTTACCAGAAGGTAAATTTTATACTAAGCACACACAAGAAAAGAGTACGTGTCCCAGAGTCACAAGCAAGACTTTTGCTCTAATCTATAAGAGGTCACCATGGCCTGACTATCGTGTGCACTAAGACACAACATGCTTATGGCCTATCAGCTGTTATGCATGTCATTGTCCTTGTACAGCACTTAGCTAAGACAATAGAATAACAGTAGGATAACACAGATGCCATGAATTTCTATTGCAATATCCATTCGAGCAGATCCAGTAAACCAGACAGAGTACTGGAAACCTATCCATGCAACTCTTCACAATGTCTGCATTACTATAAAGGTTATCAAGACCCAAGGAGCAGTGGATGAAGTCTTCAACAAAACCTAAATTCCTTTGCTTTCTTTTGGCGTCGTTCATTGAACACATCTTTGAAATCAGCATGGAACTTTTCTTTGGTTTTATTGAGACATCTGTAAGGATCATTTTCACTGAGAAAATCTTCATGCATTTGCTGAAACTGTCTGGCTGCATCTGCACAGATGTGTTGTTTCAGAGAAACCTCAAAGTCCATGTCCTTGGTCATATCCTCATTGTTCAGACGGTCATCTATAATGTGTAGAATCTCAAGGATGTAGGTTTCATGATAATTGTGTTTTCGCTGAACTTTTTCAGTCACACTCTGTTGACAGGCATCAATGATCCTGTCTGCTAACTTTTGTGCAGTCATTACAAAATCTTCAATCCTGAACCATTTGTAATACTGCAGTTTAGTTTGTTTATTCCATCCCTCGCAATTATTGCGATAATATTTGTATGGACCTAGTCCACAGTCTTTCAGGCTCTTTTTGCTTAATTCCTGACATGCATGACTGCCTTGATCTTTCAGGTTTTGTCTGAGGTGATAGTGCACGTTGCCAATGATATCTAAAGGCTTTTCTTTAAAGAATTCAAGTTCTTTTACAGTCTTAGTCCACATCTCATCAAATTCTCTGTCTAGTTCTTCATCTGTCATCTGAGCTTGTTTCTTCCTGCAGTTGTCGATCAGTTTACAAACCCTGTCCTCAATTTCTTTTTTGTGCCCCACCTTGACTCTATCCAGCATTGTCTGTGCTTTTTTCATGTCTGCTGCTGCAGTGAGCTCATTCATTACTGAATGTTCTAATTGTTTTCGAAGACTTTTTGTGCTATTTTCAAACTGACATTTGTATCCTTCGACCAGATAGACATGACCCTCTTTTTGTTTGAAGTACAATTTAAGGTTATTAAGAAGAGTTGTTTCCCACTTTAATAGTTCTGCACATGCTTCATTTTTCAAATCAGTGAGAAGTTGTTCAATATTCTGATGTTTCTGAGATGTTACAGCCACAGTTCCAAAGTTTTTGATTTTTGTCTGAGCCTTGGTAACCCAGGTGTACATGGCTTTCTTAAACTCCCATTCCCATTTGTTACATTCTGTGCAGAGTCTAATGTATGCATCAGCCACAAGGCTTTTTCTGAAACTAAAGATGACATTTTCATGCTTCACTGCAGTCCACAGACTTGTTATCCACTCATGGAACTCTAAGATATTATTAACAGATTCACATTTTTCCAGAAGTTGAATGATGTTTTTCTTGAGTTCATACACAGCTTCACTGTATCCAGTGTTGACTGGGGCCATTGGAGGGTTTCCATTCCACAGCCCAGGGATGTACCAGTTCCCAGTGTCAGGGTTGTACTCCATCACATCAGTGAAGCTCTTGTACTTCTCTTTTCTCTCCATTTTGGCTGCAGCCTGAGTCATTTCATCTAACTGCTGCAAAAGCAGTTCTCTGTCTCTGAGGTTCTTCTCATGAGCTGAAACATCTGACACATTCTGGTGAACAAACTGACATTTGGGCTTTTTCCCGACTGCTTTCATTCGGAGGAAAGCATGCACAACTATCTGCAGGATGTCCTTCATTTCTGTGGAATTTTCCATTGCTATATTGATTATGGTAATGTCACTCAATCCTACCACAAGAGTTGCTAGCTCATTGTCATGCTCATGGTTATTATCCAGTTGTGCAAGCTCTGGAGA
This sequence comes from Bostrychus sinensis, assembly GCA_020698575.1. Classification (NCBI taxonomy): domain Eukaryota; kingdom Metazoa; phylum Chordata; class Actinopteri; order Gobiiformes; family Eleotridae; genus Bostrychus; species Bostrychus sinensis. The sequence continues at coordinate 36,205,352 of CM036252.1, forward strand.
CTTGAGGCCCTCAGTGTCAATGATCACTAAGAAGTCACAGTTGAGGGTTTGTTTGACATCTTCACTGATTCTGATGAGAAACATAAAGGCACCTCGAGTGCATCGACCGCTGCTCACTGCAAACTGCACTCCAAACATTGTGTTGAGAAGAGTGGACTTCCCTGTGCTCTGAACTCCTAGAACTGTGACCACCAGAATCTTGTTGTTAGGAGACACCAGTTCATGGAGCTGGGCCAGGACATCACTCACCCATCTGAGAGGGATGTTGGAGGCATCTCCATCCACAAGCTCTACAGGAAAGCCATCCAGCAGCAGCTGTGCGCAGAGTTTTGGTAAATGCTGTAACGGGTGACGTGAAGGGTGGCTTTCTGGAAGAGACATTGAGGCCTCATAGATCTGACTCATTTCACGGAAGAAGTGTTCAGTTCCCAATGAATTATAGAAGAGTTGTTCATAATATTTTTTTAATTCCTCTTTGTTGTCAGATATTTTAGTTTTCTCTTTGTAGTGTTCTCTGAGACCTGATAGTTTTTCACGAGACAAATTATCAAGATTTATTCGCATCCATTTTAAGAAATAGGACCTCTCTATGCCTGGGCTTGATATTGCACTGATGAAACAGGACATGGCATTAGACATGTTGTAAGAGTTTTGCTTCTCACGGAGTTTCATTTTCTGCTTCTGAAGGTCACTTTTGTAGTCTTCTATGTTTTTAGAGCCAACATTTTGAAGCCTGAATTCTTCTTTCTCCAGAGAGGTCAGTTCTTTCCATATTTGGCCTTGCAGGGGAAGCTGTGTTTCCTTGAACTTCAGTGTGTCATGGATTTCTGCAGTGATTGCATCTGCATTTTGTTTGGCCTTCTGACACTCTGGGGAGTCTTCATCCACACATACTCCCAATTCATGTGCTATGCTAGCCATCTGCTCTATTTGCATCCTCATGTTTGAGTTTTCAAGAACAGTTCTCATAGTTTTCTGCAGTATCTTGACAAAGTTTGCATCATTCATTTGTTTTGTTTTCAAAATTACATTACTGTTTGTCAAGTGTAATTTTGTTGCAACTTTCTGTAAAGCATCTAAATTAGTTTTGTGGCTACCAACAAGAAAGACCTGCGCCCTATTTTTTGTCATTAGCAGTTGGCATTCAGAATCTAAAGCATCAAAAAACACAAAAAACGCTGAAGATGCTTGACATAAAAAGGAGAACTGTGTTTCACAGGAGGCAATATCACCACGAAGGTTAGCTACTGCCACTGGCTCACTGAAAATGTCAATGTTCTTGTTTCCACAGGGAAGGTACCAAGTAATTTCAGCAAGACCATTAGAAAGTGTTCTTGGACAGTCACCACTCTCCATGTCGCGATGCACAAAGATGTCATGATTTTGCTGAGAATTGCTCAGAAGCTGGTTTAGTATTTTGGATTTGGACAAAGAGCACTCACCAAGTCTCACAAAGGAGAACATTGGAATTTCAGAGTGAACTATATGTTCCTCAATGAAGCCCTTAGATTCAGAAAGAGACTGAGGCCTGTACTTTTTGACTATGTCTCTCATGGCCCAGAGCATCAGAGTGCACTGGTTTGTGTCACAGTTGGGAAGCAGCAGAGGAACAGCAAACTGACACATTGACATTTTGAGAGATAATTCCTGCTGCACAAAGCCATCAGAACAAAGAAACAGAGCTGTAATAATATCAAGGAGATGAATCATTTCACCTGAAGACAGAGCACTGGCTAAACTGTTAATATCGAATATTAAATTGTCAGAAGTTAGTTCACAACCTGAATTATTTAGTGATATACATTTTACATTTCTGGCTGTTACATTAACCATCATCAGTTTCTTTAGGAAATACCACACAACATCTGTGTTTGATTCAGGAGGAATATCAGCAGTGGCTTTTTGGTCAATCTGGAGAATCCTGTTCAAAGACAGCTTCTCTTTGTAGTACTGCAGCAGACCAAAGTCTTCCAGTACAGATTCCAAATGTGTTTCTATGGAAGAAAAGGAGAAATTATTAAAATAACTTGACCTATCTTGGACATATGTTACAAATATCAGTGCTGTTGTATATTTTATTTAATCTCTAGAAGTCAATGAGTTAACGTAGGTTCTGGAGCAAGGCCACGCATCCAACTATTCAAATTTCAACTGCAGCAACTACCATTTCAGCCACTCCTAAACCATTCCTCCCATTTTCTCAGCAACACTATTCAAACCATTTTCATCCAACACTGCTGGTCATTGTTGTCTTGAGCCCACCCTTCTTTTCCTCATTATATCTCCCATTGCGTTCACTTTCTTTTTCTCATTCTCCTCTCACCAACAGCTAGACTAGAGGGTGGTCCTTAGTCTGCCAGGTGAACTCCAGAAACAGACTCCCCACACTGAGTCTCAACTCACCCAGCCATCAGCTCCCAGGCCATCTCCTCATCCCTCTCCCTACATCCCATATATGTGGACTTTACTTTTGCATTATTACAAATACACATCACATTAATGTGATGTGTATTTAGGATGCTTTCAGTAATGTAAAAGTAATACCAATACCATAGCTAATAGCACAATGCTGTACATTCAGTCTATCACTATCAAATATCAAACTTGACAGACATGAGCAAGATGAGACCTTGCCCAAATAAGCTACTGTCACTATATTATAAGCCGTGAAAACCACAACTAACTAAGCAACTTTTAAGCCAAAGTTGCTTATAATAAGCGGACTTCTAACTGTGTTTGTCATGTGGTGTTTTTGTTAGCTTCTTGACATTGGTGGAGGGTTCTTTTTGGTCTGTTTTAATTTATTTTAGATCTTTTGTGTTGTTTATTACATACTTTAAAACATTTTCTGTTTAGACTTTCAGGTTGAACTGACTTTTTTGGTATAGGAAAATAAGCAGAAGCACAGAAACTTAAAGTTTAATTAGTGGCATTTTTTTTCTTTTCTCATATTGGCTTAAAAAAAGAGTAAAATCCATGTACAGTGTAGATGCCACTCGCATTTTTTCAGATTGTGCGTCTCATTGACTCACTTGTTCCAGCAGAGGTCACTGTAGGCTCACTCTTTAGCCCATTCTTCAGCTGTGCACACACAGAGAAGAGGTACTGCTGCCCTGGCTCCAGGTCTCTGATCCTCAGGCTGGTTTCATCAGTTTGGAGTTCTTGTATGACCTCTTCCCCACTGCAACAGCTCACAGTGTAGTTCTGCACTTCACCAACAGGGGGGTCCCAGGACAGAGTCAGAGCGTCTGAACTGATGTCAATCACTGTGAGCTCTGCAGGAGGGACAGGAGCTGTGGAGTAAAAAAAACTCATATTTACATTAGTTCCACATTGAACAGTAAACAAATGCATTAGTAAATCATTTACAAATATACATACCTGTAACTACAGATACAGTTGTTGCGACACTTTGTAGTTGATTTTGTGCCATTCTTGTGATGCTGAACATGTATTCTGTCCCAGGATGCAGTCCTTCAACCTCTACAGTGGAGGGGTCTTTCAGGACCACAGTGCCTGTGTGATTGGCACTGGAGAAGTTGAAAACAAGCTCATATTTTTCAGATGTACGATGTGGCTCCAAACCAAAAGAAACCATCTGAGGATCAGCACGGACCACAGTAACCTCTGGTGGAGGAACACCTGTGATAACAGATATTACTTTTAGGATAATAAACACAAAACCATTTAAACTGGGTTTATACCACTTTACCTAATTATTTCTTGCTAATGTTTTTTCTCTATACTGTACATAGTTTCATACAATACAACGATCTATGCCAAAAAACTGTCAAAACGCCTTCTTCTGCACACACCAGCACCTGGCTATGAATTTTGTCAAGTTGAGTCTATGGAGATATTCCCTATGACGCTATCCCAACAGTCACAGAGGTGTGGCCAGCTCAAGCTGTGATCATCTCTTAACCTGGTGTACTGTGACCAGGGTTTACCTGTTCCAGCAGAGGACACTGCAGGCCCACTCTTCAGCTGTGTGCTGTGCCCTGGCTCCAGGTCTCTGATCCTCAGGCAGGTTTCATCAGTTTGGAGTTCTTGTACTAGCGCTTTCCCACTGTTACAGGTCACAGTGTAGTTCTGCACTTCACCAGCAGCGGTGTCCCAGGACAGAGTCACAGAGTCTGAACCGGCGTCCCTCACTGTGTGCTCTGCAGGAGGGACAGGCTCTGTGGAGAAAGAATCTGATTTAATTTATTATAAAGTAATTCATTACCTAAATATTAATTCTCTTTAATATTTACCTTTAACATCAGACACAGAGGTTGCTGTGTTTTGTGACATCCTTGTGATGGTGATCATATAATCTGTCCCTGAGTGTGGTCCTTTTGCAGATGAAGGGTTTTTTAGGACAACAGTGTCCTTCTGGTTGGCGCTGGAGTATTGAATTACAAGGTCATGTGTTTCAGGAGAGTGAAATAGTTCCAAACCAAAAGAAACCATCTGAGGGTCAGCACGGAGCACAGTAACTTCTGAAGTGACAACAGACATTATTTTAAGAATTTCTCCATTATATGAATGTATACATACTGTATGTATTTTCATACTTACTATTGGAGTCTCTGTGCTCCCCTATGTTCAGTGTGTCTGAGGCATCAAACATTCCCTGTCAAATTCATAGAATTGATTGAGTATTTATTGTTACTGTGGCTTTTTTTTTTTTTTTTAATGTATAGTATGAGCATACCTCTTCCTCTTCCATGGTTTGATCACAGTCAGACATTTTAAAACCTAACAACATAAAACCACAAGACTGGTTTTCAGTATCACATTCTACTACTGTGCAAAGGTTTTAGGGAAGTGTGTAATAATATTAACTAACAGTGCCTGTATAAATTCATGTTTATTATTTTATAAGTACTGTATATTGTTCCTTACATGTTAGTACAATGAACTGTGCAAACCTGTATATAATAATAACTTGAACTGAGAATATCTCAGTGACTACTGGAGCTATAGACATAAAACAGAAACTAGTCTCAACATAAACACAAAGGAGATAGCAACAAAATAAAAGACACATGGTGTTAATCATATACAGACATTAGATAAGCAATTTTTATGTAGCCTAGGGCTGTCGCAGTGAGAGAATTTCACCTGCGTTAATTTACCCCAATGTGCGTTATAAGCGGTATAGCATAAGCTAATAATAACACCTGAAAAAAATGACATGTCCTGTGGTTGCCAGGTTACCCACAATGCATTGCAACCACTTTCATTTTCTGCAAACTTTATTTAAAGTCCCTCACACTGCAAGAAATAAAATAAAGAGAAAAGAGATAAAATAAAATAAAAAGATTAAGAGAAAAGCACATTTTAGGCTCTGCAAGGAGGAAAGTCATTTCTGAATATTTAATTTTAATTTATTTTGCTATAATTATCATTATTTTGATGTACATTTGGTCATAGGAACAAGTTAGACCTGCTGATAGATGATCATTTTTGTTTAATATGACATTTTTTCAAAGTATTCTTGTAAGATATTTATTTTAATCACACAAAAATGTAGAGATATGGGGAAACTCTACAAAAACATGTTCACATTCTGCTGTTTGGCCACTTTCACTTTTTACTTTATTTTATTTTTATTTTTATTTTTTTTGATCTATGTTTTTAACATGCAGCGTTTGATCACATGACACACACGCCAGCACATGTTCCTAAAGCTCCACACGGCGTTAGCAGGACACTCAACAGCAGCAGCGTTTGTCCCTCTCTCTCCCCCGGCTGCTCCCTGCTCTAAACAGACACTACAGGCTGTGGTCTCAGATTGGATGCTCTATTGTAAGTCCCGCCTCACTCGCTCTGTAATTGGTTGCTTTTGTTCAGCTCTTGTATGATTGGCTTAGAGTGGAACGAGGGCGGGAGCACAGGGCTCAAGCACGAGAGAGGCAGAGAGGGCCTGACTGACAGCAGCACACTGAAAATGAATAAGGGGCTGAGGGGTTGGTTGGGGTGTCCCTACCAAAGCTGACACCAAACCTACCTCCTTGCTGTAAACTAGAATTTAATGTTTACGCATGTATACGTACTCAGATACACTGGGAGTGGAGAACGGAGGGTTAATGGTGAGAAAAAAAAAATGCTTCTGCACTAGGACATAGGTTTGGTGTCAGCTTTGGTAGGGACACCCCAACCAACCCCTCAGCCCCTTATTCATTTTCAGTGTGCTGCTGTCAGTCAGGCCTTCTCTGCCTCTCTCGCGCTCGAGCCCTGTGCTCCCTCTCTCTTTCCACTCTAAGCCAATCATACAAGAGCTGAACAAAAGCAACCAATAACAAAGGGAGTGAGGCGGGACTTACGATAGAGCATCCAATCTGAGACCACAGCCTGAGTAGTGTCTGTTCAGAGCAGGGAGCAGCCGAGGGGAGAGAGAGGGACAAACAGCAACAGCGGAGATGCAGCTGATGCTGTTGAAGGCGCAGCAGCTCACAGTGAAACACACTCAGTGTAAATCATCCTTCACAGCTCCACAACCACACGGCCCGGTTCTCCTGACCTAGCCACTCAACTCTTGATTGGTAGGGACATGTCCCTATGGTCCATACTCAAACCTACACCCATGGTTTACAGTAAAATTAAGGTGTGCATCCTATTAGTGTCTCACTAAAATGATAAACTGTGGTAACTGCAGTTGCTTGTGCCCCCCTGCGGTTGGATTGATAACAGCACAGTATGGCAATAATGCAGTCACTGCGACAGCCCTAATGTAGCCTGCATTACAATAAAAATTAGCTCAAAATGAACAAAAACCAAAACAACACTGTCCTCTTGTCAACTTTTAAATTGTGATAAACGCAGAATGCAGTCTTTTCACCTTCATGTTACTGATAAACACATTTTAAAGCTCTGTTTGGAGAGGCAGCTCCTCCCCTTTATCCAAAAGAGAACTGAAACACCTCTTTGCTTCTCGTGAATGCGCAATATAAAGAGGAAGGGCTAAGGAAAAGTGGAAAGGGGGTGAAATGGGATTGGACCTTAATATTTTTGATTAAGTAAGTACTTCACGATATTTGTTAGGTAAAAATGCCCTGTACAAAAAATAAATGAATAGTAGTGGTAGTAAGTAACATTCATAGTAACCTACCTTTAGTAGTATCAACTCTTCATCATAATGTTTTTCATCCCAACTCTTATCTATTAGCACAACTCCGTGTCTAACTGACCACGTCTAATGCAGTAAACCTGCAGATGTCAAGACAACTCCCTTTTATAGATATGGTGACTTTCACTTTTGTTTCTGTTAACAGTGACTCAGCGTTCTGTAGCATTGTGTCTCTAGTCTTGTAACCTAGATTAATATCTGACTACATACTCTGTTACTCTGATCTGTTACTGAGTAATGTTTTTTTTTTTTTTAATCCACAGTTGATTCTGTAGATCTCAGTAGATTATTTCTCTGTCAGTCCTAAAAAAAAACACAGCTGTGGGAAAAAAAGAAGAAACCTTATGGAGCCCAACTGAAGGAGAGATCCTCTCCCAGGACGGACAGGCAATGCGTCTAGGACTGTTAGTTCATTAGCTCATCTATAGGATCATAGATCATCTCTGTAAGGATTCATCCAGAGGGGAGTGGGGTGAGGTAGGATGAGGAAGTCCATAGGCTGCAGCAGGGGCCTCATCCAGGCAGCTGAGTGGGGTGAGGTAGATCCGGGAAATCCTTAGAGGTGAGGTTGAGGGCCAACAGGTCGGGACAGGAGCACAGATGGGGTCAGCTAAGATCCAGTTGTCACTGGGACATCTGCCAGCAGCCAGGCATCTGAAACAGTCCCCACTCCCCCAGAGGGGAGCAGGAGAAAGGGATAACTTCTGAATAGCAAGGAACTGATTGGGGATATAGAATATTTGATAATATTAATGACAGTGATAGAAGAGCAGCAGAGACTGTCTCTGCCTCTCTAACATGAGCTGGACACAGGCGCTAAGTTTCTCAACGCGGCCATTCTGATCAAGTTTAATTGATAAATACAACTGTGTATCGTCTGCGTAACAGTGAAAATTAATACCATGTTTTCTGATTATGTTTCCTAAAGGCAGCATGTAAAGCATGAACAGAATGGGTCCAAGTACTGAGCCTTGTGGCACTCCATAGCTAACTTTACTGCACTGTGAGGAATGTTCATTTTCACTGACAAACTGGTACCTATCAGATAAGTAGGATTTAAACCAGCAGAGGGCGCTCCTCTGACCCCTATGTCACATTCTAATCTCTGGAGTAAGATGCTGTGGTAACAGTATGAGAACAGCTATGGTGAGGTGTTCATTGGGCCAGCTTTGCCTGAAAATGAAGTCAGTAATCTTGATGATACAATCCCACTGGAGGACATACATTCTGTTGTTGTTGAGGTAAGAAGGGGGTTTTGTCTCACTGACCTAATGAATGCATTTGGTGACCCATCCATTATGAGCAAAGATGTGACAATAAAAATGAAACTTCCTAATGGGTCATTTGAGAAGGGAGTAGGCTCAGGTGTATTTCGAGACTGCTTATGTGAGTTCTGGAATGAATTCTACAACAGATGCACTGTTGGTGCTAGTGTTAAGGTCCCCTTCCTCCGGCATGAATATCAGATGCATGAGTGGCAAGCTATTGGAAGAATACTTGTAAAAGGATGGGTTGCAGTAGGATATTTTCCCATACGGTTTTCACTGCCCTTCTTAGAGGAAGCTTTGTACTGTGCGACCTACAGTAGTATCAGAGAATCATTCATGTTGTACATATCAAAACCAGACAGAGAAATCCTTGAGCAGGCACTCAACAACTTTGGATCTGTTGATCAGGATGCCCTCATTGATGTTCTTGATTCACATGAGTGCCATCAGATTCCAACTGAAGAAAACATCTGCACCCTTGTGACACAGCTGGGTCACAAGGCTCTCATTCAAACACCAATGTTTGTGATTGAGAGTTGGAGACCAGTTTTGAAAGCTCTTGCTGAGACCACAAGATCTATTGTACAATTAGAAGAGCTTGTACAACAACAGATTCCAACACCAAAACGTGTGAAAGACATCTTAAATTTTCCTCACTCAATGAATGCAGCACAGAGCAGTGTGGCCAGACACCTGAAGAGATATATTGGAGAGCTGGATGAGAAAGGCTTGCAGCTTTTCCTTCGCTTCTGTGCTGGTGCTGATGTTCTATTTGGATGTCACAACACTGTCAATTTTATTGAAACCAGTGAATTCCAGTGTCATCCTCAAGCAAACACGTGTGACTGTTATCTCAGTTTACCAATAAATGATCAGAACTACCCAGATCTGTGTAGTGATTTCAATGCTATTCTTAACAGCTCTGTTTAGGTGATGGATATAGTGTAAAATATCAAACTATAGCTGTTATGTTCTCTGCAATGCAAGTGTTTTCAAATGTTTTACTTGCATTACCCATAAATGCACTATTTGTGTTTACAGAAAGATGTTACAGTTTCTGGAACAAAAAAGCATTCACTTTATTTTTGTTCATTTACAGTAACAATGCAATGCTATATTTAGGCAACAGATTTGCCTTTGATGTGTCTATTGCAACCTGAGTTTGTTTATTATACTGTTTGAAATGCACTTTGTAAAAAAAAATAAAGTTTATAAAGCTGTTGTGAAGTTTGAATCATAAAGTTGATGTTTATACAACTAATCTGTTTCATTAAATGATTCTGAAAGACACTTTTTGATTGTCTTTGGCGTACAGTGAAAAAAGAAAATTACTTGTGATTATATGATATACTTATTATAAAATTGTAAAATGGGTATAATTGCAGTAAATTAGGTCTGATAGGCAAGATTTCTTTTTTGAATATTGATGTAGCACAGCTGCAGATGTGGGGTATGCCATAACACTATCAATGGTTGGTTTATAATCAGAAAAGACAGCAAAACCATCTTAAACTGCACCAGTCTTTAAACTATACTACCTTTAAACAACACTATTAAGTGAATGGAAAATATTGCACAACAATCAAAGGTTGTGTGACAATTAGCCCTCATTTAGCTGTATTTTGATAGCATCTCTTAATGTCAAATATAAATCAAGACCATCTAAGTGATTTTCACAGGGAAACTGTAAGTCATGGTCTTCGATATGTATCATGCAAAGATCAAACACATCCTCATCGCATGCAACACTGCTGCGAAATATGCATTGCCTCTTAAACATGTCCAGTTCCTCTTTATTGAGTGGCATGGCACACTCTTCTGCATCCCATAACTCTGGTGTTGAGTACATCACATTCGGAATACCAATTGGCACATTTGGTCCCAGGTTGGATGCGGTGAGCATTCCAGACATTCTTAATTGTTTGCAGCTCTTCCTATGAAAGAAAAAATGTCTGGTTATTAAATTATTCAACTCTTTAGATTGAGAGTAGATGTTTTTTAATGTGTTTATTTGTTTGTTCCCTGTCTCCTCTGTTAAATAAGCTTAATTGTTGTATTTAAGCTACTATTACCTGAATCATTCCCATTACGCACAGCTGAAGTATCGCCTTATCCAGGAGACCTCCGTCAAACACTCCTTCGTCTCGAAGTTTGCCAAGAAGCTGGATCCAGTACTCCATACCTTCTTTCCGAAGGATGCCCCACCAACTCTCAATGCGCTGGTTTGCTGTACTAACTCCCATGATATAGCTTTGCACAGATAAACTGTCTGGGTGGTTTGCGCGTAAGCGTTGCTGTAGCTCTCCTAGAAGACCGTTTTCTGTTCCACGGTCTGTGCGCACCAATCTAGGGCAGCTTCCTATCGTCTCGAGAGCTTCGACAAAATATCCTGCAATTACTCTTGGATCACTACTAGTTTTGTATGCATTGAGCCAAATTTCCTTGAAAATCCGTTAATGTACACTCCAAACGGTTTCAACTTGTCATGAATCGATGTGCCAAATGTGATTAGTAATTATTTCTTTGAGAAATACTGCCTCCTGTAAAGCCTCCTTTTTTGTCTGAGTGTCGACCCCTCAGGATCCAGTTCAGCTAATATCCTTCTAACGTCTTCCTTTTTTGCTTTTACCCCACTTTCTCTGCATTTGGTAAACATCCATCTGTAGCCATGCATCTTCCCTGGACCATGTAACTATTGCTGGATAAAGTCAAAGACACAGTCCAAATTGGCAAAGTCCCTTTGTCGGCCAAGTATATTGTCCTTCAGTATGCGGAGAGCTTTATAAACCACTTGCCCTCAATGCCTAATCTGTTTCAGACAGCCCTTAATGTGATGGACACTTCTCACAAATGTGCAAATCAAGTGGAAGTGTGCAGTTAGAGGGAGCAGGGAGCTTTGGAAAGGGCTTATGTCTGTTCTGTGATGGTGCTGTAGGTGTGGTTTGGGTCCATGGTGTCCACAAAGAGGCTCTGGTAAGTGGAGTCTGCAGGTTCACAGACTGGACTCGGGTACATCTCGAAACATCTCAGTCTGAAAAAAAAAGAAAGACAGGTCTTACACAGGTTTAAAAAAAGGCTATGAATAAAGAAAGATGTACAAAAAAATTATAAAATTGCAAATAAATATCAAAATTAGAAGCACAAAGACATACACTCAAAATACCTAACGAAAAAATAAGAAGCAGCAAAAGCACAAACACAGCACGTCAAGCAGATTTCACAAAATACAAATCATTCAAAAAGCAAAAAAACAAACAAAAAAAACATAGAGGCAGCAATTCAGCATGCAAAGGATAGAAATTATATGCAGAAAGCTCACACAACTTCTAAATTCTACTCTAAACCAGGCAGAATCTGCCTCCCATCTCTGCAAAAACCTGGCCACTTGTTACTATTTTCCAGGTTCCTGAAAGCACTTTCCTGAACAAGGCTGGCTGCCTCACACTTTCTTCAAGGGGCCACATGGTCCCTATGAATTCCTCCTCACCTGGCTGGGTAACAACCCATAGAACATGTTAGCTGAGCTCATCACATGCTGTAAGACAAACTCTCACCACTGCACAGCTATTCTTTAACTACACAAACTATTCTCTGTAGTGTGTGGTGAGTGTGATGATGAAGAGGTTTTCTAAATTTGCCAGTGCTGTGTTGCTTTATTGGTTTGTAGAGCAGGGTTTGAAACTGATGCTAGTGCTGTGTTTATTTGCATGCATTTCTTAATTTGCACTGCAGTGACCTTTCTCAGACACCGTAGTTTGCTTTTGAACTTTAGTTGTGTATGTTTCCCATAACACATCATCATGCTATTTTTCAAGATATTCATAGGAAATATCTACTGTCATAAACATATCATGACAAATAAACACTGTAATGATAAACTAAAATGTATCCAGTGCATAACTTTATACTCACAAAGAATAAAAGATGCCAACAAGAGGCTCATCCAGGAAAGCAGTATTGCTTTAATATAACACTTTTGCAAAATACTGTACTTACAAATTCAACTAATAACATACCTATTACAGGCTAATAACAAAAACGTAATAACAATGTAATAAATGTTATAAATGCAAAAGGTTTTTTGCTTTAGAAAGATAAACTCTAAAGTTACAGCACACAATCCACCATGAGATGAGTCTGTGTGTGCTCAGGTACCTATTTGTTTTCTCCTGATTATACCTTAAGCATCTCACAGTATACCACAGTATATAACATATAGGGTTGTATATGTACACATGTGTAGGTACAAGAGAGGGTAAAGGGCTAATACAATATTGTTACATACTCAGTTATAAACACTTCATTAATCACTTTCACTCGCTTTTATCACTAATGGAACTCATTTGAGTGAGCTGCTGCTGCTTTTGTTTCATATTTTTTATGTAGCTGTAGCCACCAGGGGGCAGTGTCTGTGCTCAGTCCACAGTGACATGAGTCCATCTGTGTTCTGTGATGGTGCTGTAGGTGTGGTTTGGGTCCATGGTGTCCACAGAGAGGCTCTGGTAAGTGGAGTCTGCAGGTTCACAGACTGGACGGTGGTTCTCATACATCTCAGTCTGAAAAACAAAGAAAAGAAAAGCCTCATTTATTCTGCTCACGTTAACAAGTGTAAAAAGCTGTCTGTAAAAGTCACCTCTGTTCTGGAGCCTCTTGAGTTCACTGTGGTTTCCTGATCTGTTCAAACAAAGCTTTATCAGAATCAGAGACAGACCTATCCCAGCAACTATGGGCCTTAGACGGGGTACACCCTGGACAGTGGCCAATTAGAGACACACACAGAGACAAGCATTCACTCTCACTTTCACTCACTAGGGGCTGTTTGAGTCCCCCACAGTAACACAGGGAGGACATGCAGACTCCACCCACCACCTCTGTGACCTCTACCGTATCTTCGATTTAACTTTTATTTTAAAGTAAAGTAGTAGTTTTAAGCCAGGTATACACTGCATGATTTCGTCCAACTCAGAGGAAAAATTTGTTATTGTAGAAAAAAATCACCTTATAGTGAGACAGGGACAATTTCCTTTTCATCTTTTGATTTATTTAATTTTCCATGAACAATCTGGATCAACGGCACTACCGGGATGTAAACACACTGTGTCCAGAGCCTGAAATTTGTTCCAAATGACTTGGGTCATAGCCAGGATTCAACGTTTGAACTATCGCACAGCGCTAGTGTCCGATTTACGCTTTCCATGTTGTGCAGTGTGAATATTTTTCTGACTCACCTTGTGGATTGTTGTTTCTCTTTCGGCAGTACAGTATGAATAAAGTCAGTGATATGAAGATCCCAACAGCTGTCAGAGCCACAAGCAGCCGTACACCTGTCAGAACACACACTGAGTATACACTTACTACTTACTACTACTAACTACTGTACATGGGTATAAATAAAAGAGTGAGTGGAAAGTGAACAGAACCAAGTATCAGACAGTGTAGTAGAACTCACGTTCAGATGGACCAAAGCGTCCAGATGAGGGTCCCCTCCTCCGTGGGGTGGTCACAGAGGACAGTGAGGGGACAGAGGGTCTGGGAGTAACAGCTGGATCTGAGGAGGATTGAAAATTCAAAAGTGTCTGGTGGTAATGTGTTAAAAAATCTATATACCAACAGAGATGAAAAAGACACTCAAAATCCATTAGGTAAAAGTACAGTTACTTCAGAAGAGGATAATAGTATTATTAAGTACTCAACAAAACCAATACTTGAGCAAAAGTAAAATGCATTGTGTTTAAAGTGTACTTTTAAAGATATTTTTTAAGCCTTTTCTGTTTTATTAGAGAGTGCAGTCGAGAACGTGTACTTAAGTATACTTATTACCACTACAACCTCTATTATCATTATTACTATTGTTACTTGTTCAACCTAAGTAATGGTACTACTACCACTACAGCTACTACAACTGCTACTAATATTACAACCACTGCTAGTATTGTTATTATGGCAGTAGATCACTTGGTAGAGACGTTTGTCCACTAATCCAAAGGTTGGTGGTTCCATCACGGCTACTGGCATTGCATATTGTCATTGTGGGAAGACACTTTGCTGTATGAATGTGTCAGTGTGACGGGGCCAGAGGCGCAGATTGGCAGCCATGTCTTTTTCAATCTGCCCCAGGGCAGCTGTGGCTCCAGAAGTATCTCACCACTGAGGAGTGAGTGAATAATTCATTAAATTGTAAAGTGACTTTGAGTGTCCAGAAAGTGCTATATAAGATTAACTCAGTATTGCTACAAGGGTTACTACTTCTACTACCACTGCAACAATTACAAATGCTTTTAAACACTTGAGGTGAAAAAATACTTTTTTAGGGATGACACAGCTTTACTTGAGTAAAAGAGCACACATTTTTCATATTTAAGTAAATGACTTATGTAAAAGTATCTAAAGGTGTTCTAAACCTGTGAAACAAACAGCAGAGCTTATGACAGACTGTAATTAAATATACAACTTTATTTTAACATCTGAACTTACCACTGGTGATGTCAATCAGAAATTCCACAAAGTTTGTCCTCATTAATCCTCTCCATGTTTCACATCTGTATGTTCCCGAGTCAGAGCTGCGCACATCTGTAATGCTCACAGACAGGACATAAGGATATGAAGAATGTTTATATTTAATACTGTATCTGCCGTTCTGCAGACTGTTGTTTGAAGTCTCAACCAAAATGTTTTCTGTTCTGTTACAGTCATTTTTACAGAAGATCCTCCGATTTCCATCCAAATAAAATGGACACTCCACAGTGATGTCCTGTCCTTCTGCTGCTGTATAAACCTGAGTGTGAGCTCTGGAGAGTCCAGGTCTTCCATCACACAGCACTGTTCAACACATGAACCAAGAGTTATTCTCATATCAATAACACAAGTTCACATTTATCTGTAAAGTCACATTTGGAGCGACTGAAAGATGAAGGTGAACGTTTATGACAGAAATAACTGAAAACACAAACAGCAAAAACATCATGTAGTAACAGTATTAAGTAGAGAATACTCACCAAGAAACAGAGTTAAAACATGACACAGTCTCATGGTGATGGACAGCTGAACCAGCGTTCTGTGTTTGAATCCAGGAAGTGCCTCTGTAACACAGAGCTGGTCCTAGCTCTGTTGGCGCCCTAGGCAAGATTAAAAATTTCACCCCCCTATCCCCACCACTACCAGCAAAACAAACTATAGGTTACATTTGTTAAGACTGTGCTAAGCATTAACATGGATTTTGTGCCACTCCCTGAATGGTGCCACAATGTATTTTGTAGTAGGTTTTCATTTAGTACAGTTACATGCTGGGGGTTCAGATGTAATTTCCTGTAAACTCACACCTCTCTCAGCTCCTCCTTTTTGTCTGAAGTCACTCCTCATTAAATCTCTCAAGTTTCTGCTGCATTTTTTTTTTTTTTTTTTTTTGCCTTTTTTTTGACAGAGACTAAAAGGAAACCAGAGAAGAGACAGAGGAATGACATGAAGCAAACTCACCTGAGCCGGGAATCAAACCCAGGTCACTCCAGATGTCACCAGGTGAGCCACTGAGGGCCCCCCACTACAAGGGTTTGTGCATGATGTGACTAAATATAACCATTCCACACCATCAACTGGTGGGTCAGGGTCCACACAGGCACGTAAGGACAGCTTTAGGGGCCTTGCAGGTCCTAATTAGAAAGTGTGCCCAGACATGAATGGAGTGGTCATAGCCATCTTGTATCGGTTAATGCCAGGTGACATCACATTGGTGCATAGTGGTTTTTAGCACCTTTCTGGGAAGTAAGTGACAGTTTTCCACGAGGGTATAAGGACCATAGACAGTCAATGATCAGAGTTCTTAAAGCCACCTACTTAGTCCCTAAACTCTCAGTTACATTTTACTGCAGCACTAGTGCACTGTGTACTGAATGGTTTGGACTCTCACATGTTATTTTTCTGTTTATCTTGTGATGCTGGCATTTATTTGGGAAAAAAGTCTGCCAAACTCCACTGATAATGGGCTTAATATTATATTAATAATATATTACATACTGTGGTGACTCTGCACAAATGTTCCTGTTTAAATGTGTGTACTGTTGTTCAGGGGGGGTTTGTGGTTACTGACTGTTTTGGGGATGCAATATTTGTAGGGGTTATAACAGGCATGTGATTGGGCAAGAAAGACAGGGGGCTGGGTAAGTGTGTGCAGGAAGTTGTTTTGTGTGTTCAAGGTAAAGGGAGAGAGAGCACAGCCAGGGTTACGGCTAGTCTTTGTCTTTGTATGTTCACTTCAACTTGTATTGGTGTGGTTGCAGCCGTCAGTAACCATTTAAAGTTCTGCAATAAAACAAAGTCTTGTGACATCCATCCCGTCCATCATTATGTCTGGACTGCCTGAATAATGAGTTTTATTAAGCCTGGTTGGTTTGTAGGACTCTCGACTGAGGCAGCTGACAGGTACTGGCCAAGTGTGCCATGGCCCAGGCGGAGAGGAAGTGAACTGATTAGAGATATAGAATATTAGATTATGTTAATGACAGTGATAGAACTGGAAAGTCTATTCCAGAGTACTGGAGAGGAGAATTTGGCTGATACTCGAACCTTGGATTCAGGAGGAACAATGCAGTTTTCGTCGTGGTCGCAGAACAGTGGACCAGCTCTACACCCTCTATCAGGTGCTCAAAGGTTCAGTGAAGTTTGTCCAACCAGTCCACATGTGTTTTGTGAATCTGGAGAAGGCATTCAACTGTGTCACTTGTGGCATCCTGTGAGGGGTGCTCTGCGAGTATGGGGTGCGGGGCCCTATGCTAAGGGCTCCCTGTACGATCAGAGCAGGTGCTTGGTTCTCAATGTCGGCAATAAATCAGACCTGTCCCAGTGCATGTCCCAGTGTAGGTCTGCCCTTTGTCACCTTTTCTATTCATTGTCTTTATAAACAGAATTTCTAGGTGCAGCCAGGGGCCAGAGGGAGTCCGGTTTAGGTCCCGTAGGCCAGGACCTACAGCATGCACTGGGACAGTTTGCAGCTGAGTGTGAAGTGCCTGGGATGAGAATCAGCACCTCCAAATCCAAGGCCATGATTCTTGACTAGAAAAAGGTGGCTTGCCCTCTCCAGGTCAGTAGAGAGATCATCCCTCAAGTGAAGGAGTTCAAGTATCTCGAAGTCTTGTGAGGGAAGAATGGAGTGTGAGATTGACAAATGTCTGGAGTAATGTGGTTGTTGTATCGGTCTGTTGTGGTGAAGGAGCTGAGCCGAAACGCAAAGCTCTTGATTTGTCACATTCCTACTCTCACCTTTGGTCATGAGCTTTGAGTCATGAAAGAAAGGACAAGATCCCAGATACAAGCAGACGAAATGTGTTTCCTCTACAGGGAGGCTGAGTGCTCCGTTAGAGATAGGGTGAGAAGCTCGGTCACCCGGCAGGAGCTTGGAGTAGAGCCGCTGCTCCTTTACATTAAGCACACCCTGGAAGGACTGTCCTTCAGACTTTCTTAAAGGGGCCACATGGTCCCTGTGAATTCCTCCTCACCTGGCTGGGTAACAAACCATAGAACATGTTAGCTGAGCTCATCACATGCTGTAAGACAAACTCTCACCTCTGCACAGCTATTCTTTAACTACACAAACTATTCTCTGTAGTGTGTGGTGAGTGTGATGATGAAGAGGTTTTCTAAATTTGCCAGTGCTGCGTTGCTTTATTGGTTTGTAGAGCAGGTTTTGAAACTGATGTTAGTGCTGTGTTTATTTGCATGCATTTCTTAATTTGCACTGCAGTTTCCTATAACACCTCATTATGCTATTTTTCAAGATATTCATAGAAAATATCAACTGTCATAAAGACAAGGAGGCAGGTCAGGTCAAGGTCCTTGTGTCATGACAAATAAAACACTGTAATGAGAAACTAAAAATGTATCCACTGATCTGTGTTAGGGGGGCACAGTGGCAGAGTGGTTAGTGCTGACATGTTCCAGTAAGAGAGTCATGAGATCCTCTGAGTGGAGTCTCCATGCCCTCCCTGTGTTACCATGGGTTCTATCTGGCTTCCTCCCACCGTCCAAAGATATATTCATGTGTTAGGTGAACTGGTGACTTTAAATGTCCCCTAGTGAGTGAATGTGAGAGTGAATGGTTGTCTGTCTGTGAGTGTCTCTGCCAGCCCTACATCTATTTGGCCTCTGTCCACCATTTACCCCGCCTAAGGCCCACAGTTATAGGAATAGGCTCCAGTACACATGACCCCTAACAGCAATAAACAGAAGAATGAATGAATGATCTACATTAATATATGTACTATTAATATTGTATTGTTAAATTGTTATGGCACTTTACAGTTTTCTGGTTTTCTGTTTTTTTATTTGGCTATAATGATTTAAGGTGCCATAGACTTATTTTAACATTAGTTTATTGTAGTACTGATATTGCGTTTGCTGATATTACAAAAATAACAAATTTGCCATATTTTGTGCAGCCCTAATCCATACATCCACAAATCATTTGAGGTTTTTTATTTTAGAAAATAAGGAAAAATGCAACTGCATAACTTTACACTCGCAAAGAATAAAAGACAACATCAAGAGGCTCATCCAGGAAAGCAGTGTTGCTTTATTATAACACTATAACACTGTTGGAAAATATTGTATTTACAAATTCAACAGAAAACAGACACATTAGAGGCTAATAACATGAATGTAATAATAATGTAAAAAATAAATGTTTTAAAGGCAAAAGAGTTTTTTGCTTTAAAAAGATAAACTCTGAAGTCCCAGCTGTGGTAAGTGGAGTACAGAGGACTGTCTTCAGTTGGGCTTAATGTGGAACGGCTTCAGTCTGACACCGGTTTAAAGTAACTGGAGCAGACTTCAGTCTGGACAAAAACACAGAGGTTAAACAGGTCTTAACAGGTTAAACGTTGTTGTTTTTTTTTTTTTTTGTTTTTTTTGTTTTTTGTAAATGATAGTTTCAGAAATCTTTATCATTCTAAGTCACGTTTTCCTCCTGAATGTCACAGGTACCGAAGCCCACCTTCAGTTCTATTAATTTGTGTATTTGAATGTTTAGAGTGGTCTGAACTGGTTTGCACCTTGGCTCACAACTGTACCCTTTATGCACAGCTTTTCTTAAAAAAAAACAACAACATAACATCCCAGGTGGAGAACCCTGGTCCAGCGTAGGAGGTGTGCAGAGTTTACCATCCTGAAGATGCCCACAATAAGAGGTGGTGAGCTGCTGAGAGCTTAATTTTTCCCTCTTCGAAATCTTTAATTTGGCTAAAAAAATACTTTTATGGTTTGTGATGTCACCGCTCTAGCCCGCCATTGCGTCTATTGGTCAAAGCCTATCATGTGGTATGTGGAGCAACACCACACTTGCTCAAGGGCCGCAGTGACAGGTGAACGAGACGTGAATGGATCAAGTACATGTGCATATTAATTAGCCGCTAATTAAGCCATTTACCGTGTATTATGGAGCTGTACTCCCCTGCATTGTTTGCATTAAGAGTGAATATAGTTAAAACGGTGTCACCAATATGCCTGGAGGAGGGGGGCAAATAGTTTATAAATCCATCTCCAGTATGATCTGAGTCTGATCCAAGTTAAAAAATCAGCTTTTTTCCCTTAACAGAAATAAGTTTTATTTTTATTTAAGTTTTTAAATTTAGAAATAAGTTTTTTATTTTTTATTTTTTTTTAAGAGCAATTTTAGCTGGAGACCCCTGTTATTAATGGTTTAAGGCTATAGTGACAAATGATTTGTATTACCAAAATATTAGTAATTAGTAGTTGTTGCTGGCCTAATATTTATTAATATTTCATCTTGCTGCGAAATAAAATGTTTGGCCCTGAAACATTTGATGTTTTTACAGTCCTGCCCAGAGTTTATAATTGAATAGGCCCGGTCAAGAGGTGAACAGTAGCCCAGTGGGGACAAACTACTGGTTGTCATTGGTTTGCTTCATCAGCCTTAACAAACTTGGCCCATACTAAGCCTGACAGACTTTCAGACATTTTTTGGGGAGGAGCTTTTGCTTTCTCTCTGCTGAAAACACTTGGATGACGTTCCTGTCCCTTTAAAGCCCATGCTCCCCTTGATGGTCCCACCCACTTCACTCTGTCAGCTTAAGTCAGCATTACAAACAGTGTTGTTTCAAAGTAGGACTGGAATACTTCCCCTGACTAAAGCCCTCCACAGACACTACTGCTTCTTGGTCTTCTCCTTTTAGTTCACACCTGAATAAAGTGGGGAGGGTTTGAGTTCAGACATGAAAGAAGAATCTCTGAGTGCTTTTACTGAATGATAGAGGTATGATGGCTAATTAGCATGGCTATTAGCAACATTAAGCTAATGGATCGATAAATGAGCTGATTGCCCTGTAGTGGCCACAGTTTAAGCACTGAAACCAGTAATGGGAAGTGTGCTTTAGAAATGTGCAGGATTGCTTCCTGGAGAAGGCGGGGTTTTACATCTACATACAGCGGTGAGACAGAGTGTTTTCAGTTCTTGAGAAGGGCAGTCCCTCAGAATACAGGATTACTCAAACATGTGTGAATAAAACAAAATACTACTCCAAGTTAAACAACTTTATAACATGGTAGAAAGCTTAGAAAAGTCAAGTTTGCAGAATATGTCCCCTTTGATTTCCCACTGCCTTGTAAAATGTTTAAAGAGTTGACTGTGCACTTCTTACCTGTTGCTGTCCACTGGGGGCTGAGGCCAGACTGTAGATCTCAGAGGTCTCTGTAGTCTTTCTGAAGGAGGCAGAGACAGAAGCTGGGCACATCTCCACAGGACCAGCTCTGTTCTCCTGTCGGATCTCCTCATTGTTGCTCTTTAAAAGTTGTTCTCTCTTTTAGTCTGGATAAATCAGTGAGAACATAGCACCTGATTTTTAATAAGACACTCACCTCTGGTATCTGAGCATACGCTGAGGCTTCAGGAGGTTCTGTTGGATGTGAAGCTACAAAACACAATTAATAAAGAGAGTTTTCTTCTAATGTGACATGTTAAGAAGCTCTGACCCACCTTGAGGTTTGTTGGCTCTCTTCTGGTACAGTATGAACAGAGTAGCTGCTAACAGGATCAGAACAGCTGCCAGAGTCAGAGCCACAGACAGAACCACACCTGTCAGGACACACTCAGTCTGAGTTTCATAGAACCAGTGGTAGTTGCTTATTGACAACAAGAGAAGCTGAGCTTCCCATATAATTTCATAAAATAAATGGTCCAATATGCACTGCTGAATGTAATAAAATTAGATATTAAGTTACATTAAAAATGCCCTAGAATGCATTCAATTTCATGACTATATGGTTCATTAATCAGCTTTAGTCTGATTCTCTGTTGCGATCCTCCTCTCACTTCAGAGCAGCTCAGTGTGTAAATCCCACTGACGCTGTGCTTCAATGGAAACGAGCAAGCTTTTTTTTTTTTTTCATGACAAAAATGCAAGACGGTGATTGCATAAATGCACCAAAATTATCCTGCCCCTGGACACTCAGCGTCTCTGGGAGTCAATGAAGCAGTGGGCGGGCCATAACACTGACTAAACAATGATGATTGGCTGAATGGGGGAAGATTTTGACCGACAGCCACAGTGTCATGTTGTTCACCAGCTTTACAGCATGAGATGAATTGGAGCAATTGAGGAGACAGTCGTGAGCTGAAGGAGCCTTGCAGAGTTTAAAGAGAAGTGATTTACTTCATATACACCGTTTGTACAGACTACACACTATATAACAACAGTTATAACACTGTTGAGTTAGTTCATTCATTCATCCAATATCACCGTTGTAGGGAGACTAGCTGCTAGTTAGCCCAGGATTAAATGTTATATGCTTCCCCTGTGTTAAAAACCAGCAGCTGCCACTTCATCGAACCATAACCATGAAGAAAAAACAAAACATAACTACTGTGCATACAGCTTAATATAGTGACTAAAATGCCAAGAGCTCTACCCACCAGGAATATATACAGTATTTGCAGGGATTACTACTTATTGGACATTACCATCTACTGCAAATCATTTTTTCACTGAGAGCCACACACTGAAAAGTGTGTGGCATAGACCTCGGAAGCTAAGCAGGGCCTGGTCAGTTCCTGGATGGGAGACCGCTGGGGAACACCAGGAAGCTGGTGAGTGAGTGCTACGGATGGAAATTAGCTCTGAGCTATAATCCGGTGTATTTATGGCACTAGCTGCTGTTCATTAATACACGCTGTCCCATATAAATACAATAATAAAAAATATATATATAGTAAGGTAGACTTTATAGTCCCCATAAGAGGCCATGGGGAGAACATACAAACTCCACACAGAAAGGCCCCACATGGCCCAGGAATCGAACCTGGGACCTTCTTGGTGTGAAGTTAAAGCATTAAACCCCATGCTGCCAAGGAAGAGGGCCACTCACCAGACAGGCCTTTCAGAGGTCTTTATATGGGTATGGGTTTCACACTGCCTTTAATTTATCCAGGTTTGGGACAGGGTAACCCTAACCCTAACCCTAGTGAAAAAATACGTTTGTTATGAAGCTATTAATGTGAAAAAAATAAAAATAAAAGATTCCAAACATAACTGCTGTGTGAATATAAAATAACCCCACTGCTACAGTGCCACTAGGGGGCAGCAGCTGCAGAGATGGCTCTGGTAGGAGAAGAGGTGAAAGACATCTCTGCAATAATAACTGTTTCTTAAAACTCTAGATTATAGAAAATCACTTTAGACTGAGATTTAGGGTGTGTTCACACTTGCCATGTTTGGTTCGCTTTAATCTAACTCTGGTGTGCTTCCTGGCAAAGTCCGGTTTATTTGAGCAGGTGTGAACGCACAACCAGACTCAGGTGCGCACCAAACAGGTTAACTCTGGTCCACATGAAATCAGAGGTCTCAGTGTGGTGCGCTTTAAGTCCTGGTGCACTCCTGGTGTGGTCCTGGTGAAGTGCGAAAACAAAGTGGACCAAACTTTGGACTAACAGCAGGGAGTGGACCACACCACTGTTTACCAATGGCATAGAAACATACACACATCTAACGTGATTATAAGAAGAAAACAAAATACAAATATACTGCAAATAAAATGTATTGAAAAGGTTGCTAACATTAGCTAACATATATGAAAACACTGCTAAAACAACACAGATTTCATATTAATCACCGGAGAGATTCCAAAGCTGTGTTCAGCTGATATCGCTGCTCTAAACGTAATACTTCATTAAATGAAAGTGTGATATTATTGAGATATATTCAGCTGAAGAGGAGGACTTTTGACTAATAGATGAGTAGGGTTTCTTCTTCGGCAGTTTCTTTCAGTAAATGCTGGTGTACTGCCCCCTACAGGCGAGGTTTATTACTGCTCCCTCAGTCCTTTCAGTTCATTTGACAGAACTCAATTTGAATTCAAACCAGACCAATGACATCATCAACACAGGTGTGGACTTTTGCCCCGAAGCACACCGAGTCCTGCGAACCAGCAACTGTGAACACACTCTTAGTCTGAAGCTTTTCATCTTGCAGTTAAAAATACTACCAAGGGCCTTTAAAATGGTTTTTGTTGGGCTACAATTGGCCCCTGGGCCATAGTTTGCACCCCCCAGCCCCCTTCTCCCGCTCTCCTGTATCTGTTGTGCCTAATGATGACAGTATTTATAATGAAGTCAGTATGTGAGTGTTCCACTAAAGGATTAGACTTGTACATGTGACAGAGATGAGGTGTGAGTGTGGAAGTACCAGACTGATGCTGATGTTCAGACAGACTGGAGCCAGATGAGGACACTCTCTGCTGGGCTGTACTTGGAGAATAGAGAGCTGAGGTCACTGCTGGTCTGGGGGTAAATGCTGCATTTGAAAGAAAAGATCATATATTTATAAATGGAATGTTATAATACAGTACAACAACAGTTAACAACATGATTACCAAAGTATGGAAACTGTGCTTATGCTACTACTACTACTACCATTACCACTATCACTACCACCACTGATAATAATAATAATGATAATAATAATAATAATAATAATAATAATAATAATAATAATAATAATAATTCATAATAATTATACCTAGCCACAGCTGCCCTGGGCAGACTGATGGAGAAGTGGCAGCCATACCATGCTAACAGCCTTGACCACCAAACACCAAAACATGCACACTAACACATTCATCCATCAGGCAAGGAGGGTGAAGTGTCTTGCCCAAGGACGACAGTAGGCAATGCTGATGTTGAAGATTGAACCGCCAACCTATGGGTTTTTCAGTGACCGCCTGAGTTACAGCTTATGACTGACATGAAAGTTATATATATTACAATTTTATTCCATTTTATAATTTTTTATGATGTGGAATCTGAACACTTACTGACCTTTGAAGAATTGCTAGTAGGCATGATGTTCTCCGCAGTAATTTTAGCAACAAAATCACACACACACAGTCAACCACAATAAATACAAATCTCAGAATGCTACAGTTTAAGTGGATAATACGTACCTATATGACACAAGTTAAACTCAATAAATTCAACAATGGCATTTCTAATATATGTACAAAGTGTGGAACAATTAAAGGTACATTGCTTTATTGTCTTTGGCAATGCCTGAAAGTTCTAAAATTCTGGGAAATTTTTTTTAAATGTATTCAGGAAATACTAACAATTACAATACCATTAGATTCCAATATTTATTATTGTTATTGTTATTGTTTATACTGGGAATCATACCAGAAAAATGCAACTTAAAACAGAAGGAAAAGATCTTTTTAGAACTGGGCACTCTGTTAGCCAAGAGAGTTACTGCAGGACTTTGGAAAGAAGCCTCAGGACTGAATGCAGGTAAATGGATCACTGAATTATTGACAACTCTCCCTCACATATCCTATTATACTGTATATATGATATATGGGGACCATTCCTGCAATATTTGGGAAGAACAGATTCAACCAGCCTTTAGCTAAAAATGGATGTCTTATCGGTTTTTCTGATGTTTGTTTCCAGATCTTGTTTCCATGTGTGGCTGTATGAACATTGACTGGATCTATACACATGGCCATGTACTGGACATCTATTGAATTGTATACATATTAATAATTGTTGTTGTTGTTGTTGTTGTTGTTATTGTCAATAACCATGATAGTGGTACACATAATAATAATAATAATGCTAATAATGTTAATGGTAATAATCTCTATAACAGTAGTAGTAGTAATGGCAATAGTAATAATGATAATAACAATGATAGCGGTGATAATAATGGTGGTGTCAATAATTTAATTATTGTTTATTATTATTAATAATATTTGTATACATATATTTACATTTATTTATTTACTTAATGGGTAATATGTGGGGTTATTTACATTTTTCTTTTCTTTTTTTCATGTATTTTTCTATTTAATTTTTTGGGGTTTTTGAAAAACAAAATACATTGCTAGTGAAAAAATAAGTTTGTTATGAAGCTATTAATGTGGAAAAAAAAAAAAAAGATTCCAAACATAAATACTGTGTGAATATAAAATAACCCCACTGCTGCAGTGCCACTAGGGGGCAGCAGCTGCAGAGATGGCTCTGGTAGGAGAAGAGGTGAAAGACATCTCTGCAATAATAACTGCTTTCTTAAAACTCTAGATTATAGAAAATCACTTTGACTGAAACTCAGTCACATAAAGCTTTTTGTCTTGTTGTTCAAAGCACTACCAAGGGCCATAGTTTGGACCCCCCTGCTCTCCTGTATCTGTTGTGCCTAATGATGACAGTATTTATAATGAAGTCAGTATGTGAGTGTTCCACTAAAGGATTAGACTTGTACATGTGACAGAGATGAGGTGTGAGTGTGGAAGTACCAGACTGATGCTGATGTTCAGACAGACTGGAGCCAGATGAGGACACTCTCTGCTGGGCTGTACTTGGAGAATAGAGAGCTGAGGTCACTGCTGGTCTGGGGGTAAATGCTGCATTTGAGAGAAAAGGCCATATCTTTATAAAAGGAATGTTATAATACAGTACAACAATAGCTAACAGCATGATAGTGTTGTTTAAACTGTGCTTATACTACTACTACTACTACTACTACTACTATTAATAATAATAATAATAATAATAATAATAATAATAATAATAATAATAATAATAATAATAATAAATAGTGCATAATTAATTTACTCCCCACAGACTGATGGTGGTGGTGATGGTAATCTACCTAACCACAGCTGCCCTGGGAGCCTCTCCAACCACCACCAAACACTAAAACATTCACACTAACACATTCATCCATCAGGCAAGGAGGGTGAAGTGTCTTGCCCATGGACGACAGTAGGCAATACTGATGTTGAGGGTTGAACCGCCAGCCTTTGGGTTTTTCAGTGACCTTCTGAGGTACAGCATATGACTGATATATTAGTTAGTTTTATTTTTTAGATTAGAACTTTAATCCAATTTATTTGTTTTTTATTTGAAACCTACCTTTGGTGACATGAATCAAAAAATCAGAGAACTTGGAATTTGTCCATTTCCCTTCCCTCCATTTTCTCAAACCACATCTGTATGTTCCAGAGTCAGAGCTGCGCACATCTGTAATGCTCACATTCATTATGTTAGGATATGGATAATGTAACTCATATTTAATGCTGTATCTGCCGTTCTGCAGACTTTTGTTTGAAGTCTCAACCAAAATGTTTTCTGTTCTGTTACAGTCATTTTTACAGAAGATCCTCCGATTTCCATCCAAATAAAATGGACACTCCACAGTGATGTCCTGTCCTTCTGCTGCTGTAAAAACCTGAGTGTGAACTCTGGAGAGTCCAGGTCTTCCATCACACAGCACTGTTCAACACATGAACCAAGAGTTATTCTCATATCAATAACACAAGTTCACATTTATCTGTAAAGTCACATTTGGAGCGACTGAAAGATGAAGGTGAAGGTTTATTACAGAAATAACTGAGAACACAAACAGCAAAAACATCATGTAGTAACAGTATTAAGTAGAGAATACTCACCAAGAAACAGAGTTAAAACATGACACAGTCTCATGGTGATGGACAGAGCTAAAGCCTCATTCTGTTTTAATCCAGGAAGTGCCTCTGTCCTAATTCTCTAAACACCAGAGCACTGCTGACAAACCCACACCTCCCTCATCTCCTCCTTTCTCTGAACTCACTTCTCATTTAGTCTCTAAATTTTCTGCTGTGGTTTTTTGTCTTTATTTGACAGAGAGTGACAGGAAACCAGAGAAGAGACAGAGAAATGACATGGAGCAAACTCACCAGAGCCTTCTGGTTATTCAAGTTAGTAGGTAGTAGATACTGGAGCTTATCACAATAACCAAGCAAAAACACACATATTGAAGGATTAAGTTTTCTGTAAACTTTGACCTCTGTGTACTTTAATGGAGTGGTCAGAGTGGTGTCTCTTGTTTTGCAGGTGAGCAACAGTTAACTGTAAATGTCCTTCTTGTGTTTGTTAGAGGAGACTGGGGCTGCTTGTTGTCTCTCAGTTGTCTCATTGCTTATCACAGCCACACTAGAGGGCGCTGTGATTTGATGTTATGCCATATTTGGTTGGACATCCTGCTTGTTTTGCAAGTCAGGTCAGAAAATAATTTGTCATTTTGATAGGTCAGAGTATTTTTTCATGTTGACTTTGTTTTTGGGTTAAAAGTCTGTAGGTTTAGTTATTAGTTTCTGAAAAACCAAACATCTAGCAAAAAACAAAAGATCATAGCTTTAAGTTAAGTCATCAACATGTCTTTTTATTCTAAAAGCAAAGTAAGTTCAGTGATCCAGCAGATGGTATGAACAAAATAATGAGTAATGAGACCAAAGTGCTAACAGATGCAGTGGTGATGATGAGCATAAAGACTCCCCAGCTCTTCCTCCCTCCTCCTCCTGCAGCAGGTTAGTCCTGATCAAACCTCAGGAAACCATTGGACCCACGCCCCTCTACACCGGGACACAGACAGAGAAAGACATAATGTCTCCTACTAAATACATTCATACAAATAATTTGGTTTAGTAAAAAGTGTGTCACAGTAAAAACACCAGGGATGAAAATATAAGAGAAATCTGTTGAAAAAGTGAGAATATAAATTATATAAACAGATGAAGCCGGGTTATTTAACACACAATACTGTACAATGTTATTTTCTCTGTGCTTTACAAGAGCAGATAATGTTCAAATAGCACTTTTATAAACTTGTTTATAACACTGGCTTAATGCTCACTCACTGTTACAACCTTTATATAATGGATTATTACTGAATAAATTACTGACCATATGACATTCTCCCAATCCTCTTCTGGATCATCCAAATGCTCTCTAGCAAACTTCAGACGGCCTGCACATGTACTGGCTTTAGCAGGGGGACACGTCTGGCACTGCAGGATTTGAGTCCCTGGCGGCGTAGTGTGTTACTGATGGTAGCCTTTGTTACTTTGGTCCCAGCTCTCTGCAGGTCATTCACTAGGTCCCCCGTGTGGTTCTGGGATTTTTGCTCACCGTTCTTGTGATCACTTTGACCCCACGGGGTGAGATCTTGCGGGGAGCCCCAGATCGAGGGAGATTATCCGTGGTCTTGTATGTCTTCCATTTCCTAATAATTGCTCCCACAGTTGATTTCTTCACACCAAGCTGCTTACCTATTGCAGATTCAGTCTTCCCAGCCTGGTGCAGGTCTACAATTTTGTTTCTCTCATAGTTGAAGTAAACCTATGATGAAAATTACAGGCCTCTCTCATCTTTTTAAGTGGGAGAACTTGCACAATTGGTGGCTGACTAAATACTTTTTGCCCTACTGTACAACAATGTAGAACATACAGTGAGCTGCATTAACTTTGGTACTACAAAGGGTTAAAGTAAAGTAAGCAAGTCCTAAAGTTCCACAGAACAGTATTGTTACACATTTAAAAATAAAGACAAAATTATTCAGACCTAACTTTACTTACTTTATACATTTACATTAGAATGCAGTTACCTCTGCCAAACCTCTTTTGATGAAATGGCCCTAAATGAACTCTTGCTGCTTCTAGTTTTTTTTTTTTTTTTTTTTTTTTTTTTTTGCAGAAGCAGCAGTAGCCATACACCAGGAGGCACAAATATTTTAAACATTTTCTTTGATTTTCAGCTTGAGATGTACAGTTAGGTCCATAAGATTTTGGACACTTACACAAATTTTGATATTTTATCTGTTAACCAAAACATATTCAAAATACAATTATATCACTTATATGTGCTGGCAAACAAAATTAATACAGAAAATCGGCGAGTTATTAATGCAAGATAATTCATATTTGTATTCATCGCAATGTTGTGATTATTGGGGGGGTTATATTGCCCCCCCCCCCCCAGAAATTACGCGCCAGTTCTGGCGTATTTTAACTTGATTTCAAACTAACGCTGCATTCAAACAGGGCAGGATTCAGCGTTTGTGCATCAGTCTCCACCTCTCGTGCACGTAGTATCATGCAGCGCGCCTCTCTCTCGTCTCTCTTCTGTGTTCCGCGTGTGACCTCCTCATGGACCTGTCCTCTGTCCTTCACATCTGAACCAAACGGACTGCTGTCTCCTGTGTGCATCCATGCAGCAGCCAGCTGTGAGAACGAGACAAAGATGGAGCGCAGTTTAAGGCCCACCAAGTCTTGTAACAGACTGACAGCAGAATCAGAGTAACACAGTGTGTCAAACAAAAGGAAGAAGGTGAGAAGTGGTCTGTGATTTAGAGAAGTGCTGCTGACAAATTTCCTGCAAATGTGAGAGAAACACCAAGTCTTAACCTGATTTAATACTAGTTCTCAGCGAGTACTGCACTTTCTATTGATACTAAAATCGTTGTTTTTTCATAGTGTATGTTCTGTTGCTAGTAAAGAGTTGGTGATACAAGTTATGCCATGAAAATAAAGTAGAGGCAACTATATGAGCTGTGTTATTGAATACAAGTGGACTTGTCCAACACTGGAGCAGTGTGCCACTGTTAAACAGGAACCAGGTTTCATCTCAAGGAAGTTGTTGCTGTAAAACCCTCTTATGTTTAGTGTGAAGTAATGTGAAGCACTCTGCTCTGCATAGAGTGCTAACCTCAGATCAGTCTGACACATTTTCTGTTGAAAACATTTGTAAAGGGGAAGGACTTTCAGTAGAATATTTGGAGGTGACTGGATCCACCTGGTGACAGGTTACCATGATTTATTTTTAGCCAGTCACAGCACAAATGGTTTTGAAAATAAAAAATGTAACAAAAATGTTGTCAGCAGATATTTGGTGTTTCTGCAAATGTACAGCAGCATACATTATGTTTTTCTGGGTCACCATGTTGTTAACAAGTATTGCCTAGAGGCTTGTTGCTGTCGGCAAACCTAAAACCTGCCCACTCAGCAGTACTGCCACACTGGCTTAGTAACACCAGATCTTAAGCACGAGGCAGAGAACATGGTCCACTCTGACTCACTGTCCTGGGCTCCATCCTGGAGCTGGAGCTGAGGACCTCTCTGACAGGGGCCAAATGTTCCCAAGTATGTTAAGGTCTGATTAAGCAAACCAATGACAACCAGTAGTTTGTCCCCACTGGGCTTCTGTTAACTTCCAGACAGAAAGGCAGCCTCTTGTTCACCATGCTGACTAAAACAAGGAGCTGTCATTAAGCTCTCAGCAGCTCACCACCTCTTACTGTGGGCATCTAAACTCTACATAGAGACTTTTTCTACCTCCTGCACTGGCCCCGGAGTTCTCCATCTGTGAGGTTATGTGCTTTTAAAATAAAAGTTGTGCATAAAAATGTGATTGTGAGCTGAGGAGCAAACCACTCTAGACCAGTCTAAACATCTAAATACAGATTAATAGAGCAAAAGGAAGACTTCAGTACCAGTGACATTCAGGAGGAAAACAACGCAACATGACTTAGAATGATCAGGATTTCTGAAACTATCATCTAGAGAGAGATTGTTATGACACAGTTTTCTGTATTTTAATAAAAAGATGTCAGAACATAGAGGTAGACTTGTGCTTTCTCCTCTGATCTATTTAACCTCTTTGTCTTTGTCCAGACTGAAGCCTGCTGCAGTTACTCTGAACTGGATTTTACCAGAACCAGCAGCGCCCCCCTTCTCTAGAACTAACTTTATCTTTCTAAAGCAAAAAAAACATTTTGCACTTATAACAATTATTTTTTACATCGTTATTACGTCTATATTATTAGGCTGTAATATGTATGTTATCTAGTTGACGTTTCAAGTACAATATTTTGTAACAGTGTTATAATAATGTAATACTGCTTTCCCAGATGAGCCCCTTCTTTGTAAGTATTAAGTTAAATGTATTTTTCCTTATTTTCTGAAAATAAAAACAACAACTCAAAAAAGAAAAGAAGTCTTTGGTGCCTTAAATCTAATGTTAAAGCCAAATAAAAACCCGAAAACTGTAAGATGCCATATGACCGTGCTCAGTTTGTATGGAACAGAGCACAGCATCTCTACAGTTTATCAACAAGAATTTGGGATTGTAGTGGGTGCTCAGTCAGAGGTAGGCCTGAAGTTGTAGTTTGCTGTTGCACTTTAGTTAATAACTTAAACCATCTTTTGCACAGTACCCATGCACTTTAGATTTTACCTGACTTTGCACCTTACTATTTAGCTTTCGTTTAATTTGACTGCACTTTAGACCCGTTATGTTCCCCTGAGGTCTTTAACTATGTTCGTTTGCACAATACTGTTAGCACCTTAACTCTGCTTGATTGAGACTTTTAGTTCGTTTCATTTGTTTGAAGTTTATTATTGATTGTTTGCTTTTTTTTTTTTTTTTTTTCCTAAACCTCATGTTAGTTTGAGTTAAGGTTGTTAATTTGTATTGATTTTGGTTGAAGACTGTTTTGGCATTTGCTCTTTTTTCCTTATTTTTTAATTAGAATATTGCTATATAAATAAAGTAAATTGTTGTTTTGATTTTAATAATTGTAAATAAACTTTGTTACTACTGCCACTTACCTCCTCCTTGTTTTTATGCTCATTTTGCCAGACTTACCTGTGCATTTTGTAATAGGGAACCCATCTGTATCTAAAGTATTCCCTGGGGTTAGTTTCCCCAGGTGGCATTGTTGGTTATATTTTTTACTTCAGTATTACAGTCCAGAGGGTCGCAGGCCCCACCGCTTGAGTCACAGTTAGTACTGGTTACACTATTATGAAAATTACTGCTATCATACAGAAAACACATTAACTTAGATCTTCTTCCACTCCACCAAAAAAAAACTCATGACCCTCTTACTGGAACATGTCAGCACTAACCACTCTGCCACTGTGCCCCCTTAACACAGATCCCTAACACAGATCAGTGGACACATTTTTAGTTTCTCATTACAGTGTTTTATTTGTCATGATGATACCAGGAGCCTCACCTGCCTCCTTGTCTTTATGACAGTAGATAAAACATACACAACTAAAGTTCAAAAGCAAACCTGAGAAAGGTCACTGCAGTGCAAATTAAGAAATGCATGCAAATAGACACAGCGCTAGCATCAGTTTCAAAACCTGCTCTACAAACCAATAAAGCAACACAGCACTGGCAAATTTAGAAAACCTCTTCATCATCACACTCACCACACACTACAGAGAATAGTTTGTGTAGTTAAAGAATAGCTGTGCAGTGGTGAGAGTTTGTCTTACAGCATGTGATGAGCTCAGCTAACATGTTCTATGGTTTGTTACCCAGCCAGGTGAGGAGGAATTCACAGGGACCAGAGTTTCTCTTACAGCATGTGAGCTGTAAGACATATACTAACATATGTCTTACATATGTAACACTCAGCTAACATATACTATGGTTTGTTACCCAGCCTCCTTTGTTTTCGCATGCTGAATTGCTGCCTGCATGTTTTTGCTTTAAGTTTGTTGCTTTTTAAATGATTTGTATTTTGTGTAATGTGCTTGACTTGTTTATGTTTGTGTTTATGCTTTTGCTTTTTGCTGCTTCTTATTGAGTTTATGTTTTTTCTGATTCTAGTTTTAATATTTCTTTGCAAATTTGTACATCTTTGTACATCTTTCTTTATTCATAGCCTATGTATATATTTATTTATGCACCCTGTTTGCACCCTGTTTGCCATGGGACACCCTACCTCAGGCCTAATGCCCCAGACAACATAGTTCCTGGGATCATTGGGGCTCAGACTCCCCCCAACATGATAAGGTGTCATTTCAAGGGGGACAGATTTGAAGGTATATTGTAGTAAATATAGTGTATTGTTTATTGCAGTGCATGACCTCAAAAAAGGTTGCTGCCATCTCCTGGTTAGAAGTGGTATTAGATTGTTTTGTCTGTTGTCCAGGATTAAAATGCAAAAAAAAAAAAAAAAAAAAAAAAAATGTGTGTTTGCTTAGATCTCCTGACCCTAACAACAATTGCACCCCTTATGAAATTTGCCAGGAGCAGTCACTGTATAGGCTTCAAATCAGCTGAACATCAAATCTATATTCATCACTTGATGATCTAGAATGCTTATATTTCTTCACATCATCCACAAACCCCTGCAGGTGGCTCACCTGGTGGCATCTGGAGTGACCTGGGTTTGATTCCCGGCTCTGGTGAGATTGCTCCATGTCATTCCTCTGTCTCTTCTCTGGTTTCCTGTCACTCTCTGTCAAATAAAGACAAAAAACTGCAGCAGAAACTTTAGAGACTTAATGAAAAGTGAGTTCAGAGAAAGGAGGAGATGAGGGAGGTGTGGGTTTATCAGCAGTGCTCTGGTGTTTAGAGAATTAGGACAGAGGCACTTCCTGGATTAAAACAGAATGAGGCTTTAGCTCTGTCCATCACCATGAGACTGTGTCATGTTTTAACTCTGTTTCTTGGTGAGTATTCTCTACTTAATACTGTTACTACATGATGTTTTTGCTGTTTGTGTTCTCAGTTATTTCTGTAATAAACCTTCACCTTCATCTTTCAGTCGCTCCAAATGTGACTTTACAGATAAATGTGAACTTGTGTTATTGATATGAGAATAACTCTTGGTTCATGTGTTGAACAGTGCTGTGTGATGGAAGACCTGGACTCTCCAGAGCTCACACTCAGGTTTTTACAGCAGCAGAAGGAGGAAACATCACTGTGGAATGTCTATTTTATTTGGATGGAAATCGGAGGATCTTCTGTAAAAATGACTGAACAGAACAGAACAGAAGACATTTTGGTTGAGACTTCAAACAAAAGTCTGCAGAACGGCAGATACAGCATTAAATATGAGGAACATTATCCATATCCTAACATAATGAATGTGAGCATTACAGATGTGCGCAGCTCTGACTCTGGAACATACAGATGTGGTTTGGGAAAATGGAGGGAAGGGAAATGGACAAATTCCAAGTTCTCTGATTTTTTGATTCATGTCACCAAAGGTAGGTTTCAAATAAAAAAATAAAAATTAAACAGATCAAAGTTCTAATAAAAAAATAGAACTTACATATCAGTCATAAGCTGTAGCTGTAGCCCGAATAACCTACAGGTTGGCGGTTCAATCCTCAACATCAGCATTGCCTAGTGTTGTCCTTGGGCAAGACACTTCACCCTCCTTGCCTGATGGATGAATGTGTTAGTGTGAATGTTTTAGTGTTTGGTGGTGGTTGGAGAGGGTCCCAGGGCAGCTGTGGTTAGGTAGATTACCATCACCACCACCACCACCACCACCATCAGTCTGTGGGGAGTAAATGAAGTATGGATGTAGTAGTAGTAGATTCCTTTGATTATAATTTATATGACCTTTTCTGTCAAATGCAGCATTTACCCCCAGACCAGCAGTGACCTCAGCTCTCTATTCTCCAAGTACAGCCCAGCAGAAAGTGTCCTCATCTGGCTCCAGTCTGTCTGAACATCAGCATCAGTCTGGTACTTCCACACTCACACCTCATCTCTGTCACATGTACAAGTCTAATCCTTTAGTGGAACACTCACATACTGACTTCATTATAAATACTGTCATCATTAGGCACAACAGATACAGGAGAGCAGGGGGGTCCAAACTTTGGTCCAGGGGCCAAAAGTTTTGTATTGGCCCTTGGTAGTACTTTTAATAGCAAGATAAAAAGCTTCATGAGTCTCACTCAAAAGTGATTTTCTATAATCTAGTAGTTTAAGAAGCAGTTATTATTGCAGAGATGTCTTTCACCTCTTCTCCTACCAGAGCCATCGCTGCAGCTGCTGCCCCCTTGTGGCACTGCCGCTATTTTATATTCACACAGTACTTATGTTTGGATTTTTTTTTTCACATGAATAGGTTTATAACAAATATATTGATTAATAATATAATATTAATAATATTGTGTAAGATGGAACTGGCATTCATTTGAACAAAAAAATATGGAAATTAATGGTTGGTGGAGGCCAGAACAAATTCAGCTATACGTGCCTGTCCCAAGCCTGGATAAATAAAAGGCATCCAGAGAAAAACCTATGCCAAATTACCCATGTAAAGAACTTTGTCACCTCTAGTGGCCCTCCTCCTTGGCAGCATGGTGGCAATGTGTTTAGTGCTATAGCCTCTTCTTCTGCTCAGCTCACTGCTCCTGACAGTCACCCCAGCAGCCATGGCTGTCTTAACCAACGGGCTTGCCTGGGCTGAAGCCCAGGGGCCTATGGAGATTGAGGGCCTATTTCAAAAGGACATGTTTGCAGCACAAACTTCTCCACTCGAGTCTCTTTCTCTGTTTCTCCCTCTCTCAGCTGCTGAAGTGAGCACTCCTCCTCCTCCACTGCTGTTTCTGTCAGACAAACATGCCGCTGCTTGCGTCTGATTGGTTGCTGTGGAGAAGTGGGTGGCGCAGCCTCGAACAGCAGCACATTTCTCTTCCTTCACTCAGAGACAGACACACTGTCGCACAGCATGTTTTATTCAGACTAATATGAACAAATAATGCATTAAAAATAGTCCTGGACATAAAAGTTTGTTAAAACCTAGTGTTGACAGACTGCTCAGACGGACTTAGAACCTCTGTCAAGTCCACATGTGTAAGTCCCATTGCAAACAAGTGCCACTAACCTGGCTATTAACTCACTGACATCACATTGCTTATAAAACTGTGTTTTGCAGGTTAGACACTGTAGCTTAAGACTCCATGATTCACCTGTAAAAAGATGACAGCACCAAAAAGGTAGGAATATTTGTCCACAGCCCAGTGTGACGAGACTCACACGGCTCACAGACTCTGCGTTACTGAGCTGGAGCAGGGCAGTATCTGGGGCTGGGGCTCCATGGGCATTGGGGAACTACTAAAATAGAAACTTTGTCAGACAATTACACACAAAAAGTTGATGTCCAAACCATTAATTGTACCTATGTTTTACTACAATGTAGTAAGCTGCTGAAAATAGTTAATGTAAAATGCACCAGAATTCAGGAAATCACATGTATTTTGTTCCAAATTTTCTTGGGGAGGGCCCCCACACCCCCTGCTTTATACTGCTTTCAGTTGTCTGTTTTCACATCTGTGAAGTTGAAAAGCTCAACTTATTTAAAGCCTTAACATTATTTGATTAAAAGAACTTGCGAAACATTAAAATGGCCATGAATATTGAGGTGCTTTCTGTGTATATGTATATTCTAAACATGGGCGAGGGGGGCCTCCAGAAGCTCTCAGCCGCAGGGCCTACTGATTGATGTCAGCCCTGCCAGTAGCTGCACTGAAGAATGGGTAAAATGCAGAGAACAAAGCTCCCTATGAAGACAATAAAGTCTACCTTAACCATAACCAGATATTATTCTGTATGTGGCCCTCAATGAAAAAAGTTTGGACATCTGCAGTAGATGGTGTCCTCACTAATATATTCCCACACATTTAGTTTCTGGATTTTAGTCACAACGTTACAGTAAACAGAAGCAAAATTATTTTAACTGTATTAACCTGTATGCACAAGAGATATATGTTTTTTTCATGGTGCATATTGTCCATGGTTCTATGAGACTCAGACTGAGTGTGTCCTGACAGGTGTGGTTCTGTCTGTGGCTTTGACTCTGACAGCTGTTCTGATCCTGTTAGCAGCTACTCTGTTCATACTGTACCAGAAGAGAGCCAACAAACCTCAAGGTGGGTCAGAGCTTCTTAACATGTCACATTTGAAGAAAACTCTCTTTATTAATTGTGTTTTGTAGCTTCACATCCAACAGAACCTCCTGAAGCCTCAGAGTGCGCTCAGATACCAGAGGTGAGTGTGTTGACTTTTCTGAGCTTTCTGCCATCTTATAATGTTGTTTCCTCCTGGAGTAGTATTTTGTTTCATTCACATATGTTTGAGTAATCCTGTATGCTGAGGCACTGCCCTTCTCAAGAGCTGAAAACACCTGGTCTCACTGGTCTACGTAGACACATAAAACCATGCCTTCTCCAGGAAGTACTCCTGCACTGTTTCTGAAGCCCTACATTGTCACCAGACCTTCGAATACATGTACTGGAGTGCTTAAGCAGCCGTCACTACAAGGCAGTCAGTTAATTTGTCTGTTAGCTTCATGTTGCTAATAGCTATGCTAATTAGCCATCATACCTTGCTCTGTTCACCTTCCTCCATACAGTGCAAACACTCACTACTGAACTCAAATCGTCTCAACTTTATTCACATTTGAACTCACAGTAGGTGATCAGGAGGCAGCACTGTCTGTAGAGGGCTTTAGTCAGAGGAAGGATTTAGGCACATTTGTTTTAACAGATCAGGAAACTACAGTGAATTGAAGAAGCTCCAGAACAGAGTTCCATTTGGGAGATGCAGGAGGTGGTGGCGTGGGTTTACTGCTCCGCAGAACCCTACAGTAAATGCCCATTTATACTTCACTATACAACAGTTGGTAGACAGCCACATATCCATAAAAGACATCTGATGGCTTCGTCAGGGAAAACTGGTACAGGTGCCACGAAAAATGCACCCCATCAGACATGTTAGCACACATGTTGCTAGAGCTAATGCTAACGGAGCTAATATGTCTGAAAACTCTATACTTCTCAAAGAACTCAGAGAAATACGGGAGGAAAATCAACAAGAGCACAGTGAATGTTGAAGTTGGAAAAGTCCATGTCTCAGGTAAAAGAGTGGATTGAGTCAAAACAATTGTGAAATCGAGTCAGAAATAGGCCAGATTGACATTAGAGGACAGTGAAATGACAGGACGCTACAGCACCTTAAAAAGACGCTGAAATAGCAGCCAAATGAAGATCTGGAAAACAGGCTCAGACGGATTTATATCAGAAAATTTCAAGTACCTGCAGATATTGAAGGTAATGATACTAAAGTGTTTGCAAAACAACTTCTGCTAAAGGCTCTAAAACTCCCACTGAACATAGACCTAAACATAGAACGAGCATAGCACTCTCTAGCTGTTAACCCAAATGCACCTCCTCAATCCATCATTGTGCATTTTCTCGACTTCACAGTCAAAGAGCTTGCACTACAGCAGGCCTAGGGACAAGAAGTTACTTTCCAGGGGCTGGGGATTAGAGAGCAGAGAGCAGATCAAAGAGAGTGAAATACTTTGACAGGAGCTACTGAGGGACAAATGGCAACTTCAACAGAGTGCATGGGATAGAAGAAGAAAAAGGATGCAACGTCGTTATTTGGGGCCTTTGTTACTAAACATGATGAGTAAAATACTGTTGATATTGGAGCACATAACAAAAAGGTACAAAACTGTCAAGTTGTTGTTCTACTTTATTTTTGATTTGCGATGAGTGAATGGGTTCTGTCTGCAGGGAGCCACCCATAACTCTATCACCTGTGGCCTAATGATTAGGCAGAGGCACACCCTTGATCTAGGGAAACAGCGTTTAGCCCTTATGGCACTTTGTGCCATACCCAGGGAGGGTTAGCCTCACCACTCTGCCCAGATGTCATCGGAAGCAGGCTTCCATGTACAAGGGGCCTGTTGGTATTTTGGAAGTTCTGTATTTCAGTTGGAATTTAAAATGTTATGTTTATTTTAGTTCTGATGGATGTTCCTAACTTCCTGGCAAATATTAAGTTCATGTTCAAATGTGTACATTTCAGAGTGATATAACACTGCTAGAATATGTCTTACAATGTGTTAGTTATAATATAAATGGCCTTAATAACCCAATTAATTGGAAAAAAAAAATTAAGGGCAACTTAAAATGATGCAATGCTCTATAGAATTCATTCAAGAAACCCACCTATCATTAATTGAACATAAAAAAAATTGCATAGGGAATGGGTAGATATAGTTTTATGCTATTAAACAAGTCAATATATTATACAAAAGAAAAAGAAATAATTGATGATGAAGGTAGGTACGTTAAGATTGTGGGTTCAGTTTCAGGAATTGAGCTGCCATTATTGAATATATATGGACCAAACAAAGACAACCCCCCAATTTTATTCAATTATAGCATCACTTTTGGCAGGAAATGCAAAGGGAATAATAGTTATAACAGGTGACTTTAATTGTGTCCTCAACACTAAATTACATAAATTGCCCCCAGATTTAGGTCCGGTTCCCATTGACTGCCATGATAAATGAAGTGGAAATGAAGTTAATAGATCTGTGGCGTTATTATCAGAGGGGCAGGGATTTTACCTTTTCTGCATTTCAAAACGAGATATAGGCAAGGTTGAATCCTGTCATATTGAGCCGGCTACAATCTCAGATCATGGGCCAGTAAGTCTTCAATTTAAAATAGATAATACAAAAAAATGTAAACATTGGCAACCCAATGTTTCATTGCTGTCAGACCACACCAGCCGGGAAAGGATAGGGCATGAATTGAAGAACTATTTTGAGATAAATGATGATGGCAATGTGTCACCCTCAGTATTATGGGATGGGGCAAAGGCTGTGTTGAGAGGAAAAATAATTTCAATATCAACCGTGGTAAAGAGGGAATGTCTTCAAACACAATTAGATTTGGAAAATGACATTAACAATATGGGAGTGAAGCCTTACAAAAGTCTAAGCAGAAATCTGATATCCTGTGGGGCGGCAGTAGCTCAGTCGCTCAGATGCTTGCCCACAACCGCCAGTGCACACTGTCATTGTGTCCTTGGGCGAGACACTTCACCCACCTTCCCTGTATGAATGTGTCGTAGGCGTAAAATGGCAGCCAAGCTTCTGTCAGTCTGCCCCAGGGCAGCTGTGACTACAGAAGTGTCTCAACACCACCGAGTGTGACTGAGGAGTGAAGGAATAATGCACCAAAGCATAAAGCAACTTTAAGTGTCTAGAAAAACACTATGTAAGACTTTATTATTATTAACATACAAAGCGATGGGAGCACTCAGATTTATTGGGCAGACATACTACAAAATGGTAAATAGAGTGAATAAACTAATGTTTGGATGGTACACAATGTACCATCTTGGTAAACCATGTACCACCCGCAACAGCACAAACTTGGTGTGATTAAGACACTGCAGCAGAGAGCCCAAGAGGTGCCCACAAGCTCTGAGGGAAGGAGGAAAGAAAAGCAACATGTCTGCCAAGCCACCACAACCTGTGGATATCCCAACTGGGCCTTCTCCAAATCCCAAAGGGCGATAAAACAGGACAGGAAAAAACAAGGGCCTCAGAGCCTTACAACAGTCTCCTGAAACCCAAACAAAACAAACCAGTTTCACTCAGGTCATTAACATCTGAAGGAGCTGACCAAGCTGGGGAGGGTCAACCACTCTCACTCCAGCTGAGGACAAAGGACTCCTAATGACCCGAAACCACTCAGGCTAGTCATAGTCTCCTGAACCAATAGCAGTTAGTTTCAGGTCTAACTCCTCCTTCCTAGGAGCATATAAACCAGCTCTCTTACCAGTTCAGCTTCAACTGTAAAAATCAAGTCCAGATGATTGCCTTTGAAACTTTTGTTGCGGTCCTTCCCAGATTCCTCTTTTTATTCCAGTCCCTGCCCCTACAGGTGCCAAATAAGTCCTTTAAAATCATAGATAAATTGTTAACACAAAATATATGGCAAAACAAAAGACCCTGAATTCGACTCAAAACACTCCTACTGTCCAAACAAAAAGGTGGACTTGCATTACCAGACTTGAGAAAATATTACTGGGCCGCTCAGCTACGCATTTTAATACATTGGATTAAAAAT
The DNA here is from genome assembly GCA_020698575.1 of Bostrychus sinensis. Classification (NCBI taxonomy): domain Eukaryota; kingdom Metazoa; phylum Chordata; class Actinopteri; order Gobiiformes; family Eleotridae; genus Bostrychus; species Bostrychus sinensis. The sequence continues at coordinate 36,246,743 of CM036252.1, forward strand.
GATCTGGACACAGGGTGGGTACAAACAGAACTTGATTCCTTAATACCCTTTACATACAATAATATTCCTTAGCAAACTGTCCTGGAAGAAAATTAAGTTTATTAATAAATGGATATTAAATACATTAACTATCTAAAACAATGTTCGAAAAAAGAGTGGAGTCCCAACATCACTACCAAGAGCCATACCAATCACAGGCAACCCAGAATTTAAGCCATCTATGAATGACCAGGGTTTTAAAAGATGGGCTGAGTTAGGCTTGCTAACTGTAAATCAGCTATTTGAAGGAGAGCATTTAAAATCCTTTGAACAACTGCAGCAAACTTAAGGCCTACTTTCCCAAGACCTTTTCCATTATTTTCATATAAGACACTACATAACTACTAATACTGAGTGGGAAATGGTTAGAAGACTTCTACAGATGTGCAGCAATATTTTATTGACATAATAGAAAATAACCACTTTCTAAAGCATTGCATATCTAATATTTATAAATCTTAATACAAATACAATCTAAATACAAACAGGAGAAGGTGATAACACCTGGTCTATTAAAGGGAAATGGGAGTTGGAGGCTAACATCATCATCTGAGAAATGGAGTGGAAGGACCGTTTCTTATCTAGTCATAAGATTACTAATAGCCTTACATATAGGGAATTTGATTGGAAGGTGAGGGTTAGATTCTTCAGGACTCCGATGGTGCTGTCTGGGTTCTATCCCTTATGCTCACCATTGTGTTGGAGGGGTTGTGGGAAGATTGAAGATCATACTCATATTTTCTGGGACTGTCAGTGTTTGCAAAGGTTCTGGATAGACAATAAAAAGGAAATATATGTGATTTTCGGAGTGGTTTTACCCTTGTGTCCAGCATATTATGGATTGAGATGCATACCCATGGATGCGCCAGGCCATCTGGTGATAAACTGTACATGTTAAACGTCTTTGTGCTGGTTGCCAGAAAAATGTTAACCATCTCCTGGAAACAAGCTTCACCACCAGCAGTGAATCAATGGGCAAAACGATTAAAGGACATTTATACATTATACATTATATGGGGCGATGGTGGCGCAGTGGGTTAAGCATTCGCCCAGCAGGGTAGCCGGTTCAAATCCCATCTGAAGCGCATACTGTCGTTGTGTCCCTGGGCAAGACACTTCACCCACCTTGCCTGTGTGAATGTGTGGCTGTGTTTGGTGATGGTCGGGGGGGCCGTTGGCGCAGATTGGCAGCCATGCTTCCGTCAGTCTGCCCCAGGGCAGCTGTGGCTACAGAAGTAGCTCACCACCACCGAGTGTGACTGAGGAGTGAATGAATAATAGATCAAAAATTGTAAAGCGACTTTGAGTTGTGAAAAGCGCTATATAAAATTGATGTGTTATTATTATACTATGGAAGAACTTACTGCACAGTTAAGGCTGAAAAAAGGACATTTTTGTGCATAGCTGGTTACCTGTTAAAAAATACTTTGAAAAATTAGACATTTTATTTATTTACTTATTTATTTTCTGTGATGTGCCTGTATGTATTATGAGTTTTGTATGTTCATGTTTTTTGTCTGTGTGTGCAATATGGATATACATGATTGAAGCTTAATGAAGTGAGTTTAAAAAAAAGAAAAGAAAGAAAAAGCTCCAGAACAGAGGTGACTTTTAAGTGTTTATCTTTACAAAAACATGAGGCTTTTCTTTTCTTTGTTTTTCAGACTGAGATATATGAGAACCTCCGTCCAGTCTGGGAACCTGCAGACTCCACTTACCAGAGCCTCTCTGTGGACACCATGGACCCAAACTACACCAACAGCACCATCACAGAACACAGATAGGTCTAGTGTGGAGCAGTTTGGATCAAATGAGAATGGAATGCAGACCAAACTACTGCTGGATGTTTGCCTCAACAAAACAAAAAACAAAACCAGTAAATTTAAAGATTGTCACTATTCACACAGGCAGATCAGTGATGTATGTGACTAGACAGAGAGGGTTATGCCCATAGACTTACTGCTCATTATTTTAGTAGTAGTAGTATATTTGTTATTATCTTTACTATTACAATTATTAATACATTTTTATTATAGTTTATGTCGCTGATGTTATACTGTCATTTATCTTCAGTATTATCATTATTGCTTCAATCTTGCTCACACACACCCCACTCTCAAGTATTCAGCATATTAAGTGATTTGGTTTGTTTCTTACTGTGTTATTGTTGTTGTTGTTTTTTCTTGTTATGTCTGTACGTTGTTTGTTTTGTGTTGTAAAATTTAAAAAGAAAAAAAAGAGAGAGAGAGAGAGAAAATGTGACATGACGTAACTGACAAAAACACGTTGCATGCCAGTGCCAGAAGGCTGTAGGCACATTTGTTTTAACAGATCTGGAAACCACAGTGAATTCAAGAAGCTCCAGAACAGAGGTGACTTTTAAATGTAGACTTTTACACAAACATGAGGCTTTTATTTTATTTTCTTTGTTTTTCAGACTGAGATGTATCATGCCAGTTATTATTGACTGGCACCAAAACAAAACAAAAAAATTAGCAATACGTGCCTGTTCCAAGCCTGGGTTAATGAAAGGCATCCAGAGTCAAACCGATGCCAGATGACCCATGTAAAGACCTCTGAAAGCACCTCTAGTGAGTGGCCCTGTTCCCTGGCAGCATGGTGGCAAAGTGTTTTAATGCATTTGTCTCACATTTAGAAGGTCCCAGTTTCAATTTCTGGACGATAGGGTCTATCTGTGTGGAGTTTTGCATGTTCTCCCCGTGTCTGGGTGGGTTTTCTCCAGATGCTCTGGGTTCCTCCAAATACCTAAAACATGCACAAAAGGCTAATGCTCCAGCTCGGTACTCCTGACCAGGATCCTGGCTCAGATCTGTAGAAGGGCCCCACTGTGTCCTGACAGGTGTGGTTCTGTCTGTGGCTCTGACTCTGGCAGCTGTTCTGATCCTGTTAGCAGCTACTCTGTTCATACTGTACCAGAAGAGAGCCAACAAACCTCAAGGTGGGTCAGAGCTTCTTAACATGTCACATTAGAAGAAAACTCTCTTTATTAATTGTGTTTTGTAGCTTCACATCCAACAGAACCTCCTGAAGCCTCAGAGTGCGCTCAGATACCAGAGGTGAGTGTCTTCATCAAATCGAGAGCTATGTTCTCACTGATTCATCCAAACTAAAAGAAGATTTTACAGAACAACTATGAGGAGATCCAACAGAAGAACAGAGCTGGTCCTGTGGAGATGTGCCCAGCTTCAGTCTCTGCCTTCTTCAGAAAGACTACAGAGACCTCTGAGATCTACCGTCTGGCCTCAGAACACTGTCGACAGCAACAACAGGTAAGAAATGTAGAGCCAACTCTTTAACAACACATTTTACAGGCAGTGGGGAAATAAAAGGGCCATATTCGGCTAACTTGACTTTTCTGAGCTTTCTGCCATGTTATAATATTGTTTCCTCCTGGAGTAGTATTTTGTTTCACTCACACATTTGAGTAATCCAGTATTCTGAGGGGCTGCCCTTCTCAAGAGCTAAAAACGCTCTATCTCACCGCTCTATGTAGACATGAAACCCTGCCTTCTCTGGCAAGCGTTCCTGCACATTTCTAAAGCACATACACTGTCACTGGACTTGTTCTGATAATTTCGGTGCTTACACCGAAGCCACTATGAGGGAGTCAGCTCATGTATCTATCTATTAGCGTCATGTTGCTAATAGCCATGCTAATTAGCCATCATACCACGCTCTATCTGCCCTCCATTGTTCTGTAGAGGGCTTTAGTCAGATGGACATGGGTCACTCCAATCCTACTTTGAAACTACACTGTTTGTAATCCTGGCCTGAGCTGTTGGAGTGAAGTGGGCGGGGCCAACTAGGGAAGTAAGAGCCTTAAAGGGACAGGAATGTAATCCAAGCGTTTTCAGCTGAACTCCCAAAAAGAAGATGTTTTGAATACCTTTTGATTCTTTGTAATAAAATGTGAAATACTGAAGTGTACAGAATTATTTTTAAAAGCACAAGAGGTTTTTAGGTAGCATTTGTGATAGTGCTATAGTCATTGGCACACCAACCAAAGACTAAAGAGCAACAGTTGAATATAGGAGTTTTCTATTTACATAATTAATCAGGCCAAGACCTGGGCTGGTGTTGATTTCTCCAAAAAATCTCTGAGCTGTGTTAGTGAATACAAGTGGACTTGTCCAACACTGAAGCAGCCTACCACTGTTAAACAGGAACCAGGCTGTTTATAAAAAATCTTCAAACACAAGATCAACTCATGTTGAGGAAGCTGTTGCTGTAAAACCTTCTTATATGAAAAAGAAACTAAACAGAATTATTTCAGTAGCAAATTAACACTGCAATGTGTGAAGTATGGTTTTCTCTACTGCATGTCTTGTACATGCCTGGAACATCATGTACAATAAAGGATTCAGGAGGCAACCAGAACAAGTGATGGAGATGGATTGTTACCCAACATATTTACTAAGTCTGTCAGACTTGTAGGATTTCTGAGGCGGCTTGTACTGGTGGTAACAGAGTCATTGTTTTGGTTCAGTGAATAACCTGAGCTGAGCCAAGGTACTGGTCAATCTGTGTTTCTCTGCTCATGGCCTTAAGCAGCTTCCAGCAGCTGTAGCAGCAGAAGTCCACTCTGACTCACTGTCCTGGGCTCCATCCTGGAGCTGGAGCTGAGGACCTCTCTGACAGAGGCCAAATGTTCCCAAGTATGTTAAGGTCTGATTAAGCAAACCAATGACAACCAGTAGTTTGTCCCCACTGGGCTACTGTTAACTTCCAGACAGAAAGGCAGCCTCTTGTTCACCATGCTGACTAAAACAAGGAGCTGTCATTAAGCTCTCAGCAGCTCACCACCTCTTACTGTGGGCATCTTCAGGATGGTACAGAGTCCAGCCTCTCTTGTGGATGTTTCTAGAGCCTAAACTAGCCTAACTTTTTCAACCTCCTGTACTGGACCAGGGTTCTCCATCTGTGAGGTTATGTGCTTTTAAAAGAAAAGTTTTGCATAAAGATGTGATTGTGAGCTGAGGACCAAACCACTCTAGACCACTCTAAACATCTAAATACAGATTAATAGAGCTAAAGGAAGGCTTCAGTACCAGTGACATTCAGGAGGAAAACAAAGCAACATGACTTAGAATGATCAGGATTTCTGAAACTATCATCTAGAGAGAGATTGTTATGACACGGTCTTCTCTATTTTAATAAAAAGATGTCAGAACATAGAGGTAAACTTGTGCTTTCTCCTCTGATCTATTTAACCTCTTTGTCTTTGTCCAGACTGAAGCCTGCTCCATGTTCCTCTGTACTCCACTGTCACTTCACCACACCAGTAACTTCAGAGTTTATCTTTCTAAAGCAAAAACCCTTTTGCATTTATAGCTTTTATTTATTATTGTAATATAGTTTCTAATATTACAATAACTATATTGTAATATAGTGTGGGCAAGCACTTTCCCATCTATTTTAAATAAAATCTTGATTTTGCAAAAGCGCTTTGTTAGAATTGCAGCCTATTCTAAGCCTCTGACATCATCTGCTAATTCATTTCATTTCAAGATTCTTAATATTTATAATATAAATGTCTTTCATATTTGTATTTTTATGCACAAAATCTGGTTTAATCAACATACCATACCGGCGCATTTCATATTTTATTTTATAACCAATTCGGAGGTTCACTACTACAAAACTCATCGAGAGCCCAGTTTTGCCAAAGAGACAGAGGTTGTACACTGTGGAGTGAATTTCCCATCTAGCTAAAATCAACACATCATTAATGTCATTAAAAAATATTTAAGAGCGGTTTTGGTTAAATTTTAGAGATTTTTTTTTTTTTTTTTTACATTTAACAGTTCTATTGTATCTATGAAGCATGCTTACAGTCTTAACTCTGATTTTAATTGTTTGTAACATTTGTATATGTATTATGTTTTTTGTAAATTTATATTGTCATTTTTATTATGTGCAAAATAAGTAAATAAAAACAAATTACATTTATATTTTTAGCCTGTAATATATATGTTAACTATTTTAATTTGTAAGTACAATATTTCGTGACGGTGTTATATTAAAGCAATACTGCTTTCCTGGACAAACCCCTTATTGTCGCCTTTTATTCTTTATAAGTGTAAAGTTAAACACCTGCATTTTTACTTATTTTCTGAAAAAAAAGTAGAGTGTTTAGTGCTCTAACCCCCCAGCAAGAGAGTCACAAGTACCTTTTGGTGGAGTGGAAGAAGATTAATGAACGATTTACATATATGTGTGTGTGTGTGTGTGTGTGTGTGTGTGTGTGTGTGTGTGTGTGTGTGTGTGTGTGTGTGTGTGTGTGTGTGTGTGTGTGTGTGTGTGTGCGTGTGTGTGTGTGTGTTAAAATAAGTCTCTGGTGCCTGTTAAAGCCAAATAAAAAACAGAAAACTGTAAGGTGCCAAATGAATTAAAATGAATGAACTATTATGAATATTACTGCTATCATACAGAAAGCACATTATTAACATAAATCATTCATTAATCTTCTTCCACTCAACCAAAAGGTACTGGTGACTCTCTTGCTGGAGGGTAAGAGCACTAACCACTCTGCCACTGTGCCCCCCTAACACAGATCAGTGGATATATTTTTAGTTTCTCATTACAGTGTTTTATTTGTCATGATGATACCAGGAGCCTCACCTGCCTCCTTGTCTTTATGACAGTAGATAAAACATACACAACTAAAGTTCAAAAGCAAACTACGGTGCCTGAGAAAGGTCACTGCAGTGAAAATTAACAAATGCATGAAAATAGACACAGCACTAGCATCAGTTTCAAAACCTGCTCTACAAACCAATAAAGCAACACAGCACTGGCAAATTTAGAAAACCTCTTCATCATCACACTCACCACACACCACAGAGAATAGTTTGTGTAGTTAAAGAATAGCTGTGCAGTGGTGAGAGTTTGTCTTACAGCATGTGATGAGCTCAGCTAACATGTTCTATGGTTTGTTACCCAGCCAGGTGAGGAGGAATTCACAGGGACCATGTGGCCCCTTTAAGAAAGTCTGAGGCAGCCAGCCTTGTTCAGGAAAGTGCTTTCAGGAACCTGGAAAATAGTAACAAGTGGCCAGGTTTTTGCAGAGATGTGGGGCAGATTCTGCCTGGTTTAGAGTGGGATTTAGAAGTTGAGTGAGCTTTGTGTGTATAATTCCTATCCTATGTGGTATGAGTGAAAAGTCTTATTACTGATTCATTTTGGTAAACAAAATAAACATGCAAATAGTATCAAAAATAGCCATTTGTCTGATTTGAAAGAATTAGAAGTGAATTCAGAGAAAAGGAAGAGACAACAAGTGAGAGTTTATCAGTTGTGGTCTGGTGTTTGGAGAAGTGGTATCTTCTTTCATATCATCTTTCAGTTGCTCCAAATGTGACTTTACAGATAAATGTGAACTTGTGTTATTGATATGAGAATAACTCTTGGTTCATGTGTTGAACAGTGCTGTGTGATGGAAGACCTGGACTCTCCAGAGCTCACACTCAGGTTTATACAGCAGCAGAAGGACAGGACATCACTGTGGAGTGTCTTTTATATGAATCTGGAAACTGGAAGTACTTCTGTAAAAATGACAAAACAGAAAACATTTTGGTTCAGACTTCAGCCAAAAGCAAAGAGAATGGCAGATACAGAATTAAATATGAGAAATGTCCTTCCTATAATGTCCTGTCTGTGAGCATTACAGATGTGAGCAGCTCTGACTCTGGAACATACAGATGTCAAACATGGTCTGGATCAAATGTAGTGGAATTCCTGATTAAAGTGACCAGCGGTAAGTTCAGTGTTAAAAAACTTGATATTGTATGACATTATTTGACATGTGTGTCATGTGTTCTGCTGTTTGTCTCACAGCTTTGTAACACCTGTAGGTCTCAGACACTGACATTCTGTGGATCATTTTAACATAGGAATTACAATAAACCAATACATTTATTTATGTTTATGAATACTGAAATATTGTTGTATAATATTAGTTGTTACATCAGCTGTCACCCCCAGAGCATCTGAACAGGAGACAACAGTCCCCTCAGGTATTTCTGCATCTGCACACATTTAATAACTACACTCAGTACAATCACTTGTGATATAATATGAAAATGTACAGTTTTATGTAAATGTGAAATATTTTGTAAACCATATTTTTTATAAATACAGAGTACTGTATATTATTGAACACTGCAAAGTAAATACAATGCAGATATTTGTACATCTACACAAATGTCATAAATACACACATGTTATAAACCTGTTCTCAGGAGCCAGTCCTCTGCTGTGGCTGCTGCTGACCCCTGTCGTCATGGTGATGACCTCTGTGCTGATCTGCAAAAAAGAAGAGGTCACAGAATGGTGAGGACACAGAGACATTGAGTCAAATGACAAGGGCCCAGTGGCAGTGGCAACAATACTGTATTATCTGTTGGTTGTATTTGAAGACTTTAACCTCTGTAGCACCAATGCTCTGGATGTTGAGCAGTGTTGTAACATGTTCTTACACAAGTACAATGTTGGCCCAACTACAGCTTCAACATGAACTTATCAGATTGAAGTTATGAATAAAGAGGAGAAAGTTTTTCTTGCATTTTCTCTGCAGTGTTTATGAAAATATTGTTCACAGAATTAACTCTAACAAAGTATTTCTATAAGACATTGTTTCTATGGACTTACATGGGTCAGCACAAACAGAATAAACACGAGTTAAAAAAGCTGTCAGTTTTGTTAGTGGAAAAGTAAATCCAGAGAAAATGAGGAAACGACAAGAGTGAGTATTTAGAGGTATTTATAGAAGCGGTTCAGAGGAAGTTCCTGGAGAAAAAAACACAGAATGAGTTCAGCTCTTTCTGAATGTGTCATGTTTAACTCTGTTTCTTGGTGAATATTCTCTACTTAATACTGTTACTGGGTTTACATCAAAATCCAGGAAGTGGAAGCACAACATTTCAGTACAATTCAAACCTGGCAACACTCTCCAGCAGAGACATGTCCACCCAAGGACAAAATCCTTTTCACAAACAGAGCAGTGTGGGCTACGCTGCTCAGTGCAGTGAAGAATGCGTGATCTGTTTATCGGGGAAACCAAACAACCTTTGCACCATAGAATGTATCAGCAGGAGACTCAGCTGGACCACAGTCTGCACTACCTCCACCTGAAGGAGACAGGTTACTCCTTTAAGGACAGTAATGGCTGGATTTTGGCCAAAGAGAGTACACACATGGCACTAGGGAAGCCATTTTTGTGAAAATGGATAAACTTTCTCTCAACAGAGGAGGAGGCCTAAAATGACTCCAACTCACACCAAAACAAAAACAACAACATGCTCAATTTCAGTCCAAGTTTCACTCTAACAATAGACCATCATCTTCAGAAGCACCTTATGCTAACAACTCACAGTGAACAACTCTGCCTCAGGCTCCAGTCCAGGACGTTCAGCTGCTGCTTGTTGTTTCCTGCCCTGAGTCTCATCAGGTTTAACCACTCCCTCTGTACATAAACCTACGCTCTAACAGCAATTTTCCTCAGAAATGAGTAAGCCCTTCAGAGTAAGGACGAAATGTCTTCTGAAAACAAACCTTGTCCAGATGACCTACAAACTTTTAACTGTTTATTGTCATCAGAACAGTATTTAGGCTTCAAATGAGCTGCTCATCAAAACTATTCAACCTCCCCATGACCCACTGTAGGTCCTGAACCCACCACTTGATGATCCAGAATGCTTATATTATTTTAGTCACATCATGTACAAATCCTTGTAATGCGGGGCACCTCGGTGGCTCACCTGGTGGCATCTGGAGTGACCTGGGTTTGATTCCCGGCTCAGGTGAGTTTGCTCCATGTCATTCCTCTGTCTCTTCTCTGGTTTCCTGTCACTCTCTGTCAAATAAAGACAAAAAACTGCAGCAGAAACTAGAGTGACTCAATGAGAAGTGAGTTCAGAGAAAAAGAGGAGAAGAGAAAAGTATGAGTCAGTAATGATCTGTATTTAGAGAATTAGGACAGAGGCACTTCCTGGATTAAAACAGAATGAGGCTTTAGCTCTGTCCATCACCATGAGACTGTGTCATGTTTTAACTCTGTTTCTTGGTGAGTATTCTCTACTTAATACTGTTACTACATGATGTTTTTGCTGTTTGTGTTCTCAGTTATTTCTGTAATAAACCTTCACCTTCATCTTTCAGTTGCTCCAAATGTGACTTTACAGATAAATGTGAACTTGTGTTATTGATATGAGAATAACTCTTGGTTCATGTGTTGAACAGTGCTGTGTGATGGAAGACCTGGACTCTCCAGAGCTCACACTCAGGTTTATACAGCAGCAGAAGGACAGGACATCACTGTGGAATGTTTTTTGGATGAATCTGGAATCTCGAAGCACTTCTGTAAAAACTACTGTGACAAAAAAGAAAATATTTTGGTTCAGACTTCAGCCAACACAAAACAGAAGGGCAGATACAGCATTAAATATGAGAAACATGATTCATATAATGTCATGTCTGTGAGCATTACAAATGTGCGCAGCTCTGACTCTGGGACATACAGATGCGAAACATGGTTTGGATCGATAAGGACAAATTATGTGGTATTTCTGATTAATGTCACCAGTGGTAAGTTTACATATAAGAAAATCTTGATATTGTATGACATTATTTGACATGTGTGTCATGTGCTCTGCTGTTTGTCTCACAGCTTTGTAACACCTGTAGATCTCAAACACTGTGACATTCTGTGTATAATACAGAACATAATAATTACAATCAAACCGATACATTAATTTATGTTTATAACATAAATATTGAATTGTTGTATATGATTATATTCATTATATTTTATCCCCTGTTAACCTTCTCAGATCTACAGTTCTATGATGTAAAGACGCCTAAATCCTCCAGAGCATCTGAACAGGAGACAACAGTCCCCTCAGGTATTTCTGCATCTGCACACATTTAATAACCACACACAGTATAATCACTTTAAACCTGTTCTCAGGAGCCAGTCCTCTGCTGTGGCTGCTGCTGATCCCTGTTGTCATGGTGATGACCTCTGTGCTGATGTTACTGATCTGCAAAAAGAAGAGGTCACAAAACGGTGAGGACACAGAGACATTGAGTCAAATGACGAGGGCCCGGTGGCAGAGTGGTTAGTGCTCTTGCCTCCCAGTGAGGAGGTGGTGGGTGGAGTCTGCATGTCCTCCCTGTGTTACTGTGGGGGACTCTAAACAGCCCCTAGTGAGTGAAAGTGAGAGTGAATGCTTGTCTCTGTGTGTGTCTCTAATTGGCCACTGTCCAGGGTGTACCCCGTCTAAGGCCCATAGTTGCTGGGATAGGTCTGTCTCTGATTCTGATAAAGCTTCTTTGTTTGAACAGATCAGGAAACCACAGAGAACTCAAGAGGCTCCAGAACAGAGGTGACTTTTACAGACAGCTTTTTACACTTGTTAACGTGAGAGGAATAAATGAGGCTTTTCTTTTCTTTGTTTTTCAGACTGAGATGTATGAGAACCTCCGTCCAGTCTGTGAACCTGCAGACTCCACTTACCAGAGCCTCTCTGTGGACACCATGGACCCAAACCACACCTACAGCACCATCACAGAACACAGATGGACTCATGTCACTGTGGACTGAGCACAGACACTGCCCCCTGGTGGCTGCTGCTGCATAAAAAATATAAACAGTATAAAACCCATTTTCTTTCCAGTTTTTATTGATGTTTTTGTCTTCTGTGATAAACAGCACTTTCAGAATAAACTGTATTTACTTCTAGAAAAGCATTAGTTTTATTTATATGTAACCAGGTGAAAAATGTCACTTGTGAAACTTGTTCATTATAAATCCTGTTTTATTTTTATTTCCCATAACTGGTTGATGTTTCCTGTCTTCATCACAAGGTGGTGCTGTCTCCTCATGTACACAGAGGTCAAAGATTACAGGATAAGTAAACCTCTAATCAGTGTACTTTTGTTTGGAAAGAACTATAAAGTCAGATATGTTGAGGCTGATACTGCAGAGACTGGAGGAGAACAACATGTTTTAGGCCACAGGAGTTAAAACGACAGAAGTCTGTGTCAGAAACTGTCTGTGTAATGAATTATTTGGAATTATGAATAAATGCATTATTCTTTTTACTTATGCATTTCAGATTATGTTGTAATACTTTCACTTGACCTGGATTTTAGTAAAAATAAAATATTTTAGACAAAGACTTGATAACCCAATTTAATCTTGACCTGTTCAAATAATGAGACGAGATTTTTAATAAAAAGGGACTACGTTGCTGGATCTAGGGTTTTGCACATTTTAAATAAAAATATTTCAGTTAAATTACAAAAATAAACCCAGTTATATAAGCTAGAGGCCTTATAAGTTTAACTTAAAATAAAGTAGGCCTGTATTTGGTCATTACATTTAGATTTTTGTGTAAATATCTCATCAGCACAAATGTTACATCTTTATTTCTTGTGATCAATCCTTTATTAATGAGGCCCCCTCATGACCTGAGCCCCTGAGTCTGCTCTGATAGATCCACCCCTGCTCTAGAGTCACAGTGACACAGAGCCTTCAGTCTCATCACACTGGGCTGGAGACAGAGGCTGGCTCCCCATGACCCACTTCTAGGTCCTGGCCCACCACTTGATGATCTAGAATGCTTATATTATTTTAGTCACATCATGCACAAACCCTTGTAGTGGGGGGCCCTCGGTGGCTCACCTGGTGGCATCTGGAGTGACCTGGGTTTGATTCACGGCTAAGGTGAGTTTGATCCATGTCATTTCTCTGTCTCTTCTCTGGTTTCCTGTCACTCTCTGTCAAATAAAGACAAAAAACTGCAGCAGAAACTTTAGAGACTTAATGAGAAATGACTTCAGAAAAAAAAGGAGATGAGGGAGGTGTGGGTTTGTCAGCAGTGCACTGGTGTTTAGAGAATTAGGACAGAGGCACTTCCTGGATTAAAACAGAATGAGACTTTAGCTCTGTCCATCACCATGAGACTGTGTCATGTTTTAACTCTGTTTCTTGGTGAGTATTCTCTACTTAATACTGTTACTACATGATGTTTTTGCTGTTTGTGTTCTCAGTTATTTCTGTAATAAACCTTCACCTTCATCTTTCAGTCGCTCCAAATGTGACTTTACAGATAAATGTGAACTTGTGTTATTGATATGAGAATAACTCTTGGTTCATGTGTTGAACAGTGCTGTGTGATGGAAGACCTGGACTCTCCAGAGCTCACACTCAGGTTTATACAGCAGCAGAAGGACAGGACATCACTGTGGAGTGTCCATTTTATTTGGATGGAAATCGGAGGATCTTCTGTAAAAATGACTGTAACAGAACAGAAAACATTTTGGTTGAGACTTCAAACAACAGTCTGCAGAACGGCAGATACAGCATTGAATATGAGTTACATTATCCATATCCTAACATAATGAATGTGAGCATTACAGATGTGCGCAGCTCTGACTCTGGAGCATACAGATGTGGTTTTGGAACATGGAGAGAGGAGAAATGGACAAATTTCAATTTTGCAGATTTTTTGATTCATGTCACCAAAGGTAGGTTTCAATTAAAAAACAATATAATATAATGGAATAAAATTCTAATGTAAAACATAAAATTGAATTACATATCAGTCATAAGCTGTAGCTGTAGCCCGAATAACCTACAGGTTGGCGGTTAAATCCTCAACATCAGCATTGCCTACTGTTGTCCTTGGGCAAGACACTTCACCCTCCTTGCCTGATGGATGAATGTGTTAATGTGAATGTTTTAGTGTTTGGTGGTGGTTGGAGAGGGTCCCAGGGCAGCTGTGGTTAGGTAGATTACCACCACCACCACCATCAGTCTGTGGGGAGTAAATGATTACTGGACTATTTATTATTAGGCCCGAGCCCCCAGAGATGGCGCAGGGTTTATTGTGATTGAACAGCAGGGCGCGCACATAAAACAGAGCGCAAAGCGCTAATCCCTTACCAAACACTCATGTGCACACTCATGGCATCGTGCACTTTCAGTGCATGTAGGTATGTGGTGGGAAAAATGCATATTTATAATTGTGCAGAGCTAATGTAGCTCAATGGGCGAAGCCCATGCATAAGTCACTGACAAACACAATAGTGCTCGTCAATGACTCAGGACCCCCATGAATAGGTAGGAATGCGCGCGAGCTTTCCAAAAATATATATATCGCGGTAGCCGCGAAAGCGGCTATATTGTTATTGAAAGGAATATTATATTATTATTCTTTTTCTCATTTGTATGCGGTATAGTGTAGAGACTTGTACATAGGTGAGACTAAGCAGCCTCTACATAAGCGCATGTACCAACACCGATGGCCCAGCTCCTCAGGACAGGACTCAGCAGTGTATTTACATCTGCAACAACATCAACACAGTTTTCAGGACCAGAATGTTTACATACTGGACAGAGAGGAGAGGTGGTTCAAAAGGGCATAAAGGAGGCCATCTATGTTAGAGTGGTGAAGCCCTCACTGAACGGGGGGGGGGTTTAAGACATCAGCTGTCTGCTACTTACAATCCTGTCTTAAAGGCTGTACCTCAGCATTTTGTGAGTGAAGCAGCTTGTTGGGGGGGAGGAGCACCACCATAAGCTGCGGTTCATCATCTTATCTGGCAACACAGTCAATGGCGGCCATTTTGTTGAAATGGCATGTGCTGAAGTGACATTGCCATTTTTGGCATGGCATGTCACACACTGATTGATCAGGTGACCTTCAGCTGTGTATTTAATGCCACTGTGACTTCCTGTTTCCTGTAAATTCAAACTGATGAAGGTGTTTGGATGAACACTGAAACGTCTTTAAGGAAAAACAAACTTAATGTCCAGTAGATTTAGAGTTTTTTTTGTGTGTGTGTATTTGTCAACCTGGATGTGTAAAAAAAAAAAAAAAAAGAACTTACATAGAATAAAATGCTATAGTTTGCGCAAGCGAACTCCAATTTTACTCAAATTTGAAACACTTATGAACCTCCCAGTCTTTGATCCATTTAGAAAGAAGAAATAAAATTTGGCGCGTTATCGCCCCCTACAGAATGAAGCAAATATTTATATGGCCCGCAAAAAAAATTACTTTTTTAGAAATTTACAAAATTTGGCAGAAAATTCTGTTATGTCACCCTGATCAAAAAAGTCAATGAGACCTATGTCATTTTTTTTATGGTGTTGCCGTGGCAATGATTGAAAACCCCCATTTTATTCTAATGGAAAAACACTACACTACACACTCTTTAATGCAACAGAAAAAAATTTGTTCATCATAAATGTGCAAACTTTGGCACATATCTGTGTTTCACCACAACAACAAAAAAGTCAATGGGACCTATGCTCTAACTCTGGCAACAACAAAAAGCCTATCATTAAATTTGAATGGGAATCGTACACAATGTAATCTTATGGACCACAAAATTATGTCACATTTGGTAAATTTCTAAAGAGCCACATCCAGCAAGTTTAGTAAATCTGGCACAGCCTGAGGGCCTATGATTGCCGCTTGCGGCTATATTTATCATTATTATTATTATCATCAGTAGTAGTAGCATAAGCACAGTTTAAACCACACTTTGGTAATCATGTTGTTAACTATTGTTGTACTGTATTGTTGTACATTCCTTTGAAAAATACTTTATATGACTTATTCTCTCAAATGCAGCATTTACCCCCAGACCAGCAGTGACCTCAGCTCTGTATTCTCCAAGTACAGCCCAGCAGAGAGTGTCCTCATCTGGCTCCAGTCTGTCTGAACATCAGCATCAGTCTGGTACTTCCACACTCACACCTCATCTCTGTCACATGTACAAGTCTAATCCTTTAGTACACAACAGATACAGGAGAGCAGGGGGGTCCAAACTATGGCCCTGGGGCCAAATGCTTTGTATAGACCCTTAGTAGTACTTTAATCTGCTTCAAGTGACTGAGTCTCATAATAATCCAGTAGTTTAAGAAGCAGTTATTATTGCAGAGATGTCTGTCACCTCTTCTCCTACCAGAGCCTTCTCTGCAGCTGCTGCCTCCTAGTGGCACTGCACTGGGGTTATTTTATATTCACACAGCATTTATGTTTGGAATTATTATTTTTCACATTAATAGCTTCATATTGTGTAAGATGGACATGGCATTAATTTGAAGAAAAAAAACTATGAAAATTAATGGCTGGTGGGGGCCAAAACAAATTCAGCCATATGTGCCTGTCCCAAGCCTGCATACATGAAAGGCATCCAGAGTCAAACCGATGCCAAATGACCAATGTAAACACCTTTGAAAGCACCTCTAGTGAGTGGCCCTGTTCCTTAGCAGCATGGTGGCAAAGTGTTTAGTGCTATAGCATCTTCCTCTGCTCAGTCCACTGTTCCTGACAGTCGCCCCAGCAGCTGCACTGAAGAATGGGTCAAATGCAGAGAACAAAACTCCTTATGGAGACAATAAATTCTACCTTAACCATAACCAGATATTATTCAGTGTGCGGCCCTTAATGAAAAAAGTTTGGACATCTGCAGTAGATGGTATCCTCACTAATATAATCCCACACATTTAGTGGGATTTTAGTCACAACGTTACAGTAAACAGAAGCAAAATTATTTTTTATTGTTTATTCTAACTGTATTAACCTGTATGCACAAGAGATATATGTTTTTTTCATGGTGCATATTGTCCATGGTTCTATGAGACTCAGACTGAGTGTGTCCTGACAGGTGTGGTTCTGTCTGTGGCTCTGACTCTGGCAGCTGTTCTGATCCTGTTAGCAGCTACTCTGTTCATACTGTACCAGAAGAGAGCCAACAAACCTCAAGGTGGGTCAGAGCTTCTTAACATGTCACATTAGAAGAAAACTCTCTTTATTAATTGTGTTTTGTAGCTTCACATCCAACAGAACCTCCTGAAGCCTCAGAGTACGCTCAGATACCAGAGGTGAGTGTCAACTTTTCTGAGCTTTCTTTTAATGTTGTTTCCACCTGGAGTAGTATTTTGTTTCATTCACATGTTTGAGTAATCCTGTATGCTGAGGCACTGCCCTTCTCAAGAGCTGAAAACACCTGGTCTCACCGCTCTATGTAGACACATGAAAGCCCTACATTGTCACCAGACCTTCGAATATATGTACTGATAATTTAAGTGATTAAGCAGACATCACCAAGAAGCAGTCAGTTCATTTATCTGTTAGCTTCATGCTGATAACAGCTATGCTAATTAGCCATCATACCTTGCTCTCCACCGTTCAGTACAATCACTCAAAACTGAACTCAAATCCTCTCAACTTTATTCACATTTGAACTCAAAGTAGGTGATCAGGAGGCAGCACTGTCTGTAGAGGGCTTTAGTCAGAGGAAGGATTTAGGCACATTTGTTTTAACAGATCAGGAAACTACAGTGAATTTAAGAAGCTCCAGGACAGAGGTGACTTTTAAATGTTAATTTTTACACAAACATGAAGCTTTTCTTTTCTTTGTTTTTCAGACTGAGATGTATGAGAACCACCGTCCAGTCTGTGAACCTGCACACTCCACTTACCAGAGCCTCTCTGTGGACACCATGGACCCAAACCACACCTACAGCACCATCACAGAACACAGATGGGTCTAGTGTGGAGCAGTTTGGATCAAATGAGACTGGAATGCAGACCAAACTACTGCTGGAAGTTTGCCTCAACAACAACAAAAAAAAAAAAAAAAAAAGAATCAAAAGCATATCATGTTACTTCCTCTCACACATAGTTCCTAGTAAATTAAAAGATTGTCACCATTGACACAGGCAGATCAGTGATGTACGTGACCAGACAGAGAGGGTTAGACCCATAGACTGCTTGTTATTATTAGGCCTGAGCCCCCAGAGATGGTGCAGATTAGCCTAGTGGTTCACATACTTTTTCGATCGTGCACTGTGAATGTTTAAATGAATATTCAATAAAAACATGAAAACAAATTTATTTTTTGCAGCATTATTTTAAGCAGACTATGTTTGCCTATTGTTGTGATTTAGATGACGATGAGATCACATTTTATGACCAAATCATGCAAAAATCAGCATGCAAAAAGTAATTTCAAAGTGTTCCCTTACTTATTCTTTCAACTGTATCTATCTGTTAGCTTCATGTTGCTAATAGCCATGCTAATTAGTCATTATACCTCGCTATGTCCACCCTCCATCGTTCTGTAGTGGGCCATGGGTTTGTAATGCTGGCTTGAGCTGACGGAGTGAAGTGGGCGGGGCCAGCAAGTGGATCAAGGGCCTTAAAAAGACAGGAATGTCATTCAAGCATTTTCAGCTGAGAGCAAGCAAAAGCTCCCAAATAGAAGATGTTTTCAATAACTTTTGATCCTTTGTAATAAAATGTCTATTACTGATATTGCAATAACAATAAATTTGCCATTTGTTGTGCAGCCATAGTCCATACATCTCAAAATCATTAGAATTTTAATGTGTATGTATGTCTGTGTGTGTGTGTATGTATGTATATATATATATGTATGTATATATATATATATGTGTATATATGTGTGTGTATGTAAGTATGTATGTATGTATATATATGTATGTATATATATGTGTATATATGTGTATGTATGTATGTATGTATGTATGTATATATGTATATATATATATATGTGCACACACACACACATATATATATACACACACACACATATATATATATACAAACACAGACATACATACATACACATTAAAATTCTTCACCTGTTAAAGCAAAAATAAAAAACAGAAAACTGTAAGATGCCAAATGAACGTGCTCAGTTTGTATTTTGGTAATTTGATATTTAGGTACATTTTGACCATGACTATTATGAAAATTACTGCTATCATACAGAAACCACATTATTAACATAGATTGTTCATTAATCTTCTTCCACTCAACCAAAAGGAACTCATGACCCTCTTAGTGGGAGGTGAGAGCACTAACCACTCTGCCACTGTGCCCCCCTAACACAGATCAGTGGATACATTTTTAGTTTCTCATTACAGTGTTTTATTTGTCATGATGATACCAGGAGCCTCACCTGCCTCCTTGTCTTTATGACAGTAGATAAAACATACACAACTAAAGTTCAAAAGCAAACTACGGTGTCTGAGAAAGGTCACTGCAGTGCAAATTAACAAATGCATGCAAATAGACACAGCACTAGCATCAGTTTCAAAACCTGCTCTACAAACCAATAAAGCAACACAGCACTGGCAAATTTAGAAAACCTCTTCATCATCACACTCACCACACACTACAGAGAATAGTTTGTGTAGTTAAAGAATAGCTGTGCAGTGGTGAGAGTTTGTCTTACAGCATGTGATGAGCTCAGCTAACATGTTCTATGGTTTGTTACCCAGCCAGGTGAGGAGGAATTCACAGGGACCATGTGGCCCCTTTAAGAAAGTCTGAGGCAGCCAGCCTTGTTCAGGAAAGTGCTTTCAGGAACCTGGAAAATAGTAACAAGTGGCCAGGTTTTTGCAGAGATGTGGGGCAGATTCTTCCTGATTCAGAGTGGGATTTAGAAGTTGTGTGAGCTTTGTGTGTATAATTCCTATCCTTTGCATGCTGAATTGCTGCCTGCATGTTTTTGCTTTATGTTTTTTGTTTGTTTGTTTGTTTTGTTTTTTGTTTGTTTGTTTTTGTTTTTGTTTGTTTTGTTTAAACTTGTGTAAGACCTGTCTACATTTTTTTTTTCCAGTTGCGGGCTGTGCATGGGACGTTCCCAGTTCCATCAGAGTCAGGGGAGTGTGTCTGAAAGCCAAGTGTTTCCTGCTGTGATGAAGGGAACTCTGTCCAGCTGAGAGTGTATCTTCACTGAGAGTGTAGTGGGACCTCACTGTGGACCCAGCACAGACACTGCTCCCTGGTGGTCGAATACAGGATAAAAAATGTGAAGCAAATGCAGCAACAGTCCACTTAGTGTCACTTCATGAAAAGTGTTTGGTAGTGATAAAAGCCCTGAGTACAAACTGTATTCAAATGTATGTAAATGTATGAGTGAAAAGTCTTATTACTGATTTATGTTTGTAAACACAATAAACATACAAAAAATAGCCATTTGTCTGATTTGAAAGAATTAGAAGTGAATTCAAAGACAGGTGAGAGTTTATCAGCTGTGGTCTGGTGTTTAGGGAAGTGGTACAGAGGCACTTCCTGGTTTAGAAACAAAACGCTGGTTCAACTGCCCATCACCATGAGACTGTGTCATGTTTTAACTCTGTTTCTTGGTGAGTATTCTCTACTTAATACTGTTACTACATAATGTTTTTGCTGTTTGTGTTCTCAGTTAATTCTGTAATAAACCTTCACCTTCATCTTTCAGTCGCTCCAAATGTGACTTTACAGATAAATGTGAACTTGTGTTATTGATATGAGAATAACTCTTGGTTCATGTGTTGAACAGTGCTGTGTGATGGAAGACCTGGACTCTCCAGAGCTCACACTCAGGTTTATACAGCAGCAGAAGGAGAGGACATCACTGTGGAATGTCTATTTTATTTGGATGGAAATTGGAGGATCTTCTATAAAAATGACTGTGACAAAAAAGACAACATTTTGGTTCAGAGTACAGCCAACAAAAAACATACAGATACAGCATCAAATATGAGGAACATGATTCATATAATCATGTCTGTGAGCATTACAAATGTGAGCTGCTCTGACTCTGGGACATACAGATAAACAAACATGGTTTGGATTGATAAACTTTCAAAAGACAAATTATGTGGTATTTCTGGTCAGTATGACCAGTGGTAAGTTCAGTGTTAAAAAACTTGATATTGTATGACATTATTTGACATGTGTGTCATGTGTTCTGCTGTTTGTCTCACAGGTTTGTAACACCTGTAGGTCTCTCTGGATACATTTTACATAATTATTAAAGCTGCAAGTGGCATTAAGGGCCCTCGGGCCCCCTTACAACCCCGGGCAGTGAAAGGACTGCATTTTCTCCAGCTGTATAGATCAAGTATCACAGGATCCCAGTCCCATTCACAACTGCAGATATATTGCGTTCAGGTTATCATCATCCACAAACGTGACATTGGGTCCAATGCAAGTTTTCATAATTTAATGATGATGACTCTGACCGTTCATGTGTCCAGGTGATTCTGACTGAGCCTTTTGGATAAAAACTGTAGGAGGACATACAAAAAGAATGTTGGGTTTAAGGTGGAACCATAATATAATTTTTTGCTGGTCCTGGCATCTATGTTTCTGCAAAGTTCCATCTTAGTATGTTAAAAAAACATTTTGGTCACCTCCCATAAGCGTAATGTATATTTCCCTGTTCCAGGGGTCGCCACTGAGTCATTTTTCTATAATTATTTTATTTTGTTTTCTGAAAAAATTCTACTTGGTGATCTTGAATTTTAGGTCAGTGCTGGATTAACGACATGTCTTTATTCTGCAACAAAGTCCAGCTTCTTAAACCCCATTCATTCATTACCATTGCCATGGTAACATAATTGTAGATTGTGGTATGTCTTCAGTAGCTTTTTTGGTCGATATGCAGCAGCTGATGTTTGAACTGTGTCAGACTCACGTCATATTGGAGACAGATGGATTTATAAAGACTGACACTGTCCTCCAGGCTGCAGTATTTGGTTTGTGGGCTGTAGCCTGCTGAAGCTGACATATTAGCTGCTAAAAGCCAAAGCTAGAGAAGTAGCGCCAGGACAGATAAACATTTCCAAAACTCACCAGACGTCTTCACGCAGATTCTTTTAATCCTGGCATAAAAGGAACAGTCCATATTTGATAACTGTTATAGTCCATAGTCCTGGCTTGGTGATAACTTCAGCCCAGTGTGAAGATGCTGTGAAGTCGGGACAGTGACAGAGCTGTTCAGATAAAAGCAGCTGCCTCTCTGTACTCTCGCGGTGTAAATCTGCGCTGGAGTTTGCTTTTATTTGAGCAGCAAAAACAAAATGTGGTAATATGTAGCTATTTTTAAAATATGTGAGCATTTTGAAAATTGCTTTGGGGTCCAGATCAAAACTTCTGGAGGTCCAGACCCGGACCGCGGTCCATGGGTTGCGGGGTCCTGGTGTAAAGTATGAAGCCTAAACACTCGCTGCACTGAATCAGTGAGAGCTGCAGTTACTGAGAGCAGGACTCAGAGTTTTAGGTTCTGCTGTGTGAATGAGTGAATGTGTGCATAAAAACGTGATTCCAGTCTGATCATTTTGATGCAAAAACTGGCTTTTGGGGGATAATTTAAGAGTTTTGATTATAGAGGCTGGGACTAGAGCTGGGAAAATTATCGCGTTAACGCAGTGCGTTAATTTATTGTTTTAATCGCATTCATTTCAATTGGCGCAACGATTAATTTGATCACAAAAAAATATTAACAATGACACTGACAGAGGCAGCGGAGCAGAAATGCACCGCGCGAGCGTAGAAGAACAAACATGTCTGTTTCCATCCATCAGGCGCGTTCGAGATGAGGCAGACCTGCTCAGTTTGGATCAGTGTCGGTCTGTGCGCAGTGCACGCCGGTTAGATTTGTGTCCAACTTGTTCCTGACTTGCTCTGATGCCACAAGTGCGACGGTCACCGTGAGATCCAAACGAGACCAGCGCCTGAGCCGCCGCAGTTCATCAGGAGCAACTGCGGAGGCTGCATGGCTCAGTGCATGATGGGAAAACGCCCACCTGTCAGCGGTGAATGGACAGGTGACTGGATCTGAGTTTAGTGCTGATCAGAAACGTAACGCACGACACTTCACTGCCCTCCTCTCCTCCTCCCCCGCCTCTTTTTTCTTTTTTAAATACAGACTAAAGTTACAGTTTTGACCTGGATAAACTTTGTGCCCTGCTGCTCGGTGTGAAGTAGAATATTATTAAAAAGATTGTGCACAATATCTTATTTTCAGCGCAACTCATGGTGCGATTGTTTTGTTTTGGAGGACGACATAATCACGCGAACCAGCTCAGAGAATGTATAGCCCGTATCGACATATTTTAAAGTAAGTACAAAGCTGAAAATGAGCAGCTTCCGGCTGCAGAGCTTCTGGTGCTACATGTTCCATGCAGGTAAATGTTGTTGTAATGTCGTACGGCAGTTTCTTTTTGTAAAGTGTGTTTCGGGTTTTGTAATTCATTGAACTCTCTGGGCCACCGTATAAAAGCTAAGAACCACTGCTGAATGTGCCTCATGTTGTGAGCTCCTGAGGAGCACCTCATTAACACAGACTGTGGTCAAGCACGGGGCAGAAAAGTTCTTACAAATCGGGTGGATTTGGGGCGTGATGGTGCGTGATCTGAGCCACAAACTGTCCCACTTCAGTACAGGTGTATTTCCCCTCCTCTCATTGCGGCCGTGCACTCTCGTTCACAATCCAGGCGAGGCGCAGTTCATCTGGAACGAGCCTAATGCAACAAGTGAACGAGCTAAAGCAACATGAGTGACCAAAAAGACACATTGCTAAATGGACAATTGTGCTTCAAATCGTCACCAGACAGCAATATAGACAAAACAAAAGTTATGTGCAGTCTATGCAAGGATGAGTTCAGTTACCACTGGAGTAACACAGTTCATAGTATTTACACTGTTGTGAACCACAACAATTGTTATTAATTGAAGCATTAAACATATTTTTGTTAAAGTTCTAAAAGAGATTACACATGCTTTTTTAGGTAAGTTTTGTGTATTTGTTGGTTGTACCTTATTTAGGCAAACTTTGTCTGAGTTACAGCTCTCAAAGAGACTATTCATTTATTTTCTTTGCAAGTTTTGTTTGCGTTCCACAAGTTTACAGTAAAGTATGTGAAGGTTAATTCAAAGAAACTTTCTAAATTTATAATTTTGTGTTTGTACATGAATTCATAATGCGATTAATTGCGATTAATCGCGATTAATTTTTTATCCGATTTACGATTAGTTAATTTTTTTTAATCGATTCCTGGCCCTAAGAACAACATTTTGCAAAGAAAAGCCTTTGTTTTGAGAACCTGCAATGCTGTTTGGATTTTTTGTGTGACCTGTTTTGCAAATGACAATTCTGAATGGAGAAATGTGTCAAAGCAATTGAAAAAAAAAAAAAAAAAAAGTAAATTAACATTATATTGTAATGAAAGAATGCATATCTTTTTTTAGGCAAAATGATGGCAATGATCATAGGCAAGATAGTAATGATCAAACAAGTAGAGACTGAAGGAGTTTAATTATTTTCAGATCAATGCCTGTGCCCAAAGTCACTCATAATGCAGAGACATAATAAAAAACTTGAATGCTACCAAAGCAGTGGAGGAAAAATTCTCATCTGCACTTAAAAGTTCTGTTTCTTCAAAGTCATATTACTCTGGTAAAAATAAAATGAATCAACAAAAGTATCACTTGAATAAACAAACAATTCTTGAAAGTAACATTTATTTGGTACAAATGACTACAATGATGACTACTGCTACCACCACTACTACTACAACTACTGCTGTACTACTACGAGTAGCCTACTACCAGATTACTACAGTTACTAATGCTACTAGGACTGTGTCAAAAATCACATTGAAAGTTGAATATGATCTCAATGATAAGCTTGCAGCCATTTTATTCCATATGGACAAGTCTAATCCAGCCGCAGAAAACAGAGGCTGAGGAGCGGATGCACATTTATGGTTACCCCCTGTTACAGAGTGAGCCAGAACAAGAGGGGAGTTTAGAAGAATAACCACCTAAAAGGTATTATTCATTTAAATACAAAAAAGCATGAAAACAACAACAACAACAGTAACAATTGTGTGTGTAGCAACAGCGTTAATAGCAAAGCTTATGTTAGCATTGTACATAAACAGCTGTCTATAAAATAGTTTAGTTGTGGTGTGCGATAAAGCTAAAGGAGCGCACAGCTGTGCTACATCATTTGACACGTGTCAATGCGGCGTTTGCATCTTTTATTGGTTTAAATTACTGTTATTATTATTTTTATTAATAGTAGTACTATAAAAACTAAAACTTGTATTTTAAGATTCTACATCTTTAATCAAATCTCCCTTTTTTATGAGAACAACATCTAAATGTAAGGATGAATCATAGGAAAGCCATGTTTATTTGATAAACATGTTTTGCCTTATCGCCCAGCCCTACCTGCTAACATATACTTCCTTGTTTTGACACTTTTGAATACCTTTTTAATGATTGTAAGACCTTGAGGACACATGTAAATCAAGAAGCTCTGTTGCTGCATAAATAATACAAGCTAATCATTTATGTTTTTAGTTTTTTTTTATTTTTGAAAATGAAAGGGGTGGGGTAAGGGCTGTCAGGTTTCTGAAGCTCAATAGCAGCGGCGTCTGGGCTGCTTCATTTGTTCCTCCAGGTCCTGTAGTCTTTTCAGTCTCTTTCCCGCCTGCATCCTCCTCTCCTCGCTGTACTTCAAGGAAGTCTCCAGGTCGTCTTTCTCCATCATGAGGCAGACAACATCCTCCTGTGCTGCCATCAGAGCAGATTCCAGCTCCTTCACCTC
The DNA here is from genome assembly GCA_020698575.1 of Bostrychus sinensis. Classification (NCBI taxonomy): domain Eukaryota; kingdom Metazoa; phylum Chordata; class Actinopteri; order Gobiiformes; family Eleotridae; genus Bostrychus; species Bostrychus sinensis. Next base: position 36,272,237 of record CM036252.1, read on the forward strand.
GTGCTTTTGCCTTTCGAGCTCTGCCTTCTGATCCTCGACCATCTTGGTTAATTTGTTTTCCTGGATGGCAGCATCTTGGTCATTTTTGGAGGTGGCTCTTCCGGTGTTGATGCATGAGTTTAGGGCTTTAACAGTGGACCCTTTCTCCTCCAGTCCTCTGACCCTGGTGGTGGTCTGGGGCACCTGCCTCTCCTCCTCCTTCTGTAGATTGGCTTTAGTTTTCTCCAGGTCTTGAGTGGCTTTCTTCAGCGCTTCAATGGTCCTGTTGGCATCAGCCAGTTGTTTTTCAGCTAGAGCTCTGATGGTCTCCTTCTCCATTCTTTCTTTTTTGACCTGTGTCTGGAGCTCTCTGTTGGCCAGGACCTGCTGGTTTAACTTGGCCTCTGTGTTTTTTAGAACCATTTGTGCACTTTGCAGTTTGATGGCTCTTTGCTGGGCCAGGCTCTCCTCCATGTGCACTCTCTTTTTCAGAGACTGGTTTTCATTTTTCTGGTCTTGCAGTTCAGCCAGTGCTTCCTCCAGCTGGTGTCGGAGCTCCTGCACAAGCCGGCTCTCCTCAGCTGGTGATGGTGCCTGAATGGTGGTAGAATCAGTCCATACCAGCTGGGGCTCCTCGCGTGGTGGTCCTTGGGTGGACTCTGCGAGTGCGGCGTTGCGCTCTGCAAGTGGGGCGTTGAGGATGGCCTCGAGGTCAAAGTCCTCGGTGTAGAGGCGCTCATCATCCTCTGCCGTATACTCTTCCCAGGGCTTCATTGTGAGTTTAATTTCTGCTTCTCTCTTCTGCATCTGTATCGTTCGTAGTCTTGATAAGTTATGAGCCAAACTTGGGGATTTCTCCCACTTACTTACTTGCAGTATTCCATGTGCTTAGTGACATAGCACTCACGCCATGGAGACAGTCTCTATGGTTACCACTACTCTATGGCTTAAATACAATACTGTTTTTATATACTCACCTTTTTAAATTATAAAGTTTAATAACATTTAAATGAAAACATTCTTAGATGTTGTAAAATTGATTGAATCTGCCTCGTGAGTGGTCACAGAGATGACTAAGTCAATGTTTCCTCCCACAGAGCAAATCCATGCATGTAAAGGTGAACGTGTGACTTTTATAGTGAATGAATGTGTGTGTAAATAGCTGCCTGTCCTCAAGTGTTAGTGTTGCAATTAACAATTAACTAAAGTGTCAAGGGTGTAACCTGTCTCACAGCCTAAGCAGCAGGGACATGCTCCAGCTCCGTGCAATGGTAAGACATGTAAATATCAATAAATGACATCAGTATGAAGCCACATGTCTACAGTGTAATTTACAACCAACCATACTCAAGACTGACACATCTAAAACCTATATTTTTCACAAACAAGCACAGATTTATCCTGGATAGCTGTCATTCTATCTCCGCAGAGTGTAGAACAGATTTATTATTTACTTTGTTGAGTCACGTGGTACCCCAGTCCTGACCTGAGAGGACTGACCAGTTGGTGTATGGCCAGCTGACAGCTCATCTTGTGGTCTCCCTCCTCTTTAACCGGGGACACACTACACGATTTCCTCAGTCGTTGCAGATTCTGAAAAGACTAGGAGCACACACTAACGACTGGTTTCATCAGATTTAGTTCTGACGACTGAAAGACTGGGCCTCACACATTTAATGACTTTTAAGGGATCACACACTACAAGATCTTTTGAGGCCGCAACTGTTTCCAACCAAACGCAACAAACTAGCACAGGGAACTCACGAGAACAAAAAGGTAAAAAACATGGACCTGTCCCAGCTCGCCGTTGCTGTTCTGTGCACAGCTATCACTGCAGAAAAAAAGAAAAAGAAAAAACGGCTGTGGGTCGAGTCCTGGAGGAGTCTGTGGGCTGTGTGTGCTGTACATACTGCAGAAGGAGCTGGAGGTGAGTGACTTATGGGAATACTTTTAGAAAAGTAAGCATAGGCTAACTACGTTAACTAGCCTAAGGCTTGTCTACAATAACGGTAATAACGGTGGTAATTGGAAAATGTCACGATGAAAGAGTCACCCATACAACATTTAAAACTATTTAATAAATAATTTAACCAAACTGTATAATTAACAAAGGTGTAAAAGTGAAATGGCATCCTCTGCTTTCACAGATCTGTACCCAAAAAATACATTAAAAACAAACTACTTGACGGCCTTGTGGATGCCAGTTGGGGTTGTTATAGCTTTTTAAAGTGCATCATTTTACAGTATTACATATTGTCAATACACAATGACTTTGATTAAGATGTTTATCCATAGGTAGGTGACAGGCCTGGCTTCAGGCAGATGCTCAGGATGAACCCACAGGAATTTTATATTCTTCTTGGAAAAGCACACACACACACTTTTCGTTTTGTTTTGGGTTTTTTTCTTGTCATGTCTGTATGTTTGTTTTATGTAGCAAAATAAAAAATAAAATAAAAAAAAAAGAGAGACTGTGACATGATGTAACTGATAAAACCAAGTTGCGTGCCAAAGCTGGCAATGTTCTAGCATTTATTCACACTTAAACCTTCCTGGTAATGTTTCTAGGTCTTGAACCAGAACATTGTCAGATCAAAAGTTCTGGGAAATCAGTTGTGGCGCTTTTGCAGGGTAACTCTGCCTGTCTGCTACAGGCTTTAGTGTTAGTTCATCAAAGGAGTTTTGCATTCAAATGTATTCTGTATATTATGATTGAAAAGTCTGGCAATAAGTTTAGTTACAACGTTAGGCCTGATTAAATCTTGCAAACTCATTGCACTTCAATGTGGAAATGAGTTCTGAAGGCAATGGAGCTTGGGAGTTTGTTAATCTATTCACTGTAGCAAAAAGGACACGTGAGTTGTTACTGCAGTTTTTAATGATTTCAGAAAAATATCTTTCCCTTGTTCTACGCAGAATTTGATTGAACACATTTAAGATTTCTTTGTATATGTCATAATGAACCTGGAGCTTTGACTTACACCATGCCCAAAGTCACTCATAATGCAGAGACATAATAAAAAACTTGAATGCTACCAAAGCAGTGGAGGAAAAAATCTCATCTGCACTTAAAAGTTCTGTTTCTTCAAAGTCATATTACTCTGGTAAAAATAAAATGAATCAACAAAAGTATCACTTGAATAAACAAACAATTCTTGAAAGTAACATTTATTTGGTACAAATGACTACAATGATGACTACTGCTACCACCACTACTACTACAACTACTGCTGTACTACTACGAGTAGCCTACTACCAGATTACTACAGTTACTAATGCTACTAGGACTGTGTCAAAAATCACATTGAAAGTTGAATATGATCTCAATGATAAGCTTGCAGCCATTTTATTCCATATGGACAAGTCTAATCCAGCCGCAGAAAACAGAGGCTGAGGAGCGGATGCACATTTATGGTTACCCCCTGTTACAGAGTGAGCCAGAACAAGAGGGGAGTTTAGAAGAATAACCACCTAAAAGGTATTATTCATTTAAATACAAAAAAGCATGAAAACAACAACAACAACAGTAACAATTGTGTGTGTAGCAACAGCGTTAATAGCAAAGCTTATGTTAGCATTGTACATAAACAGCTGTCTATAAAATAGTTTAGTTGTGGTGTGCGATAAAGCTAAAGGAGCGCACAGCTGTGCTACATCATTTGACACGTGTCAATGCGGCGTTTGCATCTTTTATTGGTTTAAATTACTGTTATTATTATTTTTATTAATAGTAGTACTATAAAAACTAAAACTTGTATTTTAAGATTCTACATCTTTAATCAAATCTCCCTTTTTTATGAGAACAACATCTAAATGTAAGGATGAATCATAGGAAAGCCATGTTTATTTGATAAACATGTTTTGCCTTATCGCCCAGCCCTACCTGCTAACATATACTTCCTTGTTTTGACACTTTTGAATACCTTTTTAATGATTGTAAGACCTTGAGGACACATGTAAATCAAGAAGCTCTGTTGCTGCATAAATAATACAAGCTAATCATTTATGTTTTTAGTTTTTTTTTATTTTTGAAAATGAAAGGGGTGGGGTAAGGGCTGTCAGGTTTCTGAAGCTCAATAGCAGCGGCGTCTGGGCTGCTTCATTTGTTCCTCCAGGTCCTGTAGTCTTTTCAGTCTCTTTCCCGCCTGCATCCTCCTCTCCTCGCTGTACTTCAAGGAAGTCTCCAGGTCGTCTTTCTCCATCATGAGGCAGACAACATCCTCCTGTGCTGCCATCAGAGCAGATTCCAGCTCCTTCACCTCGTGCTTTTGCCTGTCGAGCTCTGCCTTCTGATCCTCGACCATCTTGGTTAATTTGTTTTCCTGGATGGCAGCATCTTGGTCATTTTTGGAGGTGGCTCTTCCGGTGTTGATGCATGAGTTTAGGGCTTTAACAGTGGACCCTTTCTCCTCCAGTCCTCTGACCCTGGTGGGGGTCTGGGGCACCTGCCTCTCCTCCTCCTTCTGTAGATTGGCTTTAGTTTTCTCCAGGTCTTGAGTGGTTTTCTTCAGCGCTTCAATGGTCCTGTTAGCATCAGCCAGTTGTTTTTCAGCTAGAGCTCTGATGGTCTCCTTCTCCATTCTTTCTTTTTTGACCTGTGTCTGGAGCTCTCTGTTGGCCAGGACCTGCTGGTTTAACTTGGCCTCTGTGTTTTTTAGAACCATTTGTGCACTTTGCAGTTTGATGGCTCTTTGCTGGGCCAGGCTCTCCTTCATGTGCACTCTCTTTTTCAGAGACTGGTTTTCATTTTTCTGGTCTTGCAGTTCAGCCAGTGCTTCCTCCAGCTGGTGTCGGAGCTCCTGCACAAGCCGGCTCTCCTCAGCTGGTGATGGTGCCTGAGTGGTGGTAGAATCAGTCCATACCAGCTGGGGCTCCTCGCGTGGTGGTCCTTGGGTGGACTCTGCGAGTGCGGCGTTGCGCTCTGCAAGTGGGGCGTTGAGGATGGCCTCGAGGTCAAAGTCCTCGGTGTAGAGGCGCTCATCATCCTCTGCCGTATACTCTTCCCAGGGCTTCATTGTGAGTTTAATTTCTGCTTCTCTCTTCTGCATCTGTATTGTTCGTAGTCTTGATAAGTTATGAGCCAAACTTGGGGATTTCTCCCACTTACTTACTTGCAGTATTCCATGTGCTTAGTGACATAGCACTCACGCCATGGAGACAGTCTCTATGGTTACCACTACTCTATGGCTTAAATACAATACTGTTTTTATATACTCACCTTTTTAAATTATAAAGTTTAATAACATTTAAATGAAAACATTCTTAGATGTTGTAAAATTGATTGAATCTGCCTCGTGAGTGGTCACAGAGATGACTAAGTCAATGTTTCCTCCCACAGAGCAAATCCATGCATGTAAAGGTGAACGTGTGACTTTTATAGTGAATGAATGTGTGTGTAAATAGCTGCCTGTCCTCAAGTGTTAGTGTTGCAATTAACAATTAACTAAAGTGTCAAGGGTGTAACCTGTCTCACAGCCTAAGCAGCAGGGACATGCTCCAGCTCCCTGCAATGGTAAGACATGTAAATATCAATAAATGACATCAGTATGAAGCCACATGTCTACAGTGTAATTTACAACCAACCATACTCAAGACTGACACATCTAAAACCTATATTTTTCACAAACAAGCACAGATTTATCCTGGATAGCTGTCATTCTATCTCCGCAGAGTGTAGAACAGATTTATTATTTACTTTGTTGAGTCACGTGGTACCCCAGTCCTGACCTGAGAGGACTGACCAGTTGGTGTATGGCCAGCTGACAGCTCATCTTGTGGTCTCCCTCCTCTTTAGCCGGGGACACACTACACAATTTTCTCAGTCGTTGCAGATTCTGAAAAGACTAGGAGCACACACTAACGACTGGTTTCATCAGATTTAGTTCTGACGACTGGGCCTCACACATTTAATGACTTTTAAGGGATCACACACTACAAGATATTTTGAGGCCGCAACTGTTTCCAACCAAACGCAACAAACTAGCACAGGGAACTCACGAGAACAAAAAGGTAAAAAACATGGACCTGTCCCAGCTCACCGTTGCTGTTCTGTGCACAGCTATCACTGCAGAAAAAAAGAAAAAGAAAAAACGGCTGTGGGTCGAGTCCTGGAGGAGTCTGTGGGCTGTGTGTGCTGTACATACTGCAGAAGGAGCTGGAGGTGAGTGACTTATGGGAATACTTTTAGAAAAGTAAGCATAGGCTAACTACGTTAACTAGCCTAAGGCTTGTCTACAATAACGGTAATAACGGTAGTAATTGGAAAATGCACGATGAAAGAGTCACCCATACGACATTTAAAACTATTTAATAAATGATTTAACCAAACTGTATAATTAACAAAGGTGTAAAAGTGAAATGGCATCCTCTGCTTTCACAGATCTGTACCCAAAAAATACATTAAAAACAAACTACTTGACGGCCTTGTGGATGCCAGTTGGGGTTGTTATAGCTTTTTAAAGTGCATCATTTTACAGTATTACATATTGTCAATACACAATGACTTTGATTAAGATGTTTATCCATAGGTAGGTGACAGGCCTGGCTTCAGGCAGATGCTCAGGATGAACCCACAGGAATTTTATATCCTTCTTGGAAAAGCACACACACACACTTTTCGTTTTGTTTTGGGTTTTTTTCTTGTCATGTCTGTATGTTTGTTTTATGTAGCAAAATAAAAAATAAAATAAAAAAAAAAGAGAGACTGTGACATGATGTAACTGATAAAACCAAGTTGCGTGCCAAAGCTGGCAATGTTCTAGCATTTATTCACACTTAAACCTTCCTGGTAATGTTTCTAGGTCTTGAACCAGAACATTGTCAGATCAAAAGTTCTGGGAAATCAGTTGTGGCGCTTTTGCAGGGTAACTCTGCCTGTCTGCTACAGGCTTTAGTGTTAGTTCATCAAAGGAGTTTTGCATTCAAATGTATTCTGTATATCATGATTGAAAAGTCTGGCAATAAGTTTAGTTACAACGTTAGGCCTGATTAAATCTTGCAAACTCATTGCACTTCAATGTGGAAATGAGTTCTGAAGGCAATGGAGCTTGGGAGTTTGTTAATCTATTCACTGTAGCAAAAAGGACACGTGAGTTGTTACTGCAGTTTTTAATGATTTCAGAAAAATATCTTTCCCTTGTTCTACGCAGAATTTGATTGAACACATTTAAGATTTCTTTGTATATGTCATAATGAACCTGGAGCTTTGACTTACACCATGCCCAAAGTCACTCATAATGCAGAGACATAATAAAAAACTTGAATGCTACCAAAGCAGTGGAGGAAAAATTCTCATCTGCACTTAAAAGTTCTGTTTCTTCAAAGTCATATTACTCTGGTAAAAATAAAATGAATCAACAAAAGTATCACTTGAATAAACAAACAATTCTTGAAAGTAACATTTATTTGGTACAAATGACTACAATGATGACTACTGCTACCACCACTACTACTACAACTACTGCTGTACTACTACGAGTAGCCTACTACCAGATTACTACAGTTACTAATGCTACTAGGACTGTGTCAAAAATCACATTGAAAGTTGAATATGATCTCAGTGATAAGCTTGCAGCCATTTTATTCCATATGGACAAGTCTAATCCAGCCGCAGAAAACAGAGGCTGAGGAGCGGATGCACATTTATGGTTACCCCCTGTTACAGAGTGAGCCAGAACAAGAGGGGAGTTTAGAAGAATAACCACCTAAAAGGTATTATTCATTTAAATACAAAAAAGCATGAAAACAACAACAACAGTAACAATTGTGTGTGTAGCAACAGCGTTAATAGCAAAGCTTATGTTAGCATTGTACATAAACAGCTGTCTATAAAATAGTTTAGTTGTGGTGTGCGATAAAGCTAAAGGAGCGCACAGCTGTGCTACATCATTTGACACGTGTCAATGCTGCGTTTGCATCTTTTATTGGTTTAAATTACTGTTATTATTATTTTTATTAGTAGTAGTACTATAAAAACTAAAACTTGTATTTTAAGATTCTACATCTTTAATCAAATCTCCCTTTTTTATGGTGTAATAGGATGGGCATTAGGACCCGGTAGGAAAAGAGGTCCCTGGTAGCCGGTCTCATCACAGCATATAACTTGTTGCGTGATGACGCACTTCCTCTCTCGCAGATTTCGAATCACGGCAGTCACTGCAGCGTGCTGAACGCCATTGCAAAGTAAGCGGTTTTTAAACGTGTTTTTAGCACTAATTGAACCTAATAAATACTTTTACTCTTAGCATTTTGTATATTAGACAATTGATTTTGTATAATTATGTCCGTCTTTTAGGAGACTTATCTAACTTTGTCGCATTGACCTCCAGTCATCCATGACTTCAGTGGTAGAAGTTACATTGTTAAACTAACGTGAGTTGCACTTGCACTTTTACCATTAATTTATTTGAAAACTAATTTTACTTTTTGTAATCTTTTAGTCATGGATGTTTTAGTTTGATTTTCTCTTATGTCTGTTTTTTAGGACTGGTTCATTGTGCTTTGATTTTTACCTGTCACTGTTTTTTTTATCCCACTATTTTAATTCTTTTATTGGTTTTATTTATTAAACATTTTATCGGGCCTTATTACTCTCGTCACTTGGCACTTTAGTGCAGACTGTTCATGTCCAATGGTTGCAATTCAAATTATTAGCCGGTGCTGTTATTTTTAAGACTTGTTTTTTATTTTGCAGTGTTACCCCTATTTTAGTGTGTGCTTAGTGTGGGAACATTTGAGTTTTTATTTAAGTCTTTTATAATGGTACTGGTTTTAATTTGTTAATTTATTTTACTATTGCCTATTATTGCACTAAGTGCCTTGTGCAGAGCTAATAAATTTACAAAACTTAATCACAGCCTCCTCCACTTTATCCTGGAAACCTGTTTATTGTTCTAGTTGTTTTAAATTATATATCTAACAATATTGAACCTACTACAATGAGAACAACATCTAAATGTAAGGATGAATCATAGGAAAGCCATGTTTATTTGATAAACATGTTTTGCCTTATCGCCCAGCCCTACCTGCTAACATATACTTCCTTGTTTTGACACTTTTGAATACCTTTTTAATGATTGTAAGACCTTGAGGACACATGTAAATCAAGAAGCTCTGTTGCTGCATAAATAATACAAGCTAATCATTTATGTTTTTAGTTTTTTTTTATTTTTGAAAATGAAAGGGGTGGGGTAAGGGCTGTCAGGTTTCTGAAGCTCAATAGCAGCGGCGTCTGGGCTGCTTCATTTGTTCCTCCAGGTCCTGTAGTCTTTTCAGTCTCTTTCCCGCCTGCATCCTCCTCTCCTCGCTGTACTTCAAGGAAGTCTCCAGGTCGTCTTTCTCCATCATGAGGCAGACAACATCCTCCTGTGCTGCCATCAGAGCAGATTCCAGCTCCTTCACCTCGTGCTTTTGCCTTTCGAGCTCTGCCTTCTGATCCTCGACCATCTTGGTTAATTTGTTTTTCTGGATGTCAGCATCTTGGTCATTTTTGGAGGTGGCTCTTCCGGTGTTGACGCATGAGTTTAGGGCTTTAACAGTGGACCCTTTCTCCTCCAGTCCTCTGACCCTGGTGGTGGTCTGGGGCACCTGCCTCTCCTGCTCCTTCTGTAGATTGGCTTTAGTTTTCTCCAGGTCTTGAGTGGCTTTCTTCAGCGCTTCAATGGTCCTGTTGGCATCAGCCAGTTGTTTTTCAGCTAGAGCTCTGATGGTCTCCTTCTCCATTCTTTCTTTTTTGACCTGTGTCTGGAGCTCTCTGTTGGCCAGGACCTGCTGGTTTAACTTGGCCTCTGTGTTTTTTAGAACCATTTGTGCACTTTGCAGTTTGATGGCTCTTTGCTGGGCCAGGCTCTCCTCCATGTGCACTCTCTTTTTCAGAGACTGGTTTTCATTTTTCTGGTCTTGCAGTTCAGCCAGTGCTTCCTTCAGCTGGTGTCGGAGCTCCTGCACAAGCCGGCTCTCCTCAGCTGGTGATGGTGCCTGAGTGGTGGTAGAATCAGTCCATACCAGCTGGGGCTCCTCGCGTGGTGGTCCTTGGGTGGACTCTGCGAGTGCGGCGTTGCGCTCTGCAAGTGGGGCGTTGAGGATGGCCTCGAGGTCAAAGTCCTCGGTGTAGAGGCGCTCATCATCCTCTGCCGTATACTCTTCCCAGGGCTTCATTGTGAGTTTAATTTCTGCTTCTCTCTTCTGCATCTGTATTGTTCGTAGTCTTGATAAGTTATGAGCCAAACTTGGGGATTTCTCCCACTTACTTACTTGCAGTATTCCATGTGCTTAGTGACATAGCACTCACGCCATGGAGACAGTCTCTATGGTTACCACTACTCTATGGCTTAAATACAATACTGTTTTTATATACTCACCTTTTTAAATTATAAAGTTTAATAACATTTAAATGAAAACATTCTTAGATGTTGTAAAATTGATTGAATCTGCCTCGTGAGTGGTCACAGAGATGACCAAGTCAATGTTTCCTCCCACAGAGCAAATCCATGCATGTAAAGGTGAACGTGTGATCTTTATAGTGAATGAATGTGTGTGTAAATAGCTGCCTGTCCTCAAGTGTTAGTGTTGCAATTAACCAATTAACTAAAGTGTCAAGGGTGTAACCTGTCTCACAGCCTAAGCAGCAGGGACATGCTCCAGCTCCGTGCAATGGTAAGACATGTAAAAATCAATAAATGACATCAGTATGAAGCCACATGTCTACAGTGTAATTTACAACCAACCATACTCAAGACTGACACATCTAAAACCTATATTTTTCACAAACAAGCACAGATTTATCCTGGATAGCTGTCATTCTATCTCCGCAGAGTGTAGAACAGATTTATTATTTACTTTGTTGAGTCACGTGGTACCCCAGTCCTGACCTGAGAGGACTGACCAGTTGGTGTATGGCCAGCTGACAGCTCATCTTGTGGTCTCCCTCCTCTTTAACCGGGGACACACTACACGATTTCCTCAGTCGTTGCAGATTCTGAAAAGACTAGGAGCACACACTAACGACTGGTTTCATCAGATTTAGTTCTGACGACTGGGCCTCACACATTTAATGACTTTTAAGGGATCACACACTACAAGATCTTTTGAGGCCGCAACTGTTTCCAACCAAACGCAACAAACTAGCACAGGGAACTCACGAGAACAAAAAGGTAAAAAACATGGACGTGTCCCAGCTCGCCGTTGCTGTTCTGTGCACAGCTATCACTGCAGAAAAAAAGAAAAAGAAAAAACGGCTGTGGGTCGAGTCCTGGAGGAGTCTGTGGGCTGTGTGTGCTGTACATACTGCAGAAGGAGCTGGAGGTGAGTGACTTATGGGAATACTTTTAGAAAAGTAAGCATAGGCTAACTACGTTAACTAGCCTAAGGCTTGTCTACAATAACGGTAATAACGGTAGTAATTGGAAAATGTCACGATGAAAGAGTCACCCATACAACATTTAAAACTATTTAATAAATGATTTAACTAAACTGTATAATTAACAAAGGTGTAAAAGTGAAATGGCATCCCCTGCTTTCACAGATCTGTACCCAAAAAATACTTTGATTAAGATGTTTATCCATAGGTAGGTGACAGGCCTGGCTTCAGGCAGATGCTCAGGATGAACCCACAGGAATTTTATATCCTTCTTGGAAAAGCACACACACACACTTTTCGTTTTGTTTTTCTTTTTTTTCTTTTTTTCTTGTCATGTCTGTATGTTTGTTTTATGTTGCAAAATAAAAAAATAAATAAAAAAAGAGAGACTGTGACATGATGTAACTGATAAAACCAAGTTGCATGCCAAAGCTGGCAATGTTCTAGCATTTATTCACACTTAAACCTTCCTGGTAATGTTTCTAGGTCTTGAACCAGAACATTGTCAGATCAAAAGTTCTGGGAAATCAGTTGTGGCGCTTTTGCAGGGTAACTCTGCCTGTCTGCTACAGGCTTTAGTGTTAGTTCATCAAAGGAGTTTTGCTTTCAAATGTATTCTGTATATTATGATTGAAAAGTCTGGCAATAAGTTTAGTTACAACGTTAGGCCTGATTAAATCTTGCAAAGTCATTGCACTTCAATGTGGAAATGAGTTCTGAAGGCAATGGAGCTTGGGGGTTTGTTAATCTGTTCACTGTAGCAAACAGGACACGTGAGTTGTTACTGCAGTTTGTAATGATTTCAGAAAAATATCTTTCCCTTGTTCTACGCAGAATTTGATTGAACACATTTAAGATTTCTTTGTATATGTCATAATGAACCTGGAGCTTTGACTTACACCATGCCCAAAGTCACTCATAATGCAGAGACATAATAAAAAACTTGAATGCTACCAAAGCAGTGGAGGAAAAATTCTCATCTGCACTTAAAAGTTCTGTTTCTTCAAAGTCATATTACTCTGGTAAAAATAAAATGAATCAACAAAAGTATCACTTGAATAAACAAACAATTCTTGAAAGTAACATTTATTTGGTACAAATTACTACAATGATGACTACTGCTACCACCACTACTACTACAACTACTGCTGTACTACTACGAGTAGCCTACTACCAGATTACTACAGTTACTAATGCTACTAGGACTGTGTCAAAAATCACATTGAAAGTTGAATATGATCTCAGTGATAAGCTTGCAGCCATTTTATTCCATATGGACAAGTCTAATCCAGCCGCAGAAAACAGAGGCTGAGGAGCGGATGCACATTTATGGTCACCCCCTGTTACAGAGTGAGCCAGAACAAGAGGGGAATTTAGAAGAATAACCACCTAAAAGGTATTATTCATTTAAATACAAAAAAGCATGAAAACAACAACAACAACAGTAACAATTGTGTGTGTAGCAACAGCGTTAATAGCAAAGCTTATGTTAGCATTGTACATAAACAGCTGTCTATAAAATAGATTAGTTGTGGTGTTCGATAAAGCTAAAGGAGCGCACAGCTGTGCTACATCATTTGACACGTGTCAATGCGGCGTTTGCATCTTTTATTGGTTTAAATTACTGTTATTATTATTTTTATTAATAGTAGTACTATAAAAACTAAAACTTGTATTTTAAGATTCTACATCTTTAATCAAATCTCCCTTTTTTATGAGAACAACATCTAAATTATAAGGATGAATCATAGGAAAGCCATGTTTATTTGATAAACATGTTTTGCCTTATCGCCCAGCCCTACCTGCTAACATATTGTAACCCTCTTCTCAAGACTATGGACTTAGCTATTAAGGGTTATGGACCAGTGCCTAGATTCGAAAGAGGTATTGTAAGATATGGGTGAAGTCCAATGGAATAACTGGAGCCAAGATGATAAACAAGAACAATTATTATTTTGCAAAGAGAATAAAAATAAAATTATATTACAACTTAACAAGCCGGCATTCTCTAAAGTTTACATCCATTTCAATACCCCAGTCCTGTATGTCTTTTTAGTCCTATTCAGTTTCCAGTTTTGTTTAGTCCTACTCAGTTTCCTTTTTGGATTCAGTTAGTGTTCAGATTTCCGTGGCAGTTGTGTGGTTACCACAATGTTGGTTCAGTACTGCAGGGACAATTGTGGTTCTCCGATCAGAGATTCCTGTTCCGGGCTTAGGCTCGCCATCTTCATCCAGTCCATTCTATCTGGAGGTTTTCTGAACCAGCAAAAGAACCTAGCCTGCATAACAATAATGCAATTATTGTATACAGCTAAGGATTAATCCATTTTCTTTCACAATCAAGTACCTTAGCTACAGCTAATACATTTATACATCATTTGTCCAAAATACCTTTCTTACAGTATACATACAGTACACAGTACCTTCAGTTTACATGCATGTTTTTATCTTTTTAGCTTAAATTAATTTCTATTACATGAAATTGTTTTAACCCACGTAAATAAACAATATGAATTACAGTTTTTAATCACTGAATTTGTTAGCCATGAATTTATGATTCATTAGTTTTTTTTTTTATGATTAAATTATTCAATTTTTACATCACCAAATGAACAACTTATGGCTTTACCTTGCAGGTAATATAATTTGAAACTCTCATATTAAACTATCCCTTGAACCAGTAAACAAGGTAATATTTCCCTTTTCATAGCACCCAAAATGTGCCTGTATAACAAAAAGCATTGCACAGTTAGCGCTATTTCAGCACCAATTTACAGATTTACAATACCCAAAGACAATACCAAAACAATCCAGAGTGCTACACTACACTGTTATGGACTTAAATATCACACAGAGTGACTTAAAGATCAGTGCAACAATATTTAAAATGGGTTTCTGCAGCTAATTAGCACCCGCGATTAGCATGCTAATTTGTTAGCTAACTACTAGCATGTTGTTGCTCTAACCCACCTATTACATTTCACCTTAGCTTAAAACAACTCACCAAGATGGTGGTTTAGCATAACGCAGCAAGAAAATTGTCATGCGGTCTCTCTGCTTCGTGCTCTGATGGAAAAGACTGGAACATTCCAGCAGGACTCTGTCCGTAGCCTGGATGGGCGGGACTTACTTACTTTTTGCCTAATCAGAAGGTCATTACCAAGGTGACTGTCACGGGATGTCCACAACAACAACAAAAAAAAGAGGATCCACACTTCCTCTTTCAAAATAAATGCATTTCAAAATAAAATAGACATCAAACTATTGAGAAATAGGGACATTTTCTCTACTGGGTGACAATATACTTCCTTGTTTTGACACTTTTGAATACCTTTTTAATGATTGTAAGACCTTGAGGACACATGTAAATCAAGAAGCTCTGTTGCTGCATAAATAATACAAGCTAATCATTTATGTTTTTAGTTTTTTTTTATTTTTGAAAATGAAAGGGGTGGGGTAAGGGCTGTCAGGTTTCTGAAGCTCAATAGCAGCGGCGTCTGGGCTGCTTCATTTGTTCCTCCAGGTCCTGTAGTCTTTTCAGTCTCTTTCCCGCCTGCATCCTCCTCTCCTCGCTATACTTCAAGGAAGTCTCCAGGTCGTCTTTCTCCATCATGAGGCAGACAACATCCTCCTGTGCTGCCATCAGAGCAGATTCCAGCTCCTTCACCTCGTGCTTTTGCCTGTCAAGCTCTGCCTTCTGATCCTCGACCATCTTGGTTAATTTGTTTTCCTGGATGTCAGCATCTTGGTCATTTTTGGAGGTGGCTCTTCCGGTGTTGATGCATGAGTTTAGGGCTTTAACAGTGGACCCTTTCTCCTCCAGTCCTCTGACCCTGGTGGTGGTCTGGGGCACCTGCCTCTCCTGCTCCTTCTGTAGATTGGCTTTAGTTTTCTCCAGGTCTTGAGTGGTTTTCTTCAGCGCTTCAATGGTCCTGTTAGCATCAGCCAGTTGTTTTTCAGCTAGAGCTCTGATGGTCTCCTTCTCCATTCTTTCTTTTTTGACCTGTGTCTGGAGCTCTCTGTTGGCCAGGACCTGCTGGTTTAACTTGGCCTCTGTGTTTTTTAGAACCATTTGTGCACTTTGCAGTTTGATGGCTCTTTGCTGGGCCAGGCTCTCCTCCATGTGCACTCTCTTTTTCAGAGACTGGTTTTCATTTTTCTGGTCTTGCAGTTCAGCCAGTGCTTCCTTCAGCTGGTGTCGGAGCTCCTGCACAAGCCGGCTCTCCTCAGCTGGTGATGGTGCCTGAGTGGTGGTAGAATCAGTCCATACCAGCTGGGGCTCCTCGCGTGGTGGTCCTTGGGTGGACTCTGCGAGTGCGGCGTTGCGCTCTGCAAGTGGGGCGTTGAGGATGGCCTCGAGGTCAAAGTCCTCGGTGTAGAGGCGCTCATCATCCTCTGCCGTATACTCTTCCCAGGGCTTCATTGTGAGTTTAATTTCTGCTTCTCTCTTCTGCATCTGTATTGTTCGTAGTCTTGATAAGTTATGAGCCAAACTTGGGGATTTCTCCCACTTACTTACTTGCAGTATTCCATGTGCTTAGTGACATAGCACTCACGCCATGGAGACAGTCTCTATGGTTACCACTACTCTATGGCTTAAATACAATACTGTTTTTATATACTCACCTTTTTAAATTATAAAGTTTAATAACATTTAAATGAAAACATTCTTAGATGTTGTAAAATTGATTGAATCTGCCTCGTGAGTGGTCACAGAGATGACCAAGTCAATGTTTCCTCCCACAGAGCAAATCCATGCATGTAAAGGTGAATGTGTGACCTTTATAGTGAATGAATGTGTGTGTAAATAGCTGCCTGTCCTCAAGTGTTAGTGTTGCAATTAACAATTAACTAAAGTGTCAAGGGTGTAACCTGTCTCACAGCCTAAGCAGCAGGGACATGCTCCAGCTCCGTGCAATGGTAAGACATGTAAATATCAATAAATGACATCAGTATGAAGCCACATGTCTACAGTGTAATTTACAACCAACCATACTCAAGACTGACACATCTAAAACCTATATTTTTCACAAACAAGCACAGATTTATCCTGGATAGCTGTCATTCTATCTCCGCAGAGTGTAGAACAGATTTATTATTTACTTTGTTGAGTCACGTGGTACCCCAGTCCTGACCTGAGAGGACTGACCAGTTGGTGTATGGCCAGCTGACAGCTCATCTTGTGGTCTCCCTCCTCTTTAACCGGGGACACACTACACGATTTCCTCAGTCGTTGCAGATT
Organism: Bostrychus sinensis; assembly: GCA_020698575.1. Lineage (NCBI taxonomy): Eukaryota > Metazoa > Chordata > Actinopteri > Gobiiformes > Eleotridae > Bostrychus > Bostrychus sinensis. The sequence continues at coordinate 36,288,814 of CM036252.1, forward strand.
CTGAAAAGACTAGGAGCACACACTAACGACTGGTTTCATCAGATTTAGTTCTGACGACTGGGCCTCACACATTTAATGACTTTTAAGGGATCACACACTACAAGATCTTTTGAGGCCGCAACTGTTTCCAACCAAACGCAACAAACTAGCACAGGGAACTCACGAGAACAAAAAGGTAAAAAACATGGACCTGTCCCAGCTCACCGTTGCTGTTCTGTGCACAGCTATCACTGCAGAAAGAAAGAAAAAGAAAAAACGGCTGTGGGTCGAGTCCTGGAGGAGTCTGTGGGCTGTGTGTGCTGTACATACTGCAGAAGGAGCTGGAGGTGAGTGACTTATGGGAATACTTTTAGAAAAGTAAGCATAGGCTAACTACGTTAACTAGCCTAAGGCTTGTCTACAATAACGGTAATAACGGTGGTAATTGGAAAATGTCACGATGAAAGAGTCACCCATACAACATTTAAAACTATTTAATAAATGATTTAACCAAACTGTATAATTAACAAAGGTGTAAAAGTGAAATGGCATCCCCTGCTTTCACAGATCTGTACCCAAAAAATACATTAAAAACAAACTACTTGACGGCCTTGTGCATGCCAGTTGGGGTTGTTATAGCTTTTTAAAGTGCATCATTTTACAGTATTACATATTGCCAATACTCTATGACTTTTATTAAGATGTTTATCCATAGGTAGGTGACAGGCCTGGCTTCAGGCAGATGCTCAGGATGAACCCACAGGAATTTTATATCCTTCTTGGAAAAGCACACACACACACTTTTCGTTTTGTTTTTCTTTTTTTTCTTTTTTTCTTGTCATGTCTGTATGTTTGTTTTATGTTGCAAAATAAAAAAAAAATTAAAAAAAGAGAGACTGTGACATGATGTAACTGATAAAACCAAGTTGCGTGCCAAAGCTGGCAATGTTCTAGCATTTATTCACACTTAAACCTTCCTGGTAATGTTTCTAGGTCTTGAACCAGAACATTGTCAGATCAAAAGTTCTGGGAAATCAGTTGTGGCGCTTTTGCAGGGTAACTCTGCCTGTCTGCTACAGGCTTTAGTGTTAGTTCATCAAAGGAGTTTTGCATTCAAATGTATTCTGTATATTATGATTGAAAAGTCTGGCAATATGTTTAGTTACAACGTTAGGCCTGATTAAATCTTGCAAACTCATTGCACTTCAATGTGGAAATGAGTTCTGAAGGCAATGGAGCTTGGGGGTTTGTTAATCTATTCACTGTAGCAAACAGGACACGTGAGTTGTTACTGCAGTTTGTAATGATTTCAGAAAAATATATTTTCCTTGTTCTACGCAGAATTTGATTGAACACATTTAAGATTTCTTTGTATATGTCATAATGAACCTGGAGCTTTGACTTACACCATGCCCAAAGTCATTCATAATGCAGAGACATAATAAAAAACTTGAATGCTACCAAAGCAGTGGAGGAAAAATTCTCATGTGCACTTAAAAGTTCTGTTTCTTCAAAGTCATATTACTCTGGTAAAAATAAAATTAATCAACAAAAGTATCACTTGAATAAACAAACAATTCTTGAAAGTAACATTTATTTGGTACAAATGACTACAATGATGACTACTGCTACCACCACTACTACTACAACTACTGCTGTACTACTACGAGTAGCCTACTACCAGATTACTACAGTTACTAATGCTACTAGGACTGTGTCAAAAATCACATTGAAAGTTGAATATGATCTCAATGATAAGCTTGCAGCCATTTTATTCCATATGGACAAGTCTAATCCAGCCGCAGAAAACAGAGGCTGAGGAGCGGATGCACATTTATGGTTACCCCCTGTTACAGAGTGAGCCAGAACAAGAGGGGAGTTTAGAAGAATAACCACCTAAAAGGTATTATTCATTTAAATACAAAAAAGCATGAAAACAACAACAACAGTAACAATTGTGTGTGTAGCAACAGCGTTAATAGCAAAGCTTATGTTAGCATTGTACATAAACAGCTGTCTATAAAATAGTTTAGTTGTGGTGTGCGATAAAGCTAAAGGAGCGCACAGCTGTGCTACATCATTTGACACGTGTCAATGCTGCGTTTGCATCTTTTATTGGTTTAAATTACTGTTATTATTATTTTTATTAGTAGTAGTACTATAAAAACTAAAACTTGTATTTTAAGATTCTACATCTTTAATCAAATCTCCCTTTTTTATGAGAACAACATCTAAATGTAAGGATGAATCATAGGAAAGCCATGTTTATTTGATAAACATGTTTTGCCTTATCGCCCAGCCCTACCTGCTAACATATACTTCCTTGTTTTGACGCTTTTGAATACCTTTTTAATGATTGTAAGACCTTGAGGACACATGTAAATCAAGAAGCTCTGTTGCTGCATAAATAATACAAGCTAATCATTTATGTTTTTAGTTTTTTTTATTTTTGAAAATGAAAGGGGTGGGGTAAGGGCTGTCAGGTTTCTGAAGCTCAATAGCAGCGGCGTCTGGGCTGCTTCATTTGTTCCTCCAGGTCCTGTAGTCTTTTCAGTCTCTTTCCCGCCTGCATCCTCCTCTCCTCGCTGTACTTCAAGGAAGTCTCCAGGTCGTCTTTCTCCATCATGAGGCAGACAACATCCTCCTGTGCTGCCATCAGAGCAGATTCCAGCTCCTTCACCTCGTGCTTTTGCCTGTCGAGCTCTGCCTTCTGATCCTCGACCATCTTGGTTAATTTGTTTTCCTGGATGGCAGCATCTTGGTCATTTTTGGAGGTGGCTCTTCCGGTGTTGACGCATGAGTTTAGGGCTTTAACAGTGGACCCTTTCTCCTCCAGTCCTCTGACCCTGGTGGTGGTCTGGGGCACCTGCCTCTCCTGCTCCTTCTGTAGATTGGCTTTAGTTTTCTCCAGGTCTTGAGTGGTTTTCTTCAGCGCTTCAATGGTCCTGTTGGCATCAGCCAGTTGTTTTTCAGCTAGAGCTCTGATGGTCTCCTTCTCCATTCTTTCTTTTTTGACCTGTGTCTGGAGCTCTCTGTTGGCCAGGACCTGCTGGTTTAACTTGGCCTCTGTGTTTTTTAGAACCATTTGTGCACTTTGCAGTTTGATGGCTCTTTGCTGGGCCAGGCTCTCCTCCATGTGCACTCTCTTTTTCAGAGACTGGTTTTAATTTTTCTGGTCTTGCAGTTCAGCCAGTGCTTCCTCCAGCTGTGGTAGGTAGGTGGTAGTAGCAGCAACTTGTGTAATATTATTTTGAAGTACTTTAACAGTACTGTGCAACTGTCCAGTGAGTTCCTATGTAAATGATTTCTGAGCATTTGAATATTCATAGCTTTCCAACATAGATATTATCAAACAAATTGTACTTTTTATGTAACTTTGCACATTAATGGCAACACACATCAAAATATTTTTTATATATTTTTGTAAATTTTATTTGTCTCAGTCAGAGACAGTGAGTTCCTTTGTGTAGGAAGAATTGTGCTGCAGCCCTGAAGAAGCGGGACAGTCCACTCTTCTTCTTTGGTTGGTACAGGATGTGGTTCAGGCTGTTGTTCAGATGTTTGACAACTGCCTCCTGGAAAACTGCATCCTCTGTCCTCATCATCGCCCCCTGGAGTTGAGAGTCTTTGAGGAGGCCTTTGAGTGCAGCTTTGGCCACTTTCCTCATGTCCTTGATGGAGATTAGGACATCCTCATTGACCATAATCTGGTCTTTGGTCTTCTCTTCCAGGATTGTGACCACCTCCATTTGGTCCACATGTTTGAAGAAGGAAATTTTTTGGACCAGATTTCGCACCAGAGCTCTGATCAGAAAGGAGGCCACTGGGGGTCCATCCAGGATCTGAGGAGGACTTTCACTGTAAAGAAGAAGAAAACTTTAGTAATACTGTAATAAATTTTATATTATCTATCAACTGCTAGAGTCCTGTGTGTACCTGGTGGTCTCTGGTCCATTAAGTGTCTCCACTGTGTCTCTGGAGGTTTCAGGTCCAGTACTGGCATCTGAAGAACTGGTGACCTCAACTTGACTGTAATTAAGAACAGTAAATTTAATTAATGTATATTTTTATCAATACAAAATTTCAGTTTTACAACAAAGGCTCAGGACATTGTACCTGGTGGTCAAGGAGGTCAAGGTGATCTCTATTATATTTGTTTTTTAGGGTTAGCTAAGGGGGTGGGATGTGTGAATTTCAGGAGAGGGTTGAACTGGGGAAGAGCAACCCCCAGTAGCTCCAACATCTTTACAGCCGCATTGTTCTTTGCTGCCTTCTTATTGGGCCCTGTCCCGAGAGCGGAGAGGCCCTCCACACTGGACCCAGGATGGTGGTTGCAGCCCTGGCTTTGGCCTCTTTCTTGTTCTGGGCTTGTCCCACTGCAGTGAACTTGCCCACTCTGATGATCACATTGGAGTTCCTTTTGTTGGAGAAACCTTCGACCTGAGGCTCATCGAACACAACTTTAAGGTTGTTCTTTGCCGCCAGTTTGTACACCTGCACAGTAAAGTTACATTTTATTATTTAGTTCATGTAGACTTAGACGTTTACATTTACAAGAAGTGTGCAGAGAACATTTTCTGCCTCAAGATTGTACTAAAATTTAGTATTTAGAATTTCAAATAGGGTTAACCTCTGTGAAATCCTGATACTTTTGTTCAATAACTTGTATTAATGTTACAGTAAATTTGAACTAAGTGAAAAAATACCTCTAACATATTGGCATTGTGTTGGAAATGATGTTATTTATATATATATATATATATATATATATATATATATATATATATATATATATATATATATATATATATTATCTGCATCTATCTGATGCTATTATTTGAATTGCAACCTTTTACAACACACTTTAGATAGCTCTGCATTTGCATTGCTGTCATTTAGGCATAAATTACTAACATTGTTCACATTAATGATTAAATACTACTTTCTGATTGCTAGTCTTTACAGTAGATGTCTGTCAGCACTCTCCAAGTTTGGAAGAGCAGATAGGAGCAACACCATAGAGATCGAATCAGCTTCATGAGAGCAGTAGGAATTTGATTTGAAAACTTGACGTTTAAAATACTGAACTATTTTGATATAAATATAACTAACTCTGCTGCAAAAACACTATTTCCACAAGGAACTGGCCCAGAGTTTGATTCAAATGGCCACACTTAGGTGCTTGCACTAAATAACCTAATGAGAAACAGGTAAGGCAGTTGCAAGATTAATGCATGCGTGTAGCTAATATGTAACACAAATTTTTGAAGGTGTGTAAGCCTTGTTAGTTGGTATAAAAGTATATTTTCACCATATCAATAGCAGTTATACATAAATTAGTTTACAAACGTGAGTCAGGTCATTTTTGTAGGTGCCGCTGGCTGAAGGCATGCTGTTAGTGTGAGCAGTTGCCATCTTTAACACAACAGAATAGAGTATTTCTGCTGTGTTACTACTCTGTGCAATGTGGTGGTCAACTGGTGTTGGTTTGTAGAGTTTGTAGAGTTTGCTGAGATAACTTTCTCCGAGCTCGTGAATGCGTGTTTTCCCTTGGGAAGACGACTGACAAATGCAAAAAGGTGACAATTGGAAACCTTCTCATAACACATCATCAACATTCTAAAGTCTCAAATTATATCATAACTTTATAATATAGTCAATAAAAGAGATGAAAGAGAAATGATTCACTTATTCTGCCTATATTCATTTATATGTAATAATTGATTGATTGATTTAGTCTGGACAGTGCACATCAGGCACGCGCAGAGACTTCTACAGGGGCAGGTGCTCAAAGCGAAAAAGGGGCACATCCGTATAACCAGATTTTAATTTTTTTTTTTTCATTATTTTTTTTTTGTGTTAGGACTGTGGCAAGCAAGACTCTCACACAACTATTACATTTCTGTGTATACTATGATATATTGCAATACGGTAAGGCTGAAGCTATACATTTTTGTTACAATTTTGGGAAAATAGTAAAAAACTAATGAACGTATAAAATGTAAAGAAAACACACACTGCATGACACTAAACTAAATAATGTAATTTTATCCATGCTCTGACAAGATGAGAATTATTCCCAGCACTATGAGGAAGTCCTTATACATTTCTAGTAATAAATTAAATAAGTTATGTGGGAACAATATTTTGGGACATCACAATTTTTGTTTTCAGATCACATTTTGCCAGCGCCCATCACCAACTAGTTCGTATTTTTGCACAATTATAGCAAATTCTCGCAATTTAATTGCATTAAAATGCCTAAATGCTAACTGCAATCCATTATGTTTTTTAGTTTTAGTTTAGCCTTTATTTGAAGGGACAATGTACAGAGACATTAAGCTCATAAAAACAGAGATGTTCTGCACCAGATTATAGCTAAATAGCTAGTTTCCATCTGCAGTCCCTGATTTACATGAATAAAAATACATTGCAATTACACTCAAACAATCACAGTAAAAGCAGAAGTTCATAGACTCACTCTCTCCCCAAAACTCATTCACACAGACCATTATTTATAAGCAACCCGGTCTAAAAATAAAAAGATTTTATGCTGTCAACAATCACAAAGCATTTTATGGAAGCATTTTGTAAATATCTAGGTGGTTAGCAAGTAGCAGTCAATAGCTCCGTATTTAAACAGAAATGATCTAACGTGCGTGCATAATACTTTCATGGCTTTGTCTTACAAATCACGCGACACGAACAGCTCACTCACCAGTTCTTTCATTCCCAGTGATTATACTGGGTTTTAAGTTCTGAAATCGGGACCAAAAAAATGATAACAGCCCTCTTTATTGGCTCCGCAGTCCGCTCTTTCTCCACTATGGGCTATATGCACACGTTACTTCCGCGTTCTATGTCAGGCCGCTGAGTCATTTCCGGTTGGGAGAGCCAATGTGGAGCAGCGTTGTTTACACGAAAATGGCTGAGTCTTTGGAGTTTACCCGGTGTCTACTCGAGCTACCTAAAGTCACAATAAATGATGTTAGGCGCATTGTTCGTCTGTTTAGCTCGACATCACAGAGCAAAATGGAGAAAGGATTTAAATTCTATATATCATCCTACATAGCTAACTGAAGGCAAGTTGCTAATGCTAATTAGCATGAGACGAATATTTTAAATGGCTTTCTTTATTTTCATGACCCGTTAGTACTAGTCTAATCACATTACAGCAGAGTGTTTCTTACTTTATGTCTATGTAATTTTCAGTGTCAGGTAAAAACTGTGACAGGTGAGGTGACAGTTAGAGCTCGGTGCTACCGCTCAATGAAGAAGGCAGAGGCACCTCATCAGCTGAGAGTAGGACTAGCAGCCTTAATGTCACGTTCAAAGTCGGGATGTCCCGATCAAGAGATCATTATCGGACACTGATCAAGGAATTTTTTAATGATCAGATCGAATTTAGTAACGTGATCAGGTGATCTTACATTTTACATCTGCTGCAAACCAAAACACAAACTACTGCAGCATGTAGTAGTAATGTGGCAGTAGGGCTGGGCAAAAAAATAATTAATTTGGTTAATTTGCATTTTTACCGTGGACAATGTCAAAAGAGGCTCTATCTATAATCAGCTTCAGTGGAATAGGTCCTCCAAGAGTTACAGCTGTTAGCAGTGTTGTGGCTAATGCTAGCTCCTACAGCAGCTTAGTTAAATAGTAAATGTGTAGACTCTGCAGACGCTAAGAACACTAATAATCACAGAGAAAGGGGTCAGTTTACCTTAGTAATGCCTCTGTTTAGATCTGGCAGCAGTTTGTCCAAAAGAACAGTGTGTGATGTGCAGCCTTCGACTTACGTGTCTTTGTTTATGTATGCTAATTAGACACATGCTTTGCAGCTTAGCTCTTTTCACAGGCCTCATGGTGTATATTATAACAGACCTGGCCTTTAGAAGCAGAGAGGACTTAAACTAAAAGATTTTTATGGCTTCACTGATGTCACTTTGAGAGTAATGCACGCTGCTGCTGCTTTGCTGTCGTCTTGTTCAGACATTTAGCATAAAAACATAGCTATGCAATTTGTGATTATATTACAATGTTATTATATTAAAGGGTTATTACATTACAAAATGCAAAAAAGTAATAATGAAAAAGATTGATATTGCGACTCGGATGGGCCAGAACCAAACATGAAATGATTAGTATGGGATCGAGAGTTGATCGGGACATCCCTAGTTCAAAAAGAAAAGAAAGAAAAAGAAAACTTTGTCCTTTTGGATGTCATCATGTACACACACTCTGACAAAAAAAATACAATTTACTAAAAACAAACGAAAATGAATTAATAAACAAACTCGTTATTTGTTTCGGGAGGTCGATGTCTACCGTCAGCCATAGCCGGAAGTGACTCCGCGGACTTATTTTTAACCGGAAATACGTCACGCAGTTCTGTGCATAGAGCCCATTTTCAGCTGCGCGAGGGGCATGTGACAGGCAGCTGCGCAACTCACGGAGGCAAAAGGTTAAAGGTCACGAGGTACTGGCGGTCGTGTTATGTTATTTATTTCAATTTATTAATAATTAATGAATGAATAAATGTCCTTATGAAGAGCCACATGAGGGCTTAAAGCCACAAAAAAAAAAAAAAAACAAGGACCAAAAGGGCACTTGGAGGCAAGGGGCAAAAGGGGCAGGTGGTTTCATTTAGTTTGTTTGGTACGTTTAGTTGTCGTGTTTTCTCGTGTACCCCTGTGTTCCTGTCGTAAGTTTTATTACATTACTTTTGTCCGCATCTTTGGGTCCATCCCTCCTGTCTTCCGCTAACCGTAACAGAATGAAACCACCAACACCTGGGGAGGACACAGGACATAAATACACAAGGGAATGAGACACAGGTGAAAAACATCAAGGCGGGGCAGGCAATCACACACGCGGGAAACACAAGAGGCAGGAAGAAAACTGGGAATACAAAATAAAACAAAGGAAACAAACACAGAAAACAAGACAAAGACACGAGACATGACATCGTTGAACTCTCTGGGCTACCGTATAAAAGCTAAGAACCACTGCTGAATGTGCCTCATGTTGTGAGCTCCTGAGGAGCGCCTCATTAACACAGACTGTGGTCAAGCACGGGGCAGAAAAGTTCTTACAAATCGGGTGGATTTCGTGCGTGATGGTGTGTGATCTGAGCCACAAACTGTCCCACTTCAGTTCAGGTGTATTTCCCCTCCTCTCATTGCGGCCGTGCACTCTCGTTCACAATCCAGGCGAGGCGCAGTTCATCTGGAACGAGCCTAATGCAACAAGTGAACGAGCTAAAGCAACATGAGTGACCAAAAAGACACATTGCTAAATGGACAATTGTGCTTCAAATCGTCACCAGACAGCAATATAGACAAAACAAAAGTTATGTGCAGTCTATGCAAGGATGAGTTCAATTACCACTGGAGTAACACAGTTCATAGTATTTACACTGTTGTGAACCACAACAATTGTTATTAATTGAAGCATTAAACTTATTTTTGTTAAAGTTCTAAAAGAGATTACACATGCTTTTTTAGGTACGTTTTGTGTATTTGTTGGTTGTACCTTATTTAGGCAAACTTTGTCTGAGTTACAGCTCTCAAAGAGACTATTCATTTATTTTCTTTGCAAGTTTTGTTTGTGTAAAGTATGTGAAGGTTAATTCAAAGAAACTTTCTAAATTTATAATTTTGTGTTTGTACATGAATTCATAATGTGATTAAATGCGATTAATCGCGATTAATTTTTTTTCAGATTTGCGATTAGTTAATTTTTTTTTTATCGATTCCTGGCCCTAAGAACAACATTTTGCAAAGAAAAGCCTTTGTTTTGAGAACCTGCAATGCTGTTTGGATTTTTTGTGTGACCTGTTTTGCAAATGACAATTCTGAATGGAGAAATGTGTCAAAGCAATTGAAAAAAAAAAAAAAAAAGTAAATTAACATTATATTGTAATGAAAGAATGCATATCTTTTTTTAGGCAAAATGATGGCAATGATCATAGGCAAGATAGTAATGATCAAACAAGTAGAGACTGAAGGAGTTTAATTATTTTCAGATCAATGCCTGTGCCCAAAGTCACTCATAATGCAGAGACATAATAAAAAACTTGAATGCTACCAAAGCAGTGGAGGAAAAATTCTCATCTGCACTTAAAAGTTCTGTTTCTTCAAAGTCATATTACTCTGGTAAAAATAAAATGAATCAACAAAATTATCACTTGAATAAACAAACAATTCTTGAAAGTAACATTTATTTGGTACAAATGACTACAATGATGACTACTGCTACCACCACTACTACTACAACTACTGCTGTACTACTACGAGTAGCCTACTACCAGATTACTACAGTTACTAATGCTACTAGGACTGTGTCAAAAATCACATTGAAAGTTGAATATGATCTCAATGATAAGCTTGCAGCCATTTTATTCCATATGGACAAGTCTAATCCAGCCGCAGAAAACAGAGGCTGAGGAGCGGATGCACATTTATGGTTACCCCCTGTTACAGAGTGAGCCAGAACAAGAGGGGAGTTTAGAAGAATAACCACCTAAAAGGTATTATTCATTTAAATACAAAAAAGCATGAAAACAACAACAACAACAGTAACAATTGTGTGTGTAGCAACAGCGTTAATAGCAAAGCTTATGTTAGCATTGTACATAAACAGCTGTCTATAAAATAGTTTAGTTGTGGTGTGCGATAAAGCTAAAGGAGCGCACAGCTGTGCTACATCATTTGACACGTGTCAATGCGGCGTTTGCATCTTTTATTGGTTTAAATTACTGTTATTATTATTTTTATTAGTAGTAGTACTATAAAAACTAAAACTTGTATTTTAAGATTCTACATCTTTAATCAAATCTCCCTTTTTTATGAGAACAACATCTAAATGTAAGGATGAATCATAGGAAAGCCATGTTTATTTGATAAACATGTTTTGCCTTATCGCCCAGCCCTACCTGCTAACATATACTTCCTTGTTTTGACACTTTTGAATACCTTTTTAATGATTGTAAGACCTTGAGGACACATGTAAATCAAGAAGCTCTGTTGCTGCATAAATAATACAAGCTAATCATTTATGTTTTTAGTTTTTTTTTATTTTTGAAAATGAAAGGGGTGGGGTAAGGGCTGTCAGGTTTCTGAAGCTCAATAGCAGCGGCGTCTGGGCTGCTTCATTTGTTCCTCCAGGTCCTGTAGTCTTTTCAGTCTCTTTCCCGCCTGCATCCTCCTCTCCTCGCTGTACTTCAAGGAAGTCTCCAGGTCGTCTTTCTCCATCATGAGGCAGACAACATCCTCCTGTGCTGCCATCAGAGCAGATTCCAGCTCCTTCACCTCGTGCTTTTGCCTTTCGAGCTCTGCCTTCTGATCCTCGACCATCTTGGTTAATTTGTTTTCCTGGATGGCAGCATCTTGGTCATTTTTGGAGGTGGCTCTTCCGGTGTTGATGCATGAGTTTAGGGCTTTAACAGTGGACCCTTTCTCCTCCAGTCCTCTGACCCTGGTGGTGGTCTGGGGCACCTGCCTCTCCTGCTCCTTCTGTAGATTGGCTTTAGTTTTCTCCAGGTCTTGAGTGGTTTTCTTCAGCGCTTCAATGGTCCTGTTGGCATCAGCCAGTTGTTTTTCAGCTAGAGCTCTGATGGTCTCCTTCTCCATTCTTTCTTTTTTGACCTGTGTCTGGAGCTCTCTGTTGGCCAGGACCTGCTGGTTTAACTTGGCCTCTGTGTTTTTTAGAACCATTTGTGCACTTTGCAGTTTGATGGCTCTTTGCTGGGCCAGGCTCTCCTCCATGTGCACTCTCTTTTTCAGAGACTGGTTTTCATTTTTCTGGTCTTGCAGTTCAGCCAGTGCTTCCTCCAGCTGGTGTCGGAGCTCCTGCACAAGCCGGCTCTCCTCAGCTGGTGATGGTGCCTGAGTGGTGGTAGAATCAGTCCATACCAGCTGGGGCTCCTCGCGTGGTGGTCCTTGGGTGGACTCTGCGAGTGCGGCGTTGCGCTCTGCAAGTGGGGCGTTGAGGATGGCCTCGAGGTCAAAGTCCTCGGTGTAGAGGCGCTCATCATCCTCTGCCGTATACTCTTCCCAGGGCTTCATTGTGAGTTTAATTTCTGCTTCTCTCTTCTGCATCTGTATCGTTCGTAGTCTTGATAAGTTATGAGCCAAACTTGGGGATTTCTCCCACTTACTTACTTGCAGTATTCCATGTGCTTAGTGACATAGCACTCACGCCATGGAGACAGTCTCTATGGTTACCACTACTCTATGGCTTAAATACAATACTGTTTTTATATACTCACCTTTTTAAATTATAAAGTTTAATAACATTTAAATGAAAACATTCTTAGATGTTGTAAAATTGATTGAATCTGCCTCGTGAGTGGTCACAGAGATGACTAAGTCAATGTTTCCTCCCACAGAGCAAATCCATGCATGTAAAGGTGAACGTGTGACCTTTATAGTGAATGAATGTGTGTGTAAATAGCTGCCTGTCCTCAAGTGTTAGTGTTGCAATTAACAATTAACTAAAGTGTCAAGGGTGTAACCTGTCTCACAGCCTAAGCAGCAGGGACATGCTCCAGCTCCGTGCAATGGTAAGACATGTAAAAATCAATAAATGACATCAGTATGAAGCCACATGTCTACAGTGTAATTTACAACCAACCATACTCAAGACCGACACATCTAAAACCTATATTTTTCACAAACAAGCACAGATTTATCCTGGATAGCTGTCATTCTATCTCCGCAGAGTGTAGAACAGATTTATTATTTACTTTGTTGAGTCACGTGGTACCCCAGTCCTGACCTGAGAGGACTGACCAGTTGGTGTATGGCCAGCTGACAGCTCATCTTGTGGTCTCCCTCCTCTTTAGCCGGGGACACACTACACGATTTTCTCAGTTGTTGCAAATTCTGAAAAGACTAGGAGCACACACTAACGACTGGTTTCATCAGATTTAGTTCTGACGACTGGGCCTCACACATTTAATGACTTTTAAGGGATCACACACTACAAGATATTTTGAGGCCGCAACTGTTTCCAACCAAACGCAACAAACTAGCACAGGGAACTCACAAGAACAAAAAGGTAAAAAACATGGACGTGTCCCAGCTCGCCGTTGCTGTTCTGTGCACAGCTATCACTGCAGAAAAAAAGAAAAAGAAAAAACGGCTGTGGGTCGAGTCCTGGAGGAGTCTGTGGGCTGTGTGTGCTGTACATACTGCAGAAGGAGCTGGAGGTGAGTGACTTATGGGAATACTTTTAGAAAAGTAAGCATAGGCTAACTACGTTAACTAGCCTAAGGCTTGTCTACAATAACGGTAATAACGGTAGTAATTGGAAAATGCACGATGAAAGAGTCACCCATACGACATTTAAAACTATTTAATAAATGATTTAACCAAACTGTATAATTAACAAAGGTGTAAAAGTGAAATGGCATCCTCTGCTTTCACAGATCTGTACCCAAAAAATACATTAAAAACAAACTACTCGACGGCCTTGTGCATGCCAGTTGGGGTTGTTATAGCTTTTTAAAGTGCATCATTTTACAGTATTACATATTGCCAATACTCTATGACTTTGATTAAGATGTTTATCCATAGGTAGGTGACAGGCCTGGCTTCAGGCAGATGCTCAGGATGAACCCACAGGAATTTTATATCCTTCTTGGAAAAGCACACACACACACTTTTCGTTTTGTTTTTCTTTTTTTTCTTTTTTTCTTGTCATGTCTGTATGTTTGTTTTATGTTGCAAAATAAAAAAAAAATTAAAAAAAGAGAGACTGTGACATGATGTAACTGATAAAACCAAGTTGCGTGCCAAAGCTGGCAATGTTCTAGCATTTATTCACACTTAAACCTTCCTGGTAATGTTTCTAGGTCTTGAACCAGAACATTGTCAGATCAAAAGTTCTGGGAAATCAGTTGTGGCGCTTTTGCAGGGTAACTCTGCCTGTCTGCTACAGGCTTTAGTGTTAGTTCATCAAAGGAGTTTTGCATTCAAATGTATTCTGTATATTATGATTGAAAAGTCTGGCAATAAGTTTAGTTACAACGTTAGGCCTGATTAAATCTTGCAAAGTCATTGCACTTCAATGTGGAAATGAGTTCTGAAGGCAATGGAGCTTGGGAGTTTGTTAATCTATTCACTGTAGCAAACAGGACACGTGAGTTGTTACTGCAGTTTGTAATGATTTCAGAAAAATATCTTTCCCTTGTTCTACGCAGAATTTGATTGAACACATTTAAGATTTCTTTGTATATGTCATAATGAACCTGGAGCTTTGACTTACACCATGCCCAAAGTCACTCATAATGCAGAGACATAATAAAAAACTTGAATGCTACCAAAGCAGTGGAGGAAAAATTCTCATCTGCACTTAAAAGTTCTGTTTCTTCAAAGTCATATTACTCTGGTAAAAATAAAATGAATCAACAAAAGTATCACTTGAATAAACAAACAATTCTTGAAAGTAACATTTATTTGGTACAAATGACTACAATGATGACTACTGCTACCACTACTACTACAACTACTGCTGTACTACTACGAGTAGCCTACTACCAGATTACTACAGTTACTAATGCTACTAGGACTGTGTCAAAAATCACATTGAAAGTTGAATATGATCTCAATGATAAGCTTGCAGCCATTTTATTCCATATGGACAAGTCTAATCCAGCCGCAGAAAACAGAGGCTGAGGAGCGGATGCACATTTATGGTTACCCCCTGTTACAGAGTGAGCCAGAACAAGAGGGGAGTTTAGAAGAATAACCACCTAAAAGGTATTATTCATTTAAATACAAAAAAGCATGAAAACAACAACAACAGTAACAATTGTGTGTGTAGCAACAGCGTTAATAGCAAAGCTTATGTTAGCATTGTACATAAACAGCTGTCTATAAAATAGTTTAGTTGTGGTGTGCGATAAAGCTAAAGGAGCGCACAGCTGTGCTACATCATTTGACACGTGTCAATGCTGCGTTTGCATCTTTTATTGGTTTAAATTACTGTTATTATTATTTTTATTAGTAGTAGTACTATAAAAACTAAAACTTGTATTTTAAGATTCTACATCTTTAATCAAATCTCCCTTTTTTATGAGAACAACATCTAAATGTAAGGATGAATCATAGGAAAGCCATGTTTATTAGATAAACATGTTTTGCCTTATCGCCCAGCCCTACCTGCTAACATATACTTCCTTGTTTTGACACTTTTGAATACCTTTTTAATGATTGTAAGACCTTGAGGACACATGTAAATCAAGAAGCTCTGTTGCTGCATAAATAATACAAGCTAATCATTTATGTTTTTAGTTTTTTTTTATTTTTGAAAATGAAAGGGGTGGGGTAAGGGCTGTCAGGTTTCTGAAGCTCAATAGCAGCGGCGTCTGGGCTGCTTCATTTGTTCCTCCAGGTCCTGTAGTCTTTTCAGTCTCTTTCCCGCCTGCATCCTCCTCTCCTCGCTGTACTTCAAGGAAGTCTCCAGGTCGTCTTTCTCCATCATGAGGCAGACAACATCCTCCTGTGCTGCCATCAGAGCAGATTCCAGCTCCTTCACCTCGTGCTTTTGCCTTTCGAGCTCTGCCTTCTGATCCTCGACCATCTTGGTTAATTTGTTTTCCTGGATGTCAGCATCTTGGTCATTTTTGGAGGTGGCTCTTCCGGTGTTGACGCATGAGTTTAGGGCTTTAACAGTGGACCCTTTCTCCTCCAGTCCTCTGACCCTGGTGGTGGTCTGGGGCACCTGCCTCTCCTGCTCCTTCTGTAGATTGGCTTTAGTTTTCTCCAGGTCTTGAGTGGTTTTCTTCAGCGCTTCAATGGTCCTGTTGGCATCAGCCAGTTGTTTTTCAGCTAGAGCTCTGATGGTCTCCTTCTCCATTCTTTCTTTTTTGACCTGTGTCTGGAGCTCTCTGTTGGCCAGGACCTGCTGGTTTAACTTGGCCTCTGTGTTTTTTAGAACCATTTGTGCACTTTGCAGTTTGATGGCTCTTTGCTGGGCCAGGCTCTCCTCCATGTGCACTCTCTTTTTCAGAGACTGGTTTTCATTTTTCTGGTCTTGCAGTTCAGCCAGTGCTTCCTCCAGCTGGTGTCGGAGCTCCTGCACAAGCCGGCTCTCCTCAGCTGGTGATGGTGCCTGAGTGGTGGTAGAATCAGTCCATACCAGCTGGGGCTCCTCGCGTGGTGGTCCTTGGGTGGACTCTGCGAGTGCGGCGTTGCGCTCTGCAAGTGGGGCGTTGAGGATGGCCTCGAGGTCAAAGTCCTCGGTGTAGAGGCGCTCATCATCCTCTGCCGTATACTCTTCCCAGGGCTTCATTGTGAGTTTAATTTCTGCTTCTCTCTTCTGCATCTGTATCGTTCGTAGTCTTGATAAGTTATGAGCCAAACTTGGGGATTTCTCCCACTTACTTACTTGCAGTATTCCATGTGCTTAGTGACATAGCACTCACGCCATGGAGACAGTCTCTATGGTTACCACTACTCTATGGCTTAAATACAATACTGTTTTTATATACTCACCTTTTTAAATTATAAAGTTTAATAACATTTAAATGAAAACATTCTTAGATGTTGTAAAATTGATTGAATCTGCCTCGTGAGTGGTCACAGAGATGACTAAGTCAATGTTTCCTCCCACAGAGCAAATCCATGCATGTAAAGGTGAACGTGTGACCTTTATAGTGAATGAATGTGTGTGTAAATAGCTGCCTGTCCTCAAGTGTTAGTGTTGCAATTAACAATTAACTAAAGTGTCAAGGGTGTAACCTGTCTCACAGCCTAAGCAGCAGGGACATGCTCCAGCTCCGTGCAATGGTAAGACATGTAAAAATCAATAAATGACATCAGTATGAAGCCACATGTCTACAGTGTAATTTACAACCAACCATACTCAAGACCGACACATCTAAAACCTATATTTTTCACAAACAAGCACAGATTTATCCTGGATAGCTGTCATTCTATCTCCGCAGAGTGTAGAACAGATTTATTATTTACTTTGTTGAGTCACGTGGTACCCCAGTCCTGACCTGAGAGGACTGACCAGTTGGTGTATGGCCAGCTGACAGCTCATCTTGTGGTCTCCCTCCTCTTTAGCCGGGGACACACTACACGATTTTCTCAGTTGTTGCAAATTCTGAAAAGACTAGGAGCACACACTAACGACTGGTTTCATCAGATTTAGTTCTGACGACTGGGCCTCACACATTTAATGACTTTTAAGGGATCACACACTACAAGATATTTTGAGGCCGCAACTGTTTCCAACCAAACGCAACAAACTAGCACAGGGAACTCACAAGAACAAAAAGGTAAAAAACATGGACGTGTCCCAGCTCGCCGTTGCTGTTCTGTGCACAGCTATCACTGCAGAAAAAAAGAAAAAGAAAAAACGGCTGTGGGTCGAGTCCTGGAGGAGTCTGTGGGCTGTGTGTGCTGTACATACTGCAGAAGGAGCTGGAGGTGAGTGACTTATGGGAATACTTTTAGAAAAGTAAGCATAGGCTAACTACGTTAACTAGCCTAAGGCTTGTCTACAATAACGGTAATAACGGTAGTAATTGGAAAATGCACGATGAAAGAGTCACCCATACGACATTTAAAACTATTTAATAAATGATTTAACCAAACTGTATAATTAACAAAGGTGTAAAAGTGAAATGGCATCCTCTGCTTTCACAGATCTGTACCCAAAAAATACATTAAAAACAAACTACTCGACGGCCTTGTGCATGCCAGTTGGGGTTGTTATAGCTTTTTAAAGTGCATCATTTTACAGTATTACATATTGCCAATACTCTATGACTTTGATTAAGATGTTTATCCATAGGTAGGTGACAGGCCTGGCTTCAGGCAGATGCTCAGGATGAACCCACAGGAATTTTATATCCTTCTTGGAAAAGCACACACACACACTTTTCGTTTTGTTTTTCTTTTTTTTCTTTTTTTCTTGTCATGTCTGTATGTTTGTTTTATGTTGCAAAATAAAAAAAAAATTAAAAAAAGAGAGACTGTGACATGATGTAACTGATAAAACCAAGTTGCGTGCCAAAGCTGGCAATGTTCTAGCATTTATTCACACTTAAACCTTCCTGGTAATGTTTCTAGGTCTTGAACCAGAACATTGTCAGATCAAAAGTTCTGGGAAATCAGTTGTGGCGCTTTTGCAGGGTAACTCTGCCTGTCTGCTACAGGCTTTAGTGTTAGTTCATCAAAGGAGTTTTGCATTCAAATGTATTCTGTATATTATGATTGAAAAGTCTGGCAATAAGTTTAGTTACAACGTTAGGCCTGATTAAATCTTGCAAAGTCATTGCACTTCAATGTGGAAATGAGTTCTGAAGGCAATGGAGCTTGGGAGTTTGTTAATCTATTCACTGTAGCAAACAGGACACGTGAGTTGTTACTGCAGTTTGTAATGATTTCAGAAAAATATCTTTCCCTTGTTCTACGCAGAATTTGATTGAACACATTTAAGATTTCTTTGTATATGTCATAATGAACCTGGAGCTTTGACTTACACCATGCCCAAAGTCACTCATAATGCAGAGACATAATAAAAAACTTGAATGCTACCAAAGCAGTGGAGGAAAAATTCTCATCTGCACTTAAAAGTTCTGTTTCTTCAAAGTCATATTACTCTGGTAAAAATAAAATGAATCAACAAAAGTATCACTTGAATAAACAAACAATTCTTGAAAGTAACATTTATTTGGTACAAATGACTACAATGATGACTACTGCTACCACTACTACTACAACTACTGCTGTACTACTACGAGTAGCCTACTACCAGATTACTACAGTTACTAATGCTACTAGGACTGTGTCAAAAATCACATTGAAAGTTGAATATGATCTCAATGATAAGCTTGCAGCCATTTTATTCCATATGGACAAGTCTAATCCAGCCGCAGAAAACAGAGGCTGAGGAGCGGATGCACATTTATGGTTACCCCCTGTTACAGAGTGAGCCAGAACAAGAGGGGAGTTTAGAAGAATAACCACCTAAAAGGTATTATTCATTTAAATACAAAAAAGCATGAAAACAACAACAACAACAGTAACAATTGTGTGTGTAGCAACAGCGTTAATAGCAAAGCTTATGTTAGCATTGTACATAAACAGCTGTCTATAAAATAGTTTAGTTGTGGTGTGCGATAAAGCTAAAGGAGCGCACAGCTGTGCTACATCATTTGACACGTGTCAATGCTGCGTTTGCATCTTTTATTGGTTTAAATTACTGTTATTATTATTTTTATTAGTAGTAGTACTATAAAAACTAAAACTTGTATTTTAAGATTCTACATCTTTAATCAAATCTCCCTTTTTTATGAGAACAACATCTAAATGTAAGGATGAATCATAGGAAAGCCATGTTTATTAGATAAACATGTTTTGCCTTATCGCCCAGCCCTACCTGCTAACATATACTTCCTTGTTTTGACACTTTTGAATACCTTTTTAATGATTGTAAGACCTTGAGGACACATGTAAATCAAGAAGCTCTGTTGCTGCATAAATAATACAAGCTAATCATTTATGTTTTTAGTTTTTTTTTATTTTTGAAAATGAAAGGGGTGGGGTAAGGGCTGTCAGGTTTCTGAAGCTCAATAGCAGCGGCGTCTGGGCTGCTTCATTTGTTCCTCCAGGTCCTGTAGTCTTTTCAGTCTCTTTCCCGCCTGCATCCTCCTCTCCTCGCTGTACTTCAAGGAAGTCTCCAGGTCGTCTTTCTCCATCATGAGGCAGACAACATCCTCCTGTGCTGCCATCAGAGCAGATTCCAGCTCCTTCACCTCGTGCTTTTGCCTTTCGAGCTCTGCCTTCTGATCCTCGACCATCTTGGTTAATTTGTTTTCCTGGATGTCAGCATCTTGGTCATTTTTGGAGGTGGCTCTTCCGGTGTTGACGCATGAGTTTAGGGCTTTAACAGTGGACCCTTTCTCCTCCAGTCCTCTGACCCTGGTGGTGGTCTGGGGCACCTGCCTCTCCTGCTCCTTCTGTAGATTGGCTTTAGTTTTCTCCAGGTCTTGAGTGGTTTTCTTCAGCGCTTCAATGGTCCTGTTGGCATCAGCCAGTTGTTTTTCAGCTAGAGCTCTGATGGTCTCCTTCTCCATTCTTTCTTTTTTGACCTGTGTCTGGAGCTCTCTGTTGGCCAGGACCTGCTGGTTTAACTTGGCCTCTGTGTTTTTTAGAACCATTTGTGCACTTTGCAGTTTGATGGCTCTTTGCTGGGCCAGGCTCTCCTCCATGTGCACTCTCTTTTTCAGAGACTGGTTTTCATTTTTCTGGTCTTGCAGTTCAGCCAGTGCTTCCTTCAGCTGGTGTCGGAGCTCCTGCACGAGCCGGCTCTCCTCAGCTGGTGATGGTGCCTGAGTGGTGGTAGAATCAGTCCATACCAGCTGGGGCTCCTCGCGTGGTGGTCCTTGGGTGGACTCTGCGAGTGCGGCGTTGCGCTCTGCAAGTGGGGCGTTGAGGATGGCCTCGAGGTCAAAGTCCTCGGTGTAGAGGCGCTCATCATCCTCTGCCGTATACTCTTCCCAGGGCTTCATTGTGAGTTTAATTTCTGCTTCTCTCTTCTGCATCTGTATTGTTGGTAGTCTTGATAAGTTATGAGCCAAACTTGGGGATTTCTCCCACTTACTTACTTGCAGTATTCCATGTGCTTAGTGACATAGCACTCACGCCATGGAGACAGTCTCTATGGTTACCACTACTCTATGGCTTAAATACAATACTGTTTTTATATACTCACCTTTTTAAATTATAAAGTTTAATAACATTTAAATGAAAACATTCTTAGATGTTGTAAAATTGATTGAATCTGCCTCGTGAGTGGTCACAGAGATGACTAAGTCAATGTTTCCTCCCACAGAGCAAATCCATGCATGTAAAGGTGAACGTGTGACTTTTATAGTGAATGAATGTGTGTGTAAATAGCTGCCTGTCCTCAAGTGTTAGTGTTGCAATTAACAATTAACTAAAGTGTCAAGGGTGTAACCTGTCTCACAGCCTAAGCAGCAGGGACATGCTCCAGCTCCCTGCAATGGTAAGACATGTAAAAATCAATAAATGACATCAGTATGAAGCCACATGTCTACAGTGTAATTTACAACCAACCATACTCAAGACTGACACATCTAAAACCTATATTTTTCACAAACAAGCACAGATTTATCCTGGATAGCTGTCATTCTATCTCCGCAGAGTGTAGAACAGATTTATTATTTACTTTGTTGAGTCACGTGGTACCCCAGTCCTGACCTGAGAGGACTGACCAGTTGGTGTATGGCCAGCTGACAGCTCATCTTGTGGTCTCCCTCCTCTTTAGCCGGGGACACACTACACGATTTCCTCAGTCGTTGCCGATTCTGAAAAGACTAGGAGCACACACTAACGACTGGTTTCATCAGATTTAGTTCTGACGACTGGGCCTCACACATTTAATGACTTTTAAGGGATCACACACTACAAGATCTTTTGAGGCCGCAACTGTTTCCAACCAAACGCAACAAACTAGCACAGGGAACTCACGAGAACAAAAAGGTAAAAAACATGGACGTGTCCCAGCTCGCCGTTGCTGTTCTGTGCACAGCTATCACTGCAGAAAAAAAGAAAAAGAAAAAACGGCACTGGGTCGGCAGTGGGTCGAGTCCTGGAGGAGTCTGTGGGCTGTGTGTGCTGTACATACTGCAGAAGGAGCTGGAGGTGAGTGACTTATGGGAATACTTTTAGAAAAGTAAGCATAGGCTAACTACGTTAACTAGCCTAAGGCTTGTCTACAATAACGGTAATAACGGTAGTAATTGGAAAATGTCACGATGAAAGAGTCACCCATACGACATTTAAAACTATTTAATAAATGATTTAACCAAACTGTATAATTAACAAAGGTGTAAAAGTGAAATGGCATCCCCTGCTTTCACAGATTTGTACCCAAAAAATACATTAAAAACAAACTACTTGACGGCCTTGTGCATGCCAGTTGGGGTTGTTATAGCTTTTTAAAGTGCATCATTTTACAGTATTACATTTTGTCAATACTCTATGACTTTTATTAAGATGTTTATCCATAGGTATATGTCATAATGAACCTGGAGCTTTGACTTACACCATTTTCGTTCAGCCCTCTGACACTCCCTTTTCTGTTCCTCGACCAAATCCTCATTTCTCCATGGCGCCTTCTGCCTATTTCTAACCATTTTAACCTTAATAGGTGCAACTGTGTCCAGAACATTTACAACACTAGAAATATATGAATTCATCAATTAACGTTAGAAAACAAGGTATTTTTAAACCTAATTATTTCCATAAACAGAGTCCCCGTGTTATCATTTATGTGTCTCCTCTGGACAACTGCAGGACCAGCAGCTGGTTTGGGAATAACAGACAGGTCAAAGAAGACACAAACATGATCAGACAAAGCAACGTCAGCCACAATAACATTTGAAATATTAACACCTTTAGTAATGAGCAGGTCCAGAGTGTGGCCTCTGGTGTGGGTGGGCTCACTCACTGCTGAGAAAGGCCAAAGGTTTCAAGGATAGCACAGAGTTCTTTAGCATTTGTCAGTCACATCATTATCCACATACATTAATACATTAGTACATTAATATCACCTGTAACGACTGCACAGTCAAAGTCTGTGCAGACAACTGAAAGCATCTGAGTAAAATCATCAATAAAACTCTGACAATGTTGGGGTGGCTTTTATATGTTTGTATAGAGTATGGGCGGAGATACTTTTAGCTCCATTTTTAATGATACTGATGATAACTACCTCCCTTTTTGTTTTCCCGTGTTTCTGATATAAAAGTTAGGTGGAGTGGATTCAATAAGAACTGCTTTACCCATTTTGCTGTCTCACCATGTCTCAAACATAAAATCCAGGTTATAAGAGGAGATAAAATTATTGATTAAAAATGATTTGTTGCTGACAGTGAGCACTGCAAGTTTCAGATCTGTCTGAGTAGAACCTGACATTATCTGCTTACAAGGAACTTTAATTAGATTTCTCTGATTGGACAGACATTAGGGGCTGATGGGGCTGGAATCTATCTGTGTAATAAGTGTGTGGACATACTGTTATTGTGGTAAGGTAAGGTAAGGTAAGTGGTGGAGCCAATCAGAGGCACTCTGGGAGCGGCCCACAGAGTTAAAAGCCACGCCAATTAGGTACAGGTGTGGCGCTGGTAGTGGCATACGGTTTAGACCATGCTTGTGGGAAAACGCTGGGACAAGTTCATCTTGTAAGTTTATTTGCCTTTTTTTTTTTGCTTATTTTACAATAAATTGATGGCATCCGTCCGGACACTCTTAAGACTTTTTCCACTTATTTTTTGATACACCACAACACCACAGTAGCTATTGTCCCTACACCTCTACAGCATGCGTGCCTACCATACCAACACAAAGTGCCTCAACAGTAAGGTAGACTTTATTGTCCCCGTAGTGAAATTTGTCCTCTGCATTTACCCCTCCTTCAATCAGTTCTGCTGAGAGAACCTGTCTGGAGCAGAGGGTCTCTTCTCCAGATCTTGAGCCAGGATTAGGCCTCAGGACTACCTCGCTGGAGGATTAGCCTACTGTGCATGTTTTAGGTAGATGAGGGAAACCAGAGTACCCAGAAGAAACCCATCCAGACATGGGGAGAACATGCAAACTCCACACAGAAATGCCTCACACAGTCCAGGATTCAAACCCAGGACCTTCTTGCTGTGAGGCGAGAGTGCTAACCACTTTGGTGGTGGTGACAACAAGGGGTTGGAGAGGGTTATGTGGGTTGTGTTGTGTTCTTATCTGCGTGTTATTGCTTTGTAGTCTGAAAATCTATGATGAGGGTATTATTAAAATGTACTAGAATGCTATTACTACACTTTAGCCAATATTCACTGCAGTAAGTAATAGTAATAGCAGTAACTAGTAATTGGTAATAGTTTACTAAGAAGAGAAAATGACAACAACTATTATTGTTTGTGTGTGTGTGTGTAAAATTAAACTACCTAAAACTGCTGCCTGCTCCTCGGTATAGCTCATTTGGTAGAGCTGCAGTGCATATACAGGGCAACTACAGCCTGCCTCAGTGTCGTGGGTTCAAGTGTGGACTCTGACAGTTTGCTAAATGTCTCTCCCTGCTTAATTCCCCATCTTAAAAAGCTGAAAAAGGCCTAAAGATAACTTATATCTTATATAAATAAAACAATATTGGACATTACACCTGATGCTCTGGATTAGATCAGGAAATGCACCAAAGATGATCCAGAGCAGGATGACATTAAACACTCTTATTTTATGAATGGACAGTATTGTCAATTCAATTCAATTCAATTCAGATTTATTTGTATAGCCCAATATCACAACAAAAGTCGCCTCAAAGGGCTTCACAAACAGTTGATCAAACATAAACACACAATCAGACTTAACACACAATCAGCACAAACAATAACTACACTAAACTAAATAGACCCAGGACACTCCTGTCCTTAGACCCTCCTTCTCGGTAAGGAAAAACTCCTAAAAAACCCAGGTACGGGAAAAAAGAAGAAACCTTATGGAGCCCATATTGAAGGAGAGATCCTCTCCCAGGACGGACAGGCAGCATGTGTCTAGGACTGTTAGTCCCTTAGTTCATCTATAGGATCATAGATCAGCAATGAAAACATGTAGATTGACCTAAGAATACTTTTCACGTTATCTGAAAAACTTTTACTTTCACTTTTACTCTTAACTTCTAATTGTATTTTTGACCTTCATGGCAAAGTGAGTCATAATAGTAGTTGTAATATGAGAAGTAGTAATGATAGTAGTAGCGGTGTTAGCTGTTGTAATTGTAGTAATAGTGGTGGTAGTAGCAGCAACTTGTGTAATATTATTTTGAAGTACTTTAACAACTGTCCAGCAACTGTCCAGTGAGTTTCTATGTAAACTGATTTCTGAGCATTTGAATATTCACAGCTTTCCAACATAGATATTATCAAACAAATTGTACTTTTTATGTAACTTTGCACATTAATGGCAACACACATCAAAATATTTTTTATATATTTTTGTAAATTTTATTTGTCTCAGTCATCGTAAACAGACGAGACAGTGAGTTCCTGTGTGTAGGAAGAATTGTGCTGCAGCCCTGAAGAAGCGGGACAGTCCACTCTTCTTCTTTGGTTGGTACAGGATGTGGTTCAGGCTGTTGTTCAGATGTTTGACAACTGCCTCCTGGAAAACTGCATCCTCTGTCCTCATCATCGCCCCCTGGAGTTGAGAGTCTTTGAGGAGGCCTTTGAGTGCAGCTTTGGCCACTTTCCTCATGTCCTTGATGGAGATTAGGACATCCTCATTGACCATAATCTGGTCTTTGGTCTTCTCTTCCAGGATTGTGACCACCTCCATTTGGTCCACATGTTTGAAGAAGGAAATTTTTTGGACCAGATTTCGCACCAGAGCTCTGATCAGAAAGGAGGCCACTGGGGGTCCATCCAGGATCTGAGGAGGACTTTCACTGTAAAGAAGAAGAAAACTTTAGTAATACTGTAATAAATTTTATATTATCTATCAACTGCTAGAGTCCTGTGTGTACCTGGTGGTCTCTGGTCCATTAAGTGTCTCCACTGTGTCTCTGGAGGTTTCAGGTCCAGTACTGGCATCTGAAGAACTGGTGACCTCAACTTGACTGTAATTAAGAACAGTAAATTTAATTAATGTATATTTTTATCAATACAAAATTTCAGTTTTACAACAAAGGCTCAGGACATTGTACCTGGTGGTCAAGGAGGTCAAGGTGATCTCTATTATATTTGTTTTTTAGGGTTAGCTAAGGGGGTGGGATGTGTGAATTTCAGGAGAGGGTTGAACTGGGGAAGAGCAACCCCCAGTAGCTCCAACATCTTTACAGCCGCATTGTTCTTTGCTGCCTTCTTATTGGGCCCTGTCCCGAGAGCGGAGAGGCCCTCCACACTGGACCCAGGATGGTGGTTGCAGCCCTGGCTTTGGCCTCTTTCTTGTTCTGGGCTTGTCCCACTGCAGTGAACTTGCCCACTCTGATGATCACATTGGAGTTCCTTTTGTTGGAGAAACCTTCGACCTGAGGCTCATCGAACACAACTTTAAGGTTGTTCTTTGCCGCCAGTTTGTACACCTGCACAGTAAAGTTACATTTTATTATTTAGTTCATGTAGACTTAGACGTTTACATTTACAAGAAGTGTGCAGAGAACATTTTCTGCCTCAAGATTGTACTAAAATTTAGTATTTAGAATTTCAAATAGGGTTAACCTCTGTGAAATCCTGATACTTTTGTTCAATAACTTGTATTAATGTTACAGTAAATTTGAACTAAGTGAAAAAATACCTCTAACATATTGGCATTGTGTTGGAAATGATGTTATTTATATATATATATATATATATATATATATATATATATATATATATATATATATATATATATATATATATATTATCTGCATCTATCTGATGCTATTATTTGAATTGCAACCTTTTACAACACACTTTAGATAGCTCTGCATTTGCATTGCTGTCATTTAGGCATAAATTACTAACATTGTTCACATTAATGATTAAATACTACTTTCTGATTGCTAGTCTTTACAGTAGATGTCTGTCAGCACTCTCCAAGTTTGGAAGAGCAGATAGGAGCAACACCATAGAGATCGAATCAGCTTCATGAGAGCAGTAGGAATTTGATTTGAAAACTTGACGTTTAAAATACTGAACTATTTTGATATAAATATAACTAACTCTGCTGCAAAAACACTATTTCCACAAGGAACTGGCCCAGAGTTTGATTCAAATGGCCACACTTAGGTGCTTGCACTAAATAACCTAATGAGAAACAGGTAAGGCAGTTGCAAGATTAATGCATGCGTGTAGCTAATATGTAACACAAATTTTTGAAGGTGTGTAAGCCTTGTTAGTTGGTATAAAAGTATATTTTCACCATATCAATAGCAGTTATACATAAATTAGTTTACAAACGTGAGTCAGGTCATTTTTGTAGGTGCCGCTGGCTGAAGGCATGCTGTTAGTGTGAGCAGTTGCCATCTTTAACACAACAGAATAGAGTATTTCTGCTGTGTTACTACTCTGTGCAATGTGGTGGTCAACTGGTGTTGGTTTGTAGAGTTTGTAGAGTTTGCTGAGATAACTTTCTCCGAGCTCGTGAATGTGTGTTTTCCCTTGGGAAGACGACTGACAAATGCAAAAAGGTGACAATTGGAAGCCTTCTCATAACACATCATCAACATTCTAAAGTCTCAAATTATATCATAACTTTATAATATAGTCAATAAAAGAGATGAAAGAGAAATGATTCACTTATTCTGCCTATATTCATTTATATGTAATAATTGATTGATTTATTTAGTCTGGACAGTGCACATTAATGAACGATCATATACATGTGACCAGTGATGGAAGGTAATGTACTTAGTTACTTAAGTACAATTTTCTTGTATCTGTACTTTCCTAAGTAAATTTTACAGAGGGTACTTTTACGTACTACATTTTAGAGCAAGTATCTGTACTTTTTACTCCATTACATTTTATGAGTTGGTCTGAAGTACAAAGTATTTTGAGTTTGGTTTAAAATCCTGTGTTTTTGTCATGAGCACTATCACACCTTTCTTTTTGTTCAGACTTTCAGGTGTGAAAACTCCCATATATCATTTTTAAACCTAATAATTTGTTTGATGAAGGAGAACCAAAAGCTCATCTTATCGTTAGTGAAACTCAAACCAACGGCCAATCATGCCTTTGAGATGACATTGACGGTGGTAGTAGCTCAGTTGGTAGAGACAGTTGCCCACTGACCTGCAGGTTGGCAGTTCAAACCCTGCTGCCGGAATTGCATACTTTTGTTGTGTCCTTGGGCATGACACTTGTATGAATGTGTTTGTGGTGGTCGGAGGGGCTGTAGGCGCATGATGGCAGCCACGCTTGCACCGCTGAGCAAGACTGAAGAATGAATGAATAATGCATCAAATTGTGAAGTGACTTGAGTGTCTAGAAAAGCATTATATAAGTCTAATGCATTATTATCATAGTCTGAGTGGAAAAGTACAGACCCCCTCTGGCTCCCCATGCATCCTTCTCCTCCGGGGCAGCTATCACTCAGCTTTTATGCAGGCCGTCCTGGTGACATCACCGTTTGAACAAGACACAAGTTATATTTACTGAATAAAACAGGGGATAACTAACAAGCATGCAGGCCTGTGGTAAAAACACATCAGGTTTTAATTATCATCTTGGGAGGCCATGATATCAACTGTGTTTTTTATATTATTCCTCAAAGATGCAAATTAAAGAAGATGGCACAAATCATGGGCTTTTTAGATAAAGGCTTTGTCCTCATTACAAAAAACAAACTGACACCGGCAACACCAGATGCTCCACAGTGATGAACGTGTGTTGTAGAGCTTTACTGGTAGCCGCGTGCTCTACCAACAGCGTTCGAATTTGTTGACATTTCAGCGACCCCAAAAACAAGCTTTGTTTCCTCTTCTGCTTATACTGCTGCGCAACTAGAAATGGATGTAAGCACAGACACATGTTAAATTATTAGCAAAACATTAGCAAAGTCAGTAAAGTTACATTCTTTGCAACAGTCTCCTCTAAAATCTATTTGCTTACATGAAGTATTGTTAAGTTAAATTAATCACTAAACAGATACAAAGCCATAAAATAAAAGACATTTCATTAACATATTATTTTTATGTTTTTTTTATTTTTTATTGTTGCTCTTTTTTTACCCTCCATCAAAGTGAAACAATGATGGAGACTAAAGTAGAGGTGTTGCTTGGGTGGATCAGCCTGTGGACCTTTTAGTGGCTCAGAGGGCAACGGCTGATGGCGGGGGTTGTTTTGGAGTCCAGTGTCTCGGCCACAGTGTTCTGGTTGTGGCCTGGTGAATCCATCTTCATGGACAAAACATCCACACATCCTGCTGTGACCTGTGAGACATCCTGGTCTTTGGTGTTGGGGCAGCTTACTGCATTCACCTCAGCAGTGCTTGGAGCAGGTGTGGAGCCTCTAAGAGTTAAGGCCATAACATTACGAGCCAACTCTGTATACTGGCTGTTGTCACTTACCAGATGCTCCATAGTGATGAATGGATGTTTGAGTGCATCACATGGAGTGATTCTTTTCTCTGGGTCTGGATGCAGCAGACGTTTGAGGAGATCAATAAAAACCATCTGGTCCCTGTATTTATTTTCGTTGTCTACAGGGGAATACTCCTCTGCAGCACTGTCTAAATTTGTACCACCGCTTCTGTCCAGAAGAGCATTGGTTGGGGGTCTCAGCTGGTTGACAATGGACCTCAGGTTCTTACATGGTGACCCACCAGAAAAAATTCTATCGCCTAGGTAGCACTTCCCCAGGATACAGCCCAGAGACCACATGTCCAAGGCCTCTAATGGCTGAGTGATGTCATCCCAACCTGATGTGTAAAAAGCACATCCAAAGTCAATCAGCTTTACCTTGAAGGGCTGGGTATTGTGATTTACCAGCATGATGTTATCTGGTTTTAGGTCTCCATGAACAATACCTAGCTTCTTCAGGGCATCAAATGCCACCAGAAGCTGCTGGGTAACAGGGCGAAGCTCACTGAGAGATAAGGGGCATTGCTGCTGCTCCATGAAGTCCAACAGGCTCATGTCCAACATTTCAAATGCCATGCACTTGAAGCCTTGGCATGTGAAGTATTCTATAAACTTCACAATGTTAACCTGGTCTGGTTGTATCTGACTCAGGTCCTGCAGGATTTGCGCTTCTTTCTCTCCATCATCATTAGCATGCTTCAGTATTTTGACTGCCACAACCTCCAAGGTCTGTGGCTTAAAGCATTTGGCAACTGCACCAAAAGCCCCTTCCCCGAGTAACTCCAGCACGATGTAATCCTGGAGTTTGTTGGGGATTAGTGGCGGTTTGGAAAATGATGAATCTGGAAACATTTTTGTGTCAGTGGTTCTGCGAGCACGTGTCAAAGTATGTTTCTTCTACCAATGTCTTTGAACAAATGACATCAAATCAGTCTTACATGGTTCTAACCTCACATACCTTTGAGTCCGAAGGCTGTCTTGTGACATCACCGTTCTGTTGTTGCTAGGTGATATCAAAGCGATCAGTTCTGATGTTGCTAGGCCATGTCACAGCACAGCAAATGTAGAATTCTATGCATTAACTCAATTATATTTTTAAAAAAGTATGCAGGGGAGGAAGCCGATGCTGAAGTATAAATTTGTGACTTTCAGAAGATTATAACCCTAACCCTAACCCGCAAGGCACACAGCATTCAGTTCACTTCAACCAAAAGCTACACAGCAAAATCATTGCAAATAGATACCGCAGATGAATTCACTCCCAACAAGTTCGGGTTTAACAGTGCTCTGACAGACGGACCACATGGATGTTTTTTTTTTAACAGGGAAGTGACCCAAAATAAAAGACAGGACATACAAACAAAAAGGCCTTAACCCTCAAGCATCACCAGGGACATTTTTGTCCATTTGGGCATTTTTTCTCTTTGACTGTCTATCATTTTGTCTGTGTTAATGCTAATGGATCACATTTTTGTAATAAAGGCTCACTCTTGACATAGTTTAGAACTCAATCTTTATTTTTTTCTAATAGCACATTAGAACAGTGTGAAACAAATTTACTATCCTCTTGTCTATTTTCCCAAAAAATGTGACAGATTAATATTTTTTTTCTGCTTTTTTCTGCATAGAGCTCTTAAAAAACTTCAGTCCTGCCCAAAACTATCAAATATTTCAAAAGTTTTTAGGATTTTAACCCTTTATATGCCAATTTCAAAACCTAAAGTAATTTCATTAAAAAAAAAAAAAAAAAAAAAAAAAAAATTTCCCCCACAAAACAGTTGTGGGGCAATGGCGTTTTTTTTTTTTTTTTTTTTTTTTTGGCAGGTTGAAGATTATCCAAAATATTGGCTTTGGTGCATTGTTAGTTTTTGTGTAGCGTCAGACTGAAATCCATCCTTACACTTGTGACCTGACCTGACAAAAATGTCCCATTGACTTCCACTAAAAACACATTTTTTAATCTCACTGCGTTAGAGTGTAAAATTCTGGATTCTCTAATATTAGCATTTCATTTTGACAAAAAAGAATTTTGACATTTTTACTGTTCATCACTAAAATCATATTTTTAGGTCAATACTAACACAGGTACTAGCACCATAAAATGTATTTCATGCAGTGGCCTATAATGGGGAAATGGTTGATTTTCTTCATAATAACAACAACAATAATAATAATAGTAATAATAAGTTTTCTCAAAAATAATCCTGAGTGACCCTAACCCTAACCCTATCATCACAAAAATCATTATTATTTTATGTATTAACAAAGAGATTAAAAATGGGAGTCAAGTGTCCTGTGATCACATGGCCCCATTATATTCTATGGGAAAAATAGGAACCTTTCAGGAACCTGGAAAATAGTAACAGTGGCCAGGTTTTTGCAGTGATGTGGGGCAGATTCTTCCTGGTTTAGAGACTAGAATTTAGAATTTAGAAGAGCTTTGTGTGTATAATTCCTATCTTTTGCTTGCTGAATTGGTGCCTACATGTTTTTGCTTTAAGTTTTTTGCTTTTTAAATGATTTGTATTTTGTGTAATGTGCTTGACTTGCTGTGTTTATGCTTTTGCTTTTTGCTGCTTCTTATTGAGTTTATGTTTTTGTGATTCTAGTTTTAATATTTCTTTGCAAATGTGTACATTTTTGTACATCTTTCTTTATTCATAGCCTTTTTTTTTTTCTTTTCTTTTTTTTTTTTTTTTTTTCAGACTGTGGTGTATGAGTCCTGCAGGCTCTATGAGTAATATGTACTATTATCCATCATTTATTTTGCCCCTGTGTGCCATGGGACACCCTACCTCAGGCCTAATGCCCCAGACAACATAGCTCCTGGGATCATTGGGGCTCAGACTCCCCCCACCATGATAAGGTGTCAGTTCAAGGGGGACAGATTTTAAGGTATATTGTAGTAAATACACTGTGTTGTTTATTGTAATGTATGACCTCAAAAAAGGTTGCTGCCATCTCCTGGTTAGAAGTGGTATTAGATTGTTTTGTCTGTTGTCCAGGATTAAAATGCAACTAAGGATGTGTTCACAGTTGCTGGTCCGCAGGACTCTGTGTGCTTTGGGTCTAAAGTCCGCACCTGTGTCGATGATGTCATTGGTCTGGTTCGAGTTCACACTGAGCTCTGCCAAACAAACTGAACTGACTGAGGCAGCAGTAACAAACCTCGCCTGTAGGGGGCAGTGCATCAGTATTTACTGGGAGAAACTTGGGAAGAAGAAACCCTGCTCTTCTATTGGTCAAAAGTCCGCCTCTGCAGCTCCATATATCGCAATAATATCATACGGCACAT
Source organism: Bostrychus sinensis (assembly GCA_020698575.1). Classification (NCBI taxonomy): domain Eukaryota; kingdom Metazoa; phylum Chordata; class Actinopteri; order Gobiiformes; family Eleotridae; genus Bostrychus; species Bostrychus sinensis. The sequence continues at coordinate 36,321,182 of CM036252.1, forward strand.
TTTAATTAGTATTTAATGAAGAATTACATTTAGAGCAGCGATATCAGCTGAACATAGCTGTGCAACCTTTTAAATACATTTTATTTACAGTATATTTGTATTTTAGTCACGTTAGATGCGTGTCTATGCCCTTGGTAAACAGTGGTGTAGTTCACTCCCAGGCGTTAGTCCGTAGTTTGGTCGCACTTCACCAGGACCAGACCAAGAGCACACCAGGATTCAAAGCGCACCGCACCGAGACCTCTGATTTCATGCGGACCAGAGTTCATTTGTTTGGTGCACACCTGAGTCTGATTGTGTGTTCACACCTGCTCAAAAGAACCAGACTTTCCCAGAAAGCGCACCAGAGTTAGATTGAAGCGAATCAAACATGGCACGTGTGAACACACCATTAATGTGTGTTTGCTTAGACCTCCTGACCCAGTGAAGAGAGCTTCTTGGTGATTTTTGCAACAATTGCACCCCCTGTGAATTTTGTCAATAGCTGTCACTGTCATTGTCAGTATTCATCAGTTGTTGATCTAGAACAGTGGTTCCCAAACTAGGGTACAGCTACCCCCAGGGGTATGCAAAAAGATGTACAGGGTATGCAAAATAATTTTAAAAACATGATTTGAAAACAGCTTGATAACATTTTGTATATGCTTGTGTGTATTCTCGCAAATTATTATATGTTTGGTAACAGGTTTATTCTATAGGCTAAATGTTTGGTAGGGTTAGTATCTTTTTGAAAGTAACCAATATTTCAATTTGGTGATTTGGTGATTTGGTTTATTTCATGTGTGCTGTGCTTAAAGGCAAAAGAGTAGGGGGGTGCATGGCTGCGGGTCAAATGTCTGAAGGGGTACAGGACCGTAAAAAGTTTGGGAAGCCCTGATCTAGAATGCTTATGTTTCTTCACATCATCCACAAACCCCTGCAGGTGGCTCACCTGGTGGCATCTGGAGTGACCTGGGTTCAATTCCCAGCTCAGGTGAGTTTGCTCCATGTCATTCCTCTGTCTCTTCTCTGGTTTCCTGTCACTCTCTGTCAAATAGAGACAAAAAACAAAACAAAACAAAAAAACTGCAGCAGAAACTTGAGCAACTTCCTGAAATGTGAATTCAGAGAAAAGGAAGAGACAAGAAATGTGTGGGTTAATCAGCAGTACTCTGGTATTTAACGATGTTGTACAGAGGCACTTCCTGAATTAAAACACAGAATTAGTTCGACTCTGTCCATCACCATGAGACTGTGTCATGTTTTAACTCTGTTTCTTGGTATTCTCTACTTAATACTGTTACTACATGATGTTTTTGCTGTTTGTGTTCTCAGTTATTTCTGTAATAAACGTTCACCTTCATCTTTCAGTGGCTCCAAATGTGACTTTACAGATAAATGTGAACTTGTGTTATTGATATGAGAATAACTCTTGGTTCATGTGTTGAACAGTGCTGTGTGATGGAAGACCTGGACTCTCCAGAGCTCACACTCAGGTTTATACAGCAGCAGAAGGACAGGACATCACTGTGAAATGTGTTTCGTATGAATCTGAAAACTTGAAGTACTTCTGTAAAAATGACTGTGACAAAAACATTTTGATTCACACTAAGGACACCAGTCTTTGGAGAGGAAGATACAGCATTGAATATGAACATTCTTTATATCCTTATGTCATGTTTGTGAGCATTACAGATGTGCGCAGCTCTGACTCTGGGACATACAGATGTGAAACATGGAGAGGATCAATGAGGACATATTATAAGGAATTTCTGATCATTGTCACCAGCGGTAAGTTCAGTGTTAAAAATCTTGATATTGTATGACATTATTTGACATGTGTGTCATGTGTTCTGCTGTTTGTCTCACAGCTTTGTAACACCTGTAGATCTCAAACACTGTGACATTCTGTGGATCATTTTAACATAAGAATTACAATAAAATAAATATGTGAATTTGAATTATTTCTAAATATTGTCATATAAAATAATATTTATTCATATTTCATGCCCTGGTACTTTTGCTTTTTACAACAGCAACCACCTCAGTTGTTACTGCTGTCACCTCCAGAGCATCTGAACAGGAGAAAACACATTTAATAACCACACACAGTATAATCACTTTAAACCTGTTCTCAGGAGCCAGTCCTCTGCTGTGGCTGCTGCTGACCCCTGTCGTCATGGTGATGACCTCTGTGCTGATGTTACTGATCTGCAAAAAGAAGAGGTCACAAAACGGTGAGGACACAGAGACATTGAGTCAAATGACGGGGGCCCGGTGGCAGAGTGGTTAGTGCTCTTGCCTCCCAGTGAGGAGGTGGTGGGTGGAGTCTGCATGTCCTCCCTGTGTTACTGTGGGGGACTCTAAACAGCCCCTAGTGAGTGAAAGTGAGAGTGAATGCTTGTCTCTGTGTGTGTCTCTAATTGGCCACTGTCCAGGGTGTACCCCGTCTAAGGCCCATAGTTGCTGGGATAGGTCTGTCTCTGATTCTGATAAAGCTCCTTTGTTTTAACAGATCAGGAAACCACAGTGAACTCAAGAGGCTCCAGAACAGAGGTGACTTTTACAGACAGCTTTTTACACTTGTTAACGTGAGAGGAATAAATGAGGCTTTTCTTTTCTTTGTTTTTCAGACTGAGATGTATGAGAACCTCCGTCCAGTCTGTGAACCTGCAGACTCCACTTACCAGAGCCTCTCTGTGGACACCATGGACCCAAACCACACCTACAGCACCATCACAGAACACAGATGGACTCATGTCACTGTGGACTGAGCACAGACACTGCCCCCTGGTGGCTACTGCAGCATAAAAAAAACCTACCCTAATAATCCATTATATAACGGTTGTAACAGTGAGTTGTTGGTTTTGGTTTCTTACAGAGGTTCATTCTTGTCTGCACATCTTCTCCTGCACATGTTCTGTTGTATCTCAAGTTAACAACACTGTTGCTCACATGTTCCTTTTCTTCAGAGTTAAGCCAGTGTTATAAACAAGTTTATAAAAGTGCTATTTGAACATTATCTGCTCTTGTAAAGCACAGAGAAAATAACCCAGCTGTTTGTATAATTCATATTCTCACTTTTTCAACTGACGTCTCTTACATTTTCTTTGAAGCTTTTATTGACATTTTGATGGCTATGGCTTCAGTGATTACACAGCACTATCAGAGTAAACTATATTTAACAACTAGAAAAGTATTTGTGTTGTTTATTCTCATTAGTATTCACAAATAAAAAAAATATATGTGTCACAAATGACCAGTTCAACAGCAGCAGTTCTCAGCTCAGGTCTGACTGAGGAAACTTCTTTTTTTTTTACCCATTTTCATTCCTGAGCATTTTACTGTGTACTTTTTACTAAAACATATTTTTATAAAAGTATTTTGTAGGAGTCATGGGACATGTTGGAGACATAATGTTGGTACATTATGTCGATGTCCTAAAGTCTTATTATCAATAGTATTGATAATAAATCATAGATGTCATAGATGTCCTATGTTATGCATAAAAAGAGGCAAGGTAATAATAATAATAATTATTATTATTATTATTATTATTATTATTATTATTATTATTATTTCTTGGCAATAGTTAGGGATGCCAACAGACTGTTTTTATGTTTAGGTGGTATGGTAGTAGTTGTGGTGATGCCAGGTAAACAGAGAGTGACTGAATGTGAGAGAAAGGTTGTCTGTGTCTCTGTCATTCCTCTGTTTCTTCACCTGGTTTCATGTCCTTCAAAAAAAGGCATAAAAAAATTGCAGCAGAAACTTGAGCAACTTCCTGAGAACTGAATTCAGAGAAAAGGAAGAGACAAGAAATGTGTGGGTTAATCAGCAGTACTCTGGTATTTAGCGAAGTGGTACAGAGGCACTTCCTGAATTAAAACAAAGAATTAGTTCGACTCTGCCCATCACCATGAGACTGTGTCATGTTTTAACTCTGTTTCTTGGTGAGTATTCTCTACTTAATACTGTTACTACATGATGTTTTTGCTGTTTGTGTTCTCAGTTATTTCTGTAATAAACCTTCACCTTCATCTTTCAGTCGCTCCAAATGTGACTTTACAGATAAATGTGAACTTGTGTTATTGATATGAGAATAACTCTTGGTTCATGTGTTGAACAGTGCTGTGTGATGGAAGACCTGGACTCTCCAGAGCTCACACTCAGGTTTATACAGCAGCAGAAGGAGAGGACATCACTGTGGAATGTTTTTTATATGAATCTGGAACCTGGAAGTTCTTCTGTAAAAATGACTGTGACAAAAAAAAAAACATTTTGGTTGAGACAACCAACAGCAAACAGAACGGCAGATACAGAATTGAATATGAGGAAACTTTTTCATGCATGTTTGTGAGCATTACAAATGTGCGCAGCTCTGACTCTGGAACATACAGATGTGAGACATGGTCTGGATCGATAAAGACAAATTCTATGGAATTTCTGATTAATGTCACCAGTGGTAAGTTTACATATTAAAAAAGAGTTTATATTACATTAAAGTCTGTCATAAGCTCTGCTGTTTGCTACACAGCTTTATAACACCTTAGATACATTTTGTCATTTGCTTAAAATAAAAAGAGTTGTGCTCTGAGCAGGTGGAAAGTAACTAGATATTTTTACTCAAGTAAACTTTTATCATCTCCAAATCAGTATTTTTTCTACTCGGTGGCAAAGTGAGTAAAAGCAGTAGTAGTAATAGTCACAGTGGTAGTAGGAGTAGTAATAACCCTTGTAGTACAAGTAGTAATACTGAATTAGTCTTATACAGCACTTTGTAGACTCTGAAAGTCACTACAACCAGGTGCATTATTCCTTCTCTCCTCAGTCACACTCAGTGGTGGTGAGATACTTCTGTAGCCACAGCTGCCCTGGGGCAGACTGATGGTAGTGTAGATGCCAATCTGCACAACTGGCAGCTGCAACCAAAAACCAAATCAGTCGTGCTGACACTTTCATACAGCAAAGTCTGTTGCCCAAGGGCACAACAACAGTATGCAATGCCGTTAGCGGGGATTAAACCAGCAACCTTTGGGTTAATGGACAAACATCTACTGACTGAACTACTGCTGTAGTAACAATGCTAGCAGTCATAGTAGTAGTGGTTGTAGTATTAGTAGCATTTGTAGTAGCTGGAGTAGTATAAGTAGTACCATTACTTACTTAATAATAGTAATAATAGTAATAGTGGCAGTAGTAGAGGTAGAGGTAGTAGTATTTAGTATACTTATACACACTCTTGACTACACTCTCTAAAGCAGAAAAAAAAGCTTAAATAATATCTTTAAAAGTAAACTTTACACTGGAAGTGGGTAATATGGCAAAAACTTCATATCACGATTTTCTGAAAGCCTAGATCGTAATTTTGATTTTATCAAGATTCATGTACTACCTATACCAGGAGTCAGTAATGGGCGGACCGCGGACAGAAAGCAAAATATCTTTTGTAACATGACAATTAGTAATATGTTTTAAATTCTTTCTTTTGTTTTCTTTTTGTTTTTTCCTCCATAAACAGGTCTACAGTGCTCTGAGTCTGTCCCTCCCTCGTGTCTTTGCCGTGGTTTTATATTCACCTTGCACGCACATGATCCACTGTAGGACCAGTTTACTCATCCCAGGCTGGAGTGTGATACACCTACGGAAGCCCTAGGTGGCCATAGATTCAGGGCAGGTTAAAAGTGAGTGGAGAGGTGACTCCTGATCCGATAAGAGAAAACAAGTCGCCCCAAACATAACAAATCTTTACTTAACTTTCACAATGACAGCGATGTTCATGTTAACAAGCAGCGTATCATCACTAACGTTGTTAATGAGCAGAAAACACTGCGCTGTGACACTCTCAGTACATGTAGTTTTAGTTTTATGTGTTTATTCTTTAAACTTTGCAGAAACATAAAGTCCAAAGGCAGCACAAGTTAAAACTCTGATGGACAGTCAGACTCATGGCTCAGCCACACTGGTGCTGCTGCTGCAGAGCCCAGCTCAGACTTCATTATGATTGGTGAAATCTGCGCTCACTAAGAGCATGACAGTGGTGAACTAACGGAGGAGAGGGAGGGAGAAAGCAGACAGCATGTGTCTGTTTGAGCATAGAGCTGCACTAACTAGAAAATCACTGATGCATGTTTCAGCATTCTTTTTAAGTTGGCAGATCGTCAGAGGTTCAGATCATGACACGATCTAATATTGTTGTATTGCACAACCCTACTTTACACTCAATTGCATTTTTCCAAGTAATACTATTGTTGGGTGCTCAATAATACTATAATATTCTGAAGTAACAGTAATTTTACTTTACAGATTTTGAGTACCTTTTCCATCTCTGTTGGTCTAAAACATTAGATTTATTACCACATCACCTCCAGATACTTTTGCTTTTTCCAGCTGCCACCTCCTCAGATCCAGCTGTTACTCCCAGACCCTCACTGTCCCATAATGGGACCACCCCACAGAGGAGAGGACCCTCATCTGGACACTCCAGTCCATCTGAACGTGAGTACTACTACACGTGATACTCTTTTATTTATACCCATGTACAGTAGTTAGTAGTAGTAAGTAGTAAGTGTATACTCAGTGTGTGTTCTGACAGATGTGCTGCTGCCTGTGGCTCTGACAGCTGTTGGGATCTTCATATCACTGACTTTATTCATACTGTACTGGAGAAAGAGAGACAACAATCCACAGGGTGAGTCACAAGAATCTTCAACTGAATTTCCTTCTGCATTAATAAATATATCTGATTTAAAGTGTGAAAACACAAGGAGACTGAGTATATGTGATGTGGTTTCCTACAGAACTTCCAGTGTCCACAGAGTACGCTCAGATACCAGAGGTGAGTGTCCTCAGGGGCTCTGTCTACATTAAAGCATTTATTTGAGAAGACATTATCCAGATGTTGTCAGATTGTTGTCCAGATTACATGATAAAAAGGTTGAGACATAAGTTCTTTAATTCACAGGTAAAAAAGTACCATAGGTGATAAAGATAGACTGTTATTAGAACTTTTTCTTTAAAATATTGGCTAGAATTATAAAAACTAACAACAACTGAATTTAAATATACAGTATTTGAGGTGTTAATTAATCTAAATAAAAATACATGTGCAGCACGATTAGGGGTTAAACCCAACATGTAGTTGTCAGCCCACAATTTGACTCCTTTAGCAGTACAATTTGTAGTAGCAACACCACCCTGGTCTATGGTCCCAGGGACAACCGAAATTTAGCCCAACACAAGGCAAAAAGGACACAGGTGCATAAGTAAATGGAACAGAGACAAACTCATTTGCATTATGTTTATTAATCCATTAAGTTTGTCTTTAGTGCATTCAAAATTACTTTATTATTGATTCTGTTTTAATAAAACACACACTCGCATTCACACCAACGCACACATACACACACACACACCAATATAATAACATAAGTATGACAATGTTCAGAAAAGCCCTCAGTTTTTTGTGAACACCCTACAGCTGCTCACACAAAGGCTGCAACCAAAGGCTCAACCACTGCAGTAATTAATTTATAATTTACCTCCAGTCGTAATGGAAATTTATTTAGAGGTTTTGGTCGCTAGAGGGCGCTCCAGCATCGAGAACCATAAGATAGTCTTTGACACAGTTCTAATAGAGACGCCGTAGACTTTAGAGAGGAAGACATCAAGGCGAGTTGGTTTATAACAGAAGTAGCCAAAAAGAAAGGGGAGGCTGGATACAGGACCCTATAGGACAATACAATGAATGTTAGGTGGCACACTATGTGGCATAGGTTTCAGAGCACAGGCACAGCCTGAGTGCACTCGACCTCTGCGCTGCACCTCTGTGCTGCTCTGACTGTGCATGGTACACTCCGTGCTACACCTCCCTGCCACACCTCTGCACTCCTCTGGTTGTGAGTGCGCCCTCGGGGCTGCACCTCTGTGCTGCACCCCCATGCCGCACCTCTGTGTTAATCTATCTGTGAGCATTTCTGAAGATTTAGAGCAATATTAAGCATTAATAAGGCATTAATAAACAACTGAGAATATTTTAATCAGTAAACACTTGCTGTTTTCAGAGGGACCATGAGTATGAGGAGATCCCAGACAGGAACAGAGCTGGTCCAGTGGAGATGTGTCCAGCCTCTGTCTCCTTCAGTAACACCACAGAGACGTCTACAGTCTACAGTCTGGCCTCAGCTCCCTGTGGACAGACCCAGGTCAGACATGTTCACATGTGGAGTTATCACTTTACACTGTCTGACAAGTCAATATGGAATTAAAGGGCTATTTACACAACAATGTATTTTACTGAATATGCAATAATTTAGTTGTGAGAGAAAAGAGCTTTTGTTTTACAGTTTTAAGTAGTCAATCTTTTGAAAACAATCAAGAAGGTGTTATGATGTGTTATGATAGTTTTATCAATAATATAAACAGGAAAACTTGTTCTTTCAAAGATTAGAAAAAGTGTTCTTCAAAGCCCCATAAATGCATCAAAGCCACAGCAGTCTAGCTTTCACTTTTAAACACGATGGACCAAAACACACAGTAAACACAATAAACAGTAAACACAAGCGACAGAGGGACCATAAAATGTGTCTTTGTTGGTCTAAAATATGTGTGTACGTCTCCAAACACTAATTATGTTCCATCTAACGTTGTTCTGCCTGTTTAGTACTGAGTGCTGGTGAATGCCTCTCCCTGCCTCTGCTTAATCAGAGTACACAGTAGTAGTTCAACAATGCACCTCATTATCCAGTCGCTCCACTCTGATTAAGATAAATAATGACTACCCCCACAATCAGAGTCTCAGGTTTAGATGCAGTTTAAAACTCCTGTTATAATCAGAGTAAAGTTATAATTTGGTTTTCTCCACCTGCAGGTAAATGTAGTGACTGATTCTCATTTACACTGATACACATGGGTGTGAAAATCTGTAGTAACACTGTGAGGCCAGCAAACGGCGCTGCTCACTCTGCTGACAAAAGTCACCACTGCAGAAGAAGCCATAACTTAAAATTTCACTACAACCTTTAAATCCTGTGGTCCTCCTGGGCAGAGCTGATAAACCCAACAGTAAAGATTTATACACGTGTTACTAACATCGGGCTATCAAAAGGCATAATATTTTAGGTTTTGGTTCAATAAATAAACTTAAATTAAATTAAGAAAAGAAAAGAGGAAACAAGAAAAGAGAGTTTATCAGTGTAAAGACCTTGATAGATGACTGAGTTAGCTAACAGCTAAACACTGTGCCTTAAACTCCACAGACTCCAGATGACGTTCAGTGAAATTTACTGACAACTTTTTGTGAAACTAAAACAAAAAAGAAACAAAATTAATATGAATGTTAGTGCCAAAATAAATCTATACTAGCACCACTGACATACAGTATACAGGCAGGGCCTTATAGTTAGCTTAGCTTTACTAAGAAGTTTCATTTTCTGTACAAATAAGGAAACTTCTTGGTAAATTTCTTTGGTATGTAAGTAATAAAGAATATATATCATGTATCTAATTATTCTTATCATGAAATACTCACAGACATTACTTACCAAACAGGAAACAGCTGCAGTCAGACTGTATTGTACTTCCTGTCTCATTTTTCTTCTTCTACTACTTTTACACAGCTAACTAAGAACAGCCACTAGATGGAGGATTTCCACAAGTTATAAACATCAAACAGTGACCATAACACCAAGCTTTTATTTAATATATACCTACTGTATACTGTATATTTCTATTTAACCCTTTAGATTCTCACCCCTGCACATTTTTAGACATTTACTTTTGTACCACTGCATTAAACTGAGAGAGTTCAGTTCTCTGGATAGGACACTTAGATTGTGTTGATATTATTTGTTGTAAATTACTCAAGACCCATTGTTTATATAACCTAACCTAAATATCCGAATGTTTCATTTTAATTTTGCATTCATGTGCTGATCAGAAACATAAAAAAAAGAAACATAGAGAAAAAAACATTTTTGATGAAGGAAAAAAAAATAATTTCAACTCTGACCTGTTTGTCTTTATCCAGACTGAAGACTGCTCCAGTAAAGTCACATACTCTGATGTGGATTTGACCAAAAGCAGCAGCGCCCTCCGGAGTCAGACTGAGGCAGCTGCAGATGCAGTCCCAACTGGAGATGTTACTGTGTACTCCACTGTAAGATAGTTTATCATCATCCATGTATTTATGTCTCAAACAGAGGTTGAAGTTGTTAAATCTGTGAGACTTCACAAAAGGTGCTTTGCAATTGCAACATTTTTGCTATTATTAAACTTGCTCCTCTCTCATCAACACTGTTACTATACAAAGTTTCACAAAACCATTGACATGTGCAAGGAAATTTTTTTTTTTTTTTTTTTTTATAAAAAATTTTACTTTTTGCCGACTTGGTAAATTATTAACCAGCATTTGGTGGCAAAGTGGTTAGCACTGTCGCCGCACACCAAAAAGGTCCCAGGTTTGATTCCTAGACCTCAGCAGATGGAGTCTTTCTGTGTAGTTTGCCTGTTCTCCCTGTGTCTGGGTGGGTTTTTTCCAGGTGCTCCACTTTCCCCTCAACCTAAAATATTCACAGTAGACTCATGCTCCAGCTAGGTCCTCCTGACCAGGATCCTGGCTCATTGGTCCTTGAGTGCTGCGCTGCAGTAGCCCACTGCTCCTGACAGGTTGCTAGTGGCACTGAAGAAAGGGTCAAATGTGAGAACAAATTTCTCTACAGGGACAATATATTATGCCTATGTACATATCTTAAAGGCGTATTCTGCTAAATCATCCTTTCTGAGCTTTTAACCATGATTTGAAGGTCCTTTTGTTGGTTTTTAAATGTCTTTTAATGGTCTTGGGCCTTCTTATCTGTCAGAATTGCTTTTACCCTATGAACCCTCGTGGACCCTGAGGTACAGACCTCTGGGCAGGAGAGAACAGCAATGTTTGTAAGAGCAGGCTCAAGACCCACCTTAATTCAGCCTTTACCTAATATTTATTAATTTTATTCTCTTTTTTTATTTTATTTGCATTCTTATTCTATCCAATCCTTATTTATTCTATTCTTTTATTCTATTTATATGATTTTTAGTTTATATCTCCAGTGTTTCCTTGTGTGTGTGTGTCTGTCTGTGTGCATTTGTATGTGCATATGTCCTAGATATAGTGACTATTTGTCAAAGAAAACTAACAAACTTAAACGTGACTAAACTTACAATACATAACTCAAATAATTACTATGATGAACCTTGGGTTTGTGGTTTTATGCAGAACAGATGTCATTGTCCATACCAAAAGTGCAATTTTGGTTCTCTCATTCCATTTTGGCAGGCAAACAATAAGCAAATTTCTCAAAGGCCTACTTGCTGCCTCTCCTGCTCCACATGATGGTCTACTAAAAAACCATAGGACCACCCAGGTGCATGCTGGTCCACCTGCACTGTGTGCTTTTATCCCCTAGGTGCCCATGGCCTGACCCAATGGAAAATAACTACTACTAAAGTGCTAAATCCTAAACAATTAAATAAACAAAACAAAAAATAATATTTAGAAATAAGCAAATTAGTAAACTAGGAAAATTTTATATTAATAGTAATAAACAAAAAAGACAAATAACTCCTACACTAGATGTGTGTGTTGGGGAGAAGGGTGGGGAATTGCTTTTAACCATGTAAAGCACTATGTGCTGCATCATCCATGTATCAAATAAATCAATCAAACTTTATTTACAAAGCACTTTACTGCTTTGTAAATAAAGTTTGATTGATTTATTTGTTATAATGTTGGTTGCAGCTGAAAAGCCTTGAGTTGTATTTTGTTTCATTCACGCTTGTTTGAGCAGTTATGTTTGCTAAGACCGTCCCTTCTGAAGAGCTGGAAAACACTCGGTCTCAGTGTAAACCAGGAAGTATTCCTGTGTGTTTCTAGAGTCCATACAGCATCACTGGACTTGTTTTGATCATTTCGGCGCTTAAAATGCCATCACTGTGAAGCAGTCAGCTCATTTATCTATCTGTTAGCATCATGTTGCTAAAAGCCATGCTAAATAGACATTTCAAGTTGGTCACTTGCTTGCTCCACAACTCTCAAAACTATAGAAATCCTGTATAAAAGAGCACTGAGAATACTTGATAAAAAAAACCTCAATCTCATCACCACTGTAACATACTAAGAAAACTTAAGCTATTGGATTTTCAAAATATGATTAACTTAAAAAACGCTTGTCTGGTCTATAAGACATTGCACTCTCTAGCGCCACCTCCGCTGGGGGAGTTTATTAACCGTGGTATTGGTGCACAAAGGACAACGACGGCCACCACCAGAGGTGATGTAATAGTTCCATATAGGCGCACCTCTTTTGGTCAGGATGTACTTTCAGTCCGAGGTGGAAAGATATGGAACAGTCTACCTCAAACAATAAGAGAATGCTCCATATATAACTCATTTAAAGCCCAATTGAAAAGCTGGCTTTGGTCAAATCAGAAATGCACTCATTCATAATGTAATACAGAAATTGTAATGTATATATTGAATGAATCTGTAAATGGCCCCGAATGTGTGTGGATATGTGTGAGTGCTGGTGCACTTATGATAAATGATAGGTGTGCAGGTGTGTATATAATATATATATGGTAATGTAGTGCATAGAATTTTTTTTATGGACCTGAAATTGGTAGAGATATGTATGAGTGCTCGTACACTAGGGTAATAACGGGTGGGCAGGTGTATATATATTAGAAGGTGTGTATATAATGTAGTGCAGGGGTGTGTATATAATGTATGTAATAGAGTGTATTGAATTTAACTTGTGTATATAATGTAGTGCAGGTGTATATATACTAGAACGTGTGTATATAATGTATGTAATGTAGTATATTGAATTTAACTTCTGTGTGGCCACATAATCTGTATGGACGAAGCGGGTGCTGGTACACTTATGGTAATAATGGGTGGTCAAGATGTATATACTAAAAGGGGTTTTAGATATTTTTATAGTATATAATAGATCAATGTTCAATGTGCTGTATTCTCCTATTTCCCTCAACCCTTGGGACAACGGATGGAAATGAGCATTCTTGCTAGAATCCGGTGTGTTTACATTCATGCTATATGCCTGTCTGTTGATTAACATGCATTGTTCCGTTTAAATAAGTAAATAAATAAAAAATAAAATTATACTTTGTCCATTCCCCCATTTGCCAGCATGGGGTGACAGACACCTAATCCAATGTTCTCTGCAAAGTCAAAGTAACAGCTCTCAAAAAGAAGACGCTTTCCACATACAGTATATATTATTTTAAGTTCTAAAACCTGAAATACTAAAGCAAAGGTGTCCAAAACTATTTCAAAAAGCCTGAAAAACAGCATAATATGAGTCATTGGTAAATAAGCAAATCATAATGTCATGTAAATGAACTCTGAAGAACATTCCACTGTGTCTTTAAACAAAAGCCAAAAGCAGCCACAGGAAGATGGACTTTGAGTTTCGCTGAAACCACACTCCTGCGGTCTGTTCTGAAAATAACACAGGAAGCCCATGAACTGCGGCAAATTAGCCTCGAAAGAACATATTGTCAAACAAACAAAACATAACAAAATATATGTGTCTGAATGCATGACTCACAACACCACCAGCATCAGCATAGTACAAAAGAGGATTTTATATATATTTTTATATATAATATATATATATATATATATATATATATATATATATATATATAATATAATATATTATATATATATATATTTTTGAGTTCTGAAATTATATATATATATATATATATATATATATATAAAAAATTGTCCTCTCGCCCTCCGCGGGCGGTTTCATCCATCCAAGCTCGGGTCCTCTACCAGAGGCCTGGGAGCTTGAGGGTTCTGCGCAGTATCTTTGCTGTTCCTAGGACTGCGCTCTTCTGGACTGAGATGTCTGATGTTTTTCCTGGGATCTGCTGTAGCCACTCTTCCAGTTTGGGGGTTACTGCCCCGAGTGCTCCGATGACCACAGGCACCACTGTTGCCTTCACTTTCCAGGCCTTCTCAAGTTCTTCTTTGAGGCCTTGGTACTTCTCCAGTTTCTCGTGTTCCTTTTTCCTGATGTTACAATCGCTTGGTATTGCGATGTCAACCACAACGGCTTTCCTCTGCTGTTTGTCCATCACCACAATGTCCGGTTGGTTTGCCACTACCATTTTGTCTGTCTGGATCTGGAAGTCCCACAGGATCTTAGCTCGGTCATTCTCTATCACCTTTGGAGGTGTTTCCCATCTTGACCTCGGGACTTTCAGACTGTACTCTGCACAGATGTTCCTGTACACTATACCAGCCACTTGGTTATGACGCTCCATGTATGCTTTCCCTGCCAGCATCTTACAGCCTGCAGTTATGTGTTGGATTGTCTCAGGGGCCTCTTTGCACAGTCTGCACCTGGGGTCTTGTCTTGTATGGTAGATCTTGGCCTCTATTGCTCTGGTGCTCAAGGCCTGCTCCTGTGCAGCCATGATCAGTGCCTCTGTGCTGTCCTTCAGTCCAGACCTTTCTAGCCATTGGTAGGATTTCTCGATGTCAGCCACTTCAGTTATCTGTCGATGGTACATCCCATGTAGGGGCTTTTCCTCCCATGATGGTTCCTCCAGCACCTCGTCCTCTGTTTTCCACTGCCTGAGACATTCACTGAGAACTTCATCTGTTGAGGCCATCTTCCTGATGTAGTCAAGGATCTTGGATGTTTCATCCTGGACAGTGGTTCTGACACTCACTAGTCCTCTGCCTCCTTCCTTGCGCTTAGTGTACAGTCTCAGGGTGCTGGATTTGGGGTGGAACCCTCCATGCATGGTTAGGAGCTTTCGTGTTTTCACATCTGTGGTCTGAATCTCTTCCTTTGGCCAGCTTATTATTCCCGCAGGGTATCTGATGACCGGCAGGGCATAGCTGTTGATTGCCCGGACTTTGTTCTTGCCATTGAGCTGACTCCTTAGGACTTGCCTTACTCGTTGGAGGTATTTGGCTGTGGCTGCTTTTCTTGTGGCCTGGTCCAGGTTGCCATTTGCTTGTTGGATTCCAAGGTACTTGTAGCTGTCCTCAATGTCTGCTATTCTGCCGTCTGGGAGTGGGACCCCTACTGTATGGACTACCTTCCCTCTCTTTGTCACCATCCGCCCACACTTCTCAAGTCCGAATGACATTCCGATGTCATTGCTGTAGATCCTGGTTGTGTGGATCAGTGAGTCAATGTCTCTCTCGCTCTTGGCGTACAGCTTGATATCATCCATGTAGAGGAGGTGACTGATGGTGGCCCCGTTCCTGAGTCGGTACCCATCGCCAGTCTTGGTGATTATCTGGCTGAGGGGGTTCAGACCTATGCAGAACAGCAGGGGGACAGAGCATCTCCTTGGTATATCCCACATTTGATGGACACTTGTGCAATTGGCTTGCAGTTGGCCTCAAGGGTGGTCTTCCACTGCCTCATCGAGTTTGCAATGAAGGCTCTTAGAGTCCTGTTGATGTTATACATCTCCAAGCATTCCATGATCCATGTGTGTGGCATTGAGTCATAGGCTTTCTTGTAATCAATCCAGGCGGTGCACAGATTAGTGTGTCTGGCTTTGCAATCCTGAGCGACTGTTCTATCTACGAGCAGCTGGTGTTTAGCTCCTCTGGTGTTTTTACCAATTCCCTTCTGTGCTGTGCTCATGTATTGATCCATGTGCCCACTTATCTTAGCCGCTATGATGCCTGACATGAGCTTCCATGTGGTGGGGAGACAGGTTATTGGTCGATAGTTGGATGGGGCTGTTCCCTTCAGGGGATCCTTCTGGATCAGGATTGTCCGGCCTTCAGTTAGCCATTCAGGGTGGGTCCCATCCTTTAGCAGCTGGTTCATTTGTGCTGCCAGGCGCTCATGGAGTGAAGTTAGCTTTTTCAGCCAGTAGGTGTGGATCATGTCAGGCCCTGGTGCTGTCCAGTTTTTCATACCTGAGACTCTTTGTTGGATGTCTGCCACTGTGATGGTTACTGGTTCTTGTTCAGAACTTGCCTCCTTCTCCCATATGCCTTTCCAGTATTGTTCAGTCTCCAGCCTTGGTGGGTCTGCTCTGTTGTTATTACCCTGCCACTGAGAGTACACTTTAGCTGGTTGAGTTGAGAACAGCCGGTTTATTCGCCTTGCTTCGATTTCTCTCGTGTACCTCTTTAGTCGGGTGGCCAAGGCTTGGAGTCTTTGCTTTGCATCTTGCTGTACCTCTTGGGTGCTTGTTGTTTCATTGCACCTTTCTGGAGCTCTGACAGTTGGCTCACTTCTCTCCGAGTTACCTTGATTTTAGCTTCTAACCTTCTTTTCCATGGTGGATATGGATCTTTATGGTTGCTCTTTGGTTGATAGCCAAGCTCCTCAAGGATCACTGCTGCTGAAGTGTATATCAGCTCATTGGTTTCAGTGATGGTCATCGTAGGTATTGTTCCCAAAGCTGCATTCACATCTTCCAGGAGACTTTCTGAAGGTACTTCACTCAGCCTGTGTAACTGGTGTCGGGGTTGCCTGGTCTTCATTTTAGCCATGATCTTATCTCTCAGGTCAGTTGCTGCCTCGCTCAGCTCGATGGTGCTTATTGGGGCTTCGTACCCAAATTCTGGATGGGGAGTTGGTGTTAACTCCCCTCTGACCTTGCGTCCTGGCTCCCCCTTGCCGTAGCATATGTGTTGTATCTTGTCAATCTCAAGTTGTGAAAGCAGGTGCCGCTTGTGGATGTTGGAACACTGAGCTACTAGTTGTTTAGCAGTGAGTGTTGATTGTGGGTTTCGAAGTTGCCATATTTCCCACATTCTCTTCATGTAACCCCTCTGACTAGGGTTACTGGAGTAACCCTAGTAGTATATATATATATATATATATATATATATATATATATATATATATATATATATATATATATATATAAACCCTGCCAAATCACTGTGCAACTGGTTTGTTGTGGTGATCTCATAAGGGTGAAAGGGGAGTGGGAGGTTTATAAAGTTTACTTAGGTACAAAGTTAAATCTACTACTACTACTACTGTCCCACACCTACTCAGAAACTAGTGGGTGCCCTTCCTGTTGCAACCAGCCACATGCTTGTGAATGTGGGTGAAATGTCTTGCCCAAGGACACAGCAACCGTATGCACAGAGAGAAGTGATCCACCCCCCTCCAGTCAGTGACAAACTGCTCAACCTCCTTCTCCAGCATTACCATTATTTTACTTGAGTCATAAATGTGTTGACTATTTTTACTATTACTTATGTAAAAATGTTTTGAAGTAACAGTCTAACATTTAGCCATAAGACAGTAACATTTTACTACTTTATTGTCCATTTTATTACTTTAAAACTCCATATAAAACCAAAACCAATGAACTGATGACACTTGAAGTATACAGAATATTAATAACTGCTGTGACATAAGAACAGAAGGCCTTGTTCCTCTATTTCTATGGCACCTGTACAACTGTCGTTTACTAAAAAAAAGTTAAGTTTATGATTTCACTTCTACAGAACAGGAAGAGAAGTGACGTGGTGTCAGGACGAAGGTGAGAAAACTGCTCAAATACACACTACATCAGTCTGACAGGTGCACTACAATATATTAAGCAAATGAAAAGCTTGTACAGGAAGTCACAGTGTATTAGCAGCGTCTCCACTCCTCTGTCATAGTAAGTACTGTGTATTATAATTGTATATATTTGTTCTATGTTGGATCTTTATTTTTGAACATGATCATGTCTTGTGTATTCAAGGGTGAAATATTTTGTTGAAAAGTACCCTTCATAAAACAAAAAAAACAAAAACCTGGTCATGGAAATAACTAACAAAAGTCATAATAAACCATAAATTGCTAAAAAGACATTGTTTTTAAATGTGGCTCAGTTGTTAAAAAATAATGAAAGCTTGGTCTGTATAAAAATGAAGATAATTCTCCCACAGTAACATGTTCAACTAAAGAGTGGTTTGAGATGAGCATCGCCAGTCTCTTCAGTCTGTGATCGGCAGTGTTGGGTTAGTTACACAAAAAAGTAATTAGTTACAGATTACTAGTTACTCTTTTAAAAACAAATAAATTATTGGGGGCCTGGGGTGGCCATGGCCCCTGTTGGTCAGAGCTTGGCCACCCCATCGGCCCCCCCTGAGCGGTCCTGCGTGGTGGGCTACTAAGGTCCATAATGAGGCTGGCGTGAGTGACTGACATTACGTCTTTGCGCAGCTGTTGTAAAACAAACGGTTTGACACAGAGACCTGCAGCTAAACCATCCTGACAGATAAGACTTCAGGCTTTGTGTCAGTTTTTTTTAGTGTTGATAGGTTCAGGAATCACAGAGATATGCAGCATTAAAGTTTATAAACCTTTAGGCTTAATTATAAGACGCCCGGTTTATCACCGGATACAGTTGATCAGAGCGAGCAACTGTGACTTTAGAGTCAGACTTGAACAGATTTTCAGTCAGTCTTATCTAAACCTTATCTCTGTTAGTTCTTCTTCTTTCTTTTATGAATCATTTATTTGCATTTCATCATTATTTGAGATTATTTGTTATTGTATACAGTACAAACATATGTGAGTGTGCCAGCTGTCTGTGGTGTGAGCAGATAGTACAACCTGTTAGAGGCTTGTCATGAAAAGTTGCACTAATTAACAACCACATTCCAGACGGTCTGGCTCTCCCACACACTACATACAAGACTATAGAACACTGCACATTGTTTTACTCACTCTATAGTCAGCTAAAACACTTTAAAATGCACCAGGATACAGCAAATATTGTCTGTTATATTGATTTTTTTCCTGGGGGAGGACCCACAGACCCCCTGTGGATTAGTTACATATTTAACACTTGTGACTCATGACTTTCTCTCCTGTGTACTGCAGACACCATGGCTCAGCTTCTAACTTCCTCAAACCATAAAAAGGTCTCTGAGTCCAAATAACTGGCTTCAGAACAGAACAGAAGATAATTCACATTTTTTGTATTAGTCCTATAATGATAATAATAATCTGTAGGGAGCACGGTGGCAGAGCAGTTAGTGTTCTCGCCTCCCAGCAAGGAGGTCGTGGGTTCAAGCCCCGGGCCGACCAACACACCATCACACGATCTCTCTGGATGGAGTCTGCAGGTCTCCCCGTGGCTTCCTCCCACCGTCCAAAGACATGCATGTGTTAGGTGAGATGTGAGAGTGAATGGTTGTCTGTCTGTGTTCGTCTCTGTGTCAGCCCTGCAACAAGCTGGCCCCTGTCCAGGGTGTACCCCAAAGTTACTGGGATAGGTTGGGATTTTCTACCGCGACCCCTAACGGGAATAAGTGGTAGAAAATGATTGAATGAATGAATAATGAACATTGTGCCAACACAATAAAATGACAGGAGGGGGTCAAAAAGTGTGTTTATAATGGAAGTCTGCGGTACATAAATTTCCACTAACAGTACAATCATAACTTTTTGATTCAATCTGACATAAAACCAAAACAAATAATGCTCCAAAGTCAGTCTAGCAAATGCAGTTAGTTTAGTTAGTTGACTGCCTGGGCTGTAATACCAGTATATATTTAAAATGCTAATTTGTAGATCCAGTAAAATAAGTGTTGTTAACTGATAGAGAAAGTCTTAAAGTCTGTGCATTATCTTTACATCTTCACTATCTCTATTAATATGATGAAGACATTTTTATCAGTCAGAAAGCTGCAAAAAATGTCTCTAGAATAATCTACAATGTCACAAGTGAGTTTTATTTTTTTTGTTTTGATTTTTTTTTTTACTAAAAAAATGGAGTGACGTGGAAATCACAAAATGTGGTCAGTCAGTTGTGTCTTTTGGTGTGATGTACTTTTACTGAAAAAGTAATGATGTTACATTAATGATTTTAATGAATTCTTAAAATGTAGTGCCTTCCTGAGTCTGATGACATGTTAAGTATTTGGTAGCCTTTTGAAACAAGCCAGCAGTGAGCTTTATGGGCAAAAGAATTATATATGTAACCACTATTATCAAGATATTTACAAATATTTATAAATAAATCTTTATTTTAAACGGTTAATCCCATTTATTTTATAAACAGTTTGAGAGTGTATTTTCTTAGATTAGGCCCAACCTGAAGTTCACACAGGATAGAGTCCCAGTGTGAAGTGTGAATATAGTCGTTGCACTGTACTGCAGAACTCATCACTACATAGTGGAGAAATAACAGGTTGTTTATACTGTTTTGTGATTTAAAAAAAAAAAAAAAAAATCTAATATAAGGCTCTATAGTTTAATTGAGATATTTTTCCCCCAAACAAGTAAAAGAGTGAGGCTTTCTCAACTCTATCAATTCTGTATAATAATAATAATATGTATTTACTTTAACAGATTCATTAGCAGAATGCCAGATTTATTTTCTTTATTTTTATTTTCTTGAACTGTGGTGTGATGGAGTTGGTCATATGGTGTGACGTTCAAAATTATGAAAAAATAAAAATATATAAAAGATTTTAGGCGAACAGAAGGAGAATACCTTTAGCACGTACCTGAAGCATTTTAGAAGAAAGATTTGTCAAAATTAAATAAAACATTTCTTTGGTGTCTCAAAAAAGTTAAAGCATTTTGCATGATTATTAATAAAAAAGTCCACAATGCTGCAAATTTATGCAGAGAAAATAGCAAATGTCTTAATAGCAAAGAAAGGCATGCATAGGGAACTGTGTTTTTTTAAGAAAATATTTTCTAGTTTATATTATATTTACATTGTCACATCAGATGATGTTGATTTGAGTAATTCATGAAAAAAATCAAATTTAAATACACAATTGGAAAAAAAAAGTATTATTTATCACACACACGTGTAGGAGAGCTGAACTGTCTGGAAGTATTTTGTTGTTAATTTGTGCATGTGTTAGATATTTTTGCTTTAACAAACTTACAACAACTTATTAAGTAACACCTAACTTTGTCTACATCACAACTTTTCATGACTGAGCCTCTCACAGTCTGTACTCTGTCTCCAGTCTGCACATCAGCAGAAATATTTGCTAAAACCACCGACAGCTGGCAGACTACAAATAAGTAGGCATTTTTACTGTAACAATTCATCTCAAATAATTATGAAATACAAATAAATTATTCATAAAAGAAAGAAAAAACAAACCAAAAGAGACTGAAAGACTGAAAATCCTTCTGTTAAATATCTGACTAGTGAAGGCTCAGTAACATGCTCTGATGAGCTGTAGCCTCGCTGCTGTGGCACAGCCCAGCTCCTGTCTGCTCCTCTGTACAGTTCTAATTCTCTGTCCTTTCAGGCTCTGCCACAATAAAGTTGTTTCTGCTGATGGAAAAAGATGAAGCTTTATTTTGAAGGGTCACATGGGGTAGTCAATTACTGTTAACAGCAACACTTTACAGTGCATCTCCAACCAGCTGCAGTTTCTCCTCTGCTCTTCTCCATCTCTCCTCATACTTTTGATCATAATTAATAACAAGGTTATTGGAAATAATTATCTCTTTTGTAATAGTTTCTGAGTAAAAGAGACACTGGACCTAAAAAACACTGCAGCTGTTCGCAGAGCGGTAATAAACTGCTCGTTTTGTAATGAAGCCTAAATGCTTTTACAAATTTTAACGGTGCATATCTTTGTGATTCCTGAAACTATCAACGCAAAATAAAAACTGACAAAAAGCTTGAGGGCTTATCTGTCAGGAGGATTTAGGTGCAGGTCTCTAGATCAAACTCAAAGACGCAAAGACGTAATGTCAGGTCTCTCACGCCAGCCTCATTATGGACCTACTTAGCCCGTTGCGCTCGGGGAGGGGGGAGGGGGGGGGCAGAGTGTAGATAAATGAGTGACAGCAATGTAAGCGCTGAAATGATCAGAATGAATCCAGTGATGGTGTATGGACTTTAGAAACACGCAGGAGCACTTCCTGGTTTCACATGCCTACAGAACTGTGAGACCAAGCGTTTTCAGCTCTTGAAGAAGGTAGCGCCTTAACAAAGTCGATTTAGCAAAATAAGAGACCTTTAAAGGAGCTATATTATGCTGAAATTCATATTTTTAAACCAATCTTTGTGACCTCTAGAACAGCAGCACATTTTACAATTTTTAAAACATTATTTGACTTGGCTTGTTGATTGGTCAGTGCTTAATGGAATGGATGGCGTTTGTCAAAGGCCTCAGAGCAGCTGTGCCAGAGAATAAAGGATTACTTAAACATGCATGAATAAAACAGCCCAACACCAGGGATGTTTTTGATGAGGGAACAACATTATAACATGGGAGAAAGGTTTTGTTTGTTTTGTTTTTTTGTTTTTTGTTTTTTTACATTGTTAGTGTAGTGTAAAAAACAAATTCTTTCTGGTGTGGGATTAACTTCTTTCTGGGATAGGACCAGTATGCTCACTCAAAGATTGTGTAAATGTTATATTTACTATCTTACTGTGAGTGGCCTCATGACATAATCTAACTGTGTATGTTCTCTGGAGGAGGCCTTCTATTAAACACTTCAGTGATAAGCAGTGATAATCAGTTTGTGTAATCATTAGGCTTTTTTTTTTTTTTTTTTTTTTGTCTGTTAAACATTGCATGTTTACTTATTTCCATTTGTCATGACTTACGTGCTGCATTTTAAAGAAGTGGTTAATGTGTGATCTGATAAAGCAGTGTTGTGACAGTTTAAGACTTACAGTTTACAGTTTGTGATTCATTTTTGGCACCAAGGTTTTTCACCTGATACTGACGCTAACTGTTTGCTCACAGTCATTTGCCCAGACCCTTGCTCATCATCTCTGGTTTTTATTCATGTGTTGTCTTGTTTTTACAGATTCACAATGAGGAACGTCACTTCTACAGCTGTACTTTTCTGCAGCCTCGGTTAAGTTGAGTTTATTGTCTGATAATTTCTTCAAACATACAGAACATTAAAACAATGCTTTTATTGCCATAGGTTTGCTCTGTGTCTTGGGCTTGGAGTTGTCAACAGTCGAGGTCCAGTCTGGTCAAAGTGTCACTCTGTTGTGCTCCAACTACACCAATTCCCCCACATCGATATTCTGGTTCCGAGCTGTGAAGAGATCAATACCAAGGCACATTTCCACCATATACAACCCTTCTAAACCTGCTACATTTACAGATGGTTTTCAAGATGGAAGATTCACAGTGAAGTCCAACTTGTCTCACATCAGCCTCACAATCGACCCAGTGAACACTTCAGACTCTGGACTCTATTTCTGTGGATATAAAAGCGGTTCAGACCCTGTTATCAAAAGTCCTACATATTTAGATATCCAAGAAGGTATGTTTTAATCATTGAATTGTTTTTACTGCCATGTACATACTTACAAATTCAAATATCTGCATGTGTTTGTAGATATGTTTGACAGAAAAATGCTGGTACCTGTCCTGGGCGGTCTTGTCATCTTCCTCGTTGTGGTCATCGTTGGTCTGGCTGTGACAAACAGGAAGCTCCAAAAAGGTATGAAACCATTAAATACACCAAACATGTGTATTTATTCACTATAAATAACAATGACAATGCGTCCTTTAGCTCTGAAGCAGGACCTGCATGCACCAGAAACACCAGAGGTAAATGAACAGTAGAATTTTACAAAATGCCAAAACCTATTTTTGAGATACATGAATGATGAACTGTGATTTTTGTCATTTTCAGCTCGAGTGCTCAGACACCCTCAACTACGCTTCTGTGAAGTTTCGCCAAAAGCCCAGTTCCTGTCCCGTCAACAGCCAACAAGAAACATCTACTTATGCTGCAGTGAAGCGAACTGGACCAGCACCAGAACTACTGTAATGTGGTGCTGATGTAGATACTGCATATTGAAAATAAAATAATGTTGGGCAATAATTACAATTGTACAGCTTGTGATCATTGCTTGTGGGAAGATAATGCTGCAACTGCATGGTTTTATCACAGGAAGTGACACTACAGTCAAGACTTAGCAGAGGGTCTGTCTCTTTAGTTACAGTATGTGTAGATAAACACACCTCACACTAACCCGTTCACTATCACATTACATTCATTATCATCAAGTTAAAAACTCAGCTCCAGATTTCATCATACAGCATCAGTCACTATACTGGGCCATATACACAGCACACAGAATGTCACAGTATATAACAATATCTTACACACATCAAATAGACAGAAACCAGTGCTACCTTTCATAAAAAAAGATGCAAATCCCAGATAAAGGGAAAACAGTACAGCATCACTGTCAAGGCTGACAGGTTTACTCCCTACTGAAGGTTACATAGTTTGTTTGTAGTTAGGTTTTTAAGTCAGTAGGAAGGTTGTTCCATTACTTTATAGCTTTATATGAGAAAGCAGATTGTGCAAAAATGTGTTTTGCATTTTGGAATAATACACTGCCCCCAGAGATAGCCCGTGTAGCTCGATTAGTCCTGTCAAAGGAATAATACACTGCCCCCTAGAGGTAGTTCATTTAGCTTTATTAATCCTGTCAGAGGTCAGCTGAACAAAGTGCAATGTCTGGTGTAGTTTATAGAAAGTCTGGTCTTATACAGTATGTTGCTGAGGTTGGTTTGGCATTGGTCTTACTTTGAATCCCCTTCCGCACATTTATCCAGGCTTGGGGCCAGCCCATAGTATGGTTGAAATTTCTTTTTGGCACCACCTAATTTCTAATTTTTTCTTCCTTAAAGGGGCTATATTATATCATTTCTATGATGTTATAATGTTATTCCCTCATCAAAG
Organism: Bostrychus sinensis; assembly: GCA_020698575.1. Taxonomy (NCBI): domain Eukaryota; kingdom Metazoa; phylum Chordata; class Actinopteri; order Gobiiformes; family Eleotridae; genus Bostrychus; species Bostrychus sinensis. The sequence goes on from CM036252.1 coordinate 36,345,871, forward strand.
ATATACCTGGAGATGTGGTTTGTTTTGTTCATGTCTGTTTGAGTATTCCTGTACTCTCCAGTGCTGAGTTTCTGTGACCTCAGAATGCTCCGTTTTACAAATCTCCAACTTTCCAAAAAAATCCCTGCCCACTCCAGGAAGCAATGACCAATCAACAAGCCAAAAGGCAAAATTGGCCCTACTGAAGTATTCATATGTACATATACATATGCATATACATATACATAAGCTGTTGAAATGTTGAAATGTTTGAGTTAAAAACTGGGTATAAATCTGGATATAGGTTTGAATGTAAATACCAAATGAGGCTTGATACTTGAATTTTATTTTATTTTATTTTATTTATTTTATTTTTTTGCATTTTGCATTTTGCACTTATGGCAGCTTTATGGTGCATTTGTTAAAAAAAAAAGATATAAAGTAAAAAGAAAAGGAGCATGTGTATGGCTATGTGTAATGTACATTGGTATTTTTCAAGTAATAATGTTTTATTGCGCCACCTGGATTTAACTAAGCAGACAGGTAAAAGCCTCCCTGCATTTGGCCAGGTCTGGGTTCAGCAAAGTTATGCGCCCAAAGAATGAGGTCAGCTGATTACCTGCATATAATGAATGAAGAGGTTACTCCATCATTGGATTTTTTCTTCCCTGATGGTACAAGCTTATTACAGGATGACAATGCCAAGATTCATCGAGCTCAAATTATGAAAGAGTGGTTCAGGAAGCATGAGACATCATTTTCACACATGGACTGGCAACCACAGAGTCCACACCTTAAGCCCACTGAGAATCTTTAGGATGTGCTGGAGTGACTGCCTAAAAAAAAAAAAAAAGAAGTCACACACTGGTTTTCTGTTGGACCGCCTTTTGCTCTGATTACGGCATGCATTCGCTGTGGCATCGTTTTGATAAGCTCCTGCAATGTCACAACATTTATTTCCATCCAGCATTGCATTAATTTTTTTCCCAAGATCTTGTACTGATGATGGAGAGTTGGACCAGTGCAGAATCTTCTCCAGCACATCCCAAAGATTTTCAGTGGGGTTAGGATCTAGACTCTGTGGTGGCCAATTCATGTTTGAAAGTGATGCCCTGAACCACTCTTTGACCATTTGAGCTCGATGAATTCTGGCATTATCATCTTGGAATAAGCCCGTGCCATCAGCGAAGAAAAAATCCATTGATGGAGTAACCTGGTCATTCAGTAAATGCAGGTAGTCAGCTGACCTCATTCTTTGGGCACAAAACGCTGCTGAACCCAGACCTGACCAACCTATTTACTTAATTAATTCCAGGTTGCAACTTTTTTTTTTGACCAGTGTATTTATTAGTGACTTAATAATCAACTAGTGTTATTTATAAAGCAGTTACACACTCCCAAACTGGATTAATAAATCACAAGTAATCCTACAGTAATGTTACATGGCAATTATCTGAGAAACAACTTCCACAGGACAATGACCACAACACCTCTCCTCAGATGAGGCTCAACATTCAGCTTTCGGGCCGCCTTGTGGCTTGTGGAGCCCTCTGCATGTGAATAGCCTGCATATATTGTAGCTAGAAACAGTTCTGTATAAACTCAGCACAACACATAGTAACAAGTAACACAATTTGTGTTTAGTAGATTTATGTTTTTGTAACAATGTTTCTTTGCAATGAATTTTGTTGAAATGGAGCCACATCTGGAAAAAAAACTGCAGCAGAGTACATGTGGGGTCCCCATGAAAGATTTGCCAAATCTCTGCCAAAGGCCACTTTGTGAATAAGATCACTAAAGATAACCCTCATGTTCTGCATTCAGAGTTGGAGCTGTTCCCTTCAGGAAGGAGGTTTAGAGTTTCCCACTGCAGATTCAAAAATGTGTTTGTCCCAGTTTTATTATGATTATTAATAGTGTCAGATAATGGGCAGGAACATGAACACCTACACAGCACTTACAGCTCCTGTTTCCAAAACGTATATATATTTATATTGTTTTTATTATTGTATACTGTGTTTTATTCTTCTCTATTTATTGACTAGGTGTTGCACTATTTATTATCTGGTTTGTGTATTGTAATGGCTGCAGCATGGGTGAGATAACCAAAGACAAAATTTTCCACTTGTGGGACATTAAGGTTAGGGTTAGGAATCCTAATCTTGAGCATGGGCCTTGCTACAGTGGCCAGTTGGTGTCTGCTTCAAGAGTTGGCATGTCACATTTACTGATCTGGATAGGTCCCGTGCGATAAGGCAACATCAAACTGGTGATGGGCAAAAACCAAGTTGCAGCGTCATTTGGAGAGCACTCTTGTACCATTTGCAAACTGAAGGCCAAGTTCCATTTAAATAGGGATGTCAGAGTCCAGCCGGGCATTTAAAAAATTACTTTTTTATGTTTAAAAGTGGAATCAGACCAAAAAGTAACCTGGCAAAAGCCAGATTGGGATAACATTACCAAAGAGTTGCTAACGTTATATCAATCTGGAATGGCTCCAGTTGAAAACGTTTGTGAAAGGGTGGGACTTTCAGTACAATACTTGGAGGTGATTGGATAAAGCACCAGCTCCGTAGCTAAACAACAAACTGCTACAACGGTAAAACAACACAATAAAGACGTTGTTAAAGTTTTTTGCTGTTTTTGCAAAGGTAGAGCAGCATACCTTACGTTTTTCTGTGTTGCCATGTTGTGAACAAGTGTTGCTTTAAGTTCTTGTTCTTTTCGGCAAACCTAAAACCTGCCTACTCACAGCAATTCTGCCACAGGTTCGGACCCAAACGGATCAGGGGGAGCCTGACAAGATGGATTTTGTGAATTTGTGAACTAACAAATTTCATGACAATTCAGCTTGCTGTGCAAGGTAAACCAAAAGGCTCCCATTGACCAAACATGTGGCATGAGGCCTGTGTATGTGCTGGTCAAAGACAAGAGACTTGAGGAAATTGACAGTAGGGACAAAGAATGTCATCTTACTTGGGGGGATGGGAAAATAAGATGTACTCTCACTGTTCTTTCAGTTGTAGGTTCTTACACATTTCACATAATGAGTGTAGGTTTGATAGCATTAGGGTGAGGTCAAAACTAGGACAGGAGGTGACCATGCAGTGTGTACCAGTCACATGAAATCAAATACATGTATCACTTCATATAATTAATTATTTTACAGAAAGACATTGCAAAGTTATTTAAATGATAATACCACAAACATACTATTTTTAAATGTAACATAGTTATTAGATACATAATACACTAAAATGCAGCTACTGCAAACTCTTGTGCTGAGATCTTTTATACGTGACGAGTCTTGTCCGGACATCCTTTATGTGGCCGGTAACACTCACATTCACAACAAAAAGCCCGCCTCTTTGAAACCCACCACCTTAAAAGGATTATAAAGTACCCTGCAGTTCCACTGTTGCAGTGCCGTATATGTACTATGCAGAGCTTTACTGTTATACCTGCCATTCTTCTGGCTAGCCTCTGTAAGTACTGCAATTTTATGTTTCAATGCATTTATTATTGGCTTTAGTTGATTTTTGCATATTTGTTTTAGGCTGGGGCTGTTGGTCTTACACAGTGAAGGTCAAGCCTGGAGAAGATGCCGTCTTGTCGTTCAGAAATGTTTCCAGCAAACCAGTCAACATTTTTTGGGGCAGACTGGTCAGCAGTGGAAACTATAGTTGCATTACAAATGTGGATTACACTCCAAAGTTCTGCTCAGATTTTACACAGAGAGAGAGATTTGAACCGAGTTCCAACAATACTTTTGTCTCTCTCAAAATCAAGCATGTCAAAATGGCCGACTTTGGCTTCTACTTTTGTGGCTTTAACGTCTTTGGAAATGGAGAAATTTATGCTGTGGAGTTAAAAGTTGAAGGTAAGATTTCTGTGACTTCTGCTAATAATAAATTGTCTCCACAGTTTATCAAACTTCTTAAAACAGATTTCTTAAACTTATTTTATTTTTTCTCTTAAATCTACAGTCCTCTCTACATCCTTTAATACAGTCTCACATGGCATTTTGTTACGACTAGAATCTCTTGTTATCTCTGCCATCACTGTCGTAATTCAAACTTTTACTTTGTTCAATTACGGTAAAAACATTCCAGTGGAGTTCCCCAAGGGTCCATTATGGTTCCAATTTTATTTGTCTACCAACCATTTTTAAGACATATTTTTCAGAAATGTAACATCAATTTTCAGACACATTATCTCAAATCTCACTTCTACACTCTCACTTTTCTCCATTTCTTATTGCTTATTTTGAAGAAACGTTTTTTCATAAATTTTTCTATAACTAAACTGAAATTTTGTTCTTTTAAGATGAGAAGTACTTGCCAGCCGATGAGACTGGTTCCAAGTGTGAAAGTAAGCGTTAACCTTTATGTAGTTACCTAAACAAAGACACAATTATTATATGTTGCTAATAAGTGGGATTGCATTTTTATGTATATAATTAGGTGATATAACATTGTGGATGAGCATGATATTGGGAGGTTTCTGTGTGCTTCTTATTATGGCCATTGTCGGGTTCGCTCTTAAAGTCAAGAAACTTCAAACAGGTATTTCCAAGTGTTTATAATTTTTATGTTTGACCCTTTTTAAAGTTATTTATCACTCTTGTATTCCAATTGCAGCTCAAAACCAAGAACACAATGAACCAAGAGAGGTAAATTTAAACTTGTGATAAGAGTATAGTTAGATTCTATTCATGTTCGCTGACAGTTGATGCTTTATTTACAGAACCTGCCGTTGGATAACTTGAACTATGCTGCACTGAATTTCAAACCAAAAGCAAGACGTACCCACCGGGCTGTTTCTAATGACCCAAATGTCATCTACGCTGCCACCCGATAAGGCTAAAGTGGAACTGTGGCTCTTTGCTCATCTGAGAAAGACAATGTGATTCAAAGCCAGTACAGAGGAGCTGTTTAATGTGGCCTACTGCAGCTGTGGTGTGAGCAAGTGGTTTGGTGCAAACAAATATAAGCACGTATATGTTTTGGTGCCCATACTAATTTTCCATCGAGGTGAAGTGTAAAACCACAGAATCAACATCTTGCATTCTTGCAACACAGCAAGTTTGTTTAAAAATAGCATTTGTTATTGTCATGCAGCACAGTGTTTGCTAATGTGTATCTTGTTAAAATGTTTTGTAATTTCCAAACGTGTCTTAAAATGCATACTTATGTACATTTACTTTAATAAAATGGTATTTTTACCCATTCTTTATACTTTTTCTTCATATTTGGACTAATTTAAGACGTTAAAAATATTTCTGCCACATATATTTTGTTTTAATAATGTTTTTCTTTCAATAATTTCTGTTTTAAATAGTTGCTCTGGATACTCTGCAGACACTTCAGACAATAATTATCACAAAGAAGGAGTTGGTATTGCAAAATGGGGGCAAATTTACACAAATGACAAACAGTTGTATTTATCAATTAAACCTGATCAGAATGACCGCATAGAGAAACTTAACACCTGTGTTGAAGACATGAAAACCTCGATGACTATGAATTATCGTCTAAACCCAGAAAAAACATACTAGGCCCCAAAAAAACCTGAGAGAGGCTCTATCTGACCAGATAGTCTCCCTGGACAGTGTCAGTGTAGCCTTGAGTTCTACTGTGACTTAACATTTAAGGCTCATATAAACCAAGCTTGTAAATCAGCGTTCTTCCACTTACACAACAAAGCCATATTCAACCTAAAAGTGATGCCGAAAAACTTGTCCATGCGTTTGTTACATCTTGGTTGGATTACTGTAACTCTCTGCTGCTGAGCTCTTTAAAAAGTGTTCAGCTCGTTAAAAATGCAGCAGCGAGATTATTAACAGAAATTAACAGAAGAGAACATATTACTCCTGTGTTCAGAATTAAGTTTAAAATCCTTCTCCTGACTTGCAAGGCCGTAAATGGTCTCATCCTACTTTAATGATGTTATAATACCTTACCATCCAGAGTACTGCACTCACAAAATGCAGGGCTATTAGTGGTTCCCAGGGTTTCTAAAAGTACAGTTGGAGGTAGAGCCTTTAGTTACCAAGCTCCTGTTTTATGGAATCAGCTTCCAGCTCATGTTAGAGAGGCAGACACAGTCTCTGTGGAAAATTTACCAAGGATATTATGTAAGTGGATCCTTCGCTGCCTTGCACCGACCAAAAATCACCAGTCTTTTGAAAATGTGACAGGCCACAGACATACAGTATATATGTTACTGTAAAAGCTTATTTAGAAAGTTTGAGATTATATTCATGTGCAAAATTGTGGTATTTACACCCCCCACCACCACCACCACACACTCTATACTGTATCTAAAGAATATAAAACATAGTCCTTCAACAACATGCTCTAATAAAGCCACAAAAATAAAGCAGAAAACATAGTAAACAACATACAATTTGCAACTTTAAAATGGCTTAAATGAACAACATGCATGACATGCATGACATGCATTTTACCCAAATATTTCTGGCATGTGCATGTACCAATGTTTAGGCAGATTCACATTGATGTGGTCTCATCTGAGTTTTTTTCCAAGACCAAAAGAATTAATGGTTTGTAGCTTGTGCTATTCAACCGGTGCAGCCTACATGCTCATGTAGGGGGAATCTGAATATTGAGCCACTTGCCGACCAAGGTCCTATAAAATTGGGATGTTCTTTAAAAGTAGAGCACAGCCACTATTTTCATATTCCTTTTATTCAATGGCCCAATTGAATGAGAAAACCACACTGCTACAAGACACTATCAAAAAATGTCTGTTCACACAAACTTAACTGTTTTCTCTGCAAATATCACATTGTAATATGACTTGTCTGGCTGACATGTGAGAACCTATAGTTGTGTATAGCGGGTAAATTATTTTTAAACTTCATTTTGACATGAGAAAAAAAAATTAAATACCCTCAACCTTTATAAATTTAGTTTAATTTAATTTGACAGTAACAAAAGGAGCAGTAACAGTTTGTATTACTAAAGAATATGACAATGTACTTTTAAAAGCCCAAATGAAATACACACACATTAATCTTAGGGCGTTTTTATTTGTGTCAGTGGCACATACAAACTTTAACACTGTTTCCTGCATTTGAAGCCTGTTGTGACAATGACCACAGCTAATGTATTATTGGTTAACAGCATGAAAAATTTCTTGACAGTGCTTGAAAGTAAGGTGTTAAAGATATGGGTTACAGCTATCTGGACAATTAATATTCATATGAATCATTACCAGTCCTTCCCTTTACTTACCTGTAATTTCTGGTTTTCACGTCCCCCAGATTCAGGAGAATCCATTTACACTGGTGGAGTTTGGCCCTGTTTGGCAACTATGGACTGATTTTTACTTAAAAGGACATTATTCATGTTGGTGATTGGACAGGGTCATGACACATTTAATCTGACGGTCTGCACAAAAGACGGCTGTCGACAAAACGCTTGATTAAATCACAATTTTACTGCAGGTCAAATCAGAATATCTAAAATATTTTATGGAAAACATCTATGACAAAACAAATGCTAGGGTGCGATTAGCGGGAACGTCTTAACAGACATTTTTTTGCATTTACAGTTTGATATTACAGAAGCACCAAATGTTTTAAACGTGCAGATTAATATTGATATCAAAGATGATCCAGTCCAGGTAAATCTACGGTTACAATTAACGCCTATGATTCACACAACATTAGACACTAATAATTTTAATGTAAAAGAAATAAAACCGGCAACATGAGGCAAGTATTAAAATACTACTACACATTGACAACCTAAAATACTAAGGGGGAAAATGAAATATTCCAAAATAAAAATAACGATAACGTCCACAATTCAGTTCCTGTACGTCAGCGATAACGCGCTGCGCCGCAGAAAGAGGAAGTAGGTATCGCCGCGTACATCAAGACGAGCGGCGACGCAGTCGAGAGACGGCAATCCTGAAAAAAAAGAGCAAACCACACATAGTGTAAAAATTGATAACAGAGCACGACGTCCCATCTGTACTGCTACGAGTTTACTTTTCAGAGACAAGCAGCTTTTTATTTTGTTAAATTTAAGTCATTGCGACTTAAAAGGAAAGGCACCAAGAGACATCTCCTCCCCATGTATAAATGTGCAATAGGTTGTCGCTGCTGTTAGAGTGACGCAGGGTTATTTGAGACATAACGGGCTCAGGCCTCTCTCACCTTGGTTAATAAGCGTATCGTGCAGCGGGCGGCGGAGGCATGTGGTCGGAGTACGGGTCCCTGCCGTATCCTGGAGGGACACGGGATCGATCGTAGCTGTAGCCGTTCGCTGCAGGTGGGACGGGGGCGGCGGGCGCCCGTCTGATGGGACTACGATCTCGAGCGTAGTATGAGGACGGAGGAGGGGGGAGTGGCCGGCGCTCGTAAGAGTCTCGGGCGACGGCTGCGGGCGGAGGAGGAGGTGGGATGGGCGCTCGCTGGTCCTCATACGGCGCGGCATACGGACGCGCCCTGTACTTCTCATAGTAATCTACCACACTGTTGTACCTGTCCCTCTCACTCTCGTAGGGACGCTCGGGATAAAGGGGCCGCCTGGGTGGAGGGGGTGGCAAGGGGGGAGGAGGGGGGTAACCTGGAGGGCCATAGCGGCTCCTCATGTAGCTGGGTGGTGGGAGGTCAGGCCTGTCTGGATACCGTGGGGGCCAGTAATCTGGAGGTGGAGGAGGGGGGTAATCGTCGCGTTCCTCATGTCGGGGCCGACTCTTTGAAATCTGGACATGGATGTGTTTGCCTGGAGACACAACACACAATCATTAGACACAACTATTATGGAGACATTCAACGCCACCTTTTACACCTGCTATCACCTTGGAATTCAGTGTTGTCCAGATCCTTCAGTGCATCCATGGCCTCATCATAGTTAGGCATGTGTACAAAAGCAAAATTTTTGACCACAGCACACTCTGAGACCGTACCATACTCCTCAAAGAGAGCACGGAGTTCATCATCACAGCCTTTCTCTACGTTGGCCACATGTAGTTTGACCGGGCCCTGGTTTTTCCCGTGGCTGGCCTCAACGTTCATGGGTGTGCCGTGAAGCATGTGGTGGCGCAGGGTCTTTATGGCTTTAGTGGCAGCCTTGCGGTCTTCCATGTGAACAAAGGCAAAGTTCTTGATAATGGAACACTCTGTGACTGCGCCATGCTCCTCAAAGAGTTCCCTCAGTTCCTCTGGGGTCGTCTCCACAGACAGGTTTCCCACAAATATTTTCACCATTGTGGTCTGCCTGCAGTAATTGACAAAAAATAAGCATTAAATCAGTTTAAGAAGGTTTTAATCGTTTTAATAGTGACTAGTCGCTGCTCTTTTTTTTTATGACGTAGTGTTAATGCTTTGTCAATCCAAAATGGCGGAGGTTTGTGTCACGTCGTTTAAAATGTGCGAATAAAAAATACAACAAGCCCTAGTTTTGGGTGATATAAACAGTTTCAAAAGGAGCTCCAGTGTAAGCAATTTAGTATGAGTTTGGTTTCGTATTTAGTGAAAACTAAAAAAGATTTCGTCGAAGACGAACAAAGCTATGGAACATACTACGACGCGCGTGCTCGTATCTAACATAAAATAGCCGCCATGCATGCGTAAATATTCAAAGCCATTTACATTTTTGAATTACACTGACACAAAGTGATATATCCTGTTAAGTTACCTAAATTTATCGGGCAGCTGAGAATCGACGTCGGTTCTGGGCCTTTCCTGCTCCTTCTCCGCCGGCTTCTGCAGTCTTTTGTGTGGCGAGGAATTTTCTTCTTCGTCGCTGTACTTCCGAGTTGTTTGGTTGTGAGCGCGCCCTCTATCGACTACAACAAAAGATGAGGAGGGGATACAAAACAAATGGCTGCATTAGAACTACTCGTTGCCGGACACGTGTTCCGGGAAATTCGGTCCCCCCATGTTTCCTCTATCGAGCGCCAGGACTTTTTCTCATTTTACGGTCTTTTAACGAACTTGTTGAATTATTCATACATCATAATCGAATGTATTTTCGCTATTTGACGATGATATGATGATTGAGGTCTTTTTAATTAGGTTTAATTTGGTGTTTGTTTTGGGTAGCGAACGTGACGTCTTTTCTTTCATTTTACACACGCAGAAATAAACGCATGATCTATGCAACATAATCCTGATAGAAATAATAATAAAATAGCTCTATTTACTTTATTTGTGCATTTGATACACATACCGATATGATATTAGAACTAGATAATGACTGAATGCATGAAAACCTATAAATAATTCTCACAAAACATATATGTTTTGTGTTTTCTGGTGCATTTTTGACGATAAATAATATTTTAGGCTGGCTACAGTGTATGGTTTGACTTCTCCCCAGATAGGACCCTTGTAGCGGGAGGCAGGGAGGTTGGTGGTTGGTTTTCCGTCCCTGAAATAGCTTGTTCACTACTGTACAGATATATGATCGTCCTTGGGGGGCTCCATTCAGCTCTGGGCCCTAGGCAATTGCTTAACTTGCCTACCCTATTGTGACGGCTCCGAATATCACAGCAGTCGTTGTTAGACATGGCTGGTGCAAATGCTTTAATTACAGTTTTACAGTAGATACACAGAATATGTCAATAATCAGCTAAGTAAACAATTCTTAATAATCTTCAAAATGCACAAATGGCTAAAATACATTAGATGATGATGCATACAGTATGTGTTTAATTCAACAAATTCGTAAAAAGACCTTTAAATGAAAGATAGTCCTGGCGCTCAACAGGGGAAACATGGGGGAGCTGAATTTCCCGCAACACCGCCACTGTTTATCCATAAGAGTTTACAGAGGTTTACGAGGTCGACGTTTTGTTTGAACAGTGAGACAGAAGCGTCATTTCTTTTGAGTTAATCGTTAAAAACACCACGTCCCTGAAGAGCACTGCCTTTCGTTTTGTGCTGCATTCGTTGTCTATGGTTGCATCATGGGAGGGGAGGGGAGGGGGGTTTTGTCGGGAATTCCCACTGATGAGAGTGTTGCGTTTGCGGTACTTTAAGAATCTACTCAAAATACATGTAAAGAACAAAAAATTAAATAAAATGAAAGAAGAAGAAGAAGAAGAAGAAGAAGAAGAAGAAGAAGAAGAAGAAGAAGAAGAAGAATGAATGAATGAATGAATGAATGAATGAATGAATTATTTTATTGAGTGTCATACACAAATGTGCCCATCCCATACAGGCTTACATGACACTATCAACAATTATAAGAAAGATGATGTCATATAAACAACTATACAACAACACAGAAACATTATTAATATGTTCACATTAACTGACAGGATACAGAGCTTGTTGTCTCAGTGTCCATGCCTTCTCTATAAATTTAGCCAAAGCAAAAGTCTAATTTTTAAACAGCCAACTGAAAATATCACCATCCAACAGCCAGTCTGGATTTTTACATTGAATTTTTTCAAATAGAAGAATTCTTAAATCATTAAACAATGGACAATAAAACACAAAATGAAATTCTTCCTCAACTACCCCCAAGTCACACATAACACACATCTGTCCTCCACATCTGTGGAACCCCTTTGTACTGACCCCCCTCCACTGTCAGAGGCAGGACTCCTGCTCTCAGCTGGGACAGAGGGACCTGTGTCCTCTCTGTAAGTTACATGTAACATAGGGCTCTGTGGAAAAGTCTTCCTTAAACTGAACATAACTTCTTAGTTTTGGTTTAATGTACACCACTAATTTCCACTGCGCTTTATGAATGTCAAACAGTGTCTGCCTGAGGTTAGACATTTTACACTGTAGGTCATTGAAAAACAAATATTGTTTATTTACTAACAAAAATATGCCAAGAACCTCACTGGACCAAGGCTTTTTGTGAGCTTTGTCCCAATTAAAAAATTAGAGTAATTCTATCTCCAGGTAAGCGCACAAGGCGGTTCCACAATCTAATTTCATTTATATCCTCAATGCCTATAACCAGGTCAGCTCTCTTTATTTCATGTGCTAAATAATTAACATAAAGCACAAATAAAGTATAATAATAATAATAATAATAATAATAATAATAATAATAATAATAATAATAATATGCTATAGGCCTTTGTATTTTAATGGATACCATATCAAATGGCAACAGAGGTGGGAAGTATTTGGACACATCTGTACTCTTCTGTACCCAAGTAATTAGTGTAAGTATGTTTTTTTATGTACTTTAGGCTTTATTTTTCCTGAACATCCTTCTAGTATAGTAAAATTTGGAGAGGCTCATAGGCTATTACTTTAACTTTTTTAGAACAATTTAAGTATTTATCGATAGTATGGTGCATAGTATTTATACAGTTGCCTTGTAGTAGCAGCAGCCAGCAGTATAATATGAGCTGCAGTAGAAGTAATGGTAGCAGGGCTTGACAATTACTTTTTTTTTCCACTGGCCACTACTCTTTGTCAAAAGTTACTAACCAATTTGTTTTTACTTGACACAATTTAATTGGCAGAGTTTTTGTGTAAAATTTAGTATACAGTAAGCTTAAAGAAATGATAAAATTTGGGTTTATGTATGGACAGAGATTTATCATAAAACAGGTGTAGTTATAGGCAGAATAAAGAGTTTCTCTGTGCATGTAGTTTGACCAAAACTAAAAACTGTGACTTTTTTTACTTATCACACTGCATTTGACAAAAAAGTGACAAAAAAGCTTCCAAAATCCATACATTTTCTGTCATGTAATTAAAATACATGACGCTAGGGCTTAAGTTTTGAATTTTGATGGAAATTTATTAATAAACATAATGACATTCTAAATAATTTTAGTGACAAAAGTCTTAAGACAAATGTGTTTTAAGTTTCCTATGCTTTTCTGTTAGTTAAACTGGGAACAAATGGGACATAGTCAGGGGTGAAAGTAAGCCGTACGGCCCGGTACTACATACCGGCATAAGATTTAGAGGGGGTACACAGTACCAGATGGAAGGAGATCAGCTGTCCGGCTGGTCTTTGCAGCTTTAACACATTAGAAAGCAGCCGCGGACGCTTTTATGAGAAAAAAGAAATCTGACACTAAAGCATGTGAACCAGGCAGTGCTTTATCTCATCATATATGCATCTGTGTGGTTTTTAGTGGCTTATGATCTCTCCGTGATGTGATTTAATGCACAGAATGTCCCTCTCCCCTCTCATCATTCAATGATTGTGTCGCTTCCTTAAACAAACGCATTGAGCATGCGCGTCTTAAGACCAAAGCACACCTGGAGTGCCGCCTCAAACTACACCAAACGCTTGTGAAGGCTTTATTATAAACAACGTGGAGTTTAAAATATGTGCTTTATCTGTGAATAACGGGACAAAGTGATAGAAGTGGCCCAGGCTGTGTGAGGACAGACTGGGCTGTTCTATAGCAGGTTATTAGCGAGTTAGCGACAGAAAGGAGTTTCCCTGTGCTCTGACTGCAGCAGGAGGCTGGAGCCGCTGCCTGTGTCCCCCTGAGCAGCAGCTACTGTCCCTCAGTGTTTACAGCTGTGTGTCTGTGTCACACGGAGCAGAGAACCATCTTTGTTACTGCAGAAGTATGGGGGACCATGTGTTTTCAGCCACCGCCGTGCGCCTCATAGAAAACAATAGGGGCGTATTTTTTGACGTGCGTCCGGTGTGTGTTACGGTGCGTTTGCTTTGTTGTCAAACCCCGTATAAGCCATGTCTATATTTTTCATTTATAATCAAGATTCATTCTCAACCTCGTATATCTGCTTTTTCTGCTATTAAAAATATATATGTAGGCATAATTTGTTATAGTACCGGCATAAGCAAAAATCTACTTTCACCCCTGGACATAGTTTGTTAAAAACTAGAACATATGATATATTTTTACAGACATGTGTTGGGACATGGCACAAGGAGTCATGGTTAAATAGGGACTGTTGGTCTTACGATGTGCATGTGGTATCACATTTTTTTAAACATGTAATGTTTTTTAAATAATTTTTTTTCTTTGATCATAATGAATTACTGTGTAATAAGTGGTGCAGGCTCGAGCAGAGCAGCATATATTCAGCAGCTTCTGAAGTTAAGATATAGGCCTAGGTAAAATTCAACTGGCAAAAATGGCTGGTGGAAGTATTTCAAGCCAAAATAAAAACTGACCTGCATTTGGCCAGTTAGCTGGTGTTAATGTCAAGCCCTCAGTGGTAGTAGTTTTAATAGTGGTAGTGAAAGTACTTTTTTCTACAAGTTTTTAGTATGTTAATGTACTGTCAAAATAACTTCATAAATTTACTACTACTGCTACTTTAAACATTTACAAAAGGACATTAATTTCTACTTGACTTGAGAAAAAATATTTTAAAGTAACAGTTTTTTTTTTTTTTTTTACAATGGTCAGTAAATATTGAAAAGCAATCCGTGGAATTTCCCAGTGGCAGTGAAAGCAGCGTAGCAAATCTTGTGAGCATGACGAAAGGGGCAGAGCCATGTTGTTGCAGTTGAAGTACTGCTACCAGAGTCTTCCCGTTTTTACTGTTACCACAACTCTGTTAGTTACTTTATATGCTGGAATAGAAGATTTAACTACGCCTGGCCAGGAGAACGTTCACTTCCAGGTAAGAGAACAGTCAAAGTTTATTGAATTTACTTTGTTTACATACACCAAAGCAATTTTACTGATTTATCCTAGGATTTTATCAACTATTTCTGAGGTGAAGAGGTCAGATCAGGGGAATTCCATCATGAATGTGTCCCAAACATTGGAGACTGAGGAGGACTTGCTGACCTGCCTTCAGATCAAGCTCTACCACCCCAAGCAGTGCTCAAAGGGGATGTTCAGCCTTCTACCTTTGGGGAGCAGAACCAGACAGGATGCAGATAACCCTCTCCGGCTGGGACGGGACGGTCTGTCCTGCACTTTTGCCCTGGCCGATCAAAAAGTATCCCGTAAGCAGCTGTCCCTCCAGGCTTACCGTACTCCCCAAAGCCAAGATATGTTCTTCACCATCCAGAACTTGAGCCAGAAAGGATGCATGATAGTAAATGGAAGCAGGCTGGGGTACCTGGAGAAGTTGGATCTACCGGACAAGGCCCTGGTGCGATTTGGGGAGTACGAGATGCTGATTGTGAGGGAGTCCGGGGAGGCGAAGGGCAGTTTTGAGGTGGAGTTAGAAGTGGTGGGGGTTTCTCCTTTTACAGATACGTGTGTGTGCGTACCATGCAGTCGCCCAGTTATGGACACCGGCTCCTGTTATTCAGATGATCTCAAGTCCAGTGGGCCTTTGGAGAGTGATGAGACACTCCCATATCACTTATAATCACATTTTATACTGTATATGAAACTGCTATGTTATTTTAAATGTCCTTATGAAGTTTCAAGTGTTCTTTTATTTTCAGTGTACTCCTGTACTTTATATAAGCTGTGACTCATTTTATAGTAATAGTTGTGTAAATATGTTTATGTCCTTATTTAAACAGAGTGATCCTATACTGTCCTTTCTAGTTGTTGCCAATAAATTATATTTAAACTGTGTTATCCTATGTTGTACTTTCTATCTATACTCAAAAAGGTGTACAGACATTTTTACCATTCATCCTTTCGGACATGGATATATGCAACTAACAGGTTCTGCCAGATTTAAGCAGTGCCCATCTCAAATTACACATTCAAGTATTTAGAGTACTGTTGTAATGTAACCATTACAATACAGTAGCATGTATAGCAATACTTATACTTTCACAATATTTTAGCACAGTGGTTCTCAAGCTGTGGCACAGGTACCGTTGGCGGTGCGTGAGCTCCTTCTGGTGGTACTTTAAAGTCCTCATTTAGATTAGACAGTTTTTTTTTTCTTCTCTGGTTGAGGCTTATATTTTACATTTATACCACAGTTTATTCCTGGTTTAGTCCAGTGTTAATTCTAGATTAGTCCTGGCTTAAAGACCTGGTTTGGTCTCAGTTATTTTCTGATTTAGTCTCTGTTATATTCTAGTGTAGTCCTGGTTATATCCTGATTTAGTCCTGGCTTAGACCTGGTTTAGTCTCGGTTATTTTCTGGTGTAGTTCAGCTACAGTGAAGCCGAAATTATTCATACCCCTGACAAATTCTGACTTAAAGTTACTTTCATTCAACCAGCAAGTTTTTTTGGACCGGAAATGACACAGGCTTCTCCCAAAATATAATAAGACGATTTTTTAACATTTGAACAAAAAGTGGCATGTCAGTTGAATGAAAGTAACTTTAAGCCAGAATTTGCCAGGGGTATGAATAATTTTGGGCTTCACTGTTGTTTTAGTCCTAACTTGGTTTGGTTATATTCTGGTGTAGTCCTTATTTAGTCCTGGCTTAGACCTGGTTTAGTCCTGGTTATATTTTGGTGTAGTCCTGGCTTAGACTTGGTTTCTTCCACTTTTTGTCCTGGTTTAGTCCTGGTAATATTCTGGTGTAGTGCTATTTTTGTCCCGGTTATATCCTTGTTTATTCCTGATTTGGTTTAGTTGTGGTTATATTCTGGTGTAGTCCTGGATTGGCCCCGTTAAATCTTCATTTAGTCACACCTTTGACCTGGTTTCGTCCAGTTTTTAGCCTGTCTTAGTAATGCTCAGTTAAGATCATTAAGGATAGTAATTTAAAAGCCAAATGTTTTCTGAAGTGGTACTTTATGTGAACAGTTTGAAAATCATTGCTTTGGAATAAGCAGGATTTTAATTTGAAGTGGTTAGGCTATATGAAGTCAGATCTATGTAATGTAAAAACTGTACAACATACGGTCATGTCAGTTCAAATTCTCAAGCAGTAAGTAAAATCTTTATATCTTAGATGAGCACATAGTGTCTTACTGATAACAGGCTGTTTCCGGAATGAAGTGGATGGGTAATAAAAGTTGAATAAGTCTTATAAAACAATCAAGTCTGAGCTCAGTGCACTTCACAGAAATGGGTGTGGCTTGAAGGGAAATAGAATATTGGCTAAACAGGAACAAATGTGTCGAAAAAAGGCAACTTAGTTTCAGTTTTAATTTGACATGTTTAATCTCAATTTATGTGGTAAGCAAGTACAATAAAATAGGCAAGCACAGTAAAACATTTGGTATATTTCAAACACCACACTGCACATGTCACATTTGTTGTGGTGCATAAGGTACTAATGCTTGCATATGCCACCCATTGAGGTACTAGGTTAAAATTTACCATTCGAAGGTCCAGGGGTCCATATTTGCAAAGCTTTTCACCAAATTTTAGCAACTAACAGCAAGAGATTATTGTGACATTGGTTTGAATAAACACTGCAGCAAACGTGAGCTGTTGTCAAGCAGATTTCTGTGTTCTAACTCAATTCTTTATAAACATATCTAACCCTGAAGGTCACATATGCTTTTTTCAAGATTTTTGAAATAGTTAATCACCTTTGCATTAGTATTTCACATTTTAAAAACTTAAAATAAAGGTGTATGTATGGAAAATGTATTCTTTTGGGGACTTTGCAGCAAATTCTTGGCAATTGTCAGGAGTGGACAGAGCATAAAAAGGCTACATAGCACCATTATTAGCAAGATAACCCAAAGAGATAAATGAGCTGTCTGCTTCTAGTGACAGCATATGGAGTTTAGTAGCGATTTCAGCCTCAGCACACAGGATTACTCAAACATGCGTGAATGAAACAAAATGCTACTTTTTTGGGGGTGCAAACATTATAACATGGTTAAAAGTTCAAAAGTCGATTTAGCATAATAGGGAACTTTTATTATAACGTGGTGTAATACGTTCCCATATTTTAAATTCAGAAGACTGAGGTTTTTCATGACCATTCATAAAACATGAACATTCATAAAAGTGATGTGCCCCTTTTCAATCCCAGTAGATGTCCAAATTCTAAGGCCGCTTCCTGAAAAACACATTTTAAAAAACTTATACACATTATTGCAGTATCAAAAGTTTTTAAAAAATTAAATAAAATAACAAAAATCAAGGCCTAACCTTGAGCTACAGCAGAATGACCCACTTATTTTCTGAGCTGGGAAATTTACATTCTGTACTGGATCTGGAAACTCACTTCTAGCAAGCAGCAACAGGCCTGTGAAAAAAAGAGCATTCCTCAGCCATTTTGAACAGCTGATGAGTCAAATACAGTATAAAGTTGTTTTATTCAAATTCCTCAAAACAAAAATATAAATATAAAACCTACCCTTTGACATGGAGATGTAGCTCATCGTCCAGGAGCACTTACCATCGCCGGTGCTCAACTGCAGTAGTCTAAAAACCTACAAAAAGCACAAATACTAAGCATCCCAGTGCTGTGGGCAAATTCTGGGAAACATGACAGAGTAGGTTGACATAAAATAACTGCCTATGTGGAACAATGACTTAAAAGTAAAGACAACTGTCACTAAATCATAGTGCTATCCAAAATGTTAGTATGAAATGAGACCAAGTGAAAAATAATAGAAAGAACAATGGCCTAAAGAATGAACATAAAACAGAACAGTCATGAGATAGAATCTAACAAAGTGCATGTAGCTGACACATTTCCTATTTGATGAGTTAGACTTTTTGCTGTTTGCAATAGATTTGTCTATTCTTCACCGCTGTTGAGGGGAAATCGAGAGCAAAATGTATTTATTTTTTAGTGACTAGAATGTAAGGTTATTTTGTGAATGTTACCTCAAGTGCTTTTTTTTTGTCACGTGGACAGTGCCCTAATAAGATTTAACTTTGTTTATTTTTAAATGAGCAACGAATATACCTGTTGTGAAGTTCACTAAAGACAGAACGGCCCTCACTTATCAAGTATGCCTTCATCCCCACAAACATTTCAACGCAAAACAGCATTTATCACTTTGAACATTGCTACGTACACTCAACTCGCTCTGTGAATCACAGCCACGGATACTGGCATAGACCATATGCTGGACGCACTTTCTGCCGCCACCCTCTTATTATTTATCCGGGCTTAGGGCCTGGACAGCGTGGCTGGATGTCTTCACGTCTTCACATGTTAATTGAATCCCTAAACTCCCATACCAAGAGTGAATTACCCATGGTGTGAACAAGTTGAATTAAATATATTTAACCTAAGTAACAATAGCTCTGTTTTAATCAGTGTTAATCATGTTAGTTTTCTGATCATTTCATCATTTCGATAATCTTGATTTTGCCTTTCAATAGACTAATAAGGTTTTGGAGAAGTAATATCAGTAACGTGGTTCTGTCTTATCTTATATTTAGGCAACCAGTGGTACAGTTTCTTAAGTTCTACACGCTGCAGCATACAAACATTTTAACACTTAAATCTGCACTCATTTACACAGCTTTGATAAACGAGGTCTATTGGATATTGGAGCACCTCATGAGCAAAGTTTACAGTAAAAAGAGCGGAGAGAAGAGTTGACAATTCAATCGACGTACTTTGGTTTCATTTGTTTATTTAAAAAGCCCTCAAATGAAAAGCAACTTGTAAAGTAAATAAAACCATACATAACTGCTATAAATTCTATTTTCGCAAAAAAACACAAAGATTAAAAGAAAAACCCAAGAAACGTGTCATGCCAACATGGGTCGCAATGAGATCAACACTTGCCACACCAAGAAAAGTACTTCACACAGTGATTTTACTAACGTGTTTCGGTAAGCAACTGTAAGAAATCCACAAAGGGTTTTACAAGATTATAGGTATTTCTATTCAAATAAGTTTAAGTATTGTCAGATTCCCAGTGTCTGTTTAGAAAATTTTAAATGCAAGAGTAGAGTTCTGGGCTAGCAGTATAAGCCAGGATCTTTCTGCAAAAACCTTTAAGAATTTAAACAGTAAAAGAAGCAGAGGACGGGGCAGTCCGCAATTCAGTATCTTCCAGTAAGTCTCAGGCGAACGCAACGCAATCCGCCATAGACCGGGGGAGTATACGCCTCGTGCATCGGCAGACGACGATCTTGTCATATTCTAAACCTGAAAGAGAGCACACCACATGTCAAGAGCGCCTTCTATTCAAGACCGCGCAAGGCTGACTTTTCCTAGATAAGCAGCAAAATTAAGATTCCAGCAGCATGTTTAACTGATGTTTATTAGAGCGGCAATTTATCAGAAGTTTCAAATTAGGCAAAGATGTGAGTTTAGTAATCATTGTCATTTTTAAAAGGTGCGAGAAAATTTTAGACTCAATAACCAGACTGCGTGTCCTCACCTTGGACTAGTCTAATAGGCGTATCGAGGAGGTGGCGGTGGGGGAGCCAGTCTCTCCGAGTACATCTCCCGGGGCCGAGGGACTCCGTACGCAGCACCTTTGGAGATGGGGGAGAGGCGGGAGCGCTCGTAGGAGTAGCCATTACCAGCGGATGGTGGGGGAGGCGGGGCCCTGCGAAGAGGGCTCCTGTCCCGGGCCATGTATGAAGGAGGAGCTGGGGGCAGAGGGCGGCGTTCGTATGGGTCAATGCCTAGGCGCTGGGCCAGAGCGGACGAGGGCGGCGGAGGAGGAGGGATGGCACTGGAGCGCCTGTCGTCATAAGCTCCGGCGCTGTAGGCCCGGGCGCGGTATTTCTCATAGTAATCAATCATCCCGGCGTAGCCGTCGCGCTCGCCATAGCGGTCGGGGTACGGCATACGCCTTGGGGGAGGGGGCGGCAGAGGAGGCGGAGGCGGCGGGTAAGCAGACATGCGGCCTCTGTAGGAGGGCTCGGGCCTGTCGTCAGGGTAACGAGACGGGTAATAGCTCCCTCTGCTGGGTGGAGGCGGATAATAATCCTCCTCAGGAGCCCCTCTTGGTCTGCTTTTAGAAATCTGAACGTGTATGCGCTTTCCTGAGAAAGAGATACATGTGTGTCAAGGCTAAAAATGCAAGTTTAGAAGTAGGTGTGTGGTCATACCTTTATGTTCCTGAAAAGCAGATAATAAACAATATTTGAAACTTTAAATATGTCATGTCCTTTCTTGTGAGCTCACTAGCAAAGGTCTACAGTTGCATAAAATTTGCTTGCTAAAATCTGATGCTAATAAAGGGTGGGCAAGCCAGACTTTAGGTCCAGCTTTCTTATTTTGGTCAATGTAGACATTGCATTTTTATGGAACTGGCATTACTAAGTGCATCATTTTGAGGGCCAGAAAATAATATTTATTACTATGACAAGTAAATCTGCCTAAAGCATAATCTACCTTTTCAGAAACTGCCCACAACTTTACATAAATTTACCTTGAAACTCTGTGTTGTCCAGCCCCTCTAAGGCGTCCATGGCCTCGTCAGAGTTAGCCATGTGCACAAAGGCAAAGTTTTTCACGATGGCACACTCTGTGACTGTGCCATACTCCTCAAACATCTGCTGCAGCTCTTTCTCGTGACCCTTCTCCACATTGGCTATGTGGAGCTTGACGGGGCCCTGGTTCTTCCCTCTGCTGGGCTCCACGTTGATGGGTCGCCCGTTGAGCTCATACAAGTGGAGCTCGCGGATGGCCTTGGTGGCCGACTTGCGGTCTTCCATGTGAACGAAGGCATAATTTTTAAACTTGGCGCATTCCGTCACTGTGCCGTACGGAGTGAACAGAGCTTCTATTTCATCTTTCTCGGTGTCCTGGGACAGATTGCCGATGAATATTTTTACCATGGCTGTTACAGTCAAGCCCTGTGGGGATGATAAAAAACAAAGTCAACAAGGCGTTTGATAAAGAAGGATGAGACCAGATAGTAGCGCTGTAGCGTCATGAGGAGGAAATAGAAAGCTATTGCCGAAGCCAAGAGTGTGTGCTTCAGGCCACCAGGTTCTTTAAACATTTAACAGGAACAAAGTTTACAGTTTGTATCAATTTTAAACGTCAATTAAACGTTTAAAAAATAATCTGCAGCAACAAAATATCCGCGTATGCGCTTTCTAGACTTCATACTCTCGGAACTCTTGCTTTCGTTTCCAGTGTTGCTAGCATGCTAACCAGCTAAGAGCTAATAGCGAGTGTTAGCCGCGTTAGCCGCGTTGATTCAGTCAGGGTATTCAAATACAAGATAATACGGTCGTCGAAAAAAGCTATATAAACATTCCCATTATACAGGAGTTCGACAACGTTATCCTAAAGCGCAAATACGTACCGCGAGCAAACCGCGTCTGGCCAAAGTCGAAACCAGCGAAACTTGAACGATAAGCTACAGCAGGAATATCCGGCTGACGAGAGGTAAGCCCGCTACACGCGATTGGAGGAAATACGCGTCTGTCAAAAGAAAAGCGATTGTGATTGGATAAGCTTCAGTAGGCGCCACAAGAATTGTTTTTATTTGCATAGACGCTTTTATGTCCCGCCTACATCGGAACTTAAAACAATAGGAAAACTGGACTAACTAACTCTGTATTTGAAGTCTGTTCCTCTTTTCTTTTATTTTTTTATTGGACAAATATTCAAACTAGTGTACAGACCGTATAGAGAGATGAAAAATTGTTGAACAAAGCCAGGGGTGTTACATGCATTCAAACAACTTGTAAGTTGCGCGTATATTGATAGTTTTCTGTGCTTTTATGTTAGTTAAGTCACTTATAAGTTTGAAATATGAAATAGCATCATTATGGAAGTGTACAAAAAGGTTTGTGGTTACTGTATTTACATTTGTGAATCTACAATTTTGCCATTATAACCGACAAATTTATAATGAAGAATAAATCTTCTTTAAGTTTATTCCTTTAAATGCAATGCCTAGACTAAGCTTGTATGTTTTCACTCGTACACTGAAATAGTTTGTAAGCTAATGCCGTGTAGTAACGTTATCTTAGTTGTTGCAGTAGATAACCAGTAGAGGGAGACACAGGCCGACAGATGCTGAGCGAGTTTTTGTTTATTTGTTTATTTGTTTATGATTTTGTTTTTATTGATTTATCGCTTTATTTATTTTTTTATTAAAATGAAGACAGCAAAATAAGCATAAAATTAACAAATCAAAACACGCTGCCATAAATAAAAACGTAAAGTGCCAGGAATTTTTCAGTAATAAAAAAAAAAAAAAATAGCAAAGTCAAATTACATACACAAATAAATTCTAGAAAGTAATAATATTAACAGAAAATAAATGAATTAACAATAACAAAAAAATCAAAGCTGAGCTCGTACGTAAGTGATCATGGTAAATTACATATCAAAACAAATTTTTTACAAACACCTAATGTTTTTATCACTTTCTTATTGTCTGAAGAGGCAATGGACCTAAGATACAGTTCACAGTTTGTTTGTTGTTTGTTTGTTTTGTTTTGTTTTGTTTTGTTTTTTTGTTTTGTTTTTTGGAAAGCAAATAGCTTTTGATTTGTAAATTTACATCTGTGGATATAAAACTTAGCCAGAATAAGCAAGAGGTTAGTAACAAAAGCTGTCTTCATTCTTCCTTTCATGTGAAAAAAATAAAAATAAAAATTACATATTCATAACACAAATTAAAATGTATCTGCAGCTTATTGAGAGAAAAAGTAAGAGGTGAGCTTGAAACATTTGCATGATCACATTACATTCTGTTCCTTATTCATACATACTACCTACATCTAGACTGTGTCAAAATTTCTCAGCAGCATATATTTAGGGAAAATCACTCCAAAATTTAGACCCAAAAAAACCCAAATACCAAACCAAAATATAAATACATAAGGTTGGAGTATGCTGACAAGCATTCAAAAATACACTGCTCAAAAAAAAAAGGGGGGATAAAATCAAAGTAGATACTGTATGTACACTTGTATGGACAGGGCAATGTGTTAAGAAATGGAAATGAAAACTATCACTTACTGAGGGCTGAATTCAAAGACACCCCAAAAATCAAAGTGAAATAACAATGACATAGTTTAGTCCATCTTGCTGAAATTTCTTTGCAGCAACCTTAAAAATGGCACTCAGTAATTTTTATGGCCCCCACTTGCTTGCATGCAGGCTTGACAACTCTGGGGCAGTTCCTAATGAGATGACGGATGGTGTCCTGGGGCATCTCCTTCCAGATCTCAACCAGGGCATCACTGAGGTCCTGGAGGTTCTGAGGTGCAACCTAGTGTTGTGAGATGGTCTTAAACATGTCCCAAAGGTGGTGTTCTGGATTTTGGTCAGGTGAGCCTGGGGGCCATTCAAAGGTACCAATTTCTTCATCCTCCAGGAACTGCCTATATACTCTCTCAACATGAGGCCGGGCATTGAGGGACACCAGAAAGAACCAAGGGCCCACTGCACCAGCGTACGGTCTGACAATGAGTTTGAGGATTTCATCAGAAGAACGTTCTCCATGGCTATTCCAAACCCTTCCACTCCATTTTCCCAAACATTTCCAAAATACAGAACTAATTTTATAAACTCAGTATATTTTTCTGGCATTTTTTAAGTTTGTTTACACTATTACTGGATAATTCTTTCTTATATATAGGAGAAAAGAAAATACTTTTTTTCCTTTATAATAAATTAGTTTAGACCTAGTCCTTTTAGTAAGATCACTTTAGTTCATGTCCATTTTATCTTGTACATGTAATACTTTATAACATTTTATTTGGTTCGCCAATAAATTCTTATCAAAGAAAAAATAAATAAATTTTAATTTAACCAAAAAGTGATGAGTTAAAAACTAAATTTTAGTATGACAGTGATAGCTCTGATTGTTATATAAAAAGTTAGCATTAGCACTGATATAAATGTACTGAGTCCATTTTGAGTTTCACTTATTGCATTGAACTACTGGAAATGTCACTTTTTATATTCTAACATTGACTTTATGCTATAAGAAATAGTGATTTTAACAAATAATATTCTGTGCATCATATATCAAACAAAACAAAGTGTCTGCAAAAATGTATACCAAACAATGAAAAGTCCTTTATTGCCATCAGAACATGAGAGACAAAAATCTGACAAAGAGTGAGGAGTCGACTGTACAACTAGCATCCGCACATCGCTCGCTCGCACCCACACACACGCACTCTTTCCAACGGGACAGAGGGGATACAGAGGGTCACACAATGAGGTATAAAGGTCAACGGGCCTGCACTCACACATGCAACTCAAACCCAGGTACAAAACAAGTGCCCTTTCGAACAACACAAGTGAGCAGAAATGTAGAACAGCAGCATCTAGGTCATCTTCATTCAACCACCACACTTCCAGTTTGAAAACCTTTGGTCACGTGGACACGCTGGCTTGCCATGCAAAAAAAAAAACAAAAAACAAAAAAACAAACAAACAAAAACATTAGGTCCCTTTCCTGACTTATAGCAGATGAGCGGTTGAAGTGGGGGGAACACAAATTTTAAAGTTAGTTGGACATTCAGTGTGTACATTAGCAGCAGTTCTAGTAGTGAATGGGACAATGGCTTTAGTTTAATAATAAGACCGTTTCCTCATGCACAGGACAGGCACCACCGAATACTTTTTGTTACCTAAATGCCATGCAGGTTAGAAAAATAGACTGCACGAGACAGAGAAATCAAAAGTTCATCTCCAGAGAAAAGGTTGATTTCATTTGGATTTTATTATTATTTTCTAAAGATGTGGAAATAGCAACAAAAGAAAAAAATATAACTTGAGAGCGGTAACCAAGACAACAACATGAGCAGAGAGCCATTGAGGTTTTTTTTTTTTTTTTCAAAGTCCCTCTCCATTCGAACCCAGACTGTCAGGTACAAGACAGAAGTCCTTGGTCACACGTTTTTAACACTCGGAGTGATTTTTTTTTTTCCCCCCGCGTGTGTACCTTTAAGAATGGGCCTGTGTGTGTCGTTTGGCTCTCGTTTTGAAGCTGTCCCACAGTCTCTGGGCCTTTCCTTTCACCCCTTTGTGAGCAGCACCCGTCCAAGAACGGTGGCCTGCTGCTGTAGTGGTTTTGTTTTGTTTAATTCAAGACACTTGTGTGGCTGGAAGCTGGCACCACTGCTGCCTCCTCCGACACTGAGAAGAGGCACGCTTAATTCTAGAGATTCTAGAGATCAGGTAATTTTTGAGTTTGAGCCTGTCCTGTTTACAAGGGGTGCCGCTCTGGACCCTCTGTAGTCTTAGTAATAGTTTGCGTCAACAGCCCAAGCCTTTTATTTGTTACCAATTGTCACCTCTCGATTTTCTTATCCAAATCTCACACGCAAATGCACAAAAGATACCCCCAAAAGCGCCTAAATTTTCAGATTTTGGCACCTCTTTTTCGTCACCTTGGCCAGCCACTCCCTCCGCTCCTGTATCCTCTCTCATCTATTCTTTTTCTCTCCGTAAAACAAAACAAAAAAACCTGGAAGAACAACCTCTCCCTCTCAGGAAACAATAACAAACTTAATGAAGAATGTTTTTTTTTAATATATCTTTTTTTTTTTCAAATTCAAGGCACAATGTCTTAATATTCCAATCTCCCAGGTTCAGTGTGCGTCACATACGGACCGTCTGCTCGTGCGCCACTCCCTACAGCTTACACCTCTCAATACTGTAACACTGTTCGGT
The DNA here is from genome assembly GCA_020698575.1 of Bostrychus sinensis. Classification (NCBI taxonomy): domain Eukaryota; kingdom Metazoa; phylum Chordata; class Actinopteri; order Gobiiformes; family Eleotridae; genus Bostrychus; species Bostrychus sinensis. The sequence continues at coordinate 36,372,209 of CM036252.1, forward strand.
TGAGAGAGCGACTGCCAAGAGTCAAAACCAGTGATAAACAATGAACAAAATGAACAAAAATAAAGACACAAATAAAGATTTTCTTAAACAAAAACGTCTTGTCCTGTTTCTCGTGTTTCAGTATTTCGAAATCAAGTCATATCCAACAGCTCTTTTTTGGCAAGCTAGTTGTTTTTTTTTTTTTAAATAAGCACTAAGTACTGATAGATAGGATAGCATACACCGTGTGGTTTTAAGTAGATGCGTTTGTCGTTTTTTTGTACTTTTTCACTCTCATAGTATGGATTCAGGTATTTTGTCTCATCTGTTTAAGGTTTAAGTTAATGCAAGCAGGGACAGAGTTTGCCATGGAGTCTTGCTCTAGACTTAGGTTTGTGAGAGGCGGGCGGGCCGCTTGTTTTAAGAGACCCCGTTGACCAGGGTCATGGCAGCGTCGCTGGCTGCGTTCATGCCTTTGCTGGGGGAGCGCTTAGAGGGCGTCCGCTCGTCCATCTTGGAGCTAGTCCCGTTCTCCTGGAGCAAACAAACACAAAAGGAGATCAGATTTCAACAAGTGCAACATTATCATCAATAAGAGTGTGGCTAGAGGTGTGTATTAATCAAACTTGATTAAAGCTTCAATTATGGCTCTTACAGATATAAAAAAAACAACATAATAATAATTAGAAAAATAAACAACAGGCACACTTCCTCTGCCTCTCCCACAACAACTGGTGTGATTGTCAGTGACCTTTTAAAAGATGGCAGGAAGAAAGAGCAGCGACAGTAGCACTTGGTGACCACAGAAGACGAGGCAGAACAAAGTCTATTGTTTGAGAGCAGTTTGGGCTTGAGGAGGCAAATGTGGAGCGTGTTTTAACTCAGACAGTTATAGACCTACGCTAACCCGCTGCTATGGGGTAAAAGCCAAGGTAAAATGAGAGAGAGCACCCTTGTGTTGTAGATAACGGACTACTGTTTTATTGTCTTTATCCAAAACCTTTAACGGTTCACAGGCTGCATGGTCTGTCTCTGTCATTGAATGGATCTACCCTTCGCTCACGTCACATCATCCGCACACTTGCAGGGACCACAACGCAAGTCCACAGCAGTGGCCCTATTAATATCAGCTGAGCATTCAAACAAACTCATTCGTCACATATGACTGTGTGGAGTGCGTCGGTGTTATTACAACAGGCTACAACACTTATACTACTCTTCATCTACAGGTTATTATTATTATTTCCAGTAATTATTCGGTCATAAAAAATTAAACATATTTTCAGTTTATGAATAAATTGGTTAAAATAATCACTTAAGACCAAAATAACCGTTATTAAGATTATTTCCATTATCGAGTAGCCCTAAGTGTGGCTGAACCATGGATGTATTATAGAACTGGGTAGTGAATGATGTCACGACCGCCGGTGTTTTCAATGGCCGTGCTCATTGGTGCATGACGCCAAAAAAAGTTTTTTACTTCTGCGTTGTCCGGCCCATAGAGTAGGCGCACTGCGGCCCTCAAGCAAGCGCAGCCGCTTATGTTTCGCATACCACATGACCCCACATGGCTCTGAACAATGGGCACAATGAAGGGCTAGAGCGGAGACGTCACAAACCATAAAAAGTTACTTTTTAGCCAAATTAAAGATTTCAAAAATGGTAAATGTCCATGGTGTGAAAATCGATAATAAACACTACAAAATCCATTTTGGAAGTTATAGGTGTCCTGTCAGCCAAACACCAGGTGTTTCTTTTTACAGTTACTTTTTTGGGGGATTTTTCACTGCATTTCCACAGAGCAGCCACTAATAAAATTGGCATCAGGAGAGAGGGGGCAGTGCCCTGGTCCAGGTCTTATTATACATCCATGGGCTGAACATGACTTTACCTTTGGCTCGGGTCCAGTGTGGTTCTCTTTTTGGGGTAGGTTCTGTCTGCTCTGGGACTCAGCACGAGATATGTAGTCAGCAACTGTCACTGGAAACATATGGGTACAGGATGTTAACTGCTGTGAACATGCACATCTTCTGTCTCTAAGAACTAATCTTGAATACCAGGTTCCTATGTCAGCATCAGCTGACTCTGTGTTTACACATTGTACACAAGGGCTGTACAATGTAACATGACTCTTTTCACATGGCCAGTTAGCCAGCCTTAATAATAATATAAGTTACAATGATGGTTTGGTTATTATAAATGATTATTCCCGTTTTTACATTAAATCATCAGAAGAAGATCAGGAAGGACCTTCTATATCAAATGTATACTGAATACAAATCACTGCATGCAAGGTAATTAGCTGTGGTGACCCTGATTAGGGAAAAGCTGAAAAAAAAAAAAAGATGCACTGCAGTGTCAAACAATATCGTAATGGTATCCTGGTTTTCTATGATAAAATAATGCCCTTTATTAATGTTCTATGTTGTTCAAAGGAACTTCCTCTGTGCCAGTGAAGTCAGTACTGGCAGGCACAGTAAAGTTAAACTGTACAGATTGTAATTGATGTGTCTCAGCTAGCGGTTGTTAATTTCATTCACATCATTTTTACATTGTTTTCTATTTGTACAAAGTGAACATGTTTCTTGATAAATAAAATGAAAACATACCCTCAGCTGGCTGTCTGTCTCGACTGGTCGAACCTCCCTCGGGCCGGTTGCCACGGTTACGGCGACGACGGCTTCGGTTGCGGCGCTGAGGTCTGGCTTCCTCATCTTACAGTGAAATGACAAAATATAGGTCAGCTCATGCCCTCTAGATCAATGGACCATACACTTAATTTTATCGCAGTCAGAAAAAGTGAAAGCCACAGCAGCAGTGGAGTTTGTATTAATCAAATAGCAGCTGGTTTATTACCTAGCCCGTTCTCGTTGGGGCCGGCCTGACTGTCCGACTCGGCTGCATCCATCACGCTGGGCTCCTGGTCGTTGCGGCGGCGTCTGGAGCGTCTGCGCCTCTCTCCCATCCCTTCGTTCAAGTCTCCATCAGCCAGCTCACCCTCTCCCTCTAGCAGAGAGTATGGGTTACTGTCTGGGTCCCTCAGTACTGCAAGGACACAGACTAATCAATGTAGCGCTCATTTATAACTGCACATACATACATAGTTAGTCATAGGAGAAATATAGACATTTTTGTTTCAAATAATACCAAGCCGCAAAGGCAAGTGTGCCAAAAACATAAGATTCCCAGGATAGAGCCGTGAGGGACACCATGAGTGAAATATTTATTATTAATATTTCTTATCGTATTAAAGACTAAAACTGAACCTATTACCTCTAGGTCAGTGTTCAGCTATAGACTGGGGCTGCATGATATGGGAAAAACATGCAATATTCGATACATATGTTGAATATTGCAATAACAATATTATTCCAATATTTTAAAAATAGGGCCTACTATTCTCAAATCAAAAATATAATTACCTCTAAAACTGGCCTTTTTATACATTTTTATTTATTTAAAAGACATTTTCATTTAAGACTCTGGTAGGAAAGTTATTCTGACTGTGTAAATCGCTGTCAGACAGAAGACCATAGCATTATCCATAAATTTAGATTATTGCAATACAGATATTGCTTTTGCTGATATTGCGATAATGGTAAATTTCCAATATATTGTGCAGCTATTATAGAACAATATAATACTGCAATTATGTCTACTAAATTAAAATCATTTACCACTTTCTAGGGATCCAGGCATTCATTAAATGTTCATTAAATTATACAGAATATAACACTATGCGAGTGTCCTGAACTGGAGACCCTTATGTGAACATGCGATTGGCCTAACCTTACATTATGCTCTAGAAAAAACAACATAACACAAGTGTTTACCTGAGCTGATGGAGTTGGAAGGCTTGGACACTGGCCCTCCGCGCCCCCGTCCTGAACTGGAGCCTCTGCCCCTGCCACCCCGTCTGGAGCCTCTCTCCTCACCACCGAGGCCCCGGGGCCGCTGGTCTCTGTCCATAACATCCTCTGACTCAGAAGCATTAGATAGTTCAGAATTTGTGCCTAGATGAGATGAATACCAAAGACCAATTCAATATTTTGGTCAAACTAGTGTTCGTAAATACGGATTAGCAAATTAGCATGCTCTGTATGTGATTTCAGTGTAGGGCAGTTCTCTCTATGGAGGTGAATAATAAAAATCCATGTAATGATGTTTTTACGCACCATATCCAGAGTACTGGCTGTTGGAAGTGCGGCGCCCCCTGCCTCTGCCTCCGTAAGTACGGGAGGTGTGCAGGGAGTTGCTGCTTTCGTCGGTCAGGTATCCCTTCTCTCTGTCACCTCCGGGACCACTGTTTCTGCCGCCGGGAGGGGCTCTGTAACCCACACCGATCTGACGGAGCTGTTCATCGATCTGCAGGCGTTCAAGACGCAGCTGCTCCACTTCCTACAAGAAAAGACACAAAAACAATATAAAAGAAAAGAATGGTAATGAGTTTCCAGGCTTTCATTATTTTTATATATATATGCCATTTAGTATCTTTTTAAACCATTATAGGAACGTTTCCAAATTTACTGAAGCTATAAAGAAACAGGTGAAGAGACTAGCAGAGTGCGGCTGTGTTGTGCTCTTTTGAACAGAATCAGAGTAAAAATGCTTTTTACATTTTGTATAAGGCAATTTTACTACAAAATGAATAATAGCTGTGCAGAATCAGTAGAAACAGAGCTGTAAACTAATTTTTGGATGATGGAATAACAGTAGACTGGATAAAGAGGGCTTGTAGAAACTCAGCACCAGGGAGTACAGGATTACTTAAACAGACGTGAATGAAAAATCACAACTCCACGTATATTTTTTTTATGAGGGAACAGCATTATAACATGGGAGGAAGTTGATTTTGCAGAATATATAGCCCTTTTAGGAGAGTTTATCCACAAGAATGTAGAGTTATGGTGGTATTTTCTAACTTCATATTTATAAATACTTATTTTGTCCTCTTTAACTATACTAAAACAGCTAAAGCAGGAGTCACCAACAAGGTGCCTGCGAGCACCAGGTTGCCCTTATGGAGCTTGAGAGGCTTGCGAGGGATATTTATAAATAGTGACTAGTGCAGTGTTTTAGTCATAATTTTTTTTTAACTTGTTTTCATGTTTAATTACAAGTTTATTTTTTATAAACATTATTATTAATGCAAAGCAAAAAAATCATACAATCCTAGTGTCATTTGAAAGGCATGTCAAGACTTTAATATAGAGGATTATTTTGCACGAGTAGCCCTCAGTACAAATTTTCATCTTTTGGGTAGCCCTCTAACCCAGAAAGGTTGGAGAGCCCTGAGCTAAAGGATTGCATTTGTAACCTCTTAGAAGAGTGATTTACTCATAAAGCATATGGTCACAGCACTGCACTGACAGCAGTTTTGATCTCAGCTTCTCACCTCACCAGAGACAGCTGCCTCCAATAACGACAGCTGCAGCTCATGGGAGGGGGCTCAGGGCAGCGTGAAGGAAGTGTAGGGGGAGGTCTGAGGATATTTATGGAAGCCTCTGGTCCTGATAGCTGGTAATCTAAACTCAGGAATCTACCCCCATCCTACAAAAAGGGGCTATTTATAAAAGCACATGAGGTAAGGGCAAAATGAGGCACCCTCAGCAGCTCTGCTCATGGAAGGAGACAGGTGAACAGTGTGAAAAAAAAAAAAACACCAGTGGCCCTAAACATCCTCCTGAGAAAATGTTCCAATACTTAGAATTTTATTGGCAGTAAAAGTCCAATGTAATGTTACACATGAAGTGAAAATTTCTCTAGGTCTGATGTAAATGGAGAGAGATGGTGCCCTCCTCTGGTGAAGCAGACACTGACCTGGAGATAGGACACGTGGTACTCCAACAGAGCCTGAGCATTACTGATGTTCTCTTTAGTCCCCACGAACACAAAAGGAACCATGCCCTGGTGAGAAAACACATCAACATGTTTACCACTTTATTTAAGACACTCAAGTGTGTGTAGTGCAGTAGAGTGCTTTGTCTTGTGACCAAAAACATTGCTATAATTGCACAAAGAACATCTTGCATTACAGGTGCACTACACAGATCTTTTAAGCATCTGAACACGTCTGACTGTAATTACCTCAGCCTTATTAAAGACCATGTGAATGCTTTCAAAATACTTATTCCTTGTTCTCTTTTCTTTCTGCTTTTTTGCTATTTCTGTGTAAATATATATGTAGATAGTGCTGCATTAACCACAGGAAATAAACTTGAAACATTCTACTAATGTATGCCTCTTCTCAGACTACGTACTATACAGCTCAAACTGCTCTTTTCATTGTATCAATTGTTTGCATCCCCGTTTTGAATGTGGCTGAACTGTGCTGTACTGACCTGCCTCATACCACTCAGAGGAATCAAGGCTCTATAAACCAGTTTTTACATTATTTTGTTCTATCTGCCATCTTGACTGACATGTACAGTGCAAGGGATGAAAACAGTGACAAAGCAAGCAGAACAAAAGTATGCCAGAGCACACAGCACATGGGACATCTACATGCCACTGTGGATAAAAAGCTTTTGAAGGAAGGGGGTAGAGTAGAGGAAAATGGGAGGGGGTACATCTGTTCACAGGGAAGTGGGAGGCCATCCGAGCGGTCCATTCACCTGTTCGCTGCCTACCTCCTCTCGGGGAAGCTTTTTGTCGTTGTCCCCCTCGATCCTGACGCGCACCACGCCGGACTTGTCCACAATCTCCTGGATGACTTTGCCGTTTTTGCCAATGACTTTGCCTAAATATGATTGAAAAATTAATTCATATAAGAAATGAAAAATAAAAATAGTTTGGGAATACTGGACTGGTCACTCACCGACGAGGTTCCTGGGAACCTGAAAGTAGTCTTCTTTGAACTCAAGGTATTCTCGGGCCTGTTTCACTGCCTCTGGGGTCTGGTGAAAAACAAAAAAGGACCATTCTGTCTTAAAAATCCTGTTACCTTTATTTTTTTATGTCTAAAAGCTTATGCTCAATATTTTGAAATGACCAAAAATAAAAAACATGAGCCAATCTGTTCACACACATTAAAGACCAACAAAAAAGTCAAACTCACAACACAAGCACTATAATAAAGACTTTTTAAAAGTTTTAAAGTTCAGATGCTTTTGAGGCTCCTTCAGACCTGACACTAAAATCTGAATAGAGTACATGTGGCCAGCCTTAATGCATAGTGTGAATGTTTCCTGAAAGGTCAAATTTAGTTGTGGCCTTTAGTTGTCTTATCTTTGGAAAGGTGGGTACTGTATATAACGTTGCTACCCTTAGGATACCTTCTATACCACTAAAAAAGGCCTATACATGGGAGCAGGACCCTGTTGTATTAAAGTTGTAATTATAAATTAGCAGCACACCAATCAAGAAAATGTACAGTAACAACATAGTTCAAATGCAGATTTTAATTGACTACACCAGTTCAATTGTAGAGAAGTGAATAGAATCCTTCCCATTCAAATCAAAACTCAAATCTACTTCGACTTGGTAGGTGAAGTGAGTTCGTAAGAACTAATTGCATGATACACTCAGGAGGATATATAAAAACAAGATGCGAATAAAAGTGTCAAAGTGGCCAAAATGTGACAAGAAAACTATGGTGACAAATCGCAATGCAAGGTCTGAATGAGGGCTTACTTCCATGTTTTCTGTCCAGCAACAGCTCATCATACTAACTAGAAGCTTCTTGACTTTTTGGTAAAATACAAAATGCTCTCTATTTGTATTGTAGAAGGGCACAGTGTTTTCATCCTTTGTTTCTAGAGAGGTCACTGTCTCTTGAGCATACCTCTCCGTAGATCCTAAAAGTGCAGCTCTCCTCTTCTAGTTCAATCGCTGTGACTCCTGGTACCTTCCTGGCCTGTTGGATATTGGCGCCGTGGGAGCCGATGGCCAGTCCCATCAGGTCCTCCCTGACCCTCACTTCCTCCTGGTATGCAGACGCTAGCTGCTTACTGGTCTGAAAACACACATCAATGTTAGCCTATGTAAGAAATTCTGCAAATAGTTTTCCAGTATAGGCAGTGTGTATGTGTATGCATGTGTGCACAAACCTCTAAATGTTTAGTGGCCTCTTCGTTTCTGGACATTAACATGAGTTTGGTTCGGATGCTGCGGAAATGCATGTCGCTCAGAAGGGTTGCACGCTTCGCTGTGGTTTCATTTGTTGACTGTGGAGAAAACACAAAATAAAAAAGTAGTCCAAAAAAACAACAACATAAAAGCTCATTTCCTCACATTTCCTCAATCAACTTCCTAGTACATTTTTGGGTAGCATACTTTGTCCCTGTAGGAAAATTTGTTTTCTACCTAGCTGGAGGATTAGCCTTCTGTGTATGTTTTAGGTTGATGGGGAAAATCTGGACTCCAGACAGATTTGAACCCGCAACCATATTGCTTTGAGGTGAGAGTGCTAACCACTTTGCCACCACACAGAAGCAAATTAATTGATAGTTACTGTGGACAGGTATTGAGTCATTTGCACTGTCCCCAATGAATGAATGAATGAATGAATAAATAGATGAGCAAGCAGGTCAAAAGCTTACCAGTAAAACATTTTCATAATTTCATTAAAATCCTACATAAGTGTAGAGGACATCCTAAGGTCTACATTGTACCATTCCTAATTTCAGGAAAAAACTCCTAAAAAACCCAGCAGTAGGGGTGGGGGTGAGAGAAACCTTATGGAGGCCACATAGAAGGAGAGGTCCTCTCCCAGGACAGACAGGCTATAAATGTGTCTAGGACTGTTAGTCCATTAGCTCATCTATAGTATCATAGTTCAGGTCTGTAAGGATGCAGCTGGTGGGCTTTGTGATCAATAAAGTGTCTTCATCCATCCATTTTCTTCTGCTTATCCAGGGCTGGGTCACGAGTCACTAAATCTATCTAATCTAATACAGTATACTATTAGGTTATTTCGGATAGTATCTCTTAAAGTGTAGTGTAGAGGATACTATATAAAAAAATAAACCAAGAAAAGTAAACAATGTCCGTGACATGAGCTTTTCAAGTCATTAATTTCCTCATATAGAACTGCATCATAAATTAATGTTGTGAGGCATGTCCTACTTACCAGCACAATGAGTTCGTGTGTTTGGGCACTGTAGAAGATGCAGTTGGCGCCGATTGCTTTCCTGAAGTCTTTGTGAATGCTGTCATTTGCACAGCTGTGAATATAACAACAATCCACAGGAGAGTCAGCTGGGTCATTCAGTCAGAAGCAGCAATACAACTTGTGAGATGAGGGAAAAAAGGGACTACTGGTTAACTCACATCTCTCGTAGGTCTTCCGGTACAGGGATGGGGACCTTGTGGAAGGAGTTTTTAGACGAAGGGCTGTTGGGGTTCATTGGCCTGATGCGCTCCGATGTGACGATCTCATTGTACGTGGCGTCACATGCGGCATATTCGATCACATAGAACTGGAAAAAGCAGCGATCATGTTAGTTGTGTTATTCAAACATTATAAGATAATAATCACACTGCAATGCACTATTCTTCTGTGCAAATAAATGGGTGTGCTGTCAGTGAATGGGTAGAGAATAGTACCAACTGACTTGATATTTACAGGAGCAATTTGAGTTACATAAGCTAAAAGTTAAAAGCCACTGAACCTAAATGTGATAGGAGTAAACAGCCAAATTGTCAGGGTAGAAAACATTGGTGAATGGTTTGATATTTAGTTTTTATTTGGGCAATTAACCACAGGGGGTCACAAGCCAGTGTACACTTTGTTGTGCTGTTAATGAGTTGATAGAAAATATACCAATATACAGAGGCCTAATGTTTACCTACATTGTAAGAAGGGGCTTTGTGTGGACAGCATCATCTGTAATACTCTTTTACATGTCAAGTCCAGCCTAGCTAATGACAGCCACACAGGAACACTACAGACGAGGCCTAAGTAAACAGGAACAAACCAAAACTAATTATGAAGGTTGCATGTAGCCACTCTATAAAAGTTAATTAAGTAATTAATTTAAGTTATAACTACATGCTAAAAGTCACTGTCAAAACAAGGACTCTGGACCAGTGGCTCTCAAACTGGTACAAGTACAACTGGTGGTACGTGGGTTTGGTCTGGTGTAGTGCCAGTTTAGTCCTGGTGTAATCCCGGTTTGGGCCCCGGTTAGGGGCCCCGGTTTGGGCCCCGGTTTGGGCCCCGGTTTGGGCCCCGGTTTGGGCCCCGGTTTGGGCCCCGGTTTGGGCCCCGGCTTGGGCCCCGGTTTGGGCCCCGGCTTAGTCCCAATTTTGGGCCCCGGCTTAGTCCCAATTTTGGGCCCCGGCTTAGTCCCAATTTTGGGCCCCGGCTTAGTCCCAATTTTGGGCCCCGGCTTAGTCCCAATTTTGGGCCCCGGCTTAGTCCCAATTTTGGGCCCCGGCTTAGTCCCAATTTTGGGCCCCGGCTTAGTCCCAATTTTGGGCCCCGGCTTAGTCCCAATTTTGGGCCCCGGCTTAGTCCCAATTTGGGTTATGGTTAGGTCTAATGTTGGTCCTGGGTTAGATCCAGTTTAGTTCCAATTTAGTCCCAGTTTAGCCCTGGGTTGGATCCAGTTTAGTCTCAGTTTAGCCCTGGGTTGGATCCAGTTTAGTCTCAGTTTAGCCCTGGGTTGGATCCAGTTTAGTCTCAGTTTAGCCCTGGGTTGGATCCAGTTTAGTTTCAGTTTAGCCCTGGGTTAGATCCAGTTTAGTTCCTGTTTAGCCCTGGGTTGGATCCAGTTTAGTTCCTGTTTAGCCCTGGGTTGGATCCAGTTTAGTTCCTGTTTAGTCCTGGGTTGGATCCAGTTTAGTTCCTGTTTAGTCCTGGGTTGGATCCAGTTTAGTTCCTGTTTAGTCCTGGGTTGGATCCAGTTTAGTTCCTGTTTAGCCCTGGGTTGGATCCAGTTTAGTTCCTGTTTAGCCCTGGGTTGGATCCAGTTTAGTTCCTGTTTAGTCCTGGGTTGGATCCAGTTTAGTTCCTGTTTAGTCCTGGGTTGGATCCAGTTTAGTTCCAGTTTAGTCCTGGGTTGGATCCAGTTTAGTTCCAGTTTAGTCCTGGGTTGGATCCAGTTTAGTTCCAGTTTAGCCCTGGGTTGGATCCAGTTTAGTCCTGGGTTGGATCCAGTTTAGTCCTGGGTTGGATCCAGTTTAGTCCTGGGTTGGATCCAGTTTAGCCCTGGGTTGGATCCAGTTTAGCCCTGGGTTGGATCCAGTTTAGCCCTGGGTTGGATCCAGTTTAGCCCTGGGTTGGATCCAGTTTAGCCCTGGGTTGGATCCAGTTTAGCCCTGGGTTGGATCCAGTTTAGCCCTGGGTTGGATCCAGTTTAGCCCTGGGTTGGATCCAGTTTAGCCCTGGGTTGGATCCAGTTTAGCCCTGGGTTGGATCCAGTTTAGTCCTGGGTTGGATCCAGTTTAGTCCTGGGTTGGATCCAGTTTAGATCCAGTTAGTCCTGGGCTAGATCCAGTTTAGATCCAGGCAGTCCTGGGCTAGATCCAGTTTAGATCCAGGCAGTCCTGGGCTAGATCCAGTTTAGATGCAGTTTAGTCTTGGGTTGGATCCAGTTTAGTTCCAGTTTAGTCCTGGGTTAGTCCCTGATGCATCTTAGGTTAGTGCCTGTTTAGTTTTGGGTTAGTCCCTGTTTAGTTGTGGTTTGCTCTCTGTTGAGTCCTGGTTTAGTCTTGGATTAGTCCCAGTTTATATGCAATTTCTGGAAGGGTCCAGAGACAAACAAATACTTAAATATGCCAAACAAAATTACAGAGCCTATTAAAACCCAAAGCTTTATGTTATGTATAAGAATAGTGCATTATGAAGAGTGATGCAGCAAAATATAAAAAGCAGACAAATAAAGACGATGAGAGAGTGAGGCAGTGAAATGAACGTGGCAGACTCCACGCTTACAGAACGGACAGAATTAAAGCCATCAGTCAATGCGAGACATTCCTGCAGGCTCTTATCAGACCGCTCCAAATAACAGCACTACACCACCAGCGCTCCCCTGGTACACTAGCCTTTCCATATCCCACTGACCCACTATTCAAGCGCAGACGACTCCTGAGTGGACACAACAACCAGCTGGTATGGCAGATTAAGACTGGAGTAGATCTACTAATAGAGGTGTAACACACAAACAAGGACTATCAGAAAAGGGTGACATGTGATGATGGATTTGAATGCTGCAGTTAACAATACTGTCTGCAATTCTTGAAATTACTTACTTAATATAGTACAAGATTAATTGTGTTTAAAAATATAAACAAGGCTTCCGGCAATATTCTTCTTATTATAACCATGGCTAAACTGATTTTAAAGACTTGAACCAGGACTAAACTACATCAAAATCAGTACATAAAAAGGCCCTAAATTAGGATTTAATATTGCAATGATCAATATAAAACAATATGATATATTGTGCTGTCTTTATATTTGTTCATTTTAGCATTGGGTGTACTCCTGACTGAGCCCTACATTTAGACAAGGTTCAGTGCCATCTATGGTCCTGGTTCAGATCAGATTTTGCCTTACAAACTGCTGTATTTAGTTTTGACCGCAGAGATCACCTCCACAGAGAAACCCAGAGTTAACTCAGTGAGCTGGTAACCCTTTGTAGTAGTTGGTTCTGTAGATCCACTAGGAGGGACATATCTGGGATAAGTCCAACTAGCTTACAAAATACAAAGCCAAGGTTATCATCTTTATTTGATCCTTGGATTGCCTTGGTTTAGTCCTCTATGATCTTGGTTGTCCTTACATAGACTTGGTTTGATTGGTCCTAGATGAAATCTTGGTTTAGCACCAGAATTAGTTTCTGCTTGGGCCTTGTGTTGTCCCATTTTTTGTTTTGTCCTATAGCCTTGAATATGCCCTGTTTATCCATGTATATAATCTTGGTTCAGTCCTTGTATGGTCTAGGTTTCTTCCTAGTAATTTGACTTAAGCAGCACATGTACAAGACATTAACAGCCAGGCTATTCCATTCAGAAACTAATTATCCCTTAGACAAATTTGTAGAGGCTTGAGCTATGAAACAATTAGAGTATGTTCTCCTTTTGGCTTGGCATCTTTGAAAAATATGGCTCCTGGGTTTTTGAAAAGCACTTACCTCCCCCTTCATCATCCGGACGCGGGCCAGCCACCAGCCACACGGCTCCTGCTCATTGGCCCTGGAGTAGACCTGAGTTGGAAATGCAGACAGGCAGCATGTTAAAACAGAAAAATTACAAAACACCGCTGTCACAAATGGAATGCCACTGGTCTGGAGGTAAATGGAAGTGAGGAAATGTAGCTTTGTTGGTTAAAAGAAGGGAAAAGTTCACTAATCTGAGTGCAGTCCTTGTTGTTTAATGACCTTTATTGTAATGGAGCCACGTGATGCTTTGACGTTGAAAACATGAGCTTCAACATCAGAGGTTTCTGTGTATGATAATATTGGTGTGATATGCAATATATTATTATGTACTGAAAAATTGTGATAGGACTTGCAAAATACCTTCAGAAAAGTCCATTTAAATGACAAAATATTGATGTTCAAGCTTCTGACTTTCATTGATGCCATTAGTAATTATTTTGTTGTCACAATTTTATTCAAGGACCTTGAGTCTAAATGTTTTTACATGAATGTAAAACGTGTGAATATCTGTTATTGAACTGTACTACTGAAACTGAACTGTTGCTGCAATATAAGTAGTTCTTTATGAGATAAGTAATAATAGATCAAGCATTCCCACTCAAAAACACTGGTAAGGTCAGCCTTGCTCACTGTGTGAAAGGCAAAGATTACTTAATACATATCACTGGATCAAAGAGAGAACTGTCCTCCAAAGCCATCTTGAGCTCACTTTCAGCAACTGGTTAGTTTGACAACTATGAAACAAGCCACACTCATTCATTACATGACTCTTTTTCCATTAACCAAACTAACCAACAGTAACCTAGGAAGAATTTTAGCAGAATTGCCATATGAACCATTGCATCATTCAATCTAATTGCCATCTGTTGGTTCCAGTCCAATTAAGCAATATCCATATAGAGTTAGCTCAAGTACTGAGTGTAGATATGTTAGCTTCACTAAAAGGATGGTGTTTTAAGTAAACAAGTGCTTCACAATGGAAATACAATACATAAAAAGTAGACCTGCACCACAGTTGGCAGAGTATATAGCAGATACAGAGCTGAGCTCTCCTCAGCGTTGTAGGTTCATGTCTCTCCCTGCTCTCTCCATTGTCCCATTAAATGCAGCTATAAAAGGCCCCCCAAAATGTAGACCTTTTCCAGTATTATTTTCTTAAATATATTGTTTACATGATAACAAGGCAATGGCCAAAGCTTCCTGTTACAGGCAGAACTTTCTCACAAAATCAATATTACTATGGATTATGATATCAGTCTCTTTTTCATGATCATTCCTATCAGAAAATGCTAGTCCAAAGACAAAATGGGTAGTGCCCCTTTTAATATTTTAAGAATATCTTTACATTTCTGCATCAAAGAAAAGGGACCTTTTGTGCATCATTATTTTTGCATAAGGATTTTACCACTCTAAAGGACATATAAACTGTCCTAGACATGACTCACTGGACTCTTGTTTAACAGAGTAAATCAGAGACATGTTCTTACCTCCACCTCATCCCCTTCACCAATATCCTTGTGGTAGTCTGATGGAGGAGGCAACCGCACGTCACTGAAGGGCAACTGTCTCTCTGGCTGCCAGCTGATGGACACAAACACACAATCACACATCAGATGATCAACATTTACATGCAGAGAAAAAAAGTACTGTAGCTGAATTTCAGTCTGGAGCATTGGGCTGGTCTTATTAAATTACACGATCAGTGCTGCACTGGACATAATGAGAATAAAAGTGAAATGGTTCATTAGGCTTAATGAGGAAACTCAAAGAAGTGTGTCTATGGAAATGAGTGACCGCCTTGTGTCCCTTTACACCAAATAAAAACTTCAGAGGAGTTTAACAGTTCCATGAAATGATGACTTTGAAAAGGTGACATTTGAGGGGAGTTCATAAAATAAAACTATTTTTATAACTGAATTCTGATTTGAGATTTATTTTTAATGAGGTGTTTTATTCGCACCAAAGATTAAAAACTATTTCACACAAGCTGCCAACATCTCCATGTGCTCTCTGGAAGTAAAATGAACGAGGAGGATGTTTTGACCGATATTTATTTACTTCATCTGTTGCAGATTCAGTTTCAGTTCAACTACACAGATGTACACAAGCTACACTCCCAACTGCTGTATCTAGAGAGAGGTTTTCTTATTGTGAAATGTACACAAAAAGTTTAGCCTAGTCCAGAGAAGGCCAAGTTCAACATTTGGTGAACTGGAGCAAGTGTATGAAGAAGCACTCATTTTATCTTTTAATGTTGTCAATATCAGTCAACTTTACAAGGCTCTTCTAGTTCAGAAGTAAATTCTATAATACTACTATGTTCCTGCTGACCCCTTGTGGCTGGAGTTAGTATCTTTGTAGCAGCTGTGAAATCTCTAACTCATAATGATGATGAATCTTTAAAAAACTTTTTGGATGCAGGCTGTGGGTGTATCTCAATTCGTTATGACTTGCCTCAAATCCTCGATTCCTCGGCTAGTCAGCCCTCTCAAAGAGGAGAGGGGTTTACAGGAAAAATGGATCTCTCTTCCGTTTAGGTTGCTCACCTCTGTATGCGGGGCCAACAGCCAGGAAATCAAGGAGTTGAGGCTTTCAGAAGGATCATCCTAATGAGGTGAGATCAGACCAGTGTTCCAGATCCACACCCAACTGTTTATTTCCACCACATTACTAAAGAAAATAATTACTTAAACTTAGTTTGCACACTATTAGAAAAACATGTGAAATTCACTTATGTCGAATATTGAGATAAAAATAAGAGGAGACATTTTCAGAAACTATTTTGACATAGTAAGATTTAAATTAAAACAGAAATAGAAACTTCATTTGTAACTGACAGGGTGTTGAAGGAGCTTGACACCATTTAGTGGTACATGATAAGAAATGAAACAAACCAATCAGCCTGGTGAAAAAAAATTTCAAGGTATAAACGTTTTGTCTAGTGAAAATAACAAATTAAGACCTTGTAAAAACTTTTTAATGCCATTTAGAGTGGAATTTGATGGCAGCATCACCAAAAATGGTGCATTGATCTATATAAATTTTACACAAAAGGTATTAGCCATATTACCTTCTGAAACTCAATGATTTTTATTTTTAAAATAAATAACTTCAGTGTTGCATAAAAAAAAAAAAAAAAAAAAAAAAAAATCACATTTCTTCAATAAATATATGCTGTTGTTCTTGTAGTGACAACTTTTTTGGTTAAAATATACCGTATATATATATATATATTTTTTTTTTTACAAAACCTAGAGAATGATTTAATACTTTTAAGGCCTTGATTTTGACTTAATCAAACTGCATACCTCCTCAATGCCTTGGGGCTACTCTGTTTTAGAACCATCTAAAGTCAAACTTGTGTACATTTTTTAAACTCGCAAAGACATGAACTATTTCACACTAGTAGCTACTCTTTCACCATGTGCTCTGGAAAGTAGAAGCCAACGTGGGTTGAGAAGGACCCGTCCTGAAACTGACACTCCCTCCCAGCGCACGTACCTATTTTTAGGGACACCCTGGTCCAGTAGATAAAGTCGGGGGTGTGTGACGGCTGTGGAGGTGGGGAGGGAGGGTATATTGGTATTGGAAAGGGACAGAAGGTGGGGTTAGGAGCGACGAAAGCATGCTATCGCGGTGGCAGGGGCTTTGAGGGTCAAAACTGTTAGAGACATGTACGGACAGCTGCGTGCCAAACAGGTGACACTGCCTTCCATATGAGGCATAGATCGAGATGCTACTTACTTGTTCTCAAAGACAATCGTGAGTGAGTCATCGTGGACATCTTTGATATAACCCTGAAATGAAAGTGGACAAAGACTGTTATTCAAATGTCTGTCAAAAGGGTGGGGTTAGGAAAATGCATGTAAACAACAGGCTTGAATGAGAACTGAAACAGAGACAGTGGGAAAAAAAAGAGCATCTAGGGCTGTTTGGAAGCGTGTCTTTGCCACTGACACAATTTTCTGGCTGTGAAGTCAGTGACGAGGACTCTTCCCGACAGCGCCGACAGCCTGGAAAATCTCTGACACACAAATAGAATTACAATATCCCCAGCTTCCCTTTGGAAACGTACTATTTTGCAAGGTATGCTTATAAGGATAATTTAAACTACTAGAGGAGGGCGTGGTTAAGAAGATGGCTCTAAACTTGACCGACACCCACCCACCCCCAGCGCTGCGCAATAACAAGACGGGAAAGAAGATGTGGGAGCGGCTTGAGGAGATGAGTAACACTACCTTAAATGGGACATAAAGGAGAGTGGGTACTACTACTAAAAGGGTAGCACGTATTTCTTGCAATTAGACTTGTACAATATTAAGAAACCATGTAAAATGTGACAAGTGTACTGACTATTGCAGTACCCTGGAATATCTGATTGCTCCATTGACCCAGACTAAACTTTATTCAAGACTAAACTAGGACCAGAAATTTCCATACAAATACACTTTAACACATATTGCTAAGACGTTTTTATGCTATATAATCTATTCAAAAATGGATCCTGGTGTGAGTGTCTTGCATATTATTTTTAACTCCAAAAACATACCTTAAATTTTATTTAATGTGTCTAGTTTTGTAATTTTTCACTTCATTTCATGACTGGGGGGGACTGGAA